>CM057458.1:129285000-129885000 GCA_016271365.2 Neoceratodus forsteri
AGGAAACATGTATAGGCCTTCCATGCGAAAGGCTGCTGCCACCACTGCCAAGCATGTGGTAAAGACCTGTACAACAAATGAAAAGTTAAATGGCAATACTTTGAGAATTGGTAGTGTTCCCCCGAAACAGGAACCTCAATATTTTCTGTGAGGTTTGTGAATTGTGATATGAAAGTAGGCATCCTTCATGTCGGGGGAACAGATCCAATCCCCTACCTGTAGTAGTGGGAGCAGGCCTTGTAGGGTGACCATCTTGAACTTTTTGTATTCTTTGAAAAAGTTCAGGTCCCTGAAATCCAGAATAGACCGCAGGTCTCCTGTCCATTTTGAGACTAGGAAATACCAAGAGAAGAACCCTGTGTTTCTCTGTTCCAAGGGCACAGGTTCTATGGCCCTCTTCTGAAGCAAGGTATGGACTTCCTCCAAGAGCATAGGAATATATTCTGGAAGATAGTATGCACATACTGGTGGGTGGATTTGGAGGTGGCTCTAGAGCTTGGCCTTGTGCTACAATTTCCAGAACACAGGCATCTGAGGTCACCTCCTTCCACTGATTTAGGTGGAGGGAGACAGACGCCCCCCAACAACCACCCCTGGAGGTAGTGGTGGTTGGGCAGTTTAGGAGGAGTCGGGCAAAGCCAGTTATGGTGGCTCCTCCCATGCCACCGCTTCTAGGGGCTTTTGAATGGGCACCTGAAGTGGTCCCTGGAATGGGCAAGGCCCCTGCTCCCTTACCTTTTTGTCTGGTAGCGGTACGGTGTCAAGTACCAGCCGGATGAAAAAGTATCCTCCGTCTACCCTTTGGTTGGGTATGATAGAGGGAGTGTACTGACTTCAGAGTCCTACCCAAGGCCTGGAAGTAGGAGAGGATATATTTGTATGTCTGAGCCAAATAACTTGGTTATTCTCTAAAGGGGGCATCGAGAATAGACTGTTGTACATCATTCGCAAAGCCTGCCAACCTGAGTCAGGAGTACCTCCTTAGGCATATTCTTGAGGCAGCTGCTCTGGCTGAAGCATAAGATGTGTCATAGGTCATATGTAGTAGGTGTTTTCCTACATCAGCCCCAGCTGAGAGAGCTCTGAGAAGCTCCAGTTTTGGTGTACCTTCTGGCAAGGCCTGAACAGCTGCTTTAGGCTGTCTCCAGAGAGTATTCTGATATTTGACCATATGGGCCCGATAGTTTGCAGGGAGGCTGAAACATAAGTTCAATTACCCAGCACATCTAACCTCCTGGATTCCTTACCAGAAGGATGTGAGCCAAGGTCTTTTGGTACCATGGATCTACCATGGGCAGCACTGATTACTACAGAATCTGCCTCAGGCTGACCAGCAAAAAAAGGTTTCCATGAGAAAGCCATATAAATCTAATCTGCTTTCTTGATATGGCAGGAATTACATTTGGCCTGTGCCAAGCAGCCAAGGTAGCATCCTCCAGGGCAGGGAGTTGGGGTGGTATTACTATAGGAGGAGCATCGGGTAACTCCATGAAATCAATAAGGTTTTTCTTGGTAGTATCCTGCTCCTCCAAATCAAACCCATGGTAGCCTGTAACTGCTGCATCATGGTAATAAAAGATGGTTCCTCGGGGTGGGTGGTGGGGGGACTTGGGTGTAAACCACTGAATCCTCACTGCAAACAGAAACAGTGGAACTAGTTCTTTCACAAGGACCTTCCACATGGTCTTCAGCCTCCTCCTCATCATTATCCTGCATCATGAGATCAGGACTGCACTCAACGTTTTCATCGGTCTGGTTGATCGGTTGGAGAGACCACGCTGGTGAGGCAGTCAGCACTCGAGAAGGCAGCTAAGATGCAGCCCTAGGATGCATAGTCATGGTGGTTTGAATTACAGGCCCCATTGACAAACCTGGTACAGGAGAAGGAGGTAACAGGCACCTAAGCACATCTGTGAAGGACAACATCATCGCCTGGCTGTTGGCACCTGTGTGATCAACGGGTACCCCAGGCAAGGCCTCCCCGCCCCAGGTTGACTGCAATGCACCAGCTGTACTAAGCCTGTTGGCACTTACAGCCTGCCCTAACCTGGAAATCAGGTAGATGGTCAGGGTGGCAGGCGGTGTCACATTCGGAGTGGTTGATGGCACTGTAGTGGTCATACCTGTATGAAAGGGCTACCAGGAGCACACCAGGGAGGTTTTCTCCTCCTCTCTTTTCCTCTTCCAGTGCTTATGCTTGTGGATCCCAGACTATTTCTCCCAGGATTTTAATGACATGGACCCAGAGGTACGAGCCAGTGATGTGATGAAACTCTTTTGTGGGAGCTCCTTCTCCATTCGGGCTACCTGCCATTTTAAAAGGTGCTTCTCCAAAGCGCCTTTTCGTCATCACCAGGTAGCTGTTTTGAACCCTTTGTAAATCAGGCAAGACTAAAGATTATGGTCCAGGCCTAGGCAACACATGTAAATATCGTGCAAACCACCGATGTAAATCTTTTCACCACATTCACAATAACGGAACAGTTTTGATGGTTTCTTAGACAAGATACACACCATCAAAAATCACTTATAAAACTGCCTGCTAAACTATGGTGAGAAAATAAGAAAGCATTGACTATAGCAGTGTCATTGAAGTCCGATGAGAATAGTCGACAGTGGGAAAAGAACTGAGGAGGAAAGGGGCCACCCCTGTTTATGTAGTAGCCAACGTCAGACATCGTCATGGGCAGCCTCTAGTGGACTGCTTACAAAAGATTTCCATGTGGTCCTAGTGCCTAGCGACTAGAAGTTCCATAGGTGTGGCCTGATGAAAGAGATAGCCTCGAAGAAGATCGGTATTAACCGCTCACCATAGGTGGTGAGTTTGAGCAAGTCTGAAGGTCCATCACTGATGACAGATATTTGAGACACAGGGTGCGGAACCGTGGGAAGCTCTTGTTTTTTTTGTTACTTTTTTCAGAGTATGTTTTGTATAATTTTGTGACTGTAATTTGATTGGTTGGTTTGTTTCTTTCCAATAACATTCCCCTACTCTTCGTCACATCCAGGTGAAGGGATGGCATATGTAAATACTTTGCTGTGCAAAAATACAAACATGTGTTACTTGGACAATGTCCTTGCTTTTTTCCTCCATTCTGTTCTTTTATGATTTTGATTCCTGTATGTAGAGTAATATTTTTCTTTGTTGTAACTGCCTTTCACACCTCGTTTGGCATACTATGGATTTCACTTCCTATATGGATTTTGTGTCGCCATGTATGGTTTCTTTTTATAAAATTCCTCTACTCTTCCTCAGTAAGTGCCACAGGATTTCTAATTTCTCTCTGGACAGTGAATAGAGAGGGGCAGAACGGACCTTGGGTTTAACGTCTCATCCAAAGAATGGCACTGCAACGGTGCAGCACCTTCTTGTACTGTACTACAGTGTCAGTTATGAGTATTACCCCAAATACCTGGCGTGGGATTACAACCTTCCAATCATCCAACCACAGAGGCATGTGTAGTCCCCATTCTGAGGCTGTAAGGCCAAGGCACTGATCTGTGACATTATGCTCTGTGGTCTTGCCTGGTCCATTTCCCATACTGCTAATGACTTCTGCCCTGAGTCAGACATTTAAGAACAGTACGCTCTGAGGGAACTGATGGCTGGGAATCCCTAAGGAGGATTCCTCCAGTCTTAGTAATTTTTCAACAGATGACAGTAGAAGGTAGTATCTGTAATTAAGTCAGAGAAGGAAAGAAAAAAAAAAGTACACATATTCCCCTAACACAGTGGCAATTTGTACATATTACCATGGTGCACTAAATTAAGTAATGTGTATAATTCTGCAAGTTTTGTAAACATCTATACACAGAGGGCAGAAAAGGACCACAGGTAAGATCCTCTGCTTGGTACGACAGCACGCAAGCTCTGGCTTGGAGGGAGCCCAATGTCACTGCAGTGAACATTACCACTCCAATGAACATTACCACCTGCTTGGGTACCACCTGAGTTGGTAAGACTGAACAAGAGGCCCAGATCCCGAAATATTCAAATAGCCAGATCCCTGCACTCCTCCACAATCTCCCTGGTACTCCCCATGGTGTGCCAGTCACCCAGATACATAAAACCTTGACAAACCTACGCCTAAGGAAGGCTGCTACGTCAAACAGACACTTGGTAAACACTACAGGTGCCCATGAACGCCCTGAACATGTCATAGTACTCCCCACAGCTGTTCCCACAAGAAAAAATTACTTACCATAGTAATCTTTTTCCTTCCAAAGGAATCTTACTGTATTCTGACAAACTGCAGTATGGTCTCACCATAAGACTGCCCAGGAGCCAAAATGGTTAACAGAATCTATGCAAATGGTGGAATCAATCAATCAAAATCTTTATTTACCCACGCAATCACCATTGAGCAAGCTCATTTACAAGGTGGACCTGCAGTTTGCAAGGACGAGGGTACAGAATAGAGTACAAGCAAACTATACATAAAACTACAGTAGCGAGACATATACAACAAAATATATACAGTGTAGAAATAAAGGTATATATATACACACACATATACATACATACATACACATACACACATACATATATATATATATATATATATATATATATACACACACACACACAGTATACACATATATATATATATATACACACACACACACACACACATATACACATACATATATATATATATATATATATATATATATATAGAAAGAGAGAGAGATGCCTTTATAATCCTATCCATCAACAACACATTCATAGCCTGTAAAGGAGTCCCTGGGATATGGAAAAGCACATGCGTAGGAGGCAGGGACGCTGGCAGAAAGATTCTGGGATACTAAGCAGGTGGTATCAAGGCATAAGAATGGACGATGGGGGGTGTGTTGCAGTGAGTACGTAGTACCGGTTGGACTGGAATGGACTGAGGGAGGGGGAAGTAATCTTGGTAAGGGAACACTTAGTTGAACGGGAAGGACTTAGATTGAGCGGAAACGTCAGCTGGACAATTAGGAATAGTGGAAACAGTTACAGAGCTCCACAAATGTTTTGGCATACAGGGTCTTGAACATAGCAAGACTAACAGGGGAGGTAAGTCTCTGCGATTTCTGTATCCTATTCCAAAGCGTGGGCAGGACAAAGCTTATGGCTGCACTTCCAAAGTGGGTAGTGACCCTAGGTACTTTCAGGGAAGCCAGCGAGTGACTTCTCTAGGCATAATTCCCAATCAGGCTTAGTGGGAGACAGTCAGCAGTGTATTGCGGGAGTTTGTTGGTGATGGCTCGGAGCGTCCAGAGGGCTGCATTTCTATACCGCCTGTGTGGAAGGGAGGGCCAACCCACAGCTGCATATAGTGAACAGTGGTGGGTGGAAAAGGGGAGGCCTGTTATAAATCTCAGAGCTCTACGATACAGTACATTCAATTTAGCAAGGTGTGAGGCTGGGCACTGGCCATATATGAAGTCAGCATAGTCAGTTAGTGAGAGGAATGTGGATTAGACGAGCTGTCCTTTGGCGTCTACGGTCAGGAGGTGATTTATTCTGAAGAAGAGTCCAAGCCTCTGCCTCAGCTTTTTCAGCAGTTCTTCTCTATGTTCCACAAAGGAGAGTTTATTGTCTATCCAGACACCCAAATACTTGAATTTCGGTACGTAGTCAAGATGTTCACCTAGTAAGGTGGAGACAGAAGGTAATGGACTAGCAGCGTCAGAATATGCCCCCTGGCCAGTTGGTGAGAATATCATTGCCTTGGTTTTCTTGGCATTAAGTAGAAGTCTTTTACTGAGGAGCTGATACTGCAGATGTTAAAGTCGGTTTGCAGGTCGCCACAGGCAGTTTCAGAAGATTCACGGCTTATGTAGAGCACCGTGTCATCAGTAAACAGGTGAATGCTTGATTCCTTAATGCCTACATCCAGGCTTTTGATATAGATAGCAAACAGTAATGGTCCCAATATGGACCCCGAGGGACACCTCTTTTTATCAGTTTAAGTGAAGAAAGCTCCCCTTCAGCCTTGATTTGTTGTTGCCTACCAGTGAGGTAGACATGGAACCAACACAAGGAAGTACGGTCTAGGCCTATCGTTTGTAAAGTGGAGAGGAGCAAACAGTGGTCGACAGTGTCGAAGGCCTTACTGAGATCCAGGAAAACTGCACAGATTAATTTTTTGTTGTCCAAGTCCCGTTGCCAGTCATTAGTTACTTTTGCCAGGGCCGTAATGGTACTGTGCTTTGCTCTGAAGCCTGACTGCATAGGGTAGTAGGTTCGAGCTATCTATAAAAGATCTCAGCTGGGTATCCACAATTCTTTTCTAGGAGCTTGGACAGTATGGGGAGGAGGAAGATCGGCCTATAGTTATTTAGGTCACAGGGATCCCCTGATTTAAACAGGGGGATGATGTAAGCAACTTTCCATAACTGAGGGAGGGAACCTTGCGATAGGTACAGGTTGAATAAGTGAGAGATAGGTGCCAAGAATGTGATAAGCAATTTTCAAGTAAGATGGGTCGAAGAAGTCAGTCTCAGCACTTTTTTTAGTGTCCAATTTTAGGAGAAGATCTTCAACTTCCTTTACGGAGGTGCGCAAGAATGAGAACGTTACCAGATTGTTGCTCGGTTCCGGGAGCTTAGTGTTGATCTGTGGATGTAGTCTGCTTACCGGTGTGTTATCGAATGCTAGGCCTGCAGTGGCAAAATGATTGTTGAAGGCCTCCAGGATCTTGTTTCTGTCATTGATTATAGCCTTGTCAGTGGTAATTTTGGAGGGAAGCACATTTCCTGGAGAATGACCTGTCAGTTTTTAGTGTGGACCAAAACTTGGTAGGGCATTTCGACACAAAATCTAGCTCAGATCAGTAAAACTTGGTCTTGGCCTTTCTGACCATTTTAGTGTAGGCGTTTCTAGCTGTCCTGAAGAGACACCAGTCTTCATCTGTGTGTGATTTGCAAGCCTTTTTCCAAAGTTGATCTCTTTTTAGTAAGGCAGCCTTGAGGTCCGCTAAGAACCAACGACATGTTCTAGCTTTTATACGTGCTTTTACTAGGGGAGCATGGTTATTTTGGGCACTGGTTATCATTTCATGGAAGATGTCATAGGCATTACTCACCGATTTAGCAAGGTAAAAACTCTGCCAGTGCAAAGAGTTTTTTTAATTCATTGAAGTATGCAAGAGGATCAAAGTTCCGTCTGGACCTTCTAATGGAAAATTTAGATACTGGTGAGGGTTTAGCGTTAGTTCTTATACCAGCAATAAAGCAGCGGTCATTAACAGCAGCTGAAAAAATTCTGGCATGGGAAAAGGAATATGGTTTGCTTATGAGAAGGGCATCCAATAGGGTGCTGTTCATTGGGTTTTTCTTGTTAATGCGAGTTGGCTCAGTAATAAGTTGTGTGAACCCGTGGGAGTCACAGAACTGCTTCAAGGGTAACGAGACCTTAGTCAGCCAATCATAATTAAGGTCTCCTAGAATAATTGTTTCAATGGGGACAGAGCCCATAATAGATGACAGATGGGATAGGAGCTGAGGCCCCACGGCTGGTGGTCTGTAACAGCCTACGACACGGAAAGCCATTGATGAGGAAAGTTCAGCTTTAAGGGACAAACATTCGAATCCATCTGCAATACAGGCAGAGTCTAGGATGGACACTGAAAATTTGTTTTTGATATAGATGACTACTCTGCCTCACCTGGTGTGCCTATCGGCTCAAAATAGGAGGTAGTTAGGGATGTTAACCTCTATCTGGGGTGGATGCCCGAAGCCAGGATTCAGAGAGCACAAGTACGTCTGGTGCGGTATGAGTAATCCATGCCTGGACCGATGTAAATTTCTTTAAAAGACTACAAACATTTGCGTGCATAAAGCTGACTCCTTTCAATCCTGTAAGGTCGGATGGAGATGAGAGAGCTTTTGTGGGACCAGGGTTGAGTTCAACATTACCTGAACACAAAAGTACTAGGAACACAATTTTCCTTAGGGCAGCGAGGAGTAGTTTGAAAGCACAAATCTTTCTGCATCTAGTACAAGTTTGAGTGCGGGGGTCCGAAGTCCAAAGTTTCCCCTTGTGCTGACCTAGGGACGCGTAGCCTATGGTCCATCCACTATATAGCACCAAGACGTGTAGGTTTTGGGTGGGTGGGATGAGGGACCACATACTGGTAACAAGGTAGTGGTCCCACCTCGAGGAGATTCCACAAAGTGAGAAGGATGCGGAGTCAAGTGGTGGCAGCATAAGTTATACATAATATTAATATAAAGGCAGTCTAGCAATGGTAAGCATGACTCTGTGTTGGCGTCAAAACTGCTCGAATGGTCTGTCACGTGGGGTACCATACATAAGCAGGTAAGTAATTGAAACCACACGAGGACTGCCATGATTGCCCAATGTGTTAGCAGGGTGTGAGTTGCACCAAGACTCACTAGCTAGGTTCTATGTGTCTTAAGGATCACTGCTCCGTGTTAGACTAGCTAAGAGAGACAGGGATCGATGGTACGCAAAGATACATGCTAGGCTTGAGCTCAGTTTTCAAACCACTGTCCCTCGTTGTACTTCCTGCAACCGTCAGATTCTTACAGAGCATGCATAAGTAATCTAACTAAGCTATCCTAATAAACAACTAATCCCCTCCACAAATACCCACCCATTTTCCAAACAGTGTGAGCATCTCTAAGACTGAAGTCACAGATGTCCATGAAAAGAAATCATAAAAACAAGTTTGCAATGGGCTATGGACAGTCGGATTGCAATGACCATTAGGTTCCAGTAGGGGAGGTAGGGTGGGAGTTCAGAATACCGCAAGATTCCCTTGGAAGAAACAAGATTACTATGGTAAGCAATTTTTTGTTCAAATCCCAGGAAATCTTACTGTATTCTGACAAAATGCAGACTACCCAAGCAGTATCTTTGGAGGTGGGCACAAAACCTATTTGGGAAACAGTCTCTGCAGTACTGCTGTGCAAAACCTGGCATCTCTTCTGGCCTGGATATCCACACAGTAATGCTTGCTAAATGTATAGACAGTCTTTCAGGTAGCTGCTTTCCAGATTTCCAACAGAGTAATATCCCTGGCAGCTGCCAGGGAAGCAGCTGTTCCCCTGGCAGGGTGGGCCCTGAGGCCTGTAGAGGGCTCTTTGCCCACCTTGCTGTAGCAGAACTGAATACAAGCCATAATCCAGTGTGCAATGGACCTTTTAGTGGCTGGTTTTCCTTTCCCCACTTCTCCATAGGTCAGGAAGAGCTGGGTATTGCCCTGCCTATGGTCCTTTGTGTGGTCCTGATAGTAGCTGATAAACCTCTTAACATCAAGGCTACGCAGTCTACGCTCACCTGAAGTGGAATGGTCAGTGAAAAAGACAGGCAGTCTAATGGACTGGTTAAGGCGTAAGTCAGATACCACCTTGGGAAGAAATATCCTATTGGTCCTGATGGAGCACCATGTAGTTGGGCTCTGTGGACAGGGCCTAGAGCTCACTTATCCTCCTGGCTGAAGTGATTGCTACCAGGAACACTGTTTTCTAAGTCACATAACTTGAGCTCCACTTAAGACATCGGCTCAAAGGGTGGCTGCATAAGCTGTCCAATGCATATGCTGAGATCCCAAGCCAGGGTTGGCTCCCTGTGTGGGGGATGCAAGTGCAATAGCACTTTGAAACATTTTCTGAATTCCAGATTTGAAGCCAGGGATGAGCCCTTACCTGCTGATAGGTAAGCGGAGACAGCTGCCAAATACACCTTAAGGGTGGATGGTCTTAAGCCAAGGGAATGGAGATGTGTCAAACAGTCTAAGACTACTGGCAACCCTGCCTGGTTATGGTCTATATCCTTGTTCTGACACTAGATGGAAAATCTTTTCCACTTGGATGTGTAGGTCTTCCTGGTAGAGGGTTTTCTAGAGACCCTGAGCAATTCCAAAACTTCTTCGGAGAGGTGCAAGCTGGCATACTCTAGATCCTGAACAGCCAGGCCCTGAGCCTGAGGGATCAGAGATTGGGGTAAAGGATTCTACCCTGAGAGGAGGTCAGTAGGTTGTGCCTCCTGGGGAGGCTGATTGGTCTGGCTACTGATAGAGACAGAAGTACCACCAAGGTTGCCTGGCCGAATCATGAACAATGAGGATCACTGTTGCCTGCTGGGTCTGGAGCTTGTTCAGTACTCCCCGCAACAAAGGGAATGGAGGGAAGGCAATCAGAAACTTCCCTGTCCAGTCCAGCAGTAGTGCATCCACTGGCACTGTGCCTACCACAGGCGGCCTGCAGCAGAACTGTGGCAGCTGATGGTTGTCCGGGGCTGCAAAAAGATCCACTTCTGGAGTGCCCCACCCCCTAAAAACAGTTTGCAGGACCTGCCTGATGAGTGCACACTCGTGGTGGTTTTGACTGATCCTGCTGAATGCATCTGCTTGGACACTGTCCTTTCCTGGAAGATGGGACGGCTGACAAAGATTCTGAGAGAGTAAGTCAAAGTCCAGATTCTCATGGCCTCTGTGCACAGTGGGGTTTACCTTCTGCCCTCTTGCTTATTTATGTAATACATGGTGGTGGTACTGTCTGTCCTGACCTGCACCACGGCAAAGGACTGAATGTCTAGATAAACTGCCCAGAGTTCTAACTGGTTGATGTGCACCAGTGACTCCTGCTGAAGCCATGTCCAGTGAGCAGTGTGCTCCCCTAGGTGGGCACCCCGCCCTAGGACGGAGGCATCTGTTAGTACTACCATTAGGGGCTGTTCCAGAAATTGTACACCTTTCCAGAGGTTGCCCCTTTCCTGCCACCACTGAAATACCTGGATGAGAGTTCCTGTGACTGGCACCAGCTTTGACAGGGAGTCCCTTTTCTGGGACCAATGATATCTGAGATGAAACTGAATGTCTCATCTGGAACCTTGCACCTTTGCTGCTGATGCTGCCATGTGGCCCAACTGTTGTTAAGAAGTGCCTTGCTGGCCCTGGGTGTGTGTAGCTGGAAGGAGCTGGCTATCTGCACCGGGTTGTCCACTCTTCCCTGAGGAAGGAATGCTTTTTCCTGCAGAGTATTCAATTGCACTCCTATGAACTCCAGGAGCTGGACTGGTTCCAGCATTGACTTTTTTAGATTCACCGGGAACCCTAGTGAATGCAGGGTATTCTGTGTAAATAACAGGGCATCCCTGACCTGCTCAGGTGAGTGATCTACGATTAGCCAGTTGTCGAGGTAGGGAAACACCGTCACCCCTTTACTCCTTAGGTGTGCCACGACCACTGCCAAGTACTTTCTGAACACCCTTGGGGAGGAAGTCAAGCCGAAGAGCAAAGCCCTAAATTGGTAATGACCTGATGACAATCTGCGGTACTTTCTGTGTGACTGCCTTATGGGAATGTGAAAGTAAGCGTCCTTTAGGTCTAGAGATGTCAGCCAATCTACTTGTCTTAATATTGGGAGAATGGTCGCCAGGGTCACCATCTGTTTTTTTTTTCTCAACTCTCTTGCTCCGGTCACGGCCTGCGAAGCCTCTCAGGCATCCTGCCCGTTCCTGCCCACCTGAGGTCCCCTCGGTCCAGAGCCTCCTCCCCCCCCCTCCCCACAGCCAGTACCCCCAGTTTAACCCCTCCAGGGTGGGGCCGCCCCTCCTCATTGTGTTCTCTTAATTAGACTCTGGCTGTAGGTGAGGACTCAGGTGGAGGAACTGGAAGGCCAGGCGAGGAGGATCTGGCGGTGGGCATGGGGGTCAGGTGTTGTCACCTACCCCGCGCAGCCATTTTTTCCCCCCATGTTCTGGTGCCCTTTTATCCCCCTCCCTCCCCCTGCATGGTGCACTCTGACGCAAGGTGCGCGGCAGCCCTGCCTGCGTCAGCCATGTAGATGTGCAGCCGACGCACTGCAGCATCCCTGATCTCCACCGGGAGCTGCTGATGCACCGGACAAGCCCAAGCCCTCCCCCTTGGGGAGGAGAGCAGCCCAGCCGGCACTTGATCCTCACCCCGTCCCAGCCAACCCCCGGCGCCCGAGCTCGCTCCCTAACCCGGGTCAACGGCAAAGTGCGAGGTGTGGCATCCAGTGCCTCAGCGCCACCGGGCCAGCCTAGGGTCACCATTTTGAACTCTGGTTTTGTTAGCTGCCTTATTAAGTGTCTGAGATCTATTATGGTTTGCTACTGCCCAGTTTTCTTTGCTGTGAGAGAATACCTTGAGTACAGACGTTTCCCTCTTTGTGCCAGAGGGACAGGTTCTATTACCATTTGCAATAGAAGGCTGGTTACTTCCTCCTCCAGCAGGGCTGCTTCTGATAAGGTAGCAGGTCTTAATCTTGCCCTCAGCCTGGGCATAACCTTGAAGCTGAGAGTCAGACCCAGGCCCGCTATATCCAGGACCTACTTGTCTGTGGTGATGATTTGCCAAGCCTGGAGACAGTGGGCCAGCCTGCCCCCTACTGGAGATGGGGAGGCAACCCTGACAAGCACATCACGGGTTCTGTTTTGCCTGTGCAGCAGGCTGTGGGCTGGGGCCAGTACGATCACTGCCTTTCCTGCCTCTGCCTCTGAAATACCCCCTTTGCTGCTGATACATTGAGAAGGCCTGAGGCTGGAAAAATGGTTTGTACTGGGCTCTACCCCTACCACCTCTACCTACCCTGGTGTTTGTGGGGGGCGGACACCTTCCCCTTGGCAGCTACACTTTTGTAAGCTGCCTTGTACTCATTCATGTTCTTCATGTAAGCCTCCATTTGCTCACCAAACAAAGATGTGGGCTCACAAGGGAAGTCCAAGGTTTTTGTCTGGGTATCCTGGGACAGCTTAGTAGTCCTGAGCCAGGACAACCTCCTGAGGAACACTGAAGTGGCCATCAGCCTAGCTGCAGTGTCACTGACATCCACCGCCATACAAAACTGATACCTGGAAGCTTCTATGCCTTGTGTGATAGCCTCTGTCAGGTCCAATGCCATGGGAGCAGGAACAGCCTTGGCAATTTCCAATACACTGTTCCAGAGATTTCTCTGGTAGGACACATAGGCCATATATGAAGCATGCCTAATGACCAGAGAAAACGGGTTACTCACCTGTAACAGTAGTTCTAGGAGTGGTATACGTTATTCATCCACATTTGTTGGCAGGTACCTTGCTGCTCTAAGATGTTCCGGAAGTCTTCAAGCTGACTCCTCCCATCCACTCGGGTGGTATAACCCTCGGCTCCGCCCCATGACACCAGATCTTAACCCGCTGGAAGCCAGGTTTGTGCGTCAAAGCCGGGGAGGTCGGGTAGGTCAGTGTGGATGAACAAATACCATTCCTAGAACTACTGTTACAGGTGAGTAACCTGTTTTTCTAGGATCGTGGATATGTTGTTTTATCCACACTTGTTGGCAGACTCCTAGCAGTTCTCTGAGAGGAGGGAGGTGAGACGCACACCCCCTACTTGGGGAAGAGGGACTGGAGAACTGAGGTTCCAAAACCAGCATCCAGGCATGACTCAAGGTCGATGTGGTAATGGGAAATGAAGGTGTGTGTGGACTTCCAGGTAACAGTCCTGCAGATTTCCTGAATAGGAACGTCCCTAGAAGCAGCCACCGACGCAGCGGTATGGCAGGTGGAATGAGCCCTTAGCCCAACAGCAGGCTCCCTACCCGCCAACCTATAGCAGAGGTCAATGCAAGATGTAATCCATCTAGCCACTGTCCGCTTGGCTGCAGGTCTGTCAGGTGCAGCTTCAGCATAGGTGACAAACAGCTGGCGAACCTCTCCCGAACTTCTGCAGTTCACTCTTTATTATAGGCGAGCGTTCGTCTCAGGTCCAAAATATGGAGCCTGTACTCAGTCTCCGAGGCGTGACTGGGGTAGAACATCAGCAAAGTAATCACCTGGTTAAGGTAAAACTCCAACACCACCTTCAGAAGGAATTTCAGGTGGGGGCCCAGGACAACCTTGTCCCTGTGTAAGATAAGGAGAGACTATGGAGAGCGCCTGTAACTCACCAGTCGATATGGCTGACGTGATAGCCACCAAGAAGGCAGTCTTCAACAAGTGTGACATCTCACACTTGTGCATAGGTTTGAATGGTTTGCCCATGAGCTTTGCCAAAACTAGCAGTAAATCCCACAGAGGTGGAGGTTCACACACTGGAGGGGATATGTGACCTAGGCCTTAGAAAAAGCACCAGACCACCTTTTCCTGCACCACCGACTGCTGACTGGCCCGCGCCCGGTAAGCAGAGATGGCTGCCAGGTGCACTCTTATGGTCGTCAACCGCAGCCCCTGCTGGGAGAGGGACCAAAGGTAGTCCAAAATGCTAGCCACTGTGCAGGACGAGGGGTCCAATCCTTTGCCCTGACACCAGATGGAGAATCTCTTCCATTTAAAGGCATAGCATTTTTTGGTCGATTCCTTACGGGACGCCTGAACAACGTTGAGGACCTCATCGGAGACACCCAGGGCCTGGAACTCTAACCGCTCAGGAACCAGGTTGTCAGGTGCAGGGATTGAAGGTACAGATGGAATACCTTCCCCTGACTGACCGAGGGCAGGTCCGGGAGTGCTGTAAGCCGCCTCGGGAGCCTGGAACTGAGGCTGAGGAGATCTAGATACCAGAACTGGTGCGGCCAAGTCTGGGGCTACCTGGATCACCTGTGCCTCATCTCTCCTGACCTTGATGAGCACTTTGTGAATCAAAGAGAGGGAAGGTGTAGAAGAGGCCTAGAGTCCAATGCCTCGAGAAGGCATCCCCCTGCAGTGAACCCTGCGGGGGCAAGGAACAGCCTCAGCTTCGCGTTCTCCCTGGAGGCAAACAGGTCCATCTGCGGGTTCCCCAGAGGGAGAACAGATTGTGTACTACCTCTCGGCGGAGAGACCACTCATGAGATGCCCCGCCCATCTGGCTGAGGGCATCAGCCAGCCAATTCGAGGCTCCTGCCACATGAATGACTAGGAGATCTGCCTCCAGGCTGCTCAAGAGTGACCAAATGTGGAGAGCTTCCTTGCACAGAGGTAAGGAGTGCATCCCACCCTGTCTGTTAAGATAGTACTTGGTCATGGCGTCGTCCGTCTGGACTTGGACCACTTGACCCCAAACAAATGGATCGAATGTGGTCAGAGCTAGGTGGACCGCTCAGAGCTCCAGCAGGCTGATGTGGCATCGAGACTCCTGAGGGGACCAGAGCCCATGAGCTCTGTGTTCCCCCAGATGGGCACCCCAACCCAGAGAGGAGTCGGTCATCAGAGTGACCGTCGACTCGGGGCAGACAAATGGGATCCCTTCCTGCAGGTGGAATGGGACAAGCCACCACTGGAGGCCGTCCCACATTTTCTGTGTCAGAGACCAGCTGGTCGAGATGACCAGAGTGCTGAGACCTCTGGCTGGCCAGTTCCCACTGAAGGGAACGCATATGCCAGCGGGCCCATTGGACCACGCTGGTGCAAGCCGCTAAGTAGCCCAGAAGATGCAGAAAGTCCCAGACAGAGCACAGTTGCCCAACCAGAAATGATCGGGCAAAGGAGGAGAGAGCCTCTGTCCTGTCCACTGGGAGGCGAGCTCTGGCTCAGCATTAGTCGAGCTCTGCCCCGAAGACCTGAATCACCTGAACAGGTACAAGTTCCAACTTGGCCTCGTTGATCAGGAGGCCACATTCTGCGCAAGTCTGGAGGGCCAGATCCCTGGACCGCTCCACCTCCAACTTGCAGGGACCTACTATCAGCCAGTCGTCCAGGTAAGGGTACACCCGGACCCCTTGGTGCCTCAGGTAAGCCGCCACCACTGCCATGCATTTGGTGAAGACCCTGGGGGCTGAAGATAGGCCGAAGACCATGGACTGGAACTCGAAGAGGATTCCTTCCGCTCTGAAGCGGAGGAACCATCAATGGGATGGACAGATCGGGACGTGAAAGAACGCGGCCAGTTCCCACTGAAAGGAACGCATATGCCAGTGGGCCCATCGGACCACGCTGGTGCAGGCCGCCATGTAGCCCAGAAGAAACAGAAAGTCCCAGGCAGGGCAAAATTGCTCAACCAGAAATGATCAGGCAAAGGAGGAGAGAGCCTCTGCCCCGTCTGCTGGGAGTGAGCTCTGGCTCGGCAAGAATCGAGCCCTGCCCCAATGAAGTGAATCACCTGCGCAGGTACGAGTTCCGACTTTATCCTTGTTGATCAGGAGGCCAAGTTCTGTGCAAGTCTGGAGGGCCAGATCCCTGGACTGCTCCACCTCCAACCTGGAGGGACCTGCTAACAGTCAGTCATCCAGGTAAGGGTACACCCGGACCCCCTGGCACCTCAGGTAAGCCGCCACCACTGCCATGCATTTGGTGAAGACCCTGGGCTGAAGATAGGCCAAAGGGCATGGCCTGGAACTCAAAGAGGATTCCTTCTTCTCTGACGCAGAGGAACTGTCAATGGGATGGATGGATCAGGACGTGAAAGAACACGTCCTGAAGATCTAGGGAGCAGAACCACATTCCTTGCTCCAGGGATGGTATGATTTGAGCCAGAGTTACCATCTGGAAAGTGCGGGACCTGAGCAACTCATTCAGGTTGTGCAGATCTAGAATGGGGCACCAGACCCCCCTCCGCTTTGGCACCAGAAGTACCTGAAGACAAAACCTGGTCTGAAGTGAAGGCGGGTCCGCTATTTGGCACACCACCTCCTTGAGGAGGAGCTGAGCCAAGTGGTCTCCAACAACAGACCCGAGAAAGCTGTGGGCACCAAGATCCCCATGGGAGCACGGGAACAAAGAAGGAGAGGGCCTGCTCAAATTCCAGAGGCAGGCCTCGGTCTACCACTTCTAGAACCCAACGGTCCATGGTGATAGCGGACCAGGCAGAAATGAAGTGGCTGAGCCGGCCCCCTACGGGACGTCCCAGGGAGGCATGATGGAATTGAGGGAGGCAACCCCACCAGTCACTAGGCAGGCTTGGAAGAGGGTCCGACGGGAGGACCGCGGACCCCCCGGAGGAGCTCCCTGAAGGAGGAGGTCTGAGACTTGGTCGAGGATGCCAAGTCTGAGCCTGCTGGCCCTACTGCTGGTGTTGCTGTTGGGCCGAGTCGCGGCGGGGGCGGCAGCGAAAAGGGCTTCTGATTATGCCTTGGAGCCCTTGTCCTTTGGGTAGATGTAGTAGAATCCAAGGTGGCACTGGACTTCTCTATGCGCCGGAGGTGACCCTCAATGCCTGGCCCAAAAAGGTCAGTACCCAAAAAGGGGAATCTACCAACTTGTGCTGCGTATCTACCATGAAGGTCGAGATGCAGTGCCAAGCCCTGTGGCACACGGCCACAAAAATCGCCACTATCCAGAGCCGTCTGGAGCTGCTGTTTGGCCACCACCCTCCCCGATCCCAGACCTGCCCGACCGTGGTCTGGAGGTCAGCCGGGAGATGAGGGATCACCTCATCAAGGGAGACCAAGAGGACGTGCAAGGAATGTGCCATGATAATGGCCGAACTGCCCTGATGGAGGCCTAGAGAGGAGGCTGCATAGACCTTCTTCCCGGACTGGTCTAACTACTTGGACTCCCTGTCTGGGGGTCTATCCATGTCTCCCTTATTGCCTGAGCACTGAAAAATGGAGTCTGCCACCAACCGCACTGCAGAGGGGTGCTCTGTAAAGCCAGACAGGGACCCCATGGCACCCCATACTTGTGGGCCATGCAGGCAGAAGGCGCAGGACAGGAAGCAGGATGCTGCCACAGTTCCAAGGCTGGGCCCACAATGGCCTCAGCCACTTAGAAGGCCTCCGCAGGAGAATCCCCCTTATCCAGGATCTCTGTGAGGGGGTACTTAGCCTGTTTCTGCACAGGCTCCAGCTCCATCCCCATAGACTCGGAAATGAGCTGACAAATGCCCATCAGCGAGGAAGGGCCCTCGTCGACAGAACATCCCCCGACGGGATCCCGCGTCCACCAAATGGGAGACCATGGAGGAGTCCTCGGACTCAGAGGATTCCACATATAGTGGATGCCCCACCCCCCGTCACTTTCCACCCTCCTTGGGCGGTCGGAAGTGAGAGTGACCAACAGCCTATGGGGCAAGCCTTATGCAGACTGGGAATCCTTGGTCGGTGCTCCAGACTTTGGGTGATCGGGCGGTGGCTCCACCCGAATCTGTGGAGTTGCCAGCTTCGGCTGAGCCGGCAGGGCCGTAACTGGCACCTCTGTGACTGTGGCCGATATCTGTCGCTCTGGCAAGAGCCATTTTATGGCTGGAGTCGAAACTAGGGTTGCTTTGGATCCAGACAGGACCAACTGCTGCCACATGAGATCTTCTTAGCATCAACGCAACTTGCACTGAAGCCTCTCCTCACCCGAGGAGGACGAAGACGATTATGAGCGGTGGCACCGCTTGCCCTGACATAGGGACCAAGACCGACAATGGCGGAACTTTCCCGGACGTCTTAGCTGAGAAGAGGGGACAGAGACCTCGACTGTCAGCGATGCCGGTGGGGAAGCTTGACCGGAGGCGGGGAAGCGCTCTGCTCCAGGTCCGACTCCTTGGATACCGGGTCCTGCCCAACATTCTGGGCCAACCTTTCCGAAGGCACCGGGAGCACCGGCGTTCGGAAAAGAGTAGTCAGCCAGATCGGGTGACAACCCGCTGATCGGCGTGAGAAAAATCTCTGCCGCATCAACAGGCGTCTCACCCGACTGGTTCCATGGGGACAACATGAAACCAGCGGCCTTGGCCACAACTTCGACTGAAGTCAAAACAGGGTTCTTCTGTGAGCGGCACTACTCCCGGTCCCACGAACGTCGACGAGTCGATTTGTCTTTCTTTGACGACTCCTTGGAGCATGAAATATGGGACCCTGAAGGGCTCTCTTCCCTTAGTCGAGAGAGACTGGCACAACTCCTTGAAGGAAGCTGAATAGGAGGATCCGAGGTGGAGAGGAATAAAGGCGGAAGCCAAAGAGAAACTCACCGCAGCCTGAGCCTCCTCCTCCTCAAGGGACTTGAGCTGTTCCAACTGCTCGGCGGACTCCACAGCTGCAGAGATCACCCAATGGGCCTCCTTCGATTTGACCGACAGAAAATGCTACTCCGGTCGCCCCAATCGAAGTCAGGCAGTGCGGTCTTCTAGCACGTTTGGGGTGAATGACCGACAAAATCTGCAAGCCAGCGGATCGTGGTCTAACCCTGGGCAATAAATGCATGAGGCATGGGGATCCGTGCGAGACATCATCTGCCCACAGGGACACCGGTGAAACCCGGGGGCCAATTTTTCTTCCATCACAGATGCGATCGGAAAATGAGCAAATTTTACTCGACAGAGCTTGAGAATCAGTTTTGGAAGCGAATCCAAAGATTCCGAAGCCAAGACCTACTACACACGGCAGCGCCAAGGAGGGAACCTGAACCTTCCAGCGGAAAGGAAGATCTGGCGTCATGGGGCAGAGCTGAGGGTTATACCACCCAGGAGAGTGGGAGCAGCCAGCTTGAAGACTTCCGGTACATCTTAAAGCAGCAAGGCACCTGCCAAGAAGTGTGGACAGAACAACATATCCACGATCCTAGAAAGACCCCAGATAAATCTTCTTGGCCATAGAATCAATCCTTCTGGAGTTGGTTCAGGAGGATATGATGCCAGTGGTATGCCTGTTTCATCACAAGCAGCAGCCTACACCATCCCCTCATGACTGGGGTGTCCAAAATGGAATTCTGCTTCTCCTTTGGCCACCCAGTACTTCCTCTCTATCCTGTTGTCTACAGGAGGGACAGAAGTGGGTGTCTGCAAAATATTTGTTACTTGCCTCTTAAGGGACTTGTGATGGGCAATAGCAACTTCTTAGTTGCTGGCACGTCCATCATCACCATATAATCTGGTTCCTTCTCCTCCTTAGATGACTCCTGAATAAGGAGGTCCACAGTTTGTGCCACCCGTTTCATAAAGGCAAAATGTGATGTGTAATCCTCAGATCCCTTTGTCAGGGGAAATCAGGGTGTGGAGGATCAGGAGAGACATCCAGTTCAGGAGGCTCACTGTAGTCCTTATTCTCCTCATCCTCTCCTCCTCTTCTTCCTCCTCATCCTCATCATAACAATCCAGACCTCATTCAAAAGAACCAGGAACCAGTGTGAGGTGAGGAACTGTTTGCCGAACTAGAAACGGTGTGCCAGATTGCAGTGACTGTATTATTTTTATAGCGTTAGCAGTCTTCATCGGTTGGAACCAGTGACTGTCAGTTGCGGTTCCTGTGCTGAGTGTTTTAATAACTCAAGTGAGGTTAATCAAAAAGTTGGTGGATCTCAGAGTTGGGGAAAAGATGGCCAGGTGGGTGGAAAACTGACTGAGGGACAGAACCCAGATGTTGGTTGTTGGGGGGAAAGAGTTATCTGGCACTAGAGAGGTAACTAGTGGGGACCCACAGGGCTCAGTGCTGGGGCTGGTGTTGTTTAAAGTCTTCATCAATGATACTGGGGATGGCAATAAAGACAAAATGTGCCTATTCGCGGTTGACACCAAGCTCTGTGGGAGAGTGGACACAGCTGAAGGGATACAGACCTACAGAAAGATCTGTAAAAGCTGGATAGGTGATCCAGGATCTGGCAGCTTGGTTTCAATGCCAAGAAATGCAAAGTTATGCATATTGGAGCCAAGAATCCCAAGACAGAGAACTACCTGGGTGGAGTCCGAGTATCTACATCAGAGGAAAAGGACCTGGGAGTGACGATCACTAGTGACCTGAAGCACCCCATGCAGTGCAAGAAAGCAGCAGCAAAGGCAAACAAGATGCTGAGATGCATATCTAAGGGGATCAGCTGTAGGAGAGAGGAGGTTACATAGATACATAGACAGTGTCAGCAGATAAGGGCCTATGGCCCACCTAGTCTGCCCATTTGAGCTTGTAAGTTCAGTTTGTTTTCCTAGAAGTCTATTTCCCCTTACCCCTGACCTCTAGAATTCCTTTATGTCTATCCCATGCATTCTTAAATCCCGTGATTGTTTCAGCCCCCACCACTTCCTCTGGCAGGGTGTTCCACTTGTCCACCACCCGTTCTGTGAAGAAATTCTTTCTCATGTTTCCTCTGAATCGTCCTCCTCCAACTTCATCCCATGCCCTCTAGTCCTGAAACATCTTTTTCGCTTAAAAATAGTGTTTTCCTGCACCCTGTTCCTCCCTAAGATACTTGTATGTCTCTATCATATCCCCTCTCCTCCTCTCCTCCAGGGAGTACATGTTCAGTTCCTTCAACCTGTCTCCATAGGATTTGTGATGCAACCCATGCACCATCTTTGTTGCCTCCTCTGAACCTTCTCTACCCTGTCTATGTCCTTACGTAGGTATGGTCTCCAGAACTGTACACTGTACTCCAGGTGGGGCCTCACTAGTGTCTTGTATAGCGGAATTATGACCTCCCTTTTCCTGCTGGTGATGCCCTGCCTATACATCCCAGCATCCTATTTGCTTTACCTGATGCCTTGTCACACTGTTTCCACCTTGAGGTCATCAGAGATGACAACCCCAAGATCCTTTCCTGCTTGGTGCATGCTATATCCTCACCCCCAACTGATATATTGTGCCAGGGTTTTGTGCCCCATATGCATTATCTTGCACTTCTTTGCATTGAATTTCAACTGCCAAACCCTTGACCATTCTTCAAGTTTCTGCAGGTCCCTTCTCATTCTGTCTACACCCTCTGGTGTGTCTACTCTGTTACAGAGCTTTGTGTCATCAGCGAACAGTGAAATTCTGCCTTCTATATCCTGTGCAATGTCACTGATGAAGATGTTGAATAGGACCCGGTCCCAGCACTGATCCCTGTGGTACCCCACTGGTCACTCTTCCCTCTGTGGAGTGACAGCCATTTACCACCACCCTCTGTGTCCTGCCACCCAGCCAGTTACCTACCCACCACACTACTGTCCTGCCCACACCCATATTCCCAGTTTGTGTAATAGTCTTCTATGTGGCACAGTGTCAAGGCCTTGCTGAAGTCCAGATAGGCCATGTCCACTGCCCTCCCTGATCCACCTCCCTAGTCACCCAGTCAAAAATTCAATGAGGTTGGTCTGACATGACCTCCCCTGGTGAAACCATGCTGCCTTGGGTCCTGTAGTCCATTGACAACCAGATGTTCCACCAATCTCTCCTTCAGTAGTGCTTCCATGATCTTCCCACTACCGAGGTGAGGCTGACTGGTCTGTAGTTCCCTGCTTCCTCTTTGTTCCCACTTTTGTATAAAGGGACTACATCTGCTGTCCTCCAGTCTTTGGGTACCTCCCTGTTTCCAGTGATTGGCTAAACAGGATAGCCAGAGGTTCAGCCACCACCTCTTAGTTCTTTAAGGACCCTGGGGTGCACCCCATCTGGCCCCATTGCTTTGTCAACTGTTATTACTTCCAGTTCCTTCAGGACCCTTTCTCGTGTAAAGGGACTTGTGTCCATTTCTGCACCATTCTCACCCCTTAGCCCCTTAGGTTATACTGCCCTTGTACAGGTCATTGTTAAGGCCACATCTAGAGTATGGAGTTCAGTACCGGTGCCCACACCTCAAAAAGGACATTAACCTGCTGGAGAAGGTCCAGAGGAGGGCTACAAGGATGACAGCAGGTCAGCATGTCAAGGCATACGAGAGGTTGAGGGCACTGAACATGTACTCCCTGGAAGACACAAGAAAGACAGGGGACATGATTGGGACCTTCAAGTACTTGAAAGTGACAAATAAGGTTGATAAGGAGAGTCTCTAAGATGAGTGGCAATCATAACACGAGGGGGCACAGTCTTAAGCTGGAGGGGGTGAAGTTTAGGAGGGAGTTCAGGAAGCACTTCTTCATAGAGAGGGTGGTGGACACTTGGAATGCGCTGCTGGAAGAGGTCATCTCATTGAAGACAGTGAACATCTTTAAGAGAGGCTGGGATAGGCATGGGGAAAGGTAAGTATCATGGGCAGGGAGGATGGGAGGAGTGGGAAGAGAGGGCAGGGACAGTAGCTCAAGCTATGGACCCTGCTATACGAGCAGACTAGATAGACCAAATGGCTTCTGCTGACTTCTTCGTATGTTCTTTTTCCCTTTAGTTCCGGTAGCTGGTTCAGCAATCAGTTTCCATCCTGAGGAAGTTTCGCCCTTGTCAGAGGGTTGTTCCTCTGGTTCCTTAGTGTGAGGAGGAGGAGGAGGAGCAGTTTTGTCCAAGGCCGGGTCAACAGCCTTATTGGAAATTTTTTTCCCCCCTCAGTCGGTTAAGTCGCCTGTCAAGAGTGGACTGGGGAAAATTCTTACAGATCTCACAGTCTGCTTCAAACAACATGAAGTCTTGCTGTATTCTGACAGTAGCAATGAGTCCCAACCTTTGAACTGCCCCGGAGATGAAAGAGTTAACTTTCCATGCCAGGCATGGAACGCTGAGCTCGAGCTCGGTTGAGACTCTGTCTGTTGCTGTTTAAACTCAAACCGTCAGATTCTTCACTCCGCCTCACTGAACAGTCGCTCCGGAGATTTCTCCTTCTGCTCGGTTCAATTTGTCGGTTAAAGTACCACTTTTCTCGGTTTTTGACCGAATTTAAACCGCAACCTGTCGGTTCAGTCTCTGTCTGTGGTATTCATGAGTATTAGACAGGTTATATATTAATTCCATTCTGTGTGGAACTTGTAAACGGTTTATTGGTTCGGTTTGAACCGATCAAGTTGTTCAAAAATCTTAAATTGTACTTTTAGAGTGTGGTTACCAGTTCTTATCGGTTCTAAAAAATACGGATTTTATTACGTTTTTTTCCATGACCTGTGACACAGTCAGGAACCGATAAGAGGGTTTTGCCTGGCGGATTGCCACTAACAGGGTAAATTTGGTTAGGACTGGCACAATGTCTGAGAAACCCAAAAGAAAAACTGGGCCCACTGGGTTTCAACACTGTAGTGTGTGTGGGGAAGTCTTTGCCAAGGCTGACCCCACACCACCTGTGTTTATTGTCTGGGGTTTGACCACCTCAATGCAGACTGCCAGATTTGTAAAAATTTTCCTGCAGCTACCCTAGAAAAGAGAGTTGGTAGGCTCCAGGAAAGGGAGGCCAAAATTCCGCTGAACGGATGGCCAGCCGGTTCAGTTCAAACCGAACCAGAAGGGTGCCCTCTGACCAGGGTGAGACTTCTTCGGGCAAAAGAAGATCCGACTCTGAAGAGTCGGTTCCAGCAAAGAGAACTAGAAAAGAAAAATCAGCTGGTTTGGAGCCAAAACTTTCCTCTCCAACCACTGAAGAAATAGCTAAAGCGATCAAAATTGTCCAGTCACTTTCCCCGGTTCCGACCGAACCGGCGCCATCAGGGAGGCGCTCGGTTTAGTCGGTTCCACCGGTTCAAGATTATGATTTAGAGAAGTATTATAAACCGGAGGAGGAGGAAGAGGAGTATGATGAAAGTGAATGTGGTTTTGAAAGTCTGGATGTGCCCACTGACCCGGACGTCTCCCCAGACAGACCTTCAGGAGCGTCTCCTCCTAGGCTTTCTGAGTCCCCCTCCCATTTCAAGTTTTATAAAAAAAGTGGTTGAAACCCTCCAGCTTCCTATGGAAGAAGCTGTGGATGACCAGGAGGAGCCCGACTATGTGGAAATGATGGATATTCCAGAGTCTAGGAGGCTGTCTATTCCCTTACACAAATCTTTTTGGAAACAGACATTTAAGATTTTAAAGACTCCTAACACCATACCTCCTGTGGATAAGAGAATTGACAAGAGGTATACATTGTCAGGCTTGGATACGGAGTTCCTTACACAACAATGCAGCCATGTTGGGGTAGTGCAGGCTGCAGCCTGTGATAAGGCAAATATTCCCTTGGCTTCACACACCCCAGACAAGGACTCTGGGAGGACTGATGCCATGGCAAAGAAACAATACATGTCAGCATCCTTGGGACTCAGAGAGGCCAATTATATGGCTTATACTGCTAGGTGTCAGAAATCCAGATGGGACACTGTCATGGCTTTAGCAAAACAGGTCCCTGGCCAGCTTGCCAAGGAGCTGGAGCAGGTGGCTGCTGATGGTATTGAGGCATCCAAGGTGCAATTCCATGCTGCAGTGTACTCCAATGATGTGTCATCTAGAGTCATGGCTACATCTGTGGCTCTTCGCAGAATGGCTTGGCTCAGATGTACTAGCTTGTCACAGGATACCCAGACTAAGGCCATGGATTTTCCTGTTGTGGGTAATTCTCTGTTTGGGGAGCAAACAGAGAATTACACCTAAGAAAATGGACGAATATAGGACCACCTATAGGAGTGCCCAGGCCAAGGAAAGGCAGGCCACTCCTCAGAGGCAGCATCCCAGGGGCAGGGCAGGCCTTTACAGAGGCCTTTCTACCAAGCCCAGGCCTCCTCTTCTGCCTATGCTCAGAGGGGGTTCTTTAGAGGAAGAGGCAGAAACGGTACAAGCAGACCTGCTTCCACCCCTCAGCCAAAACCCCCTGCCAAGCAGGCACCCTGATGGGTTTGCCAGGGCCGATTCTCCTCCACCTGTAGGGGGCAGGCTGGCTTACTTTGTCCAGGACTGGAAGTCTCTAACATCAGACAAGTGGGTCCTGGAAGTAGTAAGCCAGGGACTGGTTCTCAGCTTCAAAAAATTTCAAAAGCTGAGAACCAGATCTTTTCCACCTGCAAATCCCTCAGAGGCACTTGCCTTAGAGGCAGAGGTCTCTTCCCTTCTGGCTCTCAGAGTTGTGGAAAGGGTTCCACCCCTACACCAGGGCAAAGGATTGTACTCCAGGTACTTCCTTACCCCAAAAAGGACAGGAGAATGGCGGCCCATCCTGGATCTCAGATATTTAAACAAGCACCTTTTAAAGCCAAAATTCAAAATGGTGACTCTGGGAATAATTCTACCCTCTCTAAGGCCAGGGGACTGGCTAGTGTCCCTGGACCTCAAGGATGCCTATTTTCATATTCTCATCAGAAGCTCCCATCGAAGGTATCTCAGGATCGAGCTGCCCTCAGGCCATTACCAGTTCAGAGCAATGCCCTTCGGACTAACCTCTGCTCCAAGGGTGTTCACAAAATGCCTGGCAGTAGTTGTTGCTTCTCTAAGAAGGCAAAGGATTGCCATCTTCCCATACCTAGACGACTGGCTCATAGTAGGCCAGTCCCCAGACCAGGTCAAGTTACACCTACAGATAACTCAGCAACTGCTCACCTCTCTAGGTTTCCTTCTGAATCTTCAAAGTCAGTTCTAGAGCCTGTTCAGCTCCTCACCTTCATGGTGCAGAGCTAGATACAGAAAGGGCCAGAGCCTTCCTTCCCTGGACAGAGCAAGGACCCTTATCACTCTGACCTCCTCTTTCACCCTACAGGTGTCTCGACCAGCAAGGCATTTTCTGCAGCTCCTGGGGCACATGGCTGCTTCTACAGCAGTGGTGCAAGGAGCAAGATTTCAGATGAGGGACATTCAGTTCCATTTGAGAGCTTTCTGGTCCCAGAAAAAGGACCCACTGACCAAACTGATCCCAGTGACTCGAACCCTGATCCAGGCCTTGCACTGGTGGAGGATCTGAACAATCTAAGACAAGGAGTTCCCTTTGTCACTTAGTCTCACTCTTTAATCCTTACTACAGATGCCTCCCTCTTGGGATGGGGGGCTCACTTGGGCGACCTGACCACCCAAGGGTTGTGGTCCCCTCAGGAATCTCTGCTCCATATCAATCTGTTGGAGCTCAGAGCAGTATTTCTAGCACCTCAAGTTTTTTCCAAGTCTGTTCAGAACAAAGTTATTCAGATCAGAACAGACAATACCACCACAATGTGGTACATCAACAAACAAGGAGGCACTTGGTCTACGGCCTTGTGCACAGAAGCAATGAAGTTGTGGTCCCTGGCTTATTCCCTGAACACCTCCCTCTCAGCAGTACACCTCCCAGGCAAGGACAATGTCCTGGCAGATGCTCTCAACCAGGATATCTCAGGGCCATTACGAATGGTCACTGGATCCCTTGGTCTTGGAGGTGATATTCTCCAGATGGGGCACCCCACAGATAGATCTTTTTGCAGCCCCAGACGATCACCAACTTCCCCTTTTTAGCTGCAGGCCCCCAGTGTTGGGCTCAGTCCCCCTGGATGCCTTAGTTCTCAGTTGGGAAGGGAAGTTCCTGTATGCTCCCCCTTCCCTCTCCTGTTCAAAGTGCAAGTCAAAATCAGGTCTCAACCCTGCAAAGTGATCCTGATTGCTCCAGACTGGGCCAGACAGCCCTGGTATCCTCTCCTATTGTCCTTATCAGTCCATCTTCCCCTGGCTCTTCCCAGGAATTACAACCTGTTAACCTGTGCTCAGGGGAGGGTTTGGTACCCGAATCTCAAATCTCTCCATCTCAAGGCCTGGCTCTTGAAGAGTTAGAGTTTGCTGATTTACATCTCTCCCAAGGTGTTATGGATATTCTGAAGGCTTCTAGGAAGCCTTCCACCAGAACTACTTATAATTCCAAGTGGAAAAGATTTTCCATATGGTGCTCTGGGAAGCATATTTCCCCAGAGTCTGCTGATCTGCCCACAGTACTTGACTACATGGTTCATCTCAATAGCTTGGGACTCAGACCAGCTACACTAAGGGTGCACCTGGCAGCTGTTTCTGCTTTCATTTCAGCAGGTAAGCCCTCTTCTCTTTCAACTCACCCGGTTTTCTCCAAGTTTTTCAAGGGATTGCTTCATACCAATCCTCCATTCAGGGATCCTGCCCCTGCTTGGGATCTTAACGTTTGCATTGCTCAGCTTATGCAACCCCTGAGCCTTTGTCCTCAGCAGAGCTTAAGTACTTGACTTGAAAACTGTGTTTCTGGTGGCCATCACTTCTGCCAGGCGCATAAGTGAGCTACAAGCAGTCAGTGGAGCCTGACTTTATTTTCTTCCATAGGGATAAGGTGGTCCTCAGGACTAACAGGAAGTTTTTGCCTAAGGTGGTTTCAGACTTCCACCTTAACCAGTCTATGTCTCTTCCTATGTACTTCACTGACCATTCCTCCTCTGGTCAGAGGAGGCTACACAGTCTAGATGTGAAAAGAGCCCTTAGCTACTATACAGAACGTACCAAGGGTCATAGGTTTGACTCCCTCCAACTGTTCCTCACTTATGGTGAGGTTGGTAAAGGAAAACCTGCCACTAAAAGATCCATTGCCAGGTGGATTGTCTCTTGCATCCAATTTTGCAATGAAAAATTAGGTAAGGTTCCACCCTCAGGCCTGTGGGCTCACTCTACCAGAGGTACAGCTGCTTCCCTGGCTGCTGCCAGGGATACTCCTATCTTACAGATATGTCAAGCAGCTACCTGGAAAACAGTTCACACTTTTACCAGGCATTACTCCCTGGATACCCAGGCTAGGAGTGATGCTCGGTTTGGCACAGCTGTGCTTCAGAGCCTATTTCCTAAGTAGGTTCTGTCCCTCCTCCATGGAGGTACTGCTTGGTAGTCTGCTATTGTCAGAATACAGCAAGACTTCATGTTGTTTGTAAAAAAAATTACTCACCTAAGTAATGTTGTTTCTTCTAATGGAGTCTTGCTGTATTGTGACCTCACCCCTGCCTTCCCCTCTCAGAACCTCTATTTTTGGGATGTGGGTGGACAGTGGCAGTGTTGGCACTCAGGAGGTGCCCCACCTTTTTTGTTATCACCCTTTGTTTGGGTGAGTGGGTGTTGTGTTATTTCATTTTTTGGGTCTCCTGACTTGAGTCTTTGTTTTGGGACCAAAAAAATTTGTTATTATGCTAGTAGCTAGTTGGCTAGTGTAGGTTTACAGCTTCCACACAGGACCTCAGTGAGTTTAGCTTGTAAAGATCTGACGGTTTGAGTTCAAACAGCAACAGACAGAGTCTCAACCGAGCTCGAGCTCAGTGTTCCATGCCTGGCATGGAAAGTTAACTCTCATCTCCGGGGCAGTTCGAAGGTTGGGACTCACTGCTATTGTCAGAATACAGCAAGACTCCATTAGAAGAAACAACATTACTAAGGTGAGTAATTTTTTCCTAGTACATTTCTAAGGCACTCTCCCATCTTGCCAAAGTCAGCCCTCCAGAAGTCCAGTAGCGTCACTTTTGTATGGCTTGACTCTGCAGCTGAGTTTATCGTAAACCACACAGTTTGGTGATCACTTGTTGCCAGATGGCTACCCACTTCTAGATCCGAGATCCTCTCACTGTCCCCATTTGAGAGTACAAGGTCTAAGATTGCTCCCTCACAAGTGGGTTCCAAAACTAGCTGTCTGAGGCATGCCACCTGTACGGCATCAAGAATGGCCCTGCTCTTGGTGGTGGCTGCAGCAAAGGTGCTCCAGTTAACATCTGGCATATTCAGGTCCCTCCCACCAACAGTACCTCCCCCCTTTCTCTTCCATCCTAAGGATACCTTCTATCACATCCTGGTCCATTCCCTTCCCCGACATGAGGGTCTGTATACAACCCCTGTGCGGATTGTGGTGCCTTTTCCAGTCTCTAAGGTGACCCACAGTGCCTCCTCTCCTCCCTGTTTACTCTTTTGTTCCGTTGCTTTTATCCCTTCCCTTACATAGAGAGCTACTCCTCCCCCCTCTTCTCTCCTGTAGGTTGTGTACCCTGGTATGTTAACATCCCAGTCATGGATCTCTGTGTATCATGTTTCTGTGACTGCTACGATATCCAGAAATCCCTCTTCCATCAAGGTCACCAGTTCAGGGAGCTTGTTGCCCAGACTACGGGCATTGGTACTCATTACCCTCCATTTCTTGATGCCTTACCCCTTTAAAAAAAAAAAAAAAAAACACACTCCGACACTCCTACACCTAGAACCAATTTGGGTCAAAAATCATTGCTGTATCAACTCCCTAGCTTTAATAATTCGCAGCACTTAGATTTCCTTGCGGCGCCAGCAACCGGGTTGAAGCAGGCAGGAAGCTGGAGGAGCCGACTGGGGGAGAGGGCTTGGCGTCCAGGGACTGCTCATCCTCTCCGGGGAGAACCAGAACTCGGCTCTTGTCTGACCCAGGTGGAGACCCGAGGTATAACAAGTCCGATGCCTAATAGGGGTGCGATGTGCCAGACGTCAGCGCTCAAGTGCCTTGACATCAGGAGACACAGCACATCGCGAGAACACCGGAAAAGCACCTCGCAGCCTCCTAGTAGACAGAGCACCAGGCCCCGACCCTCAATGCCCCTACCTGCCCAGACAGCATCCCGATGAAAGACAGGCGTCTCAGGGTGCATGGGCCCCCCCCCAACCCGTACCCCGCCTGAGGGGTATAACCACGGCTCAATGGGGGATGGACTGCACTGGTCACCAGGTAGGTGAGCGAGGGCTGAAAAGGCCGTAGGTGACTCCCGAAGAGATGGGGGCTGCGAGGAGGAGGGAGCAAAAAAAAAACCAACAACCAACCCAAACAGGAATAGAATAAAACAAACACCAAAACAAAAGATGAGGGTGTAAAAGGAGCACCCCTGAGGTGCAACACTGCACCTGCCCACCCACTTCCCAAAACCAGGTTCTGAGAGGGGAGGCAGGGAGGGAGGGAGGTCAGACTACAGCAAGGCTCCAATACAAGAAACATAATCACTAAGATTAGTAATTTTTTCTTCAAACAACTTGAAGTCTTGCTGTATTCTGACAAGTGCAGACTACCAAGCAGTACCTCCATGGAGGAGGGACAGAACCTACTTTGGGAATAGGCTCTGAAGTACTGCTGTGCCAAACCAAGCATCACTCCCAGCCTGGATATCCAGACAGTAATGCTTGGTAAAGGTATGGACTGTTTTCCAGGTGGCTGCTTGACAAATTTCTAAAAGAGGGATATCCCTGGCAGCAGCTGTACCTCTTGTAGAGTGAGCCCTCAGGCCTGAGGGGGGAATCTTTCCCAGTTTTTCATAGCAGAATTGTATATAAGACACAATCCACCTGGCAATAGTTCTCTTGGTAGCTGGTTTGCCCTTTCCCACTTCTCCATAAGTGAGGAACAACTGGAGGGAGTCAAACCTGTGACCCTTGGTACGCTCTATGTAACAACTAAGGGCTCTTTTAACATCTAAACTGTGTAGCCTTCTCTCTCCTGAGGAAGAATGATCAGTGAAGATAACAGGAAGAGACAGACTGATTCAAATTGAAGTCTGAAACCACTTTGGGCAAGAACCATCTATTGGTTCTAAGGACCACTTTATCCCTGTGAAAGGAGATAAAATCAGGTTCCACTAACAGGGCTTGCAGTTCACTGATACGCCTGGCGGACGTAATGGCTACCAAGAACACAGTTTTCCAAGTCAAGTACTTAAGCTCTCCTGAGGACATAGGCTCAAAAGGAGGTTGCATAAGTTGAGCAATGCAAACATTCAAATCCCAGGCAGGGGCAGGGTCTCTAAAGGGAGGATTGGTGTGACGCAATCCTTTAAAAAATTTACAGAACACAGGATGAGAAGATAGTGAGGAAGACTTCCCCACGGACAGAAAAGCAGAAACAGCTGACAAGTGTACCTTGAGAGTAGCTGGTCTGAGGCCTAGGCCATTAAGATGGACCATATAATCCAGAACCGTAGGCAATTCAGCAGTATCTGGGGAAATATGTTTCTTAGAACACCAAATGCTGAATCTTTTCCATTTGGAGTTTACGTTTTTCTGGTGGAGGGCTTTCGAAAAGCTTTGAGAATATCCAGAACCCCTTCAGAAAGATGCAAATCTGCAAACTCTAACTCTTCAAGAGCCATGCCTTGAGATTGAGAGACTGAAGATTGGGGTACCAGATCCTCCCCTGAGAGGATGTTAACAGGTTGTAGTTCCTGGGGAGAGACAGGGGAAGATGGACTGCTGGGGACAACAACAGGGGGTACCAAGGCTGTCTGGCCCAATCTGGAGCAATCAGAATCACTCTGCAAGGTTAAGACCTTATCTTGACTAAAACTTTGAACAGGAGTGGGAAGGGAGGGAAGGCATACAGAAATTTCCATTCCCAGTTCATAATCAGAGCATCCAGGGGGACTGAGCCCAAGACTGGGGGTCTGCAAGAAAAGAGAGGAAGTTAGTGATTGCCTGGGGCTGCAAAAAGATCCATCTCTGGAGTGCCCCACCTTGAAAAAACCACTTCCAACACCTGAGGGTCCAGTGACCATTCGTGATGGCCCTGAGAGATCCTGCTCAGTGCATCTGCTAGCACATTGTCCTTCCCTGGAAGGTGAACTGCTATCAGAGGGGTTTTCATGGAGTAAGCCAGGGACCACAGTTTCATGGCTTCTGTGCACAAGGCTGTGGACTGAGTGCCTCCCTGCTTGTTGATGTACCACATGGTAGTGGTGTCTGTTCTGACCTGAACCACCTTGTTCTGCACTGACTGAGAGAAAGCTTTCAGGGCCAGAAAAACTACCCTGAGTTTTAGGAGATTGATATGGAGAAGGGATTTCTGGGGGGACCACAGTCCCTGGGCAGTGAGGGCCCCCAGATGGGCTCCCCAGCCCAGAAGGGAAGCATCCGTGGTGAGGACCACTGAATGAGACTAAGTGGCAAAGGGGAACCCTTGTCTTAAATTGTCCTGATCCTGCCACCATTGAAGGGCTTGCATCAAGGTTAGAGTCACTGGGATCAGTTTGGTAAGGGAATCCTTCCTCTGAGACCAAAAAGCCCTCAGATGGAACTGAACATCCTTCATCTGGAATCTTGTCCCTTGGACCACTGCTGTTTAAGCTGCCATGTGGCCAAAGAGCTGGAGGAAATGCCTTGCTGGTTGAGATACCTTAAGGCTGAAGGAAGAGGCCAGTTCTACAAGAACCCTTGCCCTTTCCAGGGGAAGAAAGGCTCTTGCTCTGACTGTGTCCAGTTCTGCCCCTATAAAGGTAAGAAGCTGGACTGGTTCGAGAACAGACTTGGGAAGGTTGAGAAGAAATCCTAGAGAAGTGAGCACTTGCTGGGTCACCTGCAGGTGAGACTTGATGTGGTCTGGAGACTGGCCCACTATTAGCCAATCATCCAGATATGGAAAAATGGAAATCTTTTGCCTTCTTAGAAAGGCAACTACTACTGCCAGGCACTTTGTGAAAACCCTTGGGGCCGAGGTTAGGCCAAAGGGCATTGCTCTGAACTGACAGTGGCCTGAGAGCAACTCAAACCTGAGGTACTTTCTGTGGGAGCACCTGATGGGAATGTGAAAGTAGGCATCTTTGAGGTCCGGGGAGGCTAGCCAGTCCCTGGCCTTAGAGAGGGAATGATTATTCCCAGAGTTACCATCTTAAACTTTGGTTTTAAAACATGTTTGTTTAGGTATCTTAGGTCTAGGATGGGTCGCCACTCCCCTGTCTTTTTTGGGTTAAGGAAGTACCAGGAGTACAGACCTTTGCCCCAGTGTAAGGTAGGTATCCTCTCTATGTCTCTTAAGGACAGCAGAGATGAAACCTCTGCCTCTAGGGCAAGGGTTTCTGAGAGAGTTGTAGGTGGAAAAGATCTGGCTGTCATCTTTGGAAATTTTCTAAAGCTGAGAACCAGTCCCTGGCTTACTACTTCCAGGACCCACTTGTCTGATGTAATAGACATCCAGTCCTGGACAAAGTAAGCCAGCCTGCCCCCTACTGGAATAGGTGAGTCGACCCAGGCAGGCCCATCAGGGTGTCTGCTTGGCAGGGGCCTTAAGCTGAGGAGTGGATGCAGCCCTGCTCATCCCCCTTCTGCCTCTCCCTCTTAAGAACCCCCTCTGTGAAAAGGGAGAAGAGGCCTGTGCTTGGTAAAAAGGCCTATCAAAAGGCTTGCCCCTGCCCCTAGACTGCTGCCTTTGAGGAGTTGCTTGCCTCTCCTTGGCCTGAGCACTCCTGTAGGTGGTCCTGTACTCATCCATTTTCTTCATGTAATTCTCTGTCTGTTCCCCAAACAGAGAATTACCCACTACAGGAAAATCCATGGCCTTAGCCTGGGTATCCTGCGAGAGGCTAGTACATCTGAGCCAAGCCATTCTCCGAAGAGCCACAGATGTAGCCATGGCTGTTGATGACATCATTGGAGTCCACAGCAGCATGAGACTGAACTTTTGATGCCTTAATCCCATCTGCAGCCACCCCTCCAGCTCCTTGGCTAGCTGGAGGGAGGCCTGTTTAGCCAGTGCCAGTACAGTGTCCCACCTGGACTTCTGGTACCTGGCTGTATAGGCCATATAATTTGCCTGTCTGAGTCCCAAGGAAGATGCCATGTACAGCTTTTTTGCCATGGCATCAATCTTCCTGGAGTCTTTGTCTGGGGGTGTGTGAAGCCAAGGGAATGCTTGCCTTATCACAGGCAACAGCCTGCACAACCACAACATGGCTGCACTGCTGATATAAAAACTCTGTATCTGAGCCTGAAAGTATAAACCTCTTGTCCATTCTTCTGTCCACAGGAGGTATAGAATTGGGAGACTTCAGAATTTTTTGTGTCTGTTTCCCAAAAGATTTGTGGAGGGGAATAGACAGTCTCCTGCACTCTGGGATGTCCATCATTTCTACAAAATCAGGCTCCTCCTGATCCTCCATTGCCTCTTCCACAGGAAGCTGGAGGGTCTCAGCCACCCTTCTGTAGAACATAAAGTGGGAAGCGGATTCAGAAAGCCTAGGAGGGGATACACCTGAAGGTCTGTCTGGGGAGCTATCCGGTTCCATAGGAACATCTAGACTTTCACCATCACCATCTTCAAACTCCCCTTCCTCCTCAAACTCCAGTTCATAAAATTCTTCAGGGGTATAGTCGTGAACCAGGGGGACCGACCGAACCGAGCCCCTCCCAAAAGGTGCCAGATCGGTCGGAACCGTGCAAAGCAATTCCACAATCCGAATCACTCTGGCTATTTCTTCGGCGGTCGGAACATGGACTTCTGGATCTGAACCGGACGATTTTTCTTTGCATTTTCTTTTAGTCGGAACCGACGCCTCGGGATCGGATCTCCTTTTGCCCGAAGTAGTATCGCCCTGGTCAGAGGGCACTCCTCCTGGTTCAGTCAGAACCGAACCAGGCTGGCCATCCAGGTCAGCGGACTTCTCGGCCTCCTTTTCCCTCAGTCTACCTAATCTCTTTTCAAGGGTAGATTTGGGAAAGTTTTTACAAATTTGGCTGTCTGAATCGAGGTGTTTAAACCCCAGACAATAAACACAGGTGGTGTGGGGATCGGCCTTAGCAAAGACCTCCCCACACTCACTGCAGTGTTGAAACCCAGTGGGCCCGGTTTTTTTCTTGGGTTTCTCAGACATGGCCAACCTAACTCAACTTACCCTTTTTTCAGCAACTGCCAGACAAGACTCCCTTATCGGTTCCTAGCCGTGTCACGTGTCTTGGAAAAAAACATATCAAAACACTTTTTTTTTTTTTTTTTTTTTAGAACTGATAAGGACCAGTAACCACACACTAAAGTTAAACACAAGAATTAAATGATCGGTTCAGCTGAACTGATCCACACTTTTACAAGTTCCACACAGAAAAACACAGCACAAAACCTATCTAGTACTCACAGTACCACAGACAGAGACTGAATCGACTATGCAGAATAATTTTTCTGTTAGAAACAGACGGAAAACCGACACTTCAACCGACTTTCGAACCAAGCTGCAGGAGAAATCTCCGGAGCGACTGTTCAGTGAAGCGAAGTAAAGAATCTGACACAGTTAGATTTCAAAGGGAAACAGAGAGACATCAACTGAGCTCGAACTCAGCATTCTATGCTCTGCATAGAAAGTTTAACCCTTTGCTCTCCGGGGCAGTTTAAAGGCTGGGGCTAACTGCACTTGTCAGAATACAGCAAGACTTCAAGTTGTTTGATGGTTGGCCACCTATGGGTACCCCCTTCCCTTTCTTGACTATTTATTACTGTATCAGAATTGCAACCCTTTGAGTCAAAGACTCATTTACAAAGGCTCCTCATCGTACACAGTACAGGACGGGCAGGAGAGACATACAGTGAGTGGAAAACAGACAATAGTGCAGAAAGAACAAAACAAAGCAAAAAATACATACATTAAATACAGATGGTGCAGGCCATAGCAGTGGGGGGGGGCCCCTTCTTGTTGGAGACTGGCCTATACATGATGGTAGCTAAGCAAGAAGGAGCAACTGTTGTGTACACACACAGAATTACATTACATCAAGGAGTAGGAATCACTAGGAGCATGAAGATGAGCTCAGATTTGCAGGTACTGGCTTTTTACATGCTTGTAGCTAAGCAACAGGGGGAGAGCCCCCCGATACATTAACAAAGGTGGGTGGAGATGGTCAACTTGTTGGAGCAGAACCAGATGGGGCTGCGATTAGTTGCAGTTGCAATTACGGGAGTTGAGAAGGTGGTTACAGAGGGCAGATTTAAATGGCCCGATTCTGTGCTTGGATGTGATACTAGGCAGGAGGATGTTAAACAAGGTAGGGGCCCTGTAACGGAAAGACCTCTAAGCAAGGGCCGTCCTGACCCTAGGGACAAATAGTGAGGTTTTTGTGGAGCTTTGTGTGGTGACAGTGGGCGTGGAGGTGCTGACTAATCTGGACAGACCAGGGGGGGTTAAGCCGGTGCAGATTTTTTGGGTGAGCAAACAGATCTGGTAGAGTAGCCGCTCATCAAGGGAGAGAAGGTTTGACAAGGAATATAGCGTGCGGGTGTGGGTGAGCCTGTCAGCTCCTGTGAGTAGCAGACAGGTCTCGTTAAGTGACAGCTTGATTTTGTCCAGGGCAGCATTGTCTGCTGCACCATATATCAGAAGTCCATGGTCCACTAGGGATAGGACTGATGAGTCAATGGTGAGTCTTAGAGCTTCTGGGGGGAAACAGGCTCTGTGCCGGTATAGCAAGCCTATCCATGAATTTATGGCAGAGCAGAGGGTGTGGATGTGGTCATGAAAGCTGAGGGCAGAGTTGAAGATGATACCTAGGTATGAGGTAACCTGCTCAAGAGGGTGGCGGGAGAGGGACTGAATAGACAGTGCTGAACCCTTGAGTTTATTCTGGTTGTGGGTGAACAGCAGGGTTTTTGTCTTTTAAGGTTAATTACAAGCCTATGGTCGATGAACAACTGCTCGGTCTGAGCAAAAGAGGATTGCAGAGCAAGCTGGAATTGGGCAGGGTCGGGGTAGAATGCAAAGAGGACCGCATCATCTGCATAAAGGAGTATGTTTTCCAAAGGGGCATTGGGCAATGTGTTTAGGTACAAACTAAAGATTAGTGGCCCCTAGACAGAGCTTTGGACTATGAAACTATGCTATAGTGTCCTCTAATTTTCCTTTTCCCCTCTCAGGTCCTCATACAGGGAGATTATTGTGGTGACCTCCAAGCTTATGTAAAATAACAGGCTGTGTTTATCGTTACTGGATTTAGTATCCAATAGCATTGTCATAAAATACCTTGATGTATATACCTTATGTTTATGAAACCTGTAAATGTTGAAAATACCATGGCACTAGGTGTTTTTGACAAAGGTAAAAAGTACTAGTTCACTATTTTAAATGTTAAGTTAGTTGTGCTATGTAAAACGCATGTAAATTACTGTAAACAGACTCTGAAATGGCATGTTAATTTGAATATATCCCATGATGCTTTGCATTAGGGAAGTATGTGTGAGGTTGTTTCTCTTTGAAACTTGGCTTATTGACAGTGCCCTTTGGGGTAACCCTCATTTCACTGCTTCAGCACGGAGGTTCTTTGTTTTTAGCTTGTTTTGTTTTTCTTATTTGAGCCCCCACTACCCAAGCAAACAAGGCCCACCATAGGGGTGCAGGCTGAATCTCAGCTGCAAAGGTAGATCAGAGATCAATGGGTTTGTAGGTGCTGACAAATGCAGAGGAAGGACATAAACAGTCTGTTGCTGCAAACTGATGTACTGAAGAAGGGATATGCCACTGCTGAAGGTTATCTCTGTATTTTGAATAAACATCACACAAAGATTGTGTGTTGTACTTGAAGTTCAGTGACTGGTCCATCTGTTATCCCACAACCCCTCCACATGCTGCATCTTACGTGACATGTCGTTAGGTTTAAATATATTTAAATTGAAGTTGGCAAATTCATGAACTTTTGATCAATGTAATTGTAAAAACTTTGTTTTATACTATTTGTTTATATGTTACTTGTGTGTTTTTGCATACTGTCTGTTGTCTACATTCCTTTTACTTATATCTGGTCGCCCATTAAAACGGGCAGTACCTGCTCATGGATTTACCAGATTTTAAATAAATCAACCAATATGTTTAATTTTTGAGATTGGGTTTAAAAATATGAATTTAGACAGATCATCTCATGTAAGAATTCTTCTGTCCTTTTTTGCCCTCCAATGCATTAATGCAGACAAAGTCCTTCTGTAACAGGAGACCCTTTAACAGTAATAAAGACCAGATCATCTACCCTTGTTGGGGACAGTCATTTCCGGAGACTGGTATTTATTAAGTTTTGAGAACTGATTCCTCTTTTCGCAATCAGCAGTATGAATAGATGCTACCAGGGTTAAGCGCGCAAGTTTGATTAGATCTGGGAATGCATCACTGTGATACTCGTTAATCATGCCCCATAATGCAGACTTTTTCCCCTTGGGTAACCCTCTTGTAACATGAAAATGTATCCCATCATCAATAGCTCTGACAGTGTCCACACCTGGTCATGTTTTAGTGGCTTCATTCCCATGTTTGTTCCTTTTCCTTTCCAAAATGTTGTAGAAGGATGTCTAGTTCTTTGTTACCACGCTGCGGGACAGCACTAGATGAAAGAAAATACAGTGGTCCCATAGCTAAAGCACCAAACATGTACATGATGTTGCTGTCATTTTCTGGAAATCTGAACTTTTAAGTTTTCTGTCAGCTTCTTCATAAAGGCAGTTTTGATTGCCTGAATGTTAGACCTTCCCTGCAGAACATTTTTTTTTTTTTTTTAAATTTGCTTGCCATCCTCATGTCATGTCGTCTTCCAGCTTCTGCAGACGAGTTTGCAGCCCACCTAACATGTTATGTTCTCCATTTTCTCCAGTGTTACCATGCACTGTTGTACTGAGAGTTCCACAAAAGCTATATCAAGATCTTTTTTTTGGAAGACTAGACAAAACTTGTATGATTGGAAACCTCCATGAGCATGTATGCCGTTATCACAAAATGTACTGAAGGTATTTTTTGGCATAGCCAGTGCCTTCTGCATTACTAGTGTCTGATGTGTATGTTATTAGTGAATCTAAAGTTCTGGAAAAAGTTATAACTGTGCTGTATACAGTTAGCCAGCGTTTATCGTGCAATTCTTTAACTTTTAGAGATGGCCCATTAAGCAGTTCCTGTCATTTGTTGCAGTGTTTCGATGACACTGCGAGTAAGCAACTGAATTGGACGCCTGGGAACTAACAAGAGCCAATCTATGGCTATGCAATGATAGTTCCAATATCATCTGTCTCAGAAGATATCCTGTTGCTCCTTCCCCTGTTTCAGTCATTACTTTAGCGCCATTGCTGCCTAGAGCCATAACTTCAGATGTGAGTACATTTTTGTCTCTTAAAAATTGCAGTAGAGTTGCTGCTATATTTTTATCAGTCTCAGAAGATGTTTGAACTTTAACTGCATAATGAGTGCTTGGTGTGAATGTGACGGGGTCAAGAACACGATCATAAATTGTCAATTTTTTATGAATAGTAATGTCTGTGGTTTCATCCGCAAGGTAACTAAAAAATGCAGGCTTCTCCATTTATTAGTCTTTTTTTTTTTTTTTTTTGTAACAAGAGATGCCAGTGAGTCAAGCGTATCATTAGCCATTGCATCTGAAGTGCAAGTTGCTTTTTGCCCACAGGCTAATTTGTCAAGATGTGGACACAAAGTTCTGAAAGAGGCGTTACTGAAGACTCCTATTTGTGCATCTGCAAATTGTCCTTGCACAGCCAGTATACTGTTTTCATGCCAACAATTATGGCTCTTTCCTTTTCCCCTATTGCTTTATTTATTGTCTGGGCAAAATCATTTTCCATGCCTTAAGGCACAACAACTGTTCTGTGATCCGCTGAATCAGCATGTCTCTGAAGAGTGCTGGTTCTGAAATTATCATTACCCTTCCCAGTAAACAGAACACTTCATTTTATTTTCCTTAGCATCAAACCTACAGAGAAATGTAGAATTTGTCAGCAAAAAACACCAGTAGACCCACTAGTCTGCCCTATCTTCTCTGCCCATTATCACACTCTAGACACTATTTGGTCTCTGGTGTTCCACCCTCCTCCCTTTCCTCTACTCATTACACCCGTGTGCCTATGCCATTCATTCCTTTAGCTCCCCACTGTCTTCAACTACACCACCTCTTCTGGCAGGCCATTCCAGTCGTCCACCACCCTTTATGAAAATAAGTACTTCCTTACATCCCTCTTAACCTCCCTCCCCTTCCCCCACTTCACTGCATGCCCCAATGTTCTGGTGCTGCTCCTCCTCTGAAAGAGACCCCCTCCTGTACCTTGTTCACCCCCGTTAAGTACTTATAGAGATCTCAATCATATCCCTTCTTGCTCTCCCCTCCTTCAGTGAATATATGCTGAGTGCCAGCAGTCTCTCGTCGTATGTTTTCTTGTGCTTCCCACACACCATTTTGGTAACTCTCCTGTGGATGCTTCCATTCTATCAATGTCCTTGCGGAGGTGCAGCCTCCAGAACTGGACACAGTACTCTAAAGCTAGGGTCTCACTAGCGAGTGATACAATGGTAACAAGATCATTCTTCTCCAGCTATAAATCCCCTCTCTATGCATCCCAGCATCCAGCTAACCCTGCCTACTGCCTTGTTGCACTGCCTTGCCACCTTGAGATTATCAGATTTGATTACCTCAAGGTCCCTCTCTTGCTTGGTGACCATAAGTACCTTCCCCATCTTATACACAGCCCCTGGGTTTCCCTGCCCCAGATGCATGACTCTGCACTTTTTGGCACTGAAACCCAGCTGCCCACATCCTAAACCACTCCTCTAGTTTCCATATAACCATTTCCATTCTTTCCACCCCTTCCTGAGTGTCCACACTGTTGTAGATTTTTGTGTCATCCACAGACGCATCTTACCTTCCAGTTTCTCAGCAATGTCACTTATGAAGACATTGAAGAGGACAAGACCCAGTACTGATCCCTGTGGCACTCCACTGGTCTGGTCCTCAGAGTGACTGCGGTTTATCATCACCCTATGCCTCCTATCCTGCAAACTAGTGTGATACCCAGCTTACTAAGTTTCTTTCTTAGCCTCCTGTGTGACAGTGTCAAATGCCTTACTGAAGCCAAGATATGCCACATCCACTGCCTTCCTCAATCCACCTTTCTAGTCGCACAGTGAAAAATCTATGAGATTTGTTTGACATGTCCTCCTCTCTTTGAAACCATGTTGCCAGTGGTCCTGTAGCCCATTTGTCTCCAGGTACTCCATCAGCCTCTCCTTCACCAGGGTCTCCATTAACTTCTCCACCACTTATGTGAAACTGACTGGCCTGTAGTTGCTAGCCTCCTCCCTGCTGCCGCACTTGTGCTGAGGGACCACATCAGCCCTCCTCCAGTCCTCTGGAACTACCCCCAGTGTTGGCAAAAGAGCAGCTGGCACCATACTTATTTCTTTTACAACCCTTGGGTGAATCCTGTCTGGCACCATCACCTTGTTTTTCTTTAGGGCTTTCAATCCTCTCAGATTCTCTCTTCTGAAAATGAACTTGTGCTCACTACCTCCCCCTTCACCTGTGCCTTCTGATACATGCTGATCCATCTCCCCTCCATTGTGAAGACTGAGCAGAAGCACTCATTTAAAATTTTAGCTTTTTCTTGATCTTCTGCGCAGTCCCCCCCCCCCCAAATCCTAACTATCCCACTCCTTGCTTTCCCATTTTCACTGACATACCAGCAGAAAGTCTAATCCCCCATTTGTGGACCTCCTTAGTGGTCCTCTCCACTGTCTGTGCCTTGGATACCCTCACCCTACTTCCTGCCTCCCTTTGTTTATCTAAATATACCTCCCTGTCACCCTCAGTATGGGTCTTGTACTTCCTAAAAGTGTTTTTTTCACCTCCCTTATCACCTTAGCCACTTCCTTTGAGAACCACAGTTATTCCCTCCTTGGTCATTTCCCACTGTGCCTCCACTCCTCCCCCCAAAAAAAAGGTATTTACTAAGGCAGTCTCCCACTTCTTTAGAATGTGCCCTCCTGAAGTCCAGGACCCTCATCCTACAGTGTTTTTTCTCCTGCCAAATCCATATGCCAAATCACACTGCACGGTGATAGCTTGTACCCAGAGGGCAATGCACTGTGATGTCTGCAATGTTGTCCCTCTTCGTAAGTACCAGGTCCAGCACTACCCCATCTCTAGTGGGTTCCATAACCAGATGCCTGAGAATTGCCCCCTGTAAGGAGCCGAGGATGGGCTTGCTTCTTCTTGTAGCTATGGCCAGAATGCTCTAGTCTACATTCAGTAGACTACTAAAGAATAAAAAATTAAAAAAATTTCCCCCAGTCAGTACCCCCCTTTGCTTGCCATTCTGCCAATGGTCTCCCCAAACATCTCTGCTTCCCCCCCGGCTAGTTTAAATGCCAGAAGTAGCATTTAAAATGTTCTGCCAAGGACTGCCTTTCCCCTCCCAGATGGGCAGAGACCATCTCCTCTGCACAGGCCTCCCCCCCCAGACAGGACCCAAGCCACTGTTGTAGCCAAAACCCTCTTCCCTGCACCATGCCTTCAAGCAGCCACTGATGGCCCTGGGGCAGTGCTCCTTAACCTCCTCCTGGCTGTCAGAGATAGTACCTCGGTGAAGGCCACCGTGCACGCTACCTATTTCAGGCCCCTCCCCAGCCCCCTAAACCTATCCTGCACCACCGCTGCTGCATCCCTTGCCAGGTAAGTAACCCCCAGATGGGCAATAACATCCAGCTCCCCCTCCTGCCCGGTCGCCCTGGCAATCCATCCCTCCATGCTGATGCACCAGATTGGCACCTCACCTTCCCACCATTCTGCTCCCAAATCTACTGCCCTAATGATCGAATACCTACCAGACGTTTCTTCTTCCTCCTCTGAGGTCCTCTTCTTCACACCTTAGGGCCTCCCCCCTATGAAGGACCCTCACATCTTCCCTGGCCACTACCACGGGTGCCTCCTCTTGGTAGCCCCATCCCACCAGAGCAGTGAATGAGTTGTGTAGTGGCACCGGTTGAGGAAAGTGCTACCAACCCACCACCCCCACCCTCCCAGAGCCCACCACAGTCCAGCCAGCCCTCCTCGGCGGCACCCTCCGACCAACAGTGGTGGACTTGATGACCCTGGGTGGGGGAAAAGGTCTCCCGAATCCTAGCCTCTCATCCCAGAGTCTAATGACCTCCTCTCTCAGCCCGAAGAGGTGCACACAGATGGGACGGCACCTCAGTGTGCAAAAAGGTCTCCCTGAAGATTGCTGCTCCACAGCCACTGTACTGCACCACTCCCAATATTCCCAATGCTATACTTGCTATGACCTGGAAAAGAACTTGTGCCCCAACCCCAGACAAGGTGTTTCTGTAGTTCCCTTTTTTGTTTACCCCTCTGGAGCAAACTATTGCCAACTGTAATCATGTACTCCCTCTGTCCCTTCTCATGACTTGCCTCAGCAATCAGTTCACGTCATGCTCCTTTGGCACCCACCACCCCATCTTCCCCCAACTCCCCGCCCCGTGAGTTTCCCTAACAGTCACTACTAATGCAAGCTACCTGACCATGCCCCCTCACACCCCACTATTTATTATAGCAAGTCTTCTCCGCTCAGCCTTCCCCACCCCCCCATTTCTCCCTATACCTCATCACCCTTCTTCCCCACTTCACCTCCACTGCAATACCTACCTCTCTCTTGTACCTCCTTTCTTCACCCCACTGTCAACTATCCCCGTTCCCTCTGAACTACTGACAAGGCACTTTATGAGGGTGTGGGGGAGAGGAAGCAGCCACAAAGTGTTTTTCTTGTTATTTTAACTTGTACCTATGTTTTGAGTTATTCTGTAAGTTCTGAATCCAAGCTGTATCGTTCATTGTGATGTACCTTTGCTTTCTCCTATTGTACTCTGTTTTGCAATCTATGACATGGAACCTTTGTAAAAGAGCTTGCGCTCAAAGGTGCTTTCCGAATCACTAAAAAAATAAAATTGAGTACAAAAGATTCTTTTTACAGATTTGCCCATCATGTCTTAGTCTGGTGTGGATGAAGATGGCTTATCTGTGAACACTTGAACAGATGTGCCAGGCTGAGACGCGGTACTACTACTGCTACTACTCACTGCACGTTCAGTATCAGTTGCCACATCAGCATGCTGCTGCCCCCCCCCCCCCGGTGTGCAGCCCCATGGCATCTCTTTTGGCCTATGACAGTGCTCCTTGCTCAGGTAAAAGAGAAACTCCTTTCTTTTTATTGCAATGACCTGTTGCAGACATTTTGGAGCTTTGCTTAGTTATAGAACTAAATGTGAGGGACAGATGACAATCAGGTCTTTGGCTCAGTAGCCCTCATTATGGGTTAGTTAAGAAATAGTATAATAGATAGGGGATTGTGTATTATGAGGCTATAATACCTTCAAGAGGTTCTGGTGACATGTGTACCTTGAGAGCGAAGCTCAACAGGTTCCAACAGGTCACCAGAATGTCAAGATGGTACTATACCCAAGAAATACCTAGTCCCCTGTTTATTTTTTGTAATATATGGATCCAAGAAAGTTTTTTTTTTTTTTTTAAACTATATTATAAAAATTACTGCACTCACCAGCAGGTTAGCCTGAGATTCAGAGCTGAAAAAGGGCATTGTAAATATTGCTGAAATAGGGCCCCCCGGCTTCTTTTTGTTGTGCTATATTTAAAAAGTACAGTTACGTAGGAACTTACCGCAACAGTAGATCTTCGAGAGAGGTTTCTTCAGTAGGTCATCACTTTTAGTAGGTCATCACTTATAGGACTGGCGCCACCTGGCATCGGGCCGCACTGCAGACTTTTCTAGCAATACCTGATGGGGGACCGCCCACCCGGCGTCACGTGTCCGTTGTCAGCGTGACTGCATATAGTGGGCAGTCCCCACGCCCGCCCTCCAGTTCTCCCGCCGGAGCCAGGAAGAGGCCATACAGCAGGCGCGAACAGGAATTGGAGTCCTTGTAAAACATAAATGAGGGGAAGGAGGGAGGGAAAAATATGACCTACTGAAGGAACCTCTCTCGAAGATCTACTGTTACGGTAAGTTCCTACGTAACTGTACTATCTTATTTCAAGAGGGTTCCTTCAGTAGGTCATCACATATAGGACAGAGTCCCAAGCAGTCCCTCCAGAGAGAGACCGAGAGAAACTAGGGAGGTGCAAACTAGCTGCTGCAGAACAACTGAAGTCCAGCATGGACCCAGCTTAAGACAAAAGACCTTGCAGGATGGCTAATCCAAAGCCGGCCCTCCGCCTAGAAGCAATGTCCAGACTGTAGTGTTTGGTAAAGGTGTGGACAGAACTCCAAGTAGCAGCAGCACAAATGTCTGCTGTAGAAACGTTCCGAAGGAATGCCACTGAGGCAGCCATGCCCCTAGTAGAATGACCTCTTATGGAACCCGGAAGAGGTTTGTCATACTTTTGGTAACAGTACCGAATGCAGTTTCCTAACCATTTGGAAAGGCCCTGCTTAGAAACCGGTTTGCCCCTAGACCTACGGGCAAAGGAGATGAATAGCTGATCACAAGAGAGGAGCTCTTTAGTCCGGTGAGTATAGCACCAGAGGCTCTGATGGCCATCCATCATGTGAAGGAGTACCTCACCCTTGTTGGAAGGGGACGGGTAGTAAACCAGAAGCTCTACTGACTGGTTCAGTGTGGTTCACCACCTTGGGAAGGAACCTCGGGTGTGTCCTAAGGACCACTTGACCCCATGGAAAATCAAGTAGTGCTTCTTGCAGACTAGAGCGTGAAGTTCCAAAATCCTTCAGGCTGAGGTGATAGCCACCAGAAAAAGCATCTTCCAGGAAAGGAAGCGCAGATCACAGCTCATAGCCGGTTCAAAAGGAGGGAGGGTGAGCTTTTCCAGGACGAAGTTCAAGTCCCAAGGTGGAGTAGGGCTACGGATGGGGGGTTTCAGATGGAGGATACCTTTCAGAAAGGTCTTTTGAGACCTCCAACTGAGCCACGGGTTTACCATCCACTAGCTCGTGGTACGCGGAAATGGCCGAGATATGGACCTTCATGGAAGAATAAGACAGACCAGAGTCTGATAAATGAAGGAGATATTCCATGACTTTTGGGGCTGAACAGGAGAAAGGGTCCCAACCCTAAGCAGACGCCCAGATCGAAAACCGCTTCCACTTCATAGCATAAGTGGAACGGGTGGACGGTTTCCTGGCCTCGATGAGGCCCTGAGCCACTCTAGCGGAGACCCCAAAGCGAGAAATTGCTACGTCTGAAGGAGCCACGCATGAAAATGCAGGGTCCTGAGCCCCGGATGAACCAACCTGCCCTGATCCTGGGACAGGAGGTCGTGGGTCAGTGGAAGTGGAACCGGTGGTTCCCTGGAGAGCTGCTGCAACAGCGGGAACCAAATTTGTCTCGGCCAGAGGGGAGCAATGAGGATCATTTTAGCTCCTTCGGCCTGAAGTTTAAGGAGAACTCTCTATAGAATGGGAAATGGAGGGAAAGCGTACAAGAATTTCCCTGTCCACGATAGAGACAACGCGTCGTTCCAAAAAGCATGCGTCTCTGGAACGAGCGAGCAAAACTTCGCAAGTTTTGCATCGGACTGAGAGGCGAAGAGGTAGATTTCCAGACACCCCTAATTTCAGAAGACGGAGTCCGCCACTTCCTGATGTAATTTCCATTCATGAGCGAGGGTTCGAGTTCTGCTGAGACTGTCTGCCAAGACGTTTAGAACGCCTGGAACGTGCACGGCCACCAGGACCAGATGGTGCTGGACTGCCCAGTTTCACACCAGAGTCACTTCCCTGCAAAGGGGGTACGAACGGGTTCCTCCTTGTTTGTTGATGTACCAAACTACTGACATGTTGTCCGTTTGGATTAGCAGAGTTCCCTTGGGTAGCAGGGTCTGAAAAGCCTGGAGGGCATACAGGACAGTTCTGAGCTCCAGAACATTGATGTGGACAGAAGCCCCCAGGCCTGTCCAAAGGCCTTGTGCTTGATGATCCCCCAGATGGGCCCCCCACCCCATGTTCGAGGCATCCGTGGTGAGGGTAGCTGCCAGTACAGGGATTCGGAACGGAAGTCCCAGGGAAAGATTATGGGGATTCTCCCACCACTGTAAATCCCTGTGGACCACTGAAGAGACCAAGACCGGATGGTCCAGGTCGACTAGGAGCTGATCTCACTGCACCCTTAATGACCACTGCGTGATTCGCATTTGCAGCCTTGCTAGGGGAACGGTCATGATAGAAGCTGCTATCAGCCCTAAAAGTTGAAGGACCTCCTGGGCAGTAATGGTCCTGAGAGAGGCTACCTTGCGAGCCTGACTGATTAAGGTCTCCACCCTGTCTGGAGGAAGGAAGGAAGGCTCTGCACTGGACTGTATCCAGAACTGCCACAATAAACTGCAGTCTCTGGGACGGTATTAGAGATGACTTGGGGATGTTGACCGTTATCCCCAGTCAATTGAAGAGGTCCAGTGTAAAAGTCAGCGCTTCCACTAACAGATCCCTGGGCGGAGCTGAGATCAGCCAGTCATCCAGGTAAGGGAACACCACAATACCCCTGCAGTGTTAGAACACCGCCACCACTGCCAGGTACTTGGTAAAAACCGGGGTGCCAAACACAGACCAAAAGGGAGCGCACAGAACTGAAAATGGTCCCCTTGGAAACAAAAACACAGGAAGCGGCAGTGGCTGGGGAAGATAGGGATGTGCAGGTAGGCATCCTGCATGTCCAGGGCGCAGAGCCAATGATTCTCCAACAGGAGAGGAAGTAGACTCTGAAGCGTCAGCATGCGGAACTTCTTGTACTCTACATACTGGTTGAGATGACTCAAAATCGAGAATGGGTCGGAAGTCCTCGGTCTTTTTTGGAACCAGGAAGAAATGGGAGTAAAACCATTTTCCCCATTGCCCGAAGGGGACTGGCTCAATTGCTCCTTTGAGCAAGAGCACACTGACCTCCTCGCGAATGAGAAGGGCCTGGTCCTGGGAGTAAGAGGACCTCCGCAGAGGAGTGTCCAGGGGATCTCCAGAAACTCAGCAGTGTGTCCAACGGACACTAGTTGCAGGACCCATTCATCTGAAGTGATCGTCCTCCACTCCTGCGCGTGGCGGGCAAACCTTCTTTCCACCTGCTCCCCATCGAGAGACAGAGGGAGCAGTGGGGCAGAAGAGTCAAGAAGTGGCAGGACACTCGAGAGGCGGTCCCCCCGAATGTCACAGATTCTTGAGAGCGGGAGGGTAGCAGTACCCATGGCCTTACGCTCAGCTTGGTGTCTCTGCTGAGCGTTCTTCCGCTGCCTCCCGGTCCTTTTTCGAAAGGGCTGCTGTTGTTGAGTGCCCGATCGGTACATGGACTTAAGGAGACTCGATGGAAAGCGCCTGGAGCTCTCCCATTCTTCTGGCTGACGTGATAGCCACCAAGAAGGTGGTCTTCCACGACAGGTGAGAGATATCACACCTGTGCATAGGTTCGAATGGCTTGCCCATGAGCTTAGCCAGTACCAGCAGTAGATCCCATGGAGGTGGAGGTTCTCGCACCGGAAGGGATATGTGATCAAGGCCTTGAAAAGCACCCAACCATCTTCCTCTACGCCACCAACTGCTTCCCGGCCTGCGCCCAGTAAGCAGAGATGGCTGCCAGGTGCACCTTAAGGGTCATCGACTGAAGCCCTAGCTGAAAAAGGGACCACAGGTAGTCCAGAATGTTAGCCAAGGAACAGGAGGAAGGGTCCAACCCCTTATCCTGGCACCAAATGGAGAATCTCTTCCATTAGAAGGCATAGCATTTTCTGGTAGATTCCTTGACGGATGCCTCAACAATGTTGAGGACCGCGCGAGAAACCCAAGGCCTGAAACTCTAGCCGCCAGGAACCAGGTCATTAGGTGCACGGATTGGAAGGTTCAGGTGGAGAACCTTCCTTGGTTGACTGGAGATCAAGTCCAGGTAGGCTGGGAGCCGCCCATAAGCCTGGAGCTGAGGCTGAGGAGATCTGGATACCAGAACTGGCGGGGCCAGTCTGGGGCTACCAGAATCACCTGTGCCTTGTCCCCCCTCGCCTTCAGAAGTGCCTTGTGGATTAAGGGAAATGGGGGAAAGGCGTAGAAGAGGCCCGGGGTCCATGGCCTCAAGAAGGCATCCCCCTGCAGCGAGCTCTGCTGAAGGGGGCAGGCATGAAACAGCCTCAGCTTCGCATTCTCCCTGGAGGAAAACAGGTCCATCTGAGGTGTGCCCCAGTGGGAGAACAGATTGTGTACTACCTCCGGCAGGAGAGACCACTCATGAGATGCAGCACCTATCCGGCTTAGGGCATCTGCCAGAGTGTTGGAGGCTCCTGCCACATGGCTGGCTAGCAGATCTGCCTCCAGGCTGCTCATGAGAGACCAAGTATGGAGAGCTTCCTTGCACAGGTGCAAGGAGCGCATCCTGCCCTGGCGGTTTAGGTAGTACATGGTCGTGGTGTTGTCCATCTGGACCTGGACCACTTGACCCCGTACAAACGGAGTGAAGGCGGTGATGGCTAGTTGGACCGCTCGAAGCTCCAGCAGGTTGATATGGCATCAAGACTCCCGAAGGGACCAGAGGCCATGCGATCTATGCTCCCCCAGATGGGCACCCCAACCCATCAGAGAGGCGTCGTCAGAGTGACTGTCGGCTAGGGGCGGACAAACAGGATGCCCTACTGCAGATGAGCTGGAACGATCCACCACTGGAGAGCGTTCCACATGTCCTGGGTCACTGCCACTGGCTGGTCCAGAGGACCGGAGCGCTGTGACCATTGGACAGCCAGTCATCATTGTAGGGGGCACATGTGCCAAGGGGCACAACGGACCACGCTGGTGCAGGCCGCCATGAGGCCCAGGAGGCGCAGGAAGTCCCGGGCAGGGCACAACTGTCCAACCAGAAATGATTGGGCAAAGGAGGAAAGAACCTCGGCCCTGTCCACCAGGAGCCTGCTCTGGCTCGCAGCGAGTCGAGCTCTGCCCCGATGAATTGGATCACCTGCTTTGGCAAGAGTTCAGACTTGGTCTCATTGATAAGGAAGCCAACTTGACAGCAAACCTGGAGGGTCAGATCCCTGGACCGCTCCACCTCCAGTCTGGAGGGGGCTGCAATCAGCCAGTTGTCCAGGTAAGGGTACACCCAGACCCTTCGGCGCCGCAGGAATGCTGTCACCACTGCCATGCATTTGGTGAAGACCCTGGGAGCTGGAGAGAGGCCGAAGGGCATGGCCCAGAACTCATAAAGGGACCCCTCCACTCTGAAGTGGAGGAATCGCTGGTGGGACGGATGGATTGGGACGTGAAAGAACGCGTCCTGGAGGTCCAGAGATCAGAACCACATGCCTCGTTCCAAGGATGGAATGATCTGTGCCAGAGTGATCATCCTGAAGGTTCGAGACCTTAGGAACTTGTTCAGATCGTGTAGGTCTAGAATGGGGCACCAGCCCCCCCGTCCGTTTTGGGACCAGGAAATACCTGGACACAAACCCTGGGTCTGGTGGAGGATCCGCCACCTCCCTGATCACCTCCTTCTGGAGGAGCAGGGCAATGTCAGCCAGACGAGCCGATAAGAGATGCTGCAGACCCCGTTGCCCCACCCCCGTGGGGTGACGGCTCGATAGGGTGGGGCCTGCTCGAAATCCATGAGCAGACCCTTTCCTACCACATCCAACACCCAGCGGTCCGTGGTGATAGCGGACCAGGCAGAAAGGAAGTGGTGGAGCCGTCCCCCCATGGGGGAAACCCAGGGGGGAGTGACAAGGCTGGGGGGCGACACCCCTCAACCCGTCACTGGGCAGGCTTGGAGGAAGGACCGGCCAAGGGACCTCCTGGGCCTTTTCCTCCCGGCTTCCTGCTGGAGGGAGCTGCAGGCTTGGCTTTGGGGTGCCAAGTGCGAGCCTGCTGGCCCTGATGCTGGTGTTGCTGGGCTGGACGTGCCACAGGGGCAGAAGACCGAAAGGACTTACACTGCTTCTGGCGGCCTTTGTCCTTTTGGGCAGACATGACCGAGTCCAAGGTGGCATTGAACTTTCAATCCTCTGCAAATAACCCTCCACTCCAGGACCGAACAAGTCGGTACCCAGGAAGGGCATGTTTGCCAGCTTGTGCCGAGTATCTGCCATGAAGGTTGAGATCCACAGTCAAGCTCTGTGGCGCATGACCACTGCAGCCGCTACTGACCAGGCACAAGAGTCTCCAATGTCAAGAGCAGTTTGGAGCTGCTGCTTCGCCACCACCCTTCCCTGATCCCGCACCTGCTTGACCGTAGTCTGGAGGTCAGCCGGGAGATGAGGAAATCACCTCATCCAGGGAGCCCAAAAGGGCGTGGGAAAAGTGTGCCATCAGTACGGCCGAACTGGCCTGATGAAGGCCTAAGGAAGATGCAGCGTAGACTTTACGACCGGCGTAGTCCAGTTTCTTGGACTCTCTGTTGGGAGGCTTGTCCACGTCCCGAGCGTTTCCGGAACGCCAGAAAACACAGTCAGTCACTAGCCCCTCCACAGAGGGGTGCTCCAAGAATCCGGAGTGTGAGCCGGTGGGAACAGCATACTTCCTGGCCATTCTGGCTGAAGGAGTTGGAAAAGAAGCTGGCCACTGCCATAGCTCCAGAGCCGGGCCAACAATGGCTTCGGCCACAGGAAAGGCCTCTGTAGGAGAATCCCCTCGGTCCAGTATCTCTGTGAGGGGATACCTGGCCCGCTTTGACACGGGTTCGAGCTTCATCCCAGTAGATTCTGAGATGAGTCGAAGCATTCCCATGAAAGAGGATGAGCTCTTGTCCACTGACTGTCCCCCAGTGGACTCCAGGTTGAGGGACCTGGAGAACAGGAAAGAGTCATCATCAGACTCCGAGGAGTCCACAAACAGCTGCCGAGGGCCTGAGCCACCCTCCACCTGCCGAGGCTGATCGGGAGTGAGGGTGAGCGACAACCGATGGGGCAACCCCTGACCCGACCGAGAATCCTTGGTTGGAGCCCCAGTTTTAGGTTGTGGAGGCGGTGGTTCCGCCACAATGGGTGGTGCAGCTGGTTTCAGCCTAACAACCGGCGCTGGCTTCGTCCCTTGATGACCACGAGGGGTTGTTTCAGCCGCTCAGGTGACAGCCACTTAATGGTCGGGGAAGGTGACTGGGTCAGCTGGTTCCCGGTCAAAAGGAGCTGCTGCCACATCAGGTCCTCGTAGCGCCGATGCAATTTGCACCGGAGCCTATCCTCCGAGGAGGACGAAGACAAGGACTAGCGGCACCGCCACTTCCTTCAGTGCCGAGACAGAGACCGCCGATGTCGGCGGGATCAGCTGGACCGAGAGGAGGTCAGAGACAGAGACCTTCGGTGTTTCCGAGGGTGGGTCTGGGAGGGAGCGGGGGAAACCCATTCCTCCCTCTGCTCGGGAACCTTAACTGGGGACTCTGGCACAGGAGGCACAGGCAAGTCCTCGGTCTCCACCATGGGAACCGGTGAAAAAGGGCTGTCGGCTTCTCCAGTCAACAGCCCATCCGACGGGTCAAGAAAAATCTCGACTGCGTCAACGGGTGTCTCGGCCGGCTGACCTGACGGGGAAACCGTGAAGCCAGCAGCCTTAGCCGCAACCTCGACCAAAGTTGAGTGTCGACTATCTGGGGAAGGGGACCTCTCCCGCTCCCACGAACGCTGACGGTGGGACTTGCCCTTTGAGTCGTCCTTCTTGGACCGAGATGAATGTCCCGATGGCCCCCCTCCCTTAGTAGAGAGGGATTGACAAAGCTCCTTGAAAGAAGCCATGTAGGAGGAGCCCAGAGGGTCTGACAAAGCTCCTTGAAAGAAGTCGTGTAGGAGGAGCCCAAAGACAGCGGGATAAATGCCGCGACTGAGGAAGAAGAAGATACGGCCTGGGCCGCCTCCTCCTCGAAGGCTTTCATCTGCTCATGTTGCTCAGCCAAGCCCACCGCAGGACACCGCCCAACAGGCCTCTTTCAACTTCACCAGAGGAATACATCTCTCGGGGTGCCCAAGTTGAAGTCTGGCAGCACGGTCTTCTAGGACGTTGACAGCGAAGGACTTGCACAATTTGCAGACCTGCGGATCGTGATTGAGCCAAGACAATAAACGCACGTGGAGTGCGGATCGGTCCGAGACATCTTCCGCCCACAAGGGCACTGCCGAAATCTGGGAGTGGACTTGTCCATCGCAGTCACGAAGGAAGAAAAAGACCGAAGCCTAGTAAATTTAAGTATGAGTTTCGGTTTAACCGATGAGTTTGGATCCAGGCCTAAAACGCAGAGCGCCAAGGAGGGAACCTGAGCTTCCAAGTAGTAAGGAAGATCTGGCGTCGTGGGGCGGAGCCGAGAGTTTTATCACCCGGGTGGGTGGGAGGAGCCAGCTTGAAGACCTTCCGGCAAGATTTAAAGTGGCAAGGAACCTGCCAGTAAGTGTGGCTAGATCAACATATCCATGTGCCTAGAACTAAACTTTGTTGTGTCTGTTTCCCCAAGGATTTGTGAAAGGGGATAGATACTCTTTTTGACTCTGGTACATCCATCATTTCCAGATAGTCAGGTTCTTCCTGATCCTGTTCAGCCTCTTCCATAGGAAGCTGAAGAGTCTCAGCCACTTTCTTGTAAAACAAGAAATGGGAAAGGGACTCAGAAAGCCTGGGAGGAGAAGCCTGAGAAGGCTTGCCTGGGGAGATGTTAGGCTCTACTGGCCTTCACATTGCTCTTCATACTCTTCATCCTCCTCCCAATCGCCCTCATAGTATGCCTCAGGATCTATATCTGAAGCAGCTACTTCCGACCGAACCGATCGGCTCTGAACCGATGTCGGTTCGATCTGAACTGGGCAAAGCGACTGAACTACTGAAATCGCTTTCGCTATCTCATCAGCGGTCGGACCATGGGAAGTCTGATCCGAATCGGCTGATAGTCTCTTCCTTTTACTCGGAATCGATTTCATAGAATTGGCTTTCTGTTTGCCTAAAGAGGTATCGCCCAGGTCAGTGGGCACCTCTTCAGGTTCGGCGGCAACCGAACCGGGCAGGCCATCCGGGTCAGCGGACTTCTCGGCCTCCCTCCCCCTCAGCCTACTCAAATGTTTATCCAGAGTGGCTTTGGGAAAGTTCTTGCACATCTGGCAGTCTTCCTTGAGGTGGTCAAACCCCAGACAATACACACACACACACACACAAAAATGAGGGTCGGCCTTAGCAAAGGCCTCCTTACACTCGGTACAGTGCTGAAACCCAGTGGGTCCTGTTTTCTTTTTAGGTTTCTCAGACATGCCTTCAAACCAAAAATCACCCTATACAGCCAGCCCGATGGCACTGATGGTTGAGGCGCTGGATGCCACACCTCGCACCACACCAGTGACCCGGGTTCGGGAATGAGCCTGGGTGCTGGGGGTCGGCAGGGAGGGAGCAGGATTGAGCATCCGGAGGACAGCTCTCCTCTCCCTGGGGTGGGATCCAGGGGCATCCCGGTGCGATAGTGACCTCCAGTGGAGGCCGGAGGTACTACCAACGCTGGGAATACATCGGGGACGCACGCGGCTGACGTCTACGGATATCTCAGTGTTGACATCACAGCACGGCCGCGTGTAGGGGGCAAGCACGGAAAAACACATCTCGGCGCACTACATGAGGGCCAATCTGGGGGCGCTGCCTGGCTACAGACTCTGGATGCTCCCCCTGATCTGGACCCCCCAAGCTTCTGCGATGGTGGTTGCGTACCCGCCTCAAGAGCAGGACCGGAGAAAGAGGTAGAGCATGGGGTTGAGTGGGGCTGTGAGATCAAGCCAGATCGAGGGGAACCATAGGTAACACCCCCCAGCCGCAGAGGTGATATAAAGTATAAGTGAAAAAAAAAAAATCACCCTATACAGCGGTTAAGCCAGGCGATTACACACTTGACGGTCCCAACCATGTCACGGGTGAGTTAAAAAAAATCCTAAATATAGCATTTTTTTTTTTTTTTTTTTTTTAGGAACTGGTAAGTACCGGAAAAACCACACACAAGTATACAATACAATAAATGAAAATCAGTTTCGATTCTGAACAGGACCGACCAGCAAGGAACTGAAGTTAAAACAATTTCTTAACCAAAAAACACTAAAATAACCACTACCTACTACTACCACTTACTGGTACCGAGACACAGGCAAGAATACTGAATTACTGAAGCAACGGTTTGAAAAAAAATGACAGATTCGAACTGTAACCGAACCGAAGCACAGGAGGCATCTCCGGAGTGAATTCACAGTTAGGCAGAGTAAAGAATCTGACGGTTACACTTCAGAGTACCACAGACAGAGGTTTGAAAACCGAGCTTGAGCTCAACATTCTATGCCTTTGCATAGAGTTAACCCAGTGACTGTGTAGTTTGTCGGACCAGCGGTGGAGCTGCGCTTAATGCGTAACTGACAATGAGCAAATGTCATGTTGCGTACCTACCTGCAGAGACAGCCTGAACTAGAGGGGGAGGGTGCGGGGGGCACAGTCCCCCGATGAAAGGTTAAGTACATTAATTAAGTCTGCTATTATGTTTATTTATTTTTACACTTTCATAATTTATTTTATTTGTGGTGGTTGTGTCAGTTGACAAACGTGTGTCGTTACATAAGCGTTACGCTAAGCTTACGTTTACAGCGGAAAGCGGCATGTGACTCCTGTAGCTTTTGCGCTACGCAACCTGGGTGGTCTGACTCTCTACACAATCACCGTTAACCCTTTACTCTCTGAAGCAGTTCAAGTGCTGGGGCTAACTGCATATAGTCAGAATACAACAAGACTTCATGTTGTTTGAAACACTAGTAGTGTGAGGATCAGCCTTGGCAAAAGTATCACCACATTCAACACACTGCTAAAACCCAGTAGGGCTGGTTTTCTTCTTGGCTTTCTGTGACTCCATGTCAACCCTGAACACTTATCCCTTGTGGCGGTTACGCCAGATAAGTTTTATTTAATAGGTAAGTCCTGGTAAGATCGGGGGAAAAAAAACGACAAACTTTTTTTTTTTTTTTTTTAATTAACCAGGGCTATCACATCTAATACACAGATAAAAATACTTTACCTTGAAAAGGCATAAAAGACATTGGTTCCCTTGAGGTTCACGGCCACCGCTAAAGAACCGAGAACTTACCCAGTTTGAGGAAAACGTTTACAGACAATTCTGCCTGTATTGAAGGACAGTTGCTTGAAACTGTTTTTAAACTGAATAATAATATCGGAAGTGGAAACCGCAATGAAAACAACCAAAACCGACGAGATGCTGAGGAGAAATCTTCGAGGCATCTTCACAGTAAGGCGGAGTAAAGAATCTGACAGTTGAATAGAATGTACCAGTGGACAGTGGTTTGAAACCAAGCGCGTGCCTTCTTGGAATATAGGCTTTAACCATTTAATCTCCGGGGCAATACAACAGGAAGGTCTTACTACATATGTCACAATACATTAGGACTTCTTGTAGTTTGAAGCTGAAGCACAGTTATCTTTTGTTACGTTTATGTTGGTCCAATAAAAGGTATCAAACCATTTGTTTCTGGATCTCCCTTTCAAAAGGCAAGTCTGTCACAAAATACAGAGGACGGTGTGAAACTCAAGGTGCTACTAGATGTTTGTAGTAATTAATAGGAGCCCAATAACTCCCCAGACAAACAAACAAATTAATGTCCGTTATTGTATTTTTGCTTTCTAGATAAAGTCTGCCATGAAATCCCCAAAGGGGAGGGGTTAAAACCAAAGCCCTTCTTGCTGCTCCCATTCTACATAACAAAATGTATAATAAGGAAATACAATAGCTTTTTTTTTTTCAAATATTCTCTCCTTCCAATAATTTCTCTTAGCCAGCCCTTTCTATTAGATAAACAACTAAAGTTGCTGTTGAGCAAGTTTGACAGTTGAGTCACGTGCCATGTCGTGCTTCCACACTCACCAACTGCTGCCTTCCAAATGTGTAGATTTCTGGAGATTCATATGCATCGGAGTTACTGTACCATGTGTACATAGATACACGGATACATAGACAGTGTCGGCAGATAAGGGCCTATGGACAACCCAGTCTGCCCATTTGAGCTTGTAAGTTCAGTTTATGTTTTCCTAGAAGTCTGTTTCCCCTTACCCCTGACCTCCAGAATTCCTTTATGTCTATACCATGCATTCTTAAATCCCGTGATTGTTTCAGCCCCCACCACTTCCTCTGGCAGGGTGTTCCACTTGTCCACCACCCGTTCTGTGAAGAAATTCTTCCTCATGTTTCCTCCGAATCGTCCTCCCTCCAACTTCATCCCATGCCCTCTAGTCTTGGAACATCATTTTCACTTAAAAATAGTGTATTCCTGCATCGTGTTCCTCCCTGAAAGATACTTGTATGTCTCTATCATATCCCCTCGCTACCTCCTCTCCTGCAGGGAGTACATGTTCAGTTCCTTCAACCTGTCTTCATAGGACTTGTGATGCAATCCATGCATCATCTTTGTTGCCCTCCTCTGAACCTTCTCTTGTCTATGTCCTTACGTAGGTATGGTCTCCAGAACTATACACTGCACTCCAGGTGGGGCCTCACTAGTGTCTTGTATAGCGGAATTATGACCTCCCTTTTCCTGCTGGTGATGCCCTGCCTATACATCCCAGCATCCTATTTGCTTTACCTGCTGCCTTGTCACACTGTTTCCCTACCTTGAGGTCATCAGAGATGATAACCCAAGATCCCTTTCTTGCTTGGTGCATGCTATATCCTCACACCCCCCAACTGATATATTGTGCCAGGTTTTGTGCTCTATATGCATTATCTTGCACTCTTTGCATTGAATTTCAACTGCCAAACCCCTGACCATTCTTCAAGTTTCTGCAGGTCCCTTCTCATTCTGTCTACACCCTCTGGTGTGTCTACTCTGTTACAGAGCTTTGTGTCATCAGTGAACAGTGAAATTCTGCCTTCTAGGTCCCGCGCAATGTCACTGATGAAGATGTTGAATAGGACCGGTCCCAGCACTGATCCCTGTGGTACCCCACTGGTCACTCTTCCCTCTGTGGAGTGACAGCCATTTACCACCACCCTCTGTGTCCTGCCACCCAGCCAGTTACCTACCCACCACACTACTGTCCTGCCCACACCCATATTCCCCAGTTTGTGTAATAGTCTTCTATGTGGCACAGTGTCAAAGGCCTTGCTGAAGTCCAGATAGGCCATGTCCACTGCCCTCCCCTGATCCACCTCCCTAGTCACCCAGTCAAAAAATTCAATGAGGTTGGCCTGACATGACCTCCCCCTGGTGAAACCATGCTGCCTTGGGTCCTGTAGTCCATTGACAACCAGATGTTCCACCAATCTCTCCTTCAATAGTGCTTCCATGATCTTCCCCACTACCGAGGTGAGGCTGACTGGTCTGTAGTTCCCTGTGTGTGACCGAAAGGACACATGTGCGGTACAGTAACCTAACATCTGTATTATATGCAAGACTCCAGGCAGGTACAATTTTCAGCAGCCACCCCCTCACCACCCGACTCACCAGGCTGCAATGTCAGTCAGCGATGATCCGTGCAACCAAGACCCAAGCCCTCAGCCTCTTAGCAGCCACCGAACACTCGCACTCAGAGCGACACCTGAAAGCCTCCTCCCCTCCCATCTTCCTCTCAGCTCACCTGGAAACAGTCTAGCATGCCCTGAAGTCCCACCCACAGCAGTACTTTACAGTCTATCCATCTCCATACTTCCTCTAAGCTGTCACCAAAAAAACACCTTTGTTTTACCTCGCAACTCGCCCATGAAAGCCAGTCCCACCTACAAGAACTCTTCGTGGCCCACCCCCATGTTTGCTCCCATGCAGAAAGCAAAGTGAACAGTGTGTCATGGAATCCCATGGCAACTGTAAACATAGAACAGTGTGTGTTAAATGTGTATCAATGATGCGATCATGTAGCCTGAAATAAACCCTGAATGATCTGGCAAACAGGTCACAGTATGGAAGTGGAGGTTGTGGGAATCCATTCTGGTCCCCTAAATGTACCATGCTCATTCACAGTTCATTACTCTAACCTCTAGGTTATACTGCCAACCCATTGTGGGGGTGGGGTGACTGGGAGGGATTCTGGGTCAGGAGACTCTTTAAAGGTGATAACCTTCACCTAACAAGCAAGGAGGCCAGTGTGGTGGGGTAGAAGTTTGATATCGAAGTAGGTGGACAGTTAAACAGAAGGGGTTGGGGAAGAGACTGAGGCTGGGGCAAACACAGAGGATGGATAGCAAGAGAGAAACCTAGTTAGGCCTCCCCCAGGAATGGTTCAAGGAGTAGTGTGGATGACAGCACCAAAACAGGGACCCATAAGAAAAAATTACTCACCTTAGTAATGTTGCTTCTTCGAGTGGAGTCTTGCTGTATTCTGACATATGCAGTGATCTCCAACCCTTGAACTACCCCGGAGAACAAAGGGTTAACTTTCCACGCAGGGCATGAAACGCTGAGCTCGAGCTCGGTTGAAGCCTCTGTCTGCCATTTCAATTCCAACCGTCAGATCTTTGCAAGCTATGTTCACTATGCGTTGTGTGTGGAAACTGTAAACTCACACTAGCCAACAGGCAACTAAATTTGATAAAACAAAAGGTTTTTTTTGGTTTCAAAGCAAAGACTCAAGTCAGGAAACCCAAAAAACAAAACACCACACACCCAAAAACAAGGAGGGTGAAGAAAAGGGGGGGCACCTCTAAGTGCCAACACTGCTCCTGCCCACCTACATCCCAAAAACCAGGTTCTGAGAGGGGAGGCAGGAGGGAGGTCAGAATACAGCAAGACTCCACTAGAAGAAACAACATTACTCAGGTGAGTAATTTTTTCTTCAAACAACATGAAGTCTTGCTGTATTCTGACATATGCAGACTACCCAGCAGTACCTCCAAGGAGGAGGGACAGAACCTACTTTGGGAATAAGCTATGAAGCACTGCTGTGCCAAACCAAGCATCACTCCTAGCCTGGATATCCAGAGAGTAATGCTTGGTGAATGTATGAACTGTTTTCCAGGTGGCTGGTTGACAGATTTCTAAGATAGGAATATCACTGGCAGCAGCCAGGGAAGCAGCTGTACTTCTAGTAGAGTGAGCCCTCAGGCCTGAGGGTGGGGTTCTACCCAATTTTTCATAGCAGAATTGTATACAAGAGACAATCCACCTGGCAATGGATCTTTTAGTGGCAGGTTTTCCCTTTCCGACCTCTCCATAAGTGAGGAACAACTGGAAGGACTCAAACCTGTGACCCTTGGTGCACTCTATGTAGTAGCTGAGGGCCCTCTTAACATCCAAGCTGTGCAGCCTCCTCTCTCCAGAGGAGGAATGGTCAGTGAAGTAAACAGAGAGAGACACAGACTGATTAAGGTGGAAATCTGAAACCACCTTAGGTAAAAACTTCCTGTTAGTTCTTAGGACCACTTTATCTCTATTGAAAGAGATGAAATCAGGCTCCACTGACAGGGCTTGCAATTCACTGATGCGCCTAGCAGAGGTAATGGCTACCAAAAACACAGTTTTCTAAGTCAAGTACTTAAGCTCTGCAGAGGACAAAGGCTCAAAGGGTGGTTGCATAAGCTGAGCAATGCAAACATTAACGTCCCAAGCAGGAGCAGGGTTCCTGAAGGGGGGGATTGGTGTGCAGCAATCCCTTGAAGAATTTGCAAAATACAGGATGGGCTGAAAGAGAAGAGGGCTTGCCTACTGACAAAAAAGCAGAAACAGCTGCTAAACGTACTTTGAGTGTAGCTGGTCTGAGTCCCAAGCCATTGAGATGAACCATATAGTCCAGGACTGTAGGCAACCCAGCAGATTCTGGAGAAATATGCTTACCAGAGCACCAAATAGTGAACCTTTTCCATTTGGAGTTGTAAGTCTTTCTGGTAGAAGGCTTTCCAGAAGCCTTTAGTATATCCAGAACACCTTGAGAGAGGTGCAGATCAGCAAACTAACTCTTTAAGAGCCAGGCCTTGAGATTGAGAGATTTGAGATTCGGATACCAAACCCTTCCCTGAGAGGACATCAACAGGTTGTAATTCCTGGTAAGAGACAGGGGAAGGTGGACTGCTAAGGACAGCAACAGTGGGTACCAGGGCTGTCTGGCCCAGTCTGGAGCAATCAGAATCACTTTGCAGGGTTGAGATCTGATCTTGACTAGCACCTTGAACAGGAGAGGGAAGGGGGGGGGAGCATACAGGAACTTCCCTTCCCTATTGAGAACCAGAGCATCCAGGAGGACTGAGCCCAATACTGGGGGTCTGCAGCAAAACAGAGGAAGTTGGTGATTGACTGGGGCTGCAAAAGATCCATCTGTGGAGTGCCCCATCTGGAGAAAATCACCTTCAAAATTAGGGATCTAGGGACCATTGTGCTGGCCTGAGATATCCTGCTGAGAGCATCTGCTAGGACATTGTCCTTCCTGGAGGTGAACTGCTGTCAGAGAAGTTTGCAGGAATAGGCCAGAGACCACAACTTCATTGCTTCTGTGCACAAGGCTGTAGACAGAGTACCCCCTTGCTTGCTGATGTACCACATTGTGGTGGTATTGTCTGTTCTGATCTGGACTACTTTGTTCTGAACAGACTTGGAAAAAGCTTGTAGTGCCAGAAACACTGCTCTGAGTTCCAAGAGACTGATGTGAAGCAGAGATTCTTGAGGTGACCACAGCCCTTGGGTGGTGAGATCCCCCAAGTGGGCTCCCCAGCCCAAGAGGGAGGCATCTGTGGTGAGGATTAGAGAATGAGACTGAGTGACAAAGGAACTCCCGCCTTAAATTGTCCTGATCCTGCCACCATTGCAAAGCCTGGATCAGATGCAGTCACTGGGACTAGTTTGGTAAGGGAATCCTTTCTCTGGGACCAGAAGGCTCTCAAGTGGAACTGAATGTTCCTCATCTGAAATCTTGCGCCCTGGACCACTGCTGTAGAGGCTGTCATGTGGCCCAAAAGCTGCAAGAAGTGCCTTGCTGGTCGAGACACCTGAAGGGTGAAAGAAGAGGCTAGTTCTATTAGTGTCCTTGCCCTGTCTAGGAGAAGGAAGACCTTTGCTTTTACTGTATCCAGCTCCGCCCCATGAAGGTGAGGAGCTGCACTGGCTCTAGAACTGACTTTGGAAGGTTTAGGAGGAATCCTAAGGAAGTGAGCAGCTGCTGAGTTATCTGAAGATATGACTTGACTTGGTCTGGAGACTGACCCACTATGAGCTAGTCGTCCAGGTATGGAAAGATGGAGATCTTTTTTCTCCTTAGGAAAGCAACTGCTACTGCCAGGCACTTTGTGAACACCCTTGGGGCTGTTAGACCAAAGGGCATTGCTCTGAATTGATAGTGGCCTGAGGGCAACTCAGACCTGAGGTACTTTCTGTGGGAGCACCTGATGGGAATGTGAAAATAGGCACCTTTGAGGTCCAGGGAGGCTGGCCAGTCCTCTGGCCTTAGAGAGGGCAGAATTATTCCCAGAGTCACCATTTTGAACTTTGGCTTTAAAAGGTGCTTGTTTAGATATCTCACATCCAGGATGGGCCGCCATTCTCCTGTGTTTTTGGGGGTTAGGAAGTACCTGGAGTACAATCCTTTGCCCCTGTGTAGGGTAGGAACCCTTTCTATGGCTCTGAGAGCCAAGAGGGAAGAAACCTCTGCCTCTACGGCAAGGGCCTCTGAAGGATTTGCAGGTGAAAAGGATCTGGTTCTCATCTTGGGACATTTTTTGAAGCTGAGAACCAGTCCCTGGCTTACTACTTCCAGGATCCACTTGTCTGATGTTAAAGACTTCCAGTCCTGGACAAAGTAAGCCAGCCTGCCCCCTACAGGTACTGGAGAATCGGTCCGGGCAGACCCATCAGGGTGTTTGCTTGGCAGGGGATTTAGGCTGAGGGGTGGAAGCAGGCCTGCTCATACCCCGTCTGTCTCTCCCTCTAAAGAACCCCCTCTGAGCAAAAGCAGAAGAGGAGGCCAGGCCTTGGTAAAAAGGCCCATGAAAGGGCCTGCCCCTGCCCCTAGAATGCTGCCTCTGAGGAGTGGCTTGCCTTTCTCTGGCCTGAGCACTCCTGTAGGTGGTCCTGTACTCGTTCATCTTCTTCATGTACTTCTCTGTCTGCTCCCCAAACAAAGAATTACCAATGACAGGAAAATCTATAGCCTTAGCCTGGGTATCCTGTGATAGGCTAGTACATCTGAGCCAAGCCATCCTCCGAAGGGCCACAGATGTAGCCATGACTCTAGACGAAACATCACTGGAGTCCACAGCAGCATGAAACTGCACCTTGGATGCCTCAATCCCATCCATAGCCACCCGCTCCAGCTCCTTGGCAAGCTGGTGAGGGGCCTGTTTAGCTAAAGCCATGACAGTGTCCCACCTGGACTTCTGGTATCTAGCTGTGTAGACCATATAGTTAGCCTGCCTGAGTCCCAAAGATGCTGCCATGTACTGTTTCTTTGCCATGGCATCAATCCTCCTGGAGTCCTCATCTGGGGGGTGTGAAGCCAAGGGAATATTTGCCTTATCACAGGCAGCAGCCTGCACTACCCCAACATGGCTGCATTGCTGGGAAAGGAACTCCGTGTCTGAGCCTGCAAGAGTATACCTCTTGTCCATTCTTCTGTCCACAGGAGGTATGGAATTAGGAGTTTTTAGAATTTTAAATGTCTGTTTCCCAAAAGACTTATGGAGGGGAACAGACAATCTCCAGGACTCTGGGATGTCCATCATCTCAACAAAATCAGGCTCCTCCTGATCCTTTACTGCTTCTTCCATAGGAAGATGGAGGGTTTCAGCCACTTTTTCGTAAAACAAAGTGGGAAGGGGACTTGGCAAGCCTAGGAGGAGAAACACACTGAAGGTCTGTCTGGGGAGATGTCCGGGTCAATAGGCACATCCAGATTTTCATAATCACCATCATCGTCTTCATACTCTCCCTCCTCCTCCAGTTCACAAAATTCTTCTCAAGTATAATCCGGAACCGGGGGAACTGACCGAACCGAGCCCCTAACCGATGGTGCCGGTTCGGCCGGAACCGAAGTTAGCAACTGAACTATCCTTATCGCTTTGGCTGTCTCATCAGCAGTTGGAGAAAGAACTTGTGGATCTGAACCAGATGATTTATCCCTTCTTTTTCTTTTAACCGGAACCAACTCCTCAGAATCGGTTCTCCTTTTGCCCGAAGAAGTTTCGCCCTGGTCAGAGGGCACTCCTTCTGGTTCGGTCGGAACCGAACTGGGCTGGCCATCCGGGTCAGCGGACTTCTCGGCCTCCCTTTCCCTCAGTCTACCTACTCTCTTATCCAGGGTAGCTTTGGGAAAACTTTTACAAATTTGGCAGTCTGAATCGAGGTGGTCAAACCCCAAACAATAAAACACAGGTGGTGTGGGGATCAGCCTTAGCAAAGGCTTCCCCACACACACTACAGTGTTGAAATCCAGTGGGCCCGGTTTTTTTCTTGGGTTTCTCAGACATGGCCAATCCTAACCAAAACTTACCCTTTTTTCGCAATCCGCCAAGCAAGACACTTATCGTTCCTGACCGTGAAACATGGTCTTGGAAAAACGTAATGAAATCCATTTTTTTTTAGAACCGATACGGACCAGTTACCACATACTAATAAACACAGAAGTTGTTTTTTTTTTTTTTTTCACACAAACCTGATCGGTTCAAACCGAACCGATCCAATGTTTACAAGTTCCACACAGAAACAAATATAGAAAAACCTATCTAGTATTCACGGTACCACAGGCAGAGACTTAGACAGGTTAGAAGCAGAAATTCGGTTGAAAACCAAGCAAATAAATGACACTTTAACTGACTTTTTTGAACCGAGCAAAGGAGAAATCTCCGGAGCGACTGTTCAGTGAGGCGGAGTAAAGAATTTGACGGCTGGAGTTCAAACAACAGCAGACAGAGGCTTCAACCGAGCTAGAGCTCAGCGTTCCATGCCCTGCATGGAAAGTTAACCCTTGTTCTCCGGGAGTTCAAGGGTTGAGATCACTGCATATGTCAGAATACAGCAAGACTTCATGTTGTTTGAATAAGTAAGGGTGTTTTGGGGGAGGGCTCACAAAGCCAGCAGGAAATAGGAATATCAGGACAATGAGGAGGGAAGAAGAGAACAAAGAGTGAGGAACTGATAGAGGGGAAAATCATAAGCTCAAATTAGAAGGTAGCCTGCCTAAATGCCAGGAGCCTAGAAAGCAAAATTAGTGAGCGCCAAGCAATGGTGGCAGAAATAGGGTTAGACCTCACAGACGTAATGCAAATGTAGGCCACTGGAAATAATGACTTCTGTCTCGCAGTACCAGGCTACACCATGTACAGGTGGGTTGGGGGGGATGGAAAAGGAGGAGAGGTACCACTATGTTAAGGAAGGCATAGTGGCAGCAGAGGATGGATCCTTCATGGAGAGGAAATGTGGAAACAGAATTCCTGTGGGTACGGTTCACAACACCATCAGGTAAGAAGTTACTGAAGGAGGTGGTCTATAGGCCTATGGACAGGGGATGAGGGTGATAGGGAAAGAAGGGGCTACAGAGGGGGAAGTAATGGTGGTGAGGATCTCAACCTTACAGACACAGATTGGGACACTGTAGCAGCTAAGAGCACCAGAAGTCATGCCCTGCTAGACACGTTGTAGGACTGCCTGCGAGTGTAGCTGGTCAGGGAACCAACAAGGCAGGCTGTCATGGGGATTTTGGCTGTCTCACCAGTGTGTCTGTGTGAGATTTATACAAACTATTTAATAAATTTAACATAGTCTGCAGCTACCATGCGCGTGTGCTGGTGATTTTTATTTTCTAGGTTGTCATTCTCAACCTGGTGCTCAGCAACTCAGAAGTGGTAGGCAGAGTGCTGGTTGGGGAACCACTGGTTCAGTGGCCATAACATGATATGGTTGGAACTGGCCTTGGGTGCCAGTATACCCACATCAAAGGCTAAGTTTCCAGATTTCATTAAAGCAGACTCCAACCAGATGAGGAAATTAGTCCAAAATAAATTTGCTGGTGTAGACAAAATCAAGGGGGTGGTGGAAATGGAGGGAATAATTACAGAAGCCATCCTCAATGCATCTAAATCGTGCTTGAGATTGCTTACCAAGAGAAACAGGTAAAAGAGATCAATCTGGTTGTCTCAAAAGGTCAGTGAGGCAATGAGGGCCAAATAAAGGGCCTATATCAGATATAAAGAGAAGCAGATGAGGAATGGCGTGAATGCCAAGAAAAGATGAAGGAAGCCAAGAAAGCAGTCAGTGATGCAAAAGCAGACACTGAGCTGCACATCACGGAGGGGTCAAAAGAGTAGAAAACCAATTTTTAAGATACACTGGGGAAAAAAAAAGAAAGATGAGAAGAGGAATAGTAAGGATGTCAGAGAGGGCCAGGGTAATTTAGGAGGATGAACAGAAGGCAGTCATTCTTAATGACTACTTCTGCTTAATATTCACAGGGAGAATAGCAGGCCTTAGCCAGAAAATGGCATAGAGGCAGCTGCAAGAATAATCTCAAAAATAGGAAAGTTGGTATTTACAGGAGAAAGGGTCAGAAAAGGGGTTGCAGCCCTAAACCTAAACAACGCGCAGAGACCAGATGAATGCACCTGAAGGTGCTCAGCGGAATGGCATTGGAGCTGGCTCAATCACTGGCAGGGCTATTCAACAGCTCACGGCAGTCAGGGGTGGTTCTAAAAGACTTGAGAGTAGTGGACGTAGTTCCACTCCACAACGGATGGGACAAGGAGCAACCAGGTAACTATACGCCCATCAGTCTTACCTCCATTTTGAGCAAACTGACGGAGACACTAGTCAATGAGGACCTAGTGTACTACCTAGAGAAAAATGGGCTCCAGGATAGTAAAAAGCGCAAGTGTGTGACAGGGAAGTCTTGTCAAGCCAACCTAATAGTATTCTTTGACTGGGTAACTAAGGCAGTGGATAAGGGACAAGAGTGGATTTACTTTACTTCAACTTCAGAAAGACATTCAACCTAGTGCCACACAGAAGGCTGCTGAAGAAGTAGGAGGATCTAGGTATAGCGAAGGACCTAGTTACATGGATGGGCAGTTGGTTGAGGAAGAGACAGCAGAGGGTGGTGGTAAATGGAGACAAGTCAGGGGAGAGGGAGGTCACAAATGGAGTGCCACTGGGGACAATCCTGGGTCCAGCCCTTTTCAAAACATTTATCAGTGACATGGAAGCAGGAATACAAGGTAAGTGGCATCTCTTCGTCGATTACACAAAGCTATGTGGCAGGGTGGACAGCATGGAAGGGATATGGGAGTTGCAGAGGGACCTGCATAAGTTAAATAGGTGGTCCAAGATTTGTCAGTTGAAATTCAACACCAGAAAGTGCAAGCTGATACACATAGGGGACTCAGGAGACAATACTGGTTAGGATGAGTTAAGCTGGGCATTAATTTCCCAGGAAAGGGATCTGGGAGTCATCATAAGCAACTCTCAAACAATTTAGTTAATGTAAGAAGGCACAGAGCAGACATCCAGGATGTTGGATGTATTGGAAGGGGTTTTGATACCAGGATAAACGAGGTAATACTGCCTCTCTGTAGATAACTGGCGAGGCTCCATCTGGAATGCTGTGCCCATTTTCTGGAATCCCTAGCTAAGGAAAGAAAGACAGACTTGGGATGGTGCAGCATACGGTAACCAGAATGATTCAGGACCAACAGGGCAGATCCTGCGAAGATCTGATTAGGGAACTGAACATGTATTCACTGCAGGCCAGAAGGGAAAGGGGAGATATGATAAAAGACCTCCAACTTCCTAATAGGAATGAACAGGGTAAACTATGAAGAACTATTCAGACACAGCCAGTCAAAAACACGAGACATAAGTAGAAGCTGATGGGGGGAGGTTAACGAAGGACATGAGAAAGTATTATTTTACAGCGTAGTTAAGCCATGAACAGCCTACCGGCAGATATGGTGACTGCCAGAACCATTAACAGTTTAAAGCACAGAGCTAAGGGCTTAACAGTTGCTCAGGGTGGTAGTAGTAAGGTATGGGCAAGGGGGGAAGAGGAGGGGCAAAATAAAATTCTAGACAGCAGGTCTTGGGGTAGGACAGCGTAAAACAGGGCAGATGGATTGACAGATTGTCTTTTTCTGCCATACTGACAAGGATAATACCGTCAATGAAACTTATAAAATGTTTAATAATCTTAGTCGTTTAGCAATGTTGTAGTGGTATAATTTCATGCTGCATCTTTAAAGGGACACTGTCAGCTTTTCGCCAATTTATTTTTACTGCCCTGGCAAAAGGATTGTTCTGGCACTTTATAACAGTAGCTCACCCTCGTGAAGTGACAGCTGCACTGAAAAGGTTAATTCAGCCTTTGTTTACAAATATTTTAATGTTTTCCCTGATCTGACAAACTTAAGTAGACCACTCCTTAGGCATCTTCATGTTCAACATGGTGCAAAGCACCTGTACACTTGTATTTTGGCGAGTTTTACTTTTTTTAAGCTGGAAAGGATGAAAATGGACTTGGCAAGGTTGGAGGAATGGTCAGAAGTATGGCAGCTAGGATTCAATGCAAAGAAGTGCAAAATAATGCACCTGGGAAACAAGAACCCAGGGGAAGAATACACAATGGGTGGGGAGGTAGTAACAACAACAAAAAAGGAAAGGGACCTGGGGGTAATCATATCAGATGACCTTAAGGTTAGCAAGCAATGTGAGAGGCAGTAGGAAGGGCTGGGGGTATACTGGGATGTATAGGGAGGCATCATCAGCAGAAAACAGGAAGTTGTTATCCCTATACAGACAGTTGGTGAGACCCCATCTGGAGTACTGTGTCCAGTTCTGGAGATCCCATCTCCGCAAGGACATAGACAGGACAGAGGCAGTCCAGAGGAGGGCAACTAAAATGATGCAGGGTCTGCAAGAGAAGCCGATGAGGAGAGACTAAAGGAGCTTAATATGTATACCCTTGAGGAAAGAACAGAGGGGGACTTGATAGAAACTTTTAAGTACCTCAGTGGAATCAACAAAGTCCAAGAGGTAGCATCTTTCAGAAAAAGAGACTTGCATGAACAAGGGACACAATTTAAAGATAGAAGGAGGGCGTGTTCAGGGCAATGTGAGGAAGTATTATTTCACAGAGAGGGTAGTGGATGCATGGAACAGCCTTCCTGAGGAGGTTGTGGGGTCTAAAACTGTGGGAGAATTCAAGAATGCATGGGACAGACATAAGGCGATTCTTGTGGGGGGTAGGAAGAAATAGGCTGTTGGTTAACTAGGATCTGCGGCCTATCCTGTAGGTAGGGAAATGGGCAGACTAGATGGGCCTAGCGGTCCTTATCTGCCGTCAAAGTCTATGTTTCTATGTTTCTATGTTCTGTATAAATTAAATACATTTTCTGATACCTGCTAGTGTCCTGAGTGCCATAGAGTAGCTCATTTATAAAAACAGAGCTGTAGAGGAATTATTTTTATGTTTGAAAGGTAAAGATGAAGCCGGCCCAGTGGTGTGGAGGGCTGAGGCATTGACTGCCTTACCTCCTGCCCCACTAGTGACCCATGTTCCATCATGGGTTGCTGGGGGTTGGCAGGATGGGAGAGAATCAAGCATCCCCAGGACTGCTCTCTTCTCCCGGGGAGGGGTGGCCAGCCAACTCAGCCCTTGACTGCCACCGAGTAGAGGCCCAGTGGTAGTGCATGCATTAGCGACTCAGAGGGAGGGGCCACAATCCCACAGAGCGTGCACCTCCATGTACACGTTATGACATGCTCTTGTGGCAGGGGAACCAGGAAGAAAATGGAAATAGAGACCCAAAGGCAGACCACCATTCCAAGCGTCTCCTCAGGTCCACGCCACCACCCGGACACATGGATTGACTCTGGATGTAGCTATGGGGGTGGAGCATGGCCCTCCCTCCTCAACCTTGCCACAGATGGTAATCTGTGGAGCCTGGCTCCAGAAAGGTTTGGGGGAGGTGGGTGCCGACCAGGGGAGGTGGGTATGGAAGCGAGGTCACTGGTGGGGTAAAAAGCTTGGTTAAAAAAAAAAAAAAAAGGCTGATATTCGCATGCCCAAAGTCGCAGTTTTATGTTTTAAACTTAAAATTAATACTGTTACAGCACTCATTTTTATAAACAAGCTACTTTGTGGCACTCAAGACACTAGCAGGTATTTTATTTTACTTACATAGCTTCAAAAAAAGTCAAACTTGCCGAAGTACAAGTATACGGGTGCTTGGGCACCATGCTGAACATTAACACGCCAAATGAAAGGTCCACTCAGGTTTAAGTCATGTCGGGTAAAACATTAAAATATTTGAAACCAAAGGCTGAATTAACCTTTTTAGTCCAGCTGTCACTTCATGAAGCGGACAGTGCCCGTTAAATGGGTAGTTGAGAGCATTAGCACAGATCAGATATGAAGCAAGGATTAGATTGTGGCTACACTGCTTTACTAGTTAGGTGCAGTTGTACTTCAGGGATTGGGTTACGGCTGCATGATTATAACTAGTCTTGCTGCTTTAAATACATATACCTGAGTTTTAACTTCCTGAACTTACCATGTGATCTGAGAGGCTGAGCTGGAAGCCAGAGCTGTGCTTCCTGTACTTTCCATGTGTCCTGAGTCAGACCTGGAAGTCTGGGCTGTTGATTAAATGCCATGTGATCTAGTTCAGGTGCACTGCAATGTAGCAGACGTTGAGGTAAAAGCAGAGAGTTTGAGACTGTTGTGTGTTTGGTGCTATATTTCAGACAGGTAAGAGGATATTTTAGTAGATTATACAGCACTATTTGGAGACATTTTCCTGATGGTTTAGTGCATTATGCATATAGGCTTCTGCTGTTGTGCAGAGCCATAATATTAATTAAGCAATAATGCTCAACAGGGTGTGGGTTGTGCTGGGATAACCTCACACCTGGGTGGTTAGGCACGAGGCCACAGATCGAAAAGGGCCCAATATCCCAGAAGTGAGGTTATCCCAGCACAACCCACACCCTGAGTGCAATATAGCTTATTATAAATGGTTCACTGTTATATAAAACAAAAAAAAAATTGTTTTTAGTAGATTTTTAGTGAGACAGTGTATCTTAGTTTATTAAGAGAAGAGCAAAAAAAGGTAATGCTCATCAATGACAGTGAGGTTGTGCTGGGATAACCTCACTGTGCCAGGGACACACTGACCAATCAGAGTCCAGAAAATGTTCTTGCCATTGTATAATCAGGTGTTAAGTAGCACAAACACTTTATGAGCTTGTATTTCTGAGTATGAAGTATATTTTTTAAAAGTTGGATGGCTTTCCTTTGCAGTTTATGACTCTTAGGCAATGCTACAGTGTGATGGGCGAATGGTATATTTTTACCTGCATGATTTCCTTTTGATGTTGCTGGGTTATTTGATTTGCATTGTGACCTCTTTTTGCACCCTGAGTTATGTAATTAGCATACTGACCTTTCTAACCCTGGCAGGCTGTGCTCTCGATTAATGCCCCCTGCCAGGTCAGAGGAGCAGAGGTATGTACTAGGGCTGCAAATTCAGTTCTACAAAAGAATCAAACACCTCAAACTTTGGGTTTTCAATTCTTTCCGAGCATGGAAAACTTTTAAGGGAAGACAGGCGGACTTTTGGTTCAACTGGCTTGCCATGGTCCAAATGGGGCTGACCAGGCCAACCGGTTGAACCACAGACTGCAGTTCATACCCATCTACAGCTTGCAGCCTGAGGGGACTGTCCCAGGTGCCGCCAATCCTCCATGGAAAGAGACTGACCTAGCGTAATAGAAACATAGAAACATAGAATTTGACGGCAGATAAGGACCGCTTGGCCCACCCAGTCTGCCCATTTCCCTACCTACTGGATAAGCTGCACATCCTAGTTAACCAGCAGCCTACTTCTTCATACCCCCAACCCCTAGAATGGCCTTATGACTGTCCTATGCATGCTTGAATTCCACCACTGTTTTTGACTCCACAATCTCCTCCAGAAGGCCGTTCCATGCATCCACAACCCTCTCTGGAAAAATACTTCCTTAAATTACCTCTGAGCCACCCCTCTATCTTCAAATTGTGCCTGCTTGTTCTTGCACACCTCTTTTTGAAAGATGCTACCCTCTTGGACTTTGTTGATTCCTTGAGGTACTTGAATGTTTCTATATGTCCCCTCTCCCTCCTTTCCTCGGAGGCTATACATATTAAGCTCCTTTCGTCTCTCTTCATGAAGTCTTCCGGTGCAGACCCTGCACCATTTTAGTTGCCCTCCTCTGGACAGCTTCCATCCTGTCTATGTCTTCTGGAGACTGGGTCTCCAGAACTGCACGCAGTACTCCAGATGGGGTCTCACCAGCTGTCTGTACAGAGGATATAACTTCCTGTTTTCCACTGGTGATGCCTCTCCTATGCATCCCAGTATCCCTACAGCCTCCTTGCTGCCCTCTCACATTGCTTGCCCACCTTTAGGTCATCTGATATGACTACCCCAGGTCCTTTCCATTTTTGTTGTTGTTGTTAGTATCTCACCCCATTTTGTGTACTCTTCCTGGTTTTTGTTTCCCAGGTGCATTACTTGCACTTCTTAGCACTGAATCTAAGCTGCCTACATTTGACCATTCCTCTAACCTTGCCAAGTCCCTTCTCATCCTTTCCACCTACCTTGTGCATAAACTCTGTTGCAGAGCTTTGTGTCATCTGCAAAGAGACATACTTTTCCTTCCAGTCCCTCTGCAATGTCGCTTATAAAGACATTGAAGAGGACCGTCCTATTACTGAACCCCGGTACCCCACTAGTAACCCCTCTTCTTCAGAGTGGACTCCATTTACTATTACTCTCTGTGTCCTATTCTCCAGTCAATTCTTTACCCAGGCTGTCATCTTGGGACCCACTCCTAGGCTGGCTAACTTGTATATTAATCTTGTGTGGGACTGTGTCAAATGCCTTGCTAAAGTCTAGGTAGGCCATGTCCACAGCCCCTCCCTGATCTACTACTTTGGTCACCCAGTCAAAGAAATCTATCAGATTCGTCTGGCATGACCTTCCCGCTGTGAATCCATGCTGCCTAGGGTCCTGTGCCCCTCTGGCCTCTAGATACTCGACAGTTCTTTCCTTCAGAAGTGATGCATCAAAATTCAATCATAAATTAACAAGCAATCCAATCAGTCATCAAGCCTCCCACTCCAGTACAAGGTCTAAACATTGCAAGTGTATCTTCACACATAATGCATGCAGGCAGATAGAGGTGTTAGATCTCTCAGCACAATTTTTTTAACAACGGAGCACAGCCCCTTCCAGAGCTATCACCAGTACAGACTGCATGCACAGAACAACTGATAAGAAGTAGATCCCTTCAATAATCACTTGAGAAATGGAGACTCAGAGATCCTACTTCCTTCAGACTGAAAACAGGTAAATGTATCAGGCATAACAGACAGTAAAACATAAGACCCAGCATAACTGAATCTAAACAGAGGGCACAATTCACAAAACAGTTTCTACCATGTCATCTGCACCGCCTATCTCCTGTTGCTGCCGGGGCTAAGGAAATCTTACCAAAGGGCAGCAGTTCCTGTACAAGTACTCGTTAGGGCTTTGGGCACTAAAGTATAACTTAACTGTTTCAATTGGTTATCTTGGAAGACCTGCACCAAGGTCACGTCCCCAAGCCAACCACAGCCATCTCATGCACACCAGGCTGCTTCTGTTGCACGGGGTATGCTAATGTGGACTACCAACTAATGGCAGAGTTGGTAGCCCTCATCAGCATACTTCATGCGCCACCTGGTGTGCAAGAGATTGCCACAAGTGGCAAACCAAGGTGACTTACTCTACCATTTGGTGAACTTTACAGGGTTCGACTGACAAAGTTTGTGCGGTCAAACACTGGGAGCTTCGCACAGCTCTAGTACATACTAGGACGGTTAATGCAGTACCATGTGACAGGATCCTGACCAGTGAGGAGTCCAAATTTACTTGACTCCATTTACTCCATTTTATATTATTTAACCCATACTCTTGTCCTCTTACGTCTTGGTAAACACATCCTGTTAGTATACAGGAACTTAATTCACTGTCATATGGTAGAGTCTGCACAATGAAGCAGATGGATTTCAGTTTCTATCAGCCATTTTACAACAACAAATCATTTCTTGACATCCGGCACCAACTCACCTGCATTTCATACTGCAGCGTCATGTGGAAGCACCAGGAACCAATCCCCACAGCTAAAACCAAAATAAAGTAAAAAATCAAAACTTTGATAAGATTTACAAAAATATTTTAAAAACTGTAGGGGAAACCCCAATTTTGAATCAGTCAACAAAAAGAGCAGTTTAACTGATAGTCCTGTACTGTAAATATAAATCCATTTTTAGTCTTGTATTGTAATCTGATGCTACAAATACTGCATCTAGATGTTACAGTATTTAAATAGCAATACAACAGAACAGATTAGCTACACTATTAAGTTCCCCCAACCTGTCATATCTGTATGAAACTGACAGTCAACAGAACCATTACCCAGCCTCAAAAGCACAGAATCCCATCCTAAGAAAGGTTCTAAAGTGAACTCCTAGAGATACATTTAAGCTGTTAAGTTTTGTTCTGTACTCCTGATTAATAATGTTCTTCTGTTGTGAAAGGTTTGTATCTTGCATGCTGTTATAACCATTAAGAAAAACATATCTGTCCTCTTATCGGCATGCAATGTAAATAGACTGGTCATCATCTGTTGTGAATCTTCTATTTTTACACTAGGTTTGCTGGCCAAGGCACCTAGCTTCACCCAAGCTCTTTTCTTCTAGGTTGCTTGAAAGGACAGAGCAAAGAACCTTACCAAAGCAAGGAAAAGGATTAAGGCTTCTTTTGGCTAGGCAGATTTATTGTGCGTTATTTTCATTTTGTACTCACAGGGATTGTTATTGTGTGTTGATAACATTTTATTGCTTTATTTTTCTCTGATTCAAATTGTTGTTGCTGGGTATACCTTCTGCTGTATTACTGCAGGGTGTGCCTACAGGTGTGTGCTTACTGATTACTGCTGTAATCTTTTGATTCAAATTGTCTTTTGCAAGGTATATCTTCTGTTACTGCTTTATTTCTCTCTGTAGAAAAGTGTTTCTTACAGGGTTTATCTTCTGTGAAATTATTACAGGTGGTGCTTTACAGGTTTTACAGTTTTATCTATCATTAGGATAAGCTTTCAGGGCTACTGCATTTGTTGCTGGCTGATTGTTTCTGCTCTTACCTCGTTTCTTTCATCCATGGTTCTTTTTCGGCAGGAGAAGGGCCCAGCCACCCACCCACCCCTATCCCCAACCACCCCACACTACACTCCTTTTATAGGGTAGCACAGTCGAGACATTTCCTGTAGCAAAGCAAGGGACGGATCAGAGGGGCATCCACACAGTAACCTCATTTATAGGGGCACTAGTAATTCAACTTGTTCTAACAAGTTATACAAAAACAAAACACAAAATCAAACTTGTGCTTTCATTTTCTTCCTTCTAATTAATCTGACCAGGTTAAAAACCCAACAACTTATCTGGAATGGATATCATTAACTGCAGGTACTGCGGAACACTTTTCAGAACGGCAGTTTTACAGGACTTAGGACACTGTCCTATATGCTGGGCCATTGGAGATCTAAGGGTTCAGCTCTAGGCAGCATGGGCAGAGACTGCATGCCTCAAATTGCATATTCAAGAGGAAATATATTATAAGAACCACCCGCCATTTCTCCGACATCCAACAGAAACACCTCGGCCGCAGAGGGTAGTTGGTCAGGGAGGTTGGCAGGTGGTTAGGATGGGCAAATCAGGTGCCCCATCACTCAGTGCCCTCCAATATATCACCTCCACAAACCATATAAAAACTACAAACAGGTATCTGCCTCTCTCTCTCCGAAATCAAACAAAGGGGCAGAGGACACTGCAGAGCAGGACACTGCGGCACAGGAGCTAGGACAACAAAACTCGACCAAAATAAGAACCAAAAACAAAAAAAGCAAACAGGAAATCCAAAAAACTTCTGATCATAGGAGACTCCATGATTCCCTAAGGGAAGCAGGGAAGGCAGTAAGGCAGGCAAAGGCCCAAACAGTAAAATAAGGTGACAAAACTTTATATAGACACATTAGTGAAAGGAGAAAGTCCAGACGGGGTATTGCTAAGATCAAAGGTGATAAGGGGGCGTGTGAGAAGGAGGAGGACCATGTAAAAGCATCTATCCTAAATAGATACTTATGCTCAGTATTTACTGAGGAGAAGGTAGGGCAGGGCCCACAGTGCAGCACCATGGACACAGGGGGAGGGAGGTGTGCACTAGTCCCTTTACAAAAGAAAGGGTCCTACAAGAGCTCGATAAGCTCAGAGTGGACAAGGCAATGGGACCTGATGGCATACATCCCAGGGTACTAAAGCAGCTAAGGGTGGAACTGGCAGAGCCATTATCAGAACTGTTTAGTGAGTCTCTGAGCACAAGAGAGGTCCCAGAAGGCTGGAGAAGGGCTCACGGGATCCTGCTCCACAAGAGTGGTAGCAGGGAGGAGGCAGGGAACTACAGACCAGACTGTCTTACCTCAGCAGTGGGCAAGGTTATGGAGGCACTCCTTAAGGAGAGGATAGTGCAACACCTGGAATCCATAGACGCACAGGATCCAAGACAGCATGGGTTTACAAAAGGAAGGTCCCGTCAACTAATCGCATAGATTTCTTTGAATGGGTAACCAGAGTGATGGACCAAGGGGGAGCAGTTGATGTTGCCTACCTTGACTTCAGCAACACTTTTGATACTGTTTCACATAGAAGATTGATTAATAAGCTGGGTAGGCTCGGGGTGGGTCAGAAGTTGGTCAACTGGGTGGCAAACTGGTTGACGGACAGAAAACATAGTGGTGGTAAATGGTATACAGTCAGAAGATATGCGAGTCACAGGTGGGGTACCTCAGGGATCAGTCCTGGGGCCAGTCCTCTTCAATATCTTCATCAGTGACATTGCAGATGGACTGGAAGGTAAGGTTTGTCTGTTTGCAGATGACACCAAGATCTGCAAAAAAGTAGATGATCCAGATGGGGTGGGCAGAATGAGAAGAGATCTGGAAAAACTAGCAAAATGGTCAGAACAGTGGCAACTGGGGTTTAACACAAAGAAGTGCAAGACCATGCACATAGGGAAGAGAAACCCTGAAGCCACCTACAGGCTGGGAGGGGAGTTGCTGGCAGTTACAAGGGAAGGAAGAAAGAGACTTGGGCATCATCATCACCGATGACCTGAAATCATCCAAGCAGACCACTAAAGCAGCAGGTAAGACTAGGAGGATTTTGGGGTATATTAGTAGGGGTATCACAAGTCGAAAGAGGGAGGTAATAATCCCTCTTTACAAGACACTGGTTAGGCCCCATATGGAGTACTGCGTGCAGTACTGGAGGCCACACCTTCACAAGGACATTAACCAAATGGAGGCAGTCCAGAGGAGGGCAACCAAAATGGTGCAGGGACTGCATCAGAAAACATATGAGGACAGATTAACGGAGCTCAATATGTATACCCTAGAGCAAAAGAGGGAGAGAAGTGATATGATCGAAACAGTCAAACACCTTAAGGGCATTGACAAGGTGAAAGAGTCTAGCATGTTTCAATATAAGAAAAATAGCAGGACAAGAGGACACAGCATGAGGTTAGAGGGAGGCCGATTAAGGGGTTAATGTGAAGAAGTTCTTTTTCACAGAAAGGGTGGTGGATGCATGGAACAGTCTACTTCATGAAGTGGTGGATATGAATACAGTGCAGGGCTTCAAACAGGCATGGGATAGGCATAAGGGAGCAATAAAGAGGAGTACGAATAGATAGGCCATTGACAGAGCAAAGGTCGATGGCACATTCATAAGGTAGGAAAAGAAATGGGCAGACTGGATGGGACTTGCAGTCCTTATCTGCCGTCAACTTCTAGGTTTCTTAATTTTATTCTTAATGCAACCAGCTACATGCCGACTCATTTCAGAGGTTCTCATTTTCACACGGGAAGTTATAGATTTTACTGCATTTTAAAGCATCATGGAATTGCTTGTGATCTTTGTATGGTTAAGTCTTTGTATGTGTTTGCTCTTGTGTGGCACTGTCGTTTTTAAGGTTTCTTATGTTTTAATTGGGTGTGCATTTTGCATTACTTTTTTCTTTCTGTGTTTGGTGGAGAACATCAGACACATTTTTGGATGATTTGACTGGTTTACATAGTAAAATTTCTTTTAAGTTTTGGTGAATGGAGTTCAGAATTGTTTAGTGAGTGATGTTCTTTCAGTTATATTTATTTATGAGTTTGGAATATATAATTTTAGAGTTTTCGGGGGGCTCTGGCTGCTTAAGTTGGTGATTTGTTTTCAGGTGGATTCATGTTTGCAAGGTATGATTTTGAAGTAATTCTGTTTGTACATCGGTGGGGTTGCTTGCATGATATTTTTTGTCATGTAGTTTGATTTACATATTGATCTTTTTTCCATCAATAAGTTGTACTCCGATTACTGCACCTTCAGGTGTTGATTATACTACGTTAATGAAGTCCCATGTGACAAGGATTTGACCAGTAAGGACGCAGAAGGCCAAATTACTCACCGTAGTAATCTTCTTTCTTCCAAGATGTCCTTTAGCATCAGTAACTATTGCAGTCAGCTGGATAGTTAACACTGCCCTGGAGCTGAAATGTATGGTAATGAGATTTATGAATTAGCCAATCAGATTGAAGATATGGAATGTGCTGCACAGAGAGAGAAGAAGGCTTCAGAATTTTTTCGAAGATAGGATGGGCAAACGCCCACAGGACAGAACCAACAAGAATAAACACATTTCTAATAACTAGAACCACAACCAGAACCATAAAAACTTTGCTCAAAATGCAATCCAAAGTTTAATATACTGAAAAATGTTAAGGCAAAAGACAGAGCCTTCTTCTGAAGTTATCTGGGGAGGATAGGTGGGAGCTTACTGATGCTAAAGGACACTTTGGAAGAAAGAAGATTATTATGGTGAGTAATTTTTTCTTCTTATCCCAGGTGTCCGTTAGTATCAGTAACTATTGCAGACTACAAAGCAGTGCTGATGGAAGGTGGGTAGAGAACCTATTTAGGAAAAAGGCTCTACTGGACTGTCCTACCAAATCTGGTATTAGATCTAGATTGCACATCTAAGCAATCTTGCTTAATGAAAGTGTGCACAGTCTTCCAAGTTGGTGCTCTGCAGAATTCCAGAAGGAGAATGTCCCTAGCAGTTGCCACCGGAGCAGAAGTACCCCTATAGGAGTGGGCTCTGAGGCCCTCAGGGGACTGCTTGCCAGCCTTATCATAACAGAATCTAATGCAGGAGACTATCCAGCGAGAAACAGTTCTCTTAGTGACTTCTCTTCCTCTGCCTACCTCCCCACAGGTAAGGAACAGCTGTGTGGAACATCCCCTAGACTGCCTGGTGTGATCCAAGTAGTGGAGCAGGTCCCTTCTGACATCCAGACTATGGAGCTTCTGCTCTCCTGGAGTGGATTTTTCTGTGAAGAACACAGGTAGATTGATGGATTAAGGTAGAATTCAGAAGCCATCTTAGGCAAGAATTTTCTGTTAGTCCTGAGCTCAATCTTGTTCCTGTGTGGAATGAAATAGCTGGTCTCACTGCAGAGGCCCTGCAACTCTGAGATCCTTTTAGCAGAGGTGATGGCCACCAAAAATACCATTTTCCAGATCACATACTTAATACAGGCCATAGCCATGGGCTCTAAAGGTGGCTCCATAAGCTTGACAATACAGAGAACACAGAGATTCAGGCTCCAAAGAGGCACAGGCTTCCTTATTGGGGGCTGAGCATGAAGAAGACCTCTGAAAAGCTGTGAAGACCAGTTGTAAATAAACCGACTTGGTCTTCCCCACAGAGAAAGAAGCTGAAACAGTAGCCAGACGAAACTTCAAAGAGGAAGGCTTCAACCCAGAGTCCTGAAGGTATACCAAGTAATCCAAGATATTAGGAATCAAAGCCTTAAAAGGATTAATGTGCTTCTGTTTGCACCAGATGGAAAATCATTTCCAATAGTTGCATAAGTCTTTTTTATACTAGGCTTTCTGGACATCCTCAGGATCTTCAGCACTTGCTTGGAGTACTGAGTGTCTGGAAACTCTAACTCCTCATGAGCCAGGCTTTGAGGTGAAAAGTTTCAGGTTTGGATAAGACACCCCTGTCTGGGAAAGAGACAGAAGGGAGTGACTGAGAGGGAGACAAATAGGCTTGCTGCAGGACATGAACATCAGCAGAGGGTACCATGCCTGCCTCAAACAGTCTGGTGCCACCAGTATCATTGTTGCAGACTGATTTCTGAGCTTTAACAAAGTTCTGAAAATCAGAGAAAAAGGAAGAAAGGCATAAAGGCACTTTTCTGTCCATTCCAGTGCTAAGGCATCTGTTGGAAGAGTTCCCGGTGCTGGGGGCCTGCAACAAAACAGTGGAAGTTGATGGTTCAGGTGAGAGGCAAACAGGTCCACTTCTGCTGTGCCCCACCTCCTGAACACTGTGGCCAACACTTGTTTGTTCAGGCACCATTCGCTGTGTCCCTGGTTGATGCGACCGAGGGCATCCGCCAGGGTATTGTCTTTTCCTGAGGATGTATGGCTAGCAGACTCCCAGGGAATAGGTTAGGCCCCAAATCTTCACAGCCTCCAGTTATAGGATGGTGGACCTTGTGTTGCCCTGTTTGTTTATATAAAACATAGCAGTGGTGTTGTCTGTTCTGATTTGGACTGTTAGTCTCTTTATCTGCGAGGCAAATGCTTTGAGGGTCAGAAAAATGGCCGTGAGCTCCAGTAAACTGATGTGGGCCTGCAACTCTTGTGGAGTCCAGGAGCCACTGACAGAATTGTCATCCATGTGAGCTCCCCATCCAAGAAGAGATGCATCTGTAGTGATGATTTTTGAGGGGGAGGAAATCTGGAAGGGAACTCCGCTACTGACAGGTTGGCAGAGTCCTTCCACCAGTCCAGAAACCGTGGCAAGTTTTTTGTAACTGGAATCAGTTTGGACAGGGAATCTTTGCTTTGGGACCAGCGAGACCTTAGGTAGTGTTGAAAGTCCCTCATTCTAAACCTGACCCCTGGGACCACAGCTGACAGATACCATGTGGCCCAGTAGCTGCAGGAAATGTCTGGCTGGCCTGGGCTGACCCAGGACAAAAGAGTTTGCCACTGACAGGAAATTTTGAATCCTTTCCACAGGAAGAAAGGCTCTGCCGTGTAAAGTATCCAGCTGTGGTCCTATGAAGGCAAGGAGCCGGGCTGGTACCAACTGGGATTTCTTTAAATTTAAAATAAACCCCAAGGATTGCAGTGTGTCCTTTGTTAAGGAGAGGAGGAGACTTTGCTACTATGAGCCAGTCATCCAAGTATGGGTAGACTGATATGCCCTGTTTTCTTAAATGAGCTGCCGCTATGGCTAGGTATTTGTACACACCCTTGGAGCGGATGTCAGGCCGAAGGGCATGGCCGCAAACTGGTAGTGCCCTGAAAGGAATTTGAATCTTAAAAACTCCCTGTGTGCCAACCTGATGGGAATATGAAAGTGACAGTCTGAGATCTAGGGAGGCTAGCTAGTCTCCCTGCTGTAATGACAATCATCAAATTCAGAGTGACCATCTTGAATTTGGGCTTCAAAAGGTGTCCGTTTCAGAACCAGAGGTCAAAAATAGGCCGCCACTCCCCCTTTTTTTTTTTTTTTTTTTTTAAAGTCAGGAAGTACCTGGAGTAGAGTCCTTTGTCCCTTTGGTGGACAGGCACTCTCACTTTTGCTTCCAAAAGATGCTTTATTTCCAACTCCAACAGAATCTTCTCTGTTGAAGTTAAGAGGTTTGGAAAGCAGAGTTCTCTTTAGGGCTGGCATCTTCTTGAACTAGAGAGAAAGGCCCTTTTCTACTACCTCCAGGACCCACCTGTCTGTGGTAACAAGGGTCCAGGACTGGAGGTAGTGGCAGAGCCTGCCCACTACAGGCAGAGAGGAGGCAACCTGGGCTGAGGAGTCAGGGCTTTTGCCAAGTTGCAGGAGCAGGGGTAGAGAGGTAGATCTCCTCTGGCCCCTCCTGCCTCTTCCTCTGTAGTAGCCCCTGAACTGTGAGAGGTCAAACTGAAGAGGAAGGGAGTAGAAAGATTTGGGAAAGTAGACCCTGCCAACGTTACCCCTGTGTTGAGGTTTGTGGGCCCCCTGAGGCCTAGTCTTAGTTGTATTACTCTGATAGATTGCCTTGTACTCATCAAACTGTTTCATACATTCCTCAGTCCTGGAATCAAAGAGAAGATTTCTGTAGCAAGGAAAGTTCATAGCTTTGGACTGAGCGTCTTGTGACAGGTTTGTTGTTCTGAGCCAAGCAAAACGCCTCCGGGAAATAGCCTGGGTCATAACTCTTGAGGCTGCACCATTGCTGTCATCTGCCATGTGGAACTGGTACTTAGTGGCCTCCAGAGCTGTTTTAGCTGTTTGCACTAAATCCTTAGCCATGAAATCTGAACCTCGTTTGATAATGACTAATACAGTGTTCCACAAAGCCTTTTGATATTTGGCTGTATAACCCGTGTAAGAGGCCAGGTGAAGAAGGAGAGAGGCTGAAGTATATGTTTTCCTTGCCATAAAATTCAGCCTCTTAGAATCTTTTTCTGAGGGCTGAAAAGAAAGGGGAACCCCAGCCTTATCACATGCTGCTTGTTGCACCACTCCTTCACGACTTGGGTGTACAAACAAACATTCTGTATCAGTTTTTGAAATCTGGTATTTTTTGTTATCCCTTTTTTCAACCACTTGTACAGAAGTGGGGGTCTGAATAATTTTATAAGTGTTCTTCCCGAAGGGTTTATAAATAGGGGGAACCAGTTTCTTAGGAGGGGGAAGAGCTTTCATCTCTCTGTAGTCCTGGTCTTCCTCCTCATCCTGACTGGACTCTCGAGAGGGGAGATCAAGAGCCTCTGCCATGTGTTGTAGGGAAGAAAACAGGAAGGACTTATCCTCCTGGCCAGGAGAAGCACAAAAGTTGGATCAGGAGACACATCGGGTTCCAGGATCTTACCCTTCGAAATGTCATCAGGGGGCTCATAACAATCATCATTATCCCCTTCATCAGCCCCTGCAGTAGAGGGAGCATTACAAGGGTTTTGCCTAGGAAAATCAGAGGCACCAAAAATAGAGCCCAAGCCCAGGATAGTTCGGTAAAGGTGCCAGGTTTTTGCCATATCCTCCATAGAGGGAAGGTCTCCTGAAATATCTTGAGGGCCGCCCTTCTGGGGTTCAATATTTTTTGTCTCATCTTTATGCTTCTTTCCCATTGCAGCCTCACCATTGGCACCGCCTGGAGGAGCAACAGGATTTTTATTGTTACATATCTTTTTTGATGCCACCTCATCAGTGACTTGTTCAGGTTCTCTTTTAGAACTAGGCACTTCATCAGTACCTCTTGAATTTTTTGATTTAGGAACTTAATCAGCCCCTTTACCCTTATTTGTTTTCAAAGGACTTCACCAGAATCTGTACCAGGCTTAGATTTCAAAGATGCCTCATCAACACTTGCATTATTTTTATTTTTTTTTATAGGCCCCTCATTGGTAGCCTTGGGTCTATGTTTGGGACCAGATGAAGACCTTCTTCTGCCATTTCTCTAAGCCTTTTTGCTCCGTTTTTTAAAGTTTTCGAACAGAACTTGGAGCAAAGAACACAGTAATGATCTGGACCTAAGCACTTTAAACACAGGTCACGAGTATCAGCTTTATCCAAAATTCAATGGCAGTTCAAACAATTTTTAAAACTTGTGGGTCCAGTCCTTTTCTTTGGGGTTTCTGACATGCCCAATTAACAGAAAACCCCTAAAAAGAATGCTGAACTGTTCAAAAGTAAGGTCCAACAGTTGGTTCCCTCGTGGTAAGAACCGCGACTTTTCTGAGATAAGTGTAAAAAATACAGTTACTCACCTGTAACAGGAGTTCTAGGAATGGTATATGTTGTTCATCCACACTTATTGGCAGGTTCCTTGCCGCTTTAAATCTTGCCGGAAGGTCTTCAAGCTGGCTCCTCCCACCCACCCGGGTGGTAAAACTCGGCTCCGCCCCATGACGCCAGATCTGGCCCGCTGGAAGCTCAGGTTGTGCGTCGAAGCCAGGGAGTCGGGTGGGTCGTGTGGATGAACAACATATACCATTCCTAGAACTCCTGTTACAGGTGAGTAACCTGTATTTCTAGGGACATGGATATGTTGTTCATCCACACTTACTGGCAGACTCCTAGCAGTTCTCCGGTAGGAGGGAGGCAAGGCACACCCGATACTTACTTGGGGAATAAAGACTGGAGAACAGAGGCCCCAAAACCAGCATCCCGGCGTGACTCAAGGTCGATGTGGTAATGGGTAATAAAGGTGTGTGCTGACTTCCAGGTAGCAGCCCTGCAGATTTCCTGGATAGGGACGTCCCTGGAAGCAGCCACTGAAGCAGCAGTATGACGGGTAGAATGAGCTCTTATCCCTCTGGGAGGCTCCATGCCCGCCAACTTATAGCTGAGATCTATGCAGGAGGTGACCCACCTGCCTATCGTCCGCTTGGCTGCAGGTCTGCCAGGTGCGGCTTCAGCGTAGGTGACAAACAGCTGGCGAACCTCTCCCGAATTTCAGCCATGCGCTCCTTATACGGCGGCCCTTCTAGGGATCCAAAGTATGGAGCCTGTATTCGGCCTCCGAGGTGTGATTGGGGTAGAACACCGGCAGAGTCAACACCTGGTTAAGGTGAAACTCCGACACCACCTTCGGAAGGAATTTCGGGTGGGGGCGCAGGACAACCTTGTCCCTGTGGAAGACCAGGTAAGGAGACTCAATGCAGAGCGCCTGGAGTTCTCCCATCCTTCTGGCTGACGTGATAGCCACCAAGAAGGCGGTCTTCCACAACAGGTGAGAGAGTTCACACCTGTGCATTGGTTCGAATGGCTTGCCCATGAGCTTTGCCAGTACCAGCAGTAAATCCCACGGAGGTGGAGGTTCTCGCACCGGAGGGGAAATGTGATCAAGGCCTTTGAAAAAGCGCCAGACCACCTTCTCCTGCGCCACCGACTGCTCCCCGGCCCGCGCCCGGTAAGCAGAGATGGCTGCCAGGTGCACCTTTAGGGTCGTTGACCTAAGCCCTTGACTAGAAAGGGACCATAAATAGTCCAAAATGCTTGCCAAAGAACAGGAGGAAGGGTCCAAGCCCTTGCCCTGACACCAAATGGAAAATCTCTTCCATTTGAAGGCATAGCATTACCTGGTCGACTCCTTACAGGACGCCTCAACAACATTGAGGACCTCGTCGGAAAGACCCAAGGCCTGGAACTCTAGCCGCTCAGGAACCAGGCCATCAGGTGCAGGGATTGAAGGTCCGGATGGAACACCTTCCCCTGATTGACTGAGAGCAGGTCGGGCGAGCTGGAAGCTGCCTCGGGAGCCTGGAGCTGAGGCTGAGGAGATCTGGGTACCAGAACTGGCGGGGCCAGTCTGGGGCTATCAGAATCACCTGTGCCTTGTCCCTCCTTGCCTTGAGAAGCACCTTGTGAATCAAGGAAAATGGGGGAAAGGCGTAGAAGAGGCCTGGGGTCCACAGCCTCGAGAAGGCATCCCCCTGCAGCGAGCCCTGCTGAGGGGGGCGGGCATGAAACAGTCTCAGCTTCGCATTCTCCCTGGAGGCAAACAGGTCCACCTGAGGTGTGCCCCAGTGGGAGAACAGATCTCGTACTACCTCCGGCAGGAGAGACCACTCGTGAGATGCAGCCCCTATCCGGCTCAGGGCATCGGCCAGGGTGTTGGAGGCTCCTGCCACATGAATGGCTAGGAGATCCGCCTCCAGGCTGCGCACAAGTGACCAAATGCGGAGAGCTTCCTTGCATAGAAGCATGGGCGCATCCCGCCTGGCGGTTCGGGTAGTACATGGTCGGGTATTGTCCATCTGGACTCGGACCACTTGACCCGGAGAAATGGAGCAAAGGCGGTGAGAGCTAGGCGGACCACTCGGCGCTCCAGCAGGTTGATGTGGCATCGGGACTCCCGCGGGGACCAGAGGCCGTGCACTCGGTGTTCCCCCAGATGGGCACCCCAACCCATCAGAGAGGCATCAGTCGATAGAGAGACCGTTGGCTCGGGGCGGACAAACGGGATGCCCTCCTGCAGATGAGATGGAACGGTCCACCACTGGAGAGCGTTCCACATCTCCTGGGTCACCATCACTAGCTGGTCCAATGGATCGTAGCGTTGTGACCACTGGCTGGCCAGTCCCCACTGAAGGGGGCGCATGTGCCAGCGTGCCCAACGGACCACGCTGGTACAGGCCGCCATGAGACCCAGGAGGCGCAGGAAGTCCCGGGCAGGGCGCGATTGCCCAACCAGAAATGATTGGGCAAAGGAGGTAAGAACAGCCCTGTCCGCCGGGAGCCGTGCTCTGGCTCGAAGAGAGTCGAGCTCTGCCCCGATAAACAGAATCACCTGCTTCGGCTCGAGTTCCAACTTGGCCTTGTTGATGAGAAGGCCGACTTGAGAGCAAACCTGGAGGGCCAGATCTCTGGACCGCTCCACCTCCTGTCTGGAGGGGGCTGCTATCAGCCAGTCGTCCAGGTAAGGGTACACCCGGACCCCTCGGCGCCGCAGGAAAGCTGTCACCACTGCAGTTCATTTGGTGAAGACCCTGGGAGCTGGAGACAGGCCGAAGGGCATGGCTCGGAACTCAAAGAGGGATCCCTCCGCTCGAAAGCGAAGGAATCTCCGATGTGACGGACGGATAGGGATGTGAAAGAATGCGTCCTGCAGGTCCAGAGAGCAGAACCACACGCCGTGTTCCAGAGATGGTATTATCTGCGCCAGAGTGACCATCCTGAAGGTTCGAGACCTTAGGAACTTGTTCAGGTCGTGTAGGTCGAGAATGGGGCGCCAGCCCCCCGTCCGTTTCGGAACCAGGAAGTACCTGGACACAAACCCCGGGTCTGAAGGGGTCCTCTACCTCCCTGATCACCTCCTTTTGGAGGAGGAGAGCGATGTCGGCTCGATGAGCCGACAGTGAGGCTTCGGACCCCGAGGCCCCCCGAGGTGCATCGGCTCTGAAGGGCGGGGCCTGCTCGAATTCTAGAAGCAGGCCTTTTCCCACCACCTCCAGTACCCACCTGTCCGCGGTAATAGCGGACCAGGCGGGAAGGAAGTGTCAGAGCCGTCCCCCCATGGGGGGAACCAGGGGTGAGGTGACGGGGATGGGGGCGACACTCCTCAGCCCATCACTGGGCAGGCTTGGAGGAGGGACCAGCCGAGGGACCTCCTGGGCCTCTACCTCCTGCTTCCTGTTGGAGGAAGCCAGCAGCTGAGGTTTGGGATGCCAAGCCCAAGCCTGCTAGCTAGCTTGCTGGGCAGGCGCGCTTGTGAGCGCAGAGGACGAAAGGGCTTAGGCTGTGGCTTGCGGCCTTTGTCCTTCTGAGCGGAAGAGACCGAGTCCAAGGTAGCATTGGACTTCGATCCTCTGCAGGTGACCTTCCACCCCAGGGCCGAAGAGGTCAGTCCCCAAAAAGGGAACATCCGCCAACTTGTGCTGGGTATCCGAGGTCAAGGTGGATATCCTCAGCCAAGCCCGACGATGCATGGCCACTGTGGCCGCCACAGACCTGGCACACGAGTCCCCAATGTCTAAAGCAGTCTGGGGCTGCTGTTTGGCCACTGCCCTGCCCTGGTCCCGCACCTGCCTGACCGTAGTCTGCAGATCCGCGGGAAGATGAGGGACGCCCTCATCCAGGGAGCCCAACAGGGCATGAGAAAAATGTGCCATGAGGACAGCCGAACTGCTCTGATGAAGGCCGAGAGAGGACACAGCATAGACTTTTCACCCGGCATAATCCAATTTCTTGGATTCCTTGTCGGGAGGTTTGTCCCATCCTGGCGTTCCGGCGCGGCGAGCGCTGTTGGTAACCAACCCCTCAGCAGAGGTGTTCAAACCGGACAGGGAACCGGTAGGGACTGCATACTTCCTGGCCATCCTGGCGAGCGCGGGCAGGAAGCAGGGCGCTGCAAAGCTCAAGTCCGGACCCACTATGCCTCGCCACCGGAAAGACCTCCGTGGGGAATCCCCTTGGTCCAGAATCTCCGTGAGGGGATACCTGGCCCGTTTAGAAACGGGTTCGAGCTTCATCCCGGTGGACTCCGAGATGAGCCGAAGCAACCCTAGGACGGACGAAGGGCTATCGTCCACTGACTGTCCTCCTGAGGACTCCAAGTCTATTCGCTTGGAGAAAAGGGAGGAATCATCCTCGGACTCGGAAGAGTCCTCAAAGAGCTGCCTCGGGCCTGAGCCACCCTCCACCTGCCGAGGTTTATCGGGAGTGAGGGTGACAGACAGCCTATGGGGCAAACCCCGAGCCAACCAAGAACTTTTGGTCGGAGCCCCAACTAATGGCTGTGGAGGCGGAGGTTCCACCAAAATCGGTGGGGCAGCTGGAATTGGCCGAACAACCAGCCTGGGAACAGGCTCCTCGGCTACAACGAGGGGTTGTTTCGGCCGCTCCGGTGACAGCCACTTAATGGCCGGGGAAGACGACTGAGTCGGCTTATTCCCGATCAGAAGGAGCTGTTGCCACATGAGTTCCTCATACCTCCGGCGCAACTTGCCAGCCTCCCTCGTCCGAGGGAGGAGGAAGAGCGGCAGCGCGCCGCTGCCAGCTGGTGCCGAGACCGCCTATGACGGCGGGACCGGCTGGACCACGAAGATGTCAGAGACCGAGACTGAGAATCTCGGCTAGGCCGAGGACGGTGCGGAGAGGTGTCGGGAATCGGCACTCCCCTCGGTTCGGACGATTCCACCGAAGGCTCCGGAACCGGAGGCACAGACGAGCCGATGGGATCCTCAACTCCCACCGGGGGAACCGGGGAGAAGGGATTCTCAGCTTCTCCAGCCGACAACCCGTCTAACGGGTCGAGAAATATCTCGACCGCGTCGGCGGGAGTCTCGATCAACTGGCCTGACAGGGACACTGTGAAGCCAGTGGCCGAAGCTGATGGGTCGACCGAAGTCGACTGTCGACCAGGGGAGGGGGATCTTTCCCGCTCCCAAGAGCGTCGACGGTGAGACTTACTTTTGCTCTTTTTGGACCGAGAAAAAGGTCCAGAAGAAGTTGGACCCTCACCTTTCGTCGAGAGGGTCAGACAGAGCTCCTTAAAAGAAGCCAAATACGAGGCACCGAGAGAGAGCGGGACAAATGCAGCAGCTGAGGTAGAAGCGGCCCGCGCCGCCTCCTCTTCGAGGGTGATCATCTGCTCGAGCTGATCCGCCGAGCCCGCCGCCGCGGACACCGGCAGAGCCTCTTCTAGATTTAACGGAGAAAATCATCTTCTCGGGGCCCAGATTGTAAACGGGCAGCACCGGTCTTCGAGGACGAGGCCGAAAAGGAAAGCACAGGTCGCAGGCCTGCAGGTCGCTCAAGGCCCAAGCAGTAGACGACGTGGAGTGCGGATCCGTCCGAGACATCTTCTGCCCGCAAGGGCATCTCCAGAAACCGGGAGTCTATTTGTCCATCGCAGCTGCAAGGGAGAGAAGACCAAAGTCTTTTTAGCAAAAACTTTTTTTAATTTCGAAGATTCGAAGAATTAGGAACCAGTCTTATACGCAGAGCGTTAAGGAGGGAACCTGAGCTTCCAAGCGGTAAGGAAGATCTGGCGTCATGGGGCGGAGCCGAGAGTTTTACCACCCGGGTGGGTGGGAGGAGCCAGCTTGAAAACCTTCCGGCAAGATTTAAAGCGGCAAGGAACCTGCCAATAAGTGTGGATGAACAACATATCCATGTCCCTAGAAACATCGGTTCCCGCTGGAAAAAGGGAACTGCGATAATAAGTAAAACTGAATAAAAGGAACCATGAAAACACTATACGCGGTAACAAAATTTTTATAAAAATAAAGAAAAAAGGAATTGAGAGGAACAGAGGGAAAAACACGGTTCCCAAGAATCGAGGGGAACCACTAAACTAACAAAAAAAAAAATACTCAGCACACTCAAAATTGAAAGAAAAAATAAATAGTTACCAGTCTTGAAGAAAAACAATTTTTTATTGACAGGAGAGAGAGCACCTCAGAGGCAGTGTTGCTCAGTCCAGTGGAGACAAAATTCTAAAAATACAAAATCACACATGCTCTCACAATGCAAAGCATCATGGGCTGCATATGCAAATCACCACAGAATGTTATGCTGGTCCAACTTTAAGCAAAATTGCATGGTGCCGAAAGGCCTCTCACACAGTTTGCAAAGGGTGCTAACAGAAGACAGACACGTATTTTGTCCTACCAGGACTCATCAGTATGCCTCGTCTGCTTGACACCCCAGTGGACTGGACCAGCTGCCCTAAGACAGTGTGTCTTGGATATGTTGTGGTGAACCCATTAAAATAAAAAACTATTTAAAAGACAAAGAGCCTCTGTGTGCAAACACCGAGGCAAGGGTTACCCCAAAAGGCATTTGGCTGGGAAGCCAAGTTTCAAGAAAATACAAAATCACACATGCTCTCACAATGCAAAGCATCATGGGCTGCATATGCAAATCACCACAGAATGTTATGCTGGTCCAACTAAAATTCTAAAGCCTCCTTCCCTCTCTCTGCTCAGCACATTCCATAGCTTCAATCTGATTGGCTAATTCATAAATCTTATTACGATACATTCCACCTCCAGGGCAGTGCTAGCTATCCAGCTGACTGCAACAGTTACTGATGCTAAAAGACCCCTGGTGTAAGAAAGAACAGTTACGCAAGAACTTACTGTAATAGCAGATCTTTGAGAGAATCTCCTCCATTAGGTCACACCTTTGGAACTGTAAGCTGTCAGCATTGGGACCAAATGGAAATGTTTTGCTAGCCAGGGGCCACCTACAATGATGTGCAGCATCAACGTGTATATAACCTGGGCAGTGCCAATACTCCTCAGTTCCCTACCAGAGATCAACCTCATAGGGCCTCTAACCATGAGGAACCAGGAAATTAGACCAGTAAGAGACAAACAAGGAGAGGTATGGAACTACAAACAGGATGCACAGAGTAAGACTTTAGGCACAGCATCTCATATAACCCTCAGAATACAAAAAGGGGGAAAGAGGGAGAGTACGGCATGGCCTAATCAAGGAGATGCTCTCAAAGATGTACTGTTACACAACTTATGTAACTGTTCTATCTTTATTAAGGATATCTCCTCCATTAGGCCACATCTTTGCAACGACTCCCAAGCAGCACAAAGTAAACTGGAAGGATGGCACAGTCTGATACGTGATCAGCACAGAAGGCTTTTCAGTACAGTAGGCCCATAGTAAGTACTTCTATGAGAGACAATATCCAGACTGTAACTTTTAGTGAAAATGTGAACACTGCTCCATGTGGCTGCAGCACATATGTCTGCAGCAGGGACATTTTTTTTAAACAAGCAACCAAAGAGGCCATTCTTCTTGTGGAGAGACCACCAGGATGTTCCTTACCATACTTCCTGAAACAAAATGTAATTTATAAAATGGGTATAAAAAAAAATGCAGAAACCGGATCTGCCGAGGAGCTCAGAACCCAGTGCTGATATCCAAGGCCACTGTTTTTCAGTGCTTTGAAAAAGGAAATTCTGTTTTGACCATCCTGGATTCTGGGAATTTACCGGTGTCTGTGAATCCAATTTCCGGGATTTTTCCAGTAATCCAAAACTTAATATTATTCACTCATTTTAAGTAATACATTTGTCTATCACAGTGTTTTATCATGTTTTTATGCAGATTTAAGCCACATCAGCAGAAAACAATAACATTTAATATCGTATTGCATATTTATATTATAGCTACCCAAGTTTTGCATCTACCAGCTATCAAGGCTAATGACTGTGGAACTCCATTAGCCAAACTGACATAATTATTAAAATATTCCCTTCTCAGATCAAGGCAGCAGGTGAAATTGAATGGGCTCATACAACTAACCTTTTTTCTCACAGGGAGGAACCAATTCTGATGACTGATGTCTGTTCGATACTAAATAGCACCAAATTTACACTGTTTTAATGCTGACATTGTGTTCTGTGACATGTATAATAAAAACGTCTCAACGCTAAAATGCAATTCATGTGTTTTATTTTAATTAGATTTACAAAGATAAAGATATGCAAAAAACACAAGTCAATTCAAGTATTGGCTACTGAACAAGGTTCAACAAATACTATACACTACCCAGACAACATGAACTAAAGCATACTTAAGCAATAAAGGCATGACCAAGGGTTATGTTAATGGTCTGTTAATCACCTTCTAGGGGTGTACTGTGGCACGAGGTGTAGCAGAGTGCCACATGCCCCTAGAGGGTGATTAACTGACCATTAACATAATCCCTTGGAGTGCCTTATTGCTGTTATAATAAAAATGTTTTTAAACAGTGTTAAACCTTGTTCAGCATATGGTTAAGCTCTACATGCATGTTAATAAAAGATTAACATAAGGCTGTTAGAATGTTTGCAGCCAATCAGAAAGCTCCATTTTTCAGACCCTTTTTATAATATGGGAAGGGCAGTAGAATCTAACCCATAGCTACATAATGTAGAGATTCTACATATTGCACATCTACATTTTATTGCACAGTGGAGCACCATTTTTTCCCTACAATACTGCACCAGAACTGCACGTCTGCTTCATTGCATAGGGGAGCACCATTTTTCTGCAACAGTGCATCAGAACTGCAATTACACAAATGAGGGTGGGAGATTCTGGGTCTACTTACTAAATAGCAGCATTGAAAATAATTTTAACTTGTCCAGTGTCAGGCTTGTCAGTTGGTCAGTCAGGATTTGCCCATGTGCAGAAAATGATCGTTCCACATCTGCGTTAGAAACAGGGACCCAAATGGCCTGAGGGGCTGCCTTTGCCAGAGTTGGTACCAGTGAGGACATAGAGATCCAGTACTGGTGAAGATTAAATGATTCGATCTCTGGTAGTTCCTGCACATCCTACCATATGTAGATCTCCCAGTCCTTTGACAGTGCATTCTTATTGTATAACATGAACACTGGGATATAGGGCAAGTACAGTAGGAAGTCCTTACTGAGTTTGGGTAGGTTGAGTGGGTTGAGAATCTGACAGGCCATGAGAAACTCTACAGATGGGTTTGACTGCAAGTGTTTTGTCAGTTTCTCCAAACTGACCTTGAAAGAATTTTTAAACAGTTTGATGTCCTCATCCCTTATTTTATTCCTCAGTTTAGAGAGATACAGTTCTGCTTTCTCACCAAAGCCATCATTTTTAGTTGTGCCAGCTGCAAAGCGGCTTTTAATTGACATTAGCATGTCATATGTGGATATTGCAAGAGGTTTCTCCTTTGACTGCAAAAATTCTATCGCAGCAATAATGTCACCCGAATTATCTGTAATGAATGCCAGTTGTGCTTGTAGCTTATCATACCATTCATCCAGTAATGCCCGTAGATTGTTTATTGAGGTGGCATCACTCAAATCCACCCTGAAAAAGTCCCTCCGGTATTGCAGGTGTGTTGACTGGTATGCCACAGCTGCAAACCATGTGTTCCATCTAGTTAAAACAGGAACTGGTGGCAAAGCAATCATTTCCCCCAGAGCTCCCAGATCCTCCAAAAATTTGATAAATTCTCGTTTGCGTTTTGGCGATTGCCGAAAAGCATATTTTAGCAACGAACCAGTTCATTAACTTTTTTGAAATGGTGCAGCCATGTATCCCCAACAAGGGACAAGACGTGCCCAGCAACACACATGCACTATATGATCCTCAAGAACCCCACAAAGTGCATCATTAAAACATTTAATCATATAATGAGCACTGTCGCTGACAAAGGAGACTACATTCGTAAAGTTAATGTCACAACTCTGGAGAGTCTTCAAGACAGCTTGAGCCACTGTGGAATGGTTGACAGAGTCCAGTTCTGTGCTGTTTCCAAGATATGTCTTGCCCCCTTCCAACACAAAAATGACATTAAGAATGCACCGTGACTGTGCATCTGTGCTCTCACCACATATCACAGACAATGATTTCCCAGTCACAGCTGCTTTAAGATCTTCATCAGTTTGCTCTCTTACCTTGGGTAGATAGAGCTGCCTCAGGGAGTCTGCTTTTGGCACCGCTCCACTCCCCTTCACATACTTCCACATTCATTTCCTCAGCTGTGGATGGTCCAGCTTCTCCAGTGGGATATTTGCAGCCCCCATGCCTTAACTGTGTCCATGACCATCTCATTTCTTACTATGGATGATTCTGTTGCAGCTCTGAAACTGCTAGTCAGGGTCACCTGCCTTGCTGGTCTTCCTTCGCTAGCAGCTCTTTCCTTATTCCTAGCATGTTTCTTGCTGAGCAGATGACCTTTGACTGTATCTTTTCTGGTATGGTCCTGGACATGGTTGCACAGTATGGACAGAAATGTTTTCCTCCATCCTCATAAAGGCCTTCAGATTTAAACTGAAGGGCTCGCTCCTTAGCTGAGGTGCAGCAGAGCTTGGCTTTCTTATTCAGTTGTGCAGCAGACATCATATAGGAAGAAAGTATGAATACTGAAATTACAACTAAAAACAAAAATAATAGTAGTGTGTTCCACTAATCTGCTTGATAAGATAAAAATTCAACAAAACGGGAGACTCAAAGCCCCTGAACTGGACAGTCCATGACTTTTATCCTCTGGCTATGATGGCAGCAGCCACCGCATAAAGCCCCCATCCTCCAGATAAGATGGCAGCAGCAACCTTCGACTCCCATCCTCCAGGTAAGATGGCAGCAGCAGCCTATGACTCCAATCCTCCTGGGATGGCAGTAGTAGCCAGTGACCACCATTCACTAGGTGAGATGGCAGCAACAGTCTACAACTCCCACCCTCTAGGTACAATGGCAGCAGCAATCTACAACTCCATCCTCCCGGTATGAAGGCAGTAGCATTCTATGACTCCCATCCTCCAGGTAGAAAGGCAGCAGCAATCTATGAATCGCATTCTCCAGGTATGACTCCCATCCTACAGTTATGATGGCAGCAGCCTGCAACTCCCATCCACCAGGTACAGTGGCAGCAGCAGTCTACGACTCCCATCCTCCAGGTACGACGGCAGCAGCAGCCTACAACTCCCATCTTCCTCGTATGGCAGTAGCAGCCAGCGACCACCATTCACTAAGTGAGATGGCAGCAGCTGTCTACAACTCCCATCCTCCAGGTACAATGGCTGCAACATTCTACGACTCCCATCCTCCATGTATGAAGGCAGCAGCAGTCGACAACTCCCATCCTCCAAGTACAATGACAGCAGCATTCTACGACTCCCATCTTCCAGATGGGAAAGCAGCAACAAAGTTACAACTTCCAGATTTTCCCCAAGAGAAACCAAAAACTACAGTTCCGTAAGAACTTACTGTAACAGTAGATCTTCGAGAGAGGCTCTTGCAGTAGGTAATTACATATAGGACTGACGTCGGCAGGCGGCAGGACCCCACGCAAAAATTTCTAGCTAGCAGTCCCTGGCGGGACCGCCCCATGTCAGGTGACCGCACGCCGTATAAAGGGAGGTCCCAGACGCCCGCCTTCCAGTTCTTTCCCGCCACAGGCCCGGAAGACCCGGACAAGAGAGAAGCAGACATTTTCCTCAATGGAAAAGGAGCTGAAAAAGCCTAGGGGGATGGAGGGCGGGAAGGTATTACCTACTGCAAGAGCCGCTCTCGAAGATCTACTGTTACTGTAAGTTCTTACGTAACTGTACTATCTTACTTCGAGAGGGCTCTTGCAGTAGGTAATTACATGTAGGACAGAATCCCAAGCAGTCTGGAACAAATGAAAGGCACCGGGAGGAGGAACTACTCCAAGAAGTAGCAAACAACCTTGCAAACCTCAAGACAGGAGGCCTTGCAAGACCACTAACCTGAAGCCTGCTCTATGGCGAGAGGCAATGTCCAAACTGTAATGTTTCGTAAAGGTATGGACGGAAGTCCAAGTGACGGCAGCACAGATGTCTGCCGTGGACACATTCTTGAAACAAGCCGCAGAGGCTGCTACTCCCCGAGTGGAGTGACCTCTGACTTGACCCGGTAGGGCCTTGTTGTACTTGTCATAACAGAAAGTGATGCAATGAGCCAACCACTTTGATAGGCATTGCTTGGAGACAGCATTGCCTTCCCTTTTGTGAGCAAAAGAGATGAACAACTGATCAGTCTTCCTGAGATCCTTCGTCCTATCGGTGTAGTATCTCAGAATCCTGTGGGCATCCATGGTATGGAGCAAGTATTCTCCTTGATTGAAGTACTGCGTGAAAAAGGCAGGTAACTCAATAGACTGATTTAAGGTAGACTCCGCTACCACTTTAGGAAGAAACTTAGGGTTCGTGCTAAGAGCTACCAGTTCTTTGAAAAATCAGATAAGGGACTTTACACATAAGGGCCAGGACTCGAAATCCTGGGCAGTAATGGCCACAGAAGGCGTCTTCCCGCGATAAGAACTTCAAGTCTCTTGAGCCACTGGGCTCAAAGGAAGAAGGGTAAGTTTCTTGAGAACAAAGTTCAAGTCCCAAGGGGGAGCCGGAGTCTGAACAGGGGGTCTGAGATGAAGGACCCCTTTGAGAAAGGTCTTGGATACCTCCAATTGGGCAAATGCCTTATTAGCGAAAGGGACATGGTAGGCTGAAACAGCAGCCATGTGGACTTTCAAAGAGGAGTGACTGAGACCCAAGTTGAAAAGATGACGCAAATAATCAAGCAGAACGGCCACAGGACAGGAGAAAGGCTCCACGTTCCTGGAGGCAGCCCAAATGGAAAATCTCTTCCATTTCATGGCATAGGTGGACCTAGTGGAGGGTTTTCTAGCCTCCACCAGAATCTCGGCCACCTTAGGAGAGACGCCAAAACGAGATTGGGCTAGGTCTGCAGGAGCCATGCATGAAGTTGAAGACTTGGGTCCGGATGGACCAGGGTCCCCTGATCCTGGGTCAGCAATCCTGAGATAAAGGAAGAGAAAGAGGAGGAACCTCTGAGTATTGTTGAAGAGAGAGAGAACCAGATTTGCCTGGGCCAGAAAGGAGCGATCAGAATCATTCTCGCTCCTTCCAATGCAAGTTTCTGCAGCACACGAGGGACCAGAGGAATGTGGGGAAAAGCATAGACGAATCTGCCCTTCCAGTTTAGAGACAGAGCGTCGCTCCAGAAAGCGCCTTGCTCTGGAGCATGCGAGCAAAAGGCTGGAAGCTTTGCGTTTTGGGAGGAGGCGAACAGGTCTATCTGTGGAGTCCCCCAAAGCTGGAAGATGCTTTTTAGAACCTTTTGGTCCAGTTCCCACTCGTGTGGCAGAGCCGAAGAACGACTTGGCTTGTCTGCCAGGACATTGTCGACTCCTGGAACATGGATCGCCGTAAGGTGAAGGTTCTGAAGCGTTGCCCATTCCCAGACCCTCATTGCTTCCCTGCACAGCGCGTAGGACCAAGTCCCTCCCTGATTGTTGATGTACCACACCACACACATGTTGTCTGTTTGGACAGCTAGGTGACCGGGAAGGATGTATTGGTGAAGGGCCTGGAGAGCATACAGCACAGCTCGTAGCTCGAGCACATTGATGTGGAGAGCTAACTCCAATCTGGACCATAACCCCTGGGTTCGGTGAGGACCCAGATGGGCTCCAACCTTCGCCTGATGCGTCCGTGGTCAGAGTCTGGGCGGGGGAAGGATGAAAGAAGGGGAACCCCCAGAACAGGTTCTCTCGAACCATCCACCATTGCAAGTCTCTTGTCATCGGCGAGGAGATCAGTACCAGATGATCTAGGTCGCCTACAAGTTGATCCCACTGAGAGTGGAGAGTCCACTGAGAGATCCTCATGTGGAGGCGCGCAAGTGGAACAGTCGGGATGGCAGCCGCCATAAGCCCCAGAAGACGGAGCACCGACCTCGCCAGAACCTTCCTGCGTTCCGAAGAAGGGAAATCTGGGACTGGAGGGAGGCCCCCCGTCTGAAGGCAGGAAGGCCCTGCACACTGTCATATCGAGGATGGCCCCGATGAACTGGAGTCTCTGGGAAGGGTCCACATGAGACTTGGAATGGTTGATGGTGATACCCAGACCAGTGAAAACCCGCTGGGTGAGGGAGAGAAAATGCAGGAGTTCCTCCCTGGATGAGGCCGCCAGGAGCCAGTCGTCCAGGTAAGGAAAAACCTGAACTCCCAATGTACGCAGGTGGGCCACTACCACCGCCAGGCATTTGTAAAAACTTGGGGAGCCGAGGAAAGACCAAAAGGGAGCGCCCGGAATTGGTAATGGTCCCCCTGGAACGCAAATCTGAGATACTTTCGGTGTGAGGGGTAAATGGGGATGTGCAGGTATGCATACTGCATATCCAGTGCACAAAGCCACTGACCCGGCCGGAGAAGGGGCAAGAGGGTTTGGAGGGAGAGCATCCTGAACTTTTTGTATTCCACATAGAAGTACAGGGAGCTGAGATTGAGAATGGGTCTGAGATCTCCCGTCTTCTTTGGTACAAGGAAGAAATGGGAATAGTAACCCATCCCGTGAAGGTGAGGGGGGACAGGTTCTATGGCCTGCTTCACGAGGAGAGCAGATATTTCTTCCCTGACCAAAGGAAGATGGTCCCTTGAGTAAGAGGAGTTCAGAGGAGGGTGGCGTGGAGGTTTCTGCAGAAACTCTATAGAGTGCCCCTCTGCTATGATCTGAAGCACCCATGAATCCGATGTTATCCTCTCCCAACCCGGAAGGTGGAGGGAGAACCTCCTCCCACCGGTTCCTCCGGGACTCGGAGGGTGGAGAGGGAAGGAGTCAGGGTGGTGTGAGGCAGCACCGCAGCTGGGGCACCCGCTGCCTTTTGGGCGGCGGGATCTGGCAGCTGTGGGGGCCCGGCGTTTGGTAGCCCGCCTTCCTGGGGTTTAAGCGAGGCCCGGCTGCGTCTGCAAAGGACGGCGCTGCGGGGGGGATGGGGAATGGTACGGGATCCCACAGATTTGAGGGCCTTCCCCTTCTCCTGCAAGTCGGTGATGATGTCCTTGACATTGCCACCAAAAAGCACCGAACCCCTGAAAGGTGCTTCTTGAATTGCTGACTGCACCTCCGGGACCAAACCTGACACACTGAGCCAGGCGTGATGCCGAAGACTTACGGCGAACATGGAGTTCCGCCCTGCCGTGTCCACTGCATTGTAGGTTGTCCTTAGAATGTGATGACTGGCCAAACGAGCAGAACGGACAAGGTCAGCTAACTCCTGCTTGACTTGGGAGTCAGGCAAGGAGTCAATCTTAGATTCCGCCTGGGTAAGGACAGCCTTCTGGTAATCCCCCATATGTGCTACATAATTTAGGGCCCTGATCCCCAGTGTGGAAGAAGCATAGATCTTCCTTCCATACTGATCCAGAAGGCGAGATTCCTTATCCGGGGGAGACTAGCTCAAATGTTTCGCGTGTGCTGACCGGCCGTGAGTGGCACTAATCACAACCGAGTCTGCACGAGGGTGAAAGTCTAGAAAGTCTACACCCTCTGGAGCCTGGTATAGCCTGTTGGACTTCTGAGGAAGTGGGGCTAAAGCCAACAGTTGTTTCCAAATAGTGGAAACAAGGTGGCATGAGGCTCGATCCAGGGTGGCACTAGAGTAGGGGCCGTAAGGGGCAAGTCCAGATGTTCGGCGAGTTTAACCCGCTGAGGATCTGGCTCTAAGGAACACCACTGATGTACTTCCTGGATCTTCCTGAGCAACTCCGTGAAAGAAGGATCCTCTGGAGGAGACTTCGGAGGAGTCCTTGGCCGGGGCTTGGACAGAGAGCGAGGCTCATCGTCTTTCTCGGAGCATCCGTCGGAGGAATCCGAGGAGTCCGAGAGAGAAGAAGAAGAAGAAGAATTTGAAGCAGAGTAAGACTCCTAACTCGTCTAAGGGAGGAACGGGTTCCTTAGGGGGATCCCTTGACGCGTATCCTGCCCCTCTCTGGCTCCCGAGGGGAGAGCTCAGGAATCCGGAGGCAGAGAGGGAGTGTGCTGCCTGGGGTGTACGGGAGCCGGAGGTGGCACCGTCGCCGTGAGGCAGCTCTCGACTTCCTTGGTGAGCTGAGCCTTGGCCTCAGCCCACCAGGAGGCCAGAGTCTCCTGAAGATCCACCGGCAGCCTGGGGGGCGGTGGAGGAGAAGGAGGGGGATAGTTGTATGGATTATATCCATAAGGTGAGTATCCATAACCCGGCTGCGGGAATACCAGAGCTGGGTATTCCGGCGTCGGTGGAGTCGGCACCGGGTACTGCGGCGCACGATACTGCGGACCCAGGTAAACCAGCGTCGGATAGAACAGCAGAAACCCAGGTACCGGAGGAGCTGCTGGAGCAGACAGCCCAGTAGGGAACTCCACGGGCGGATCAACTGTGATAGGCCCGTGGGGTGGAGGGCCCGATGAGAGAGGAATATCCCCCACCGGCGTCGGAGGGGCCGGCGTCTGGGCCGGTGTCAGGGCCGGCGTCAGATCCGGTTCTGTAGGAGGAGGATCTTACGGCAGAAAAGCATCCCGAGCATCGCCTGGGGACGGAGGAGAGAAGTTCCCGGGGTCAGGCAGGGGGGACTCTGGCTCCTCGGACGGCAGCGAAGGCTGCAGAGAACCTGGGACAACAGACGATGAGGGGTCTGTCATAGGCTCCGATGCCTGGCGCACGTCGGAGGAGCCGACGTCCGACTTAGGGGCCGAATCCCGGCGGACGCCAGAGGAACTGGCATCCGACTTAGGGGGTCCCTCGTCGGAGGCAGGCCGAGGGGTGGGAAGCGGCCCGGTCCTGGGGGAGGACACTGCAGTGCACCGCCCTGGAGGGTCGGGCGTCTTAGCGGCCTTCTCCCGGCGGACGACGAAGGAGTGACGTCCGGCTTATGGGAGGCGCCCGCACCAGTAGGTCGCAAGCCTGTGGCAGTACTGGGGGCAGTAGCCTCCTTTTGCCCGGAGGCACCCGAAGGGCTCGAACGTGAACCCGACGGGCGGGCTGATGCCTCCTCCAAAGCCTTGGAGGGGACGTTACCTTAGCCGTGGCTCCAGCCGGAGTCGCGGAAGAGGAGGCCTTCTCCCGGTGCCTTTCTTTGTCCCGCTTCTTGTGTCCTTCTGGGGAGGTCGACACCTGCCTAAGCTTCTTCAACTCCTTCTCCATTGCAGACATCTTCTTTTTAAGGAGATGGGCTTCCAAAGACTGCTGGCATCGTCTGCAGGTGGCCGCGTTGAAATGCAGGCAATGCGGGCACTTATCGACCGCGTGGTCGGGGCCTAAACAAAAAAGGCAGAGGGAGTGACCGTCTTTGTAAGGCAGCTGGGCGCCGCCACGAGTCGCACTTATTTTTTGAAGGGGACGACATAAACCGACGTTCACCTGACGAATAAATTGCAAAATACTAATACTTTCGGTAGAAAACCGACGAAACAACAGGGCTGAGCACGAACTTCACCGCGAGGTGCTGCACGAGCTGACGGCGGGAAAGAACTGGAAGGCGGGCGTCTGGGACTGCCCCTTTATACCGACGTCATCTGACGCCGGTCACCTGACGTGGGGGTGGTCCCGCCAGGGACTGCTAGCTAGAAATTTTTTTCTTGGGTTCCTGCCGCCTGCCGACGTCAGTCCTATATGTAATTACCTACTGCAAGAGCCCTCTCGAAGTAAGATCAGTTATTCATAGAACTCGATAACAGCAGATCTTGATAGAATCTCTTGCAGTAGGTCACATCTTAGAAACTGCTGTACAACCACGAGACACTAGGACTGCACAAACGTTTTTGCTAGCAATCCATCTGGAGCCATGCACAGCTATATAGGGAAGATCAACGTGATGACAACATCGCCATGCGTGGCCCCAAATAGACTGCTAGCAAAAAGGTTTCCATGTGGTCCGACACCTGACGGTTGCAGTTCCTAAGGTGTAACCTGCTGCAAGAGATTCCCTTGAAGATGTACTGTTACAGTAAGTTCTTACACAAATGTTCTTTGTTTCTCTTGGGGGGGGGCTCAAAAGCTTCCTGGATCCCCACTGTAACCCTCTCCTCCACAACTACCTACTACATTTCTGAGACCAACCTAGGTGCACTGTGATTTTTTTTCCCCCACAGTTTACTGTAGGCAGAGGCACGTTTTTCTGCTGGTGACAGCAGGGAGAACCCCCACCCGGCATCCCCACTGCAACTGTGCCTAGCCATACATGCCTACAATCTAAATATGTAACTAAATCTGTGTGCAACGTAAGCACCCCTCACTAAACTAGCTCTTGGCACATACAAACTAACACAGCACCTTTGGACATACTCTGAAATGCAGCACTGCCAACTCTCACCACCAAACACGAGCCCCACACCCCATTTACTCTGGCACACACCACCAAAACAGCTCCTTGGAATTGCTAAAGGACAGTGTACGCAAACCATTTCATCTATTTGGGGTGAGCTTGCTTTTTGCATAGAATCATCAAAGCCCTTTAATAGTACAAAAGCATACCAATTCAAGCACCAAAACAGGTCATCTGCAGTATAAAGCATCCTGCCCCCCCCCACACTGACCCCTTTGCTCTTTAACCCTGCTGCACTCTCACAGAGTCACAGCACTTTACCAGAGCTACACACACTGGCAGCAGGGTTAAAAAGCAAAGCGGCGAGAGAGAGCGAGCGAGCGTGTGTGTGTGTGTGTGTGTGTGTGTGTGTGTGTGTGTGTGTGTGTGTGTGTGAGAGAGGGTGCTTTATTTTCCTGCATTTGCAACAAGCCAAAAAAGCTGAAATCCACGGTAGTTCAGACTTTTTTTTGGGGGGGGGGGATCCCAAACCAACTTTTGTGTCTTCTGTGTGCCCCAGAGCGTGTAGAGTTTGTGTGTGTGTGCGTGCGTACGCAAGTAGCTTGCTGTGTGCCACACAGTTATGTGGGGCAACATGGGCATGGTTGGGAGTTGACAGAGTCGGCATAGGTACATCTCTACCAAAACATCAGAGTGTCCATGTGCCATAAATAAGCATGGCTAGTGGGGTTGGTGTCACATGCTAAACAAAAGCAAAAAAAAAAAACATATTTATCGAGGCTTGTTTTGCCACCAGTGTTGCTCTGCAGATTTTGCAAGTATTGTTCACATTTGTCATGCACGCCCACCAGCAACCAAGCCATTTTTCTACTTTTGTTTCGCATGTGTGACACTAACCCCACTATCCGGACTTATTTGTGGTACACAGATACCCCCCTTCCCCCCATAACTCTGTGGCACACAGCAAACTAGTCACACACACACATATGCTACAAGCTCTGGGGCACAGAGAAGACAAAAAAGTTGCTTTGGGATCTTCGCCGCCCCCCCCAAAAACACCAAAAGACTCTGGATTTCAGCTTCTTTAGCTTGTTGTAAATGCAGGAAAATAAAGCACCCTAACACTCGCACAAACACAAGGAGATTAAGCACAAGAGGCAGCATTCATTTAACGCACAGACCAGGAGTGTACATATTTTTGTCACCCGTACTTCTACAATACAATATTTAAGCACCACTCTGCAAAATGCATTTTGGACACCACCACCAACCTCACGAGTTTCAAACACAGCATCAACATCTTTGTCAGCAAAATACTGCACTGACTGCTCACGTACAGTGCGCAAGTCCACGCTCGGCAAACTTGCTAAGAAGTGCACTCAACTCTGCCCACCTTTAAGCATACACCAATGTAAGTGGCATGGTAGAGAAGGCAGGGTTACATGGCAATCAGGGCCTATTCCCAGCTTTTACCCCAGATGCAGTGAAACTAACCTGGAGAAAATCATGTAAAAGTTTTGAACTTTCACCAAGCTGCCCTTTTACATGATTTTCTGCATTATGGTGGCTTTGTTGCTGTACTAGAGTGGTAGGCAGGCTGGGCACAAGTCACATTTTCGACACTCAAACAGTTCATAGACAGGATATACCTGCACCTCTCTGGGGCACCTTGGGCCCCCACATACACATATTCTCTGGGGCAAACAAAAGGCAACAGAATACCCACACCCACTACCTGCTCATTCTCCCCACCATCACACATATTCTCAGGACTCAGAGACCATGGTGGAGACGATAGCTTGGGAGGGTGCTCCCTAATCACACTCTGGGGCACAAAATACTCAGACCCCCCCACCCTACTCAGGCCTCCCCAAAAGGGTTCCCTTGGACACACACACCACACCACACACCCCAACTACTCTGGGAGCACACAGAAGGTATAGATATTGGGTGACCACGGGTGGAGACAGTGCAGTAGGGAAATACAATAATAAGGGAAGGGCACGCAATGACTGGGGAACGGAGCAAAGGCACATCTCAGCATGCCCCCATCTCATCGGTCCTCCTAGGGTGCAGTTACCAGAAAGGGTGAGGCCAAACAATGAAACACCCGACAGGTTGCATATGTAGACGGGCCTCAGCGACAGGCAAGCAAGGAAGGAGCTGAGGAAGCAGGAACAAAGTGCATGCTCTCTCTTTGAAGGTAGGAGGGGAAGGGGAAGACTCCTCCACCCAAGCTGGTGGGGGGTAATCCGGAAGGCTAAATAATTGAGAAGAGCGGGGCCACTCATCTCTGCTTATGACCCTGACCATCCCGTTGCCAGGGTGCATTTGAGGTCCTCAAAGCAAAGGGGCATCTGTGGCTCTAAGGGTAAAAAAAAAAAAAAAAAAGTTACTCAGCACCCCGGCTCCTTGCCACACACGCACACACTGACCTGTTTGCTTTTTAACCCTTTTACTTTTTAACTCTGCTGCACTCTCACTGAGGTACTGCACTTTACCAGAGCTACAAACTCTTCTTTTTTCTCACCTACCGTTTCTCCCCATCACTCAGCCTATCTTTCGGGCCATCTATGGTCTCTCCCCACCATTCACTTGTGTCACCGCCCTTTGCCACCCTCTGGGTAACCCGGTGTAACCTTTCACTGGACGGGTTCTTCACCAAGGAGAAAGGTGCCGGCGAGGGCCATCCAGCGCAACTTCTTGGCCCCTCGGGTGATGCTGAGGTGGTCTCTGGTGCCAGACCAGGGCATTTGCAGCGGCAGAGGGACCGGATGGCTCTCATCCGGTCAAGCGGAGGAAAGTTTTTCCTCTTTTGTCCCTGGGATGTGGTGTGCCATGACACCAAATGCCAATGTCTGCCACACCTCCCACTAGTCAGTCAGTATGCCGCTATACCCCCAGGAGTCAGCAGGCACTAGACTGAAACCCCATCCTCCACTTAGAGAAGGCCGCACAGAAACCCCCCCCCCCCCACCACACACAAACATATGTGCTGTGGGGTACCAAGAAAAGCTGCTCGGAGCTCCACGGACTTGCCTCACGGGCTATGCGGATTTCTGTGTGCCTCAGAGCAGTTTTGCAAGCAAGGGCTTCACACAAGTGTGTAGCAGAGTCTGGAACAGTAGCATCCCTCACCAAGCGGGGACACAGAAACCAACACAGCCCCTTTGGACGTGCTCAGAAGCAGCACTGCCAACTCTAACCCTCGGATGTCCTCAGATGTACAGTAGCACTGCCAACTTTAACCCTCCCAAACATGCCCGTGTTAGTAACTAATGCCCCACCCCTTACTGTGGCACACAGTGATGGCAAGGACCCTTACACACACGCACACACACGCACACGCACACACACACACACACACACGCACACACGCACACACACACACACACACGCGCACACATCACAGACAATGCTGCCAAGGCCGCTCTGGGGTTACACACAAGACCAAAAGCTGCTCGGAGCACCTCAAACTTGCCCCAACACCTGCAAAGTCCGAAGGGCTGTGTGGATTTCTGTTTGCCACAGAGCAATTTCGCACGCAAGGGCTTCAGCTTCAAACATGTGTATCAGTCTGTAGCAGTAACACCCCCTCACCAAACTTTCTCTGGGGCCCACAGAGACCAACACAGCCCCTTTGGACGTGCTCAGAAGCAGCACTGCCAACTCTAACTCTCTAAGGAGCTTATGCATATTAGAGGCATTAAACATTTAATTCACAGACCAGCAGCAGGAGTGCACATACAGCAGCACTTTAACAATACAGTATTTAGGAACCCCTCTCTCTGTAGCACAATGTGAAATGCACACACAAAATATGTTGGAGGGCAACTGGGGAAACAGCAGTGACTGGCTCTCATTTTACTCCACAACAAACATCTGGGCAAAGTAGAGAGGAGAGGTATTCACAGGCTACTGGAAAATCGTGCACTTTTTCAGTACTAAACACGGTACCTAGTAATAACAGCAGTGTTGGAGGGCAATACAGCAGAGGGCATTATAGCAGTGTTGGAGGGCAGCCTCAAAACAAACATGGACTGCAGCAAAGGTAACGAGGAGAGAACTAGAGCAAAAGTAGAGAGTTCTCACAGAACACAGAAACAGGACTTCTGCCTTAAAACTGCCACACAAATAATTCCACATGGATGTGCAAGTATGCAGATGACTGTAAAATTGCTGCAATTATTACAGATCACAGCTCTTGTGTGCAATTTCAAGAACATATAAATCAACTAAGTAACTGGGCTGAAGACTCAAATGTAATGTGGCTAAATGTAAAATTAGGCACTTTGGACAGAACAACCCAAAATATAAATACACTTTAAATAATCATATTTTGGAAACAACTACCAACGAGAAAGATTTGGGTGTTATCAGCAATGATCTTTCTTTTGACTTACACACTAAACACAAGGTAAAACACTGTCATAAAATATTGGGTTGTATTTTCGGAAACATTAAAAGTAGGGAAGCCAATGGAATTACGCCAATATACAAAAATCTTGTAAGACCACATATGAAATACTGTATACAAGTTAGCGCCCCGGAAACAAAGGATGCAAAAATGATAGCGAGAATACAAAGGAAAAGAGTTAAAGGAATTAGTAGTTTAAATTATTTGGAAAGATTACAAAAACTTGGATTATATTCTACGAAATTTAGACGGATCAGAGGTGATCTTTGCTTAGCCTTTAAAACCATGCATGATCCTTTTTTTGCAGGAAACTGTAGGAATTACCTACCAAACAAAAAAATAAACCTACAAGATCACATGAGCTACAGATGACTGGAGAAAAAAATAACTGTGAAAACAACTAAATGGTTTACACAAAGAATAATATATAGTTGGAATACACTACCACCGAATATTGTTGAAAGTGACACAATAGAGAACTTTAAAAATAGAATTGATATCTTTATGGGTACTACTAAATATGAATTCCACCCATAAGGTAGGTGACAAGTTCTCTAAGGGCAATTGCCTGATTGAGCTTGTAAACCATACTATGAACCTATGAAAAAAAGCAGTAAGATGCAGCACAGAGGAGGGTCCGTGTTCTGAGAGTATCTCTCTCATTTAGAGCTCTGAATTATGCTCTGCCTGCTTTTCAGCACTACCACCAACCTCACAGCAGATATGAAGCTCCATTTTGTGCCCAGTTTTACTTTTTCCATGAACTATATTTACCTGAAATGTCCGTGAAGTCCGCCAGACAAGTTAGGGTAGTGGTGGATTCTAGTTTTACTTTCTTGCCCGACATTCGGTGGATTCTAGTTTTGTTTCCGTGCCCGACGCTCGTTTAAAAAAAAAAAAAATACTTTAAAGAGCCGAATGCTCCTTTTGCACTGCACAACAAAGTAGCCCGCGGAGAGGGTTGAGCGGATCTCTCAAGAACTCCAGCGGAGTCCTCATGGTTTTGTGGTTCTTCCTTCTTCTGGGGTCCTGAATGAATAGGGGAGCGCGGCTGGCTACACAGAGCCTTTTATTTATCCCAGTTCATGAATGCTCACGTAAGCAGCGCGAGTTCCATGACTTGCCGTGGGAGATTTAAAAATCCACCGGCCAATCAGGATTCCTTGATTCTGTCCATATTTACAGAATCTTGGAGAAACAGCGGCCTTGCTGCTATCACAGCACAGCCACACTGGAAGAAGATCCAGCAGCCTCTTCACAATAAAATCAATACTACTACACATCCCTGACTGCCATCACAAATGTGGCTGTCACTTTTACTCACTAAAAACCTTCAACTAGGCCCTAAAAATAAAACTTCCTCAAATTTAAAAACATAAATGTTATTTGCCCTCATAATCCTCTTCTTATACACACACACAAAACTTCAAAAATGAAGTACTACAGTACCTACAATTTTAATTTATGGCGTTTCTTCGCTGACCATGAAAAATCCCCCACCTATCTTCACCTACTTACTGAGGAAACCTGTGCTGTTTAACCTGCTACAGATGAAACAAAAGCCCTGGTTCCATCTGAGGCCTTCTCTTGTATGATAGTGGGGACAGGGCTCCAGACAAGGTGCGCACAGGATGTATTTACGCTTGACAAAAATGGCATTTATGCTCTGTTTTTAACATTAATAGCGCATCAAATATGCTTCCATGGTCCAGTTTGAGGTGCAGTTCCCTGCAGAAAACTGCCAAAGGGAGCTGTGAATGTTCGCGAAGATCAAACAATGCAAGAGAAGGAGCTGCTGACAAGAAGAAGTTAGCAGTGAGGGAACATGAAGATCCCCGCCATCAAGCCCTGGGTTGCCAGAAGTCGATGTTATGGTATCCGATCATGGCGTCAGGAATAGCGAGAGGCCAGGAGTTGAGTTTGCAGTGTGATCCAGGGGACAGAGTCTAGAAAAACGGAAGAGAAGCTGAAGTGACAGTCCCTGAATACGAAGGTTTGGTAAGTGACTACTGAGGACTTGGGGGAATGTGCTGCTCACAAGTGGGAACAAAGAGGAAGTGGGAAACTACAGACCTGTCAGCCTCACCTCAGTAGTGGGGAAGATCATGGAAGCACTACTGAAGGAGAGATTGGTGGAACATCTGGTTGTCAATGGACTACAGGACCCAAGGCAGCATGGTTTCACCAGGGGGAGGTCATGTCAGACCAACCTCGTTGAATTTTTTGACTGGGTGACTACGGAGGTTGATCAGGGGAGGGCAGTGGACATGGCTTATCTGGACTTCAGCAAGGCCTTTGACACTGTGCCACATAGAAGACTATTACACAAACTGGGGAATATGGGTGTGGGCAGGACAGTAGTGTGGTGGGTAGGTAACTGGCTGGGCAGCAGGACACAGAGGGTGGTGGTAAATGGCTGTCACTCCACAGAGGGAAGAGTGACCAGTGGGGTACCACAGGGATCAGTGCTGGGACCAGTCCTATTCAACATCTTCATCAGTGACACTGCGCAGGACCTAGAAGGCAGAATTTCCCTATTTGCTGATGACACAAAGCTCTGTAACAGAGTAGACACTCTGTAACAAAGTAGACACACCAGAGGGTTTAGACAGAATGAAAAGGGACCTGCAGAAACTTGAAGAATGGTCGGGGGGTTTGGCAGTTGAAATTCAATGCAAAGAAGTGCAAGATAATGCATATGGGGCACAAAAACCCTGGCACAATATATCAGGTGGGGGGTGAGAATATAGCATGCACCAAGCAGGAAAGGTATCTTGGGGTGATCATCTCTGATGACCTCAAGGTAGGGAAACAGTGTGACAAGGCAGCAGGTAAAGCAAATAGGATGCTGGGATGCATAGGCAGGGGCATCACCAGCAGGAAAAGGGTGGTCATAATTCCACTACACAAGACACTAGTGAGGCCCCACCTGGAGTACAGAGTATAGTTCTGAAGACCTTACTTACGTGAGGACATAAACAGTGTAGGGAAGGTTCAGAGGAGGACAACAAAGATGGTACATGGATTGCATCATAAGTCCTATGAGGACAGGCTGAAGGAACTGAATATGTACTCCCTGGAGGAGAGGAGGGAGAGAGGGGATATGATAGAGACATACAAGTATCTTACAGGGAGGAACAGGGTGCAGGAATGAAAAAATTACTCACCTTAGTAATGTTGTTTATTCTAATGGAGTCTTGCTATATTATGACATATGCAGTGAGTCCCAACCTTCGAACTGCTCCGGAGGTGAAAGAGTTAACTTTCCATGCCAAGCATGGAACGCTGAGCTCGAGCTCGGTTGAAACTCTGTCTGTTGTTCTTCAAACTCAAACCGTCAGATCTTTACGAGCTAAACTCACTGAGGTCCTGTGTGGAGGCTGTAAACCTATACTAGCCAACTGGCTACTAAACATAAGAACACATTTTTTGGTCCCAAAACAAAGACTCAAGTCAGGAGACCCAAAAAATGAAAAACACAACACCAAGCACCCCAAAAAATGAGGGGTGAAAACAACAAGGTGGGCACCTACTAAGTGCCAACACTACACTGCCCACCCACATCCCAAAAAATACAGAGGTTCTGAGAGGGGCAGGCAGGGGGGGAGGTCATAATATAGCAAGACTCCGTTAGAAGAAACAACATTACTAAGGTGAGTAATTTTTCTTCAAACAACATGAAGTCTTGCTATATTATGATATATGCAGACTACCAAGCAGTACCTCCATGGAGGAGGACAGAACCTACTTAGGAAACAGGCTCTGAGGCACAGCTGTGCCAAACGAGCATCACTCCTAGCCTGGATGTCCAGGAGTAATGCTTGTAAAAGTGTGAACTGTTTTTCCAGGTAGCTGCTTGACATATCTCTAGAATAGGATGTCCTGGCAGCAGCCAGGAAGCAGCTGTACCTCTGGTAGAGTGAGCCCTCAGGCCTGAGGGAGGAACCTTACCCAGTTTTTCATAGCAAAACTGGATACAAGAATCCACCTGGCAATGGATCTTTAGTGGCAGGTTTCCTCACCAACCTCACCATAAGTGAGGAACAGTTGGAGAGTCAAACCTGTGACCCTTGAGTACGCTCTATGTAGTAACTAGGGCTCTCTTCACATCTAAGCTGTGCAACCTCCTTTGTCAGAGGAGGAATGGTCAGTGAAGTACACTGGAAGAGATATGGATTGATTAAGGTGGAAATCTGAAACCACCTTAGGCAAGAACTTCCTATTAGTCCTGAGGACCACCTTTATCTCTATGAAAGAGATAAAATCAGGCTCCACTGACAAAGCTTGCAATTCACTTATGCATCTGGCAGGAGTGATGGCTACCAGAAACACAGTCTTCCAAGTCAAGTACTTAAGTTCTGCTGAAGACAAAGGCTCAAAGGGAGGTTGCATAAGCTGAGCAATGCAAACATTAAGATCCCAGGCAGGGGCAGGGTCCCTGAATGGAGGGTTGGTATGAAGCAATCCCTTGAAAAACTTGGAGAAGACAGGATGAGCTGAAAGAGAAGAGGGCTTACCTGCTGAAATAAAAGCAGACACAGCTGCCAAATGCACTTTTAGGGTAGCTGGTCTCAGCCCCAAGGTATTTAAGTGGACCATATAATCCAGGACTGTGGGTAAATCAGCAGATTCTGGGGAAAGATGCTTTCCAGTGCACCAGATGGAAAACCTTTTCCATTTGGAATTATAAGTAGCCCTGGTGGAAGGTTTCCTAGAAGCCTTCAGGATATCCATTACACCTCGGGAGAGGTGTAGATCTGCAAACTCTAACTCTTCAAGAGCCAGGCCTTGAGATTGAGAGATTTGAGGTTCGGGTACCAAACCCTCCCCTGAGCACAGGTTAACAGGTTGTGCTTCCTGGGAAGACACAGGGGAAGATGGACTGCTAAGGACAGTAGGACTGGATACCAGGGTTGTCTGGCCCAATCCAGAGCAATCAGGATCATCTTGCAGGGCTGAGATCTGATTTTGACTAGCACTTTGAACAGTAGAGGGAAAGGAGGAAAAGCATAGAGAAACTTCCCTTCCCAATTGAGGAATAAGGCATCCAGAGGAACTGAGCCCAACACTGGGGGCCTGCAGCAAAAAAGAGGAAGTTGGTGATTGTCTGGGGCTGCAAAAAGATCTATCTGCAGGGTGCCCCATCTGGCAAAGATCACTTCCAAAACCAGGGGGTCCAGTGACCATTCGTGATGGCCCTGGGAAATCCTGCTGAGAGCATCTGCCAGGACATTGTCCTTGCCTGGGAGATGAACTGCTGTAAGGGAGGTGTTCAGGGAGTAAGCCAGAGACCACAACTTCATTGCTTCAGTGCACAAGGCCGTAGACAGAGTGCCCCCTTGCTTGTTGATGTACCACATTGTGGTGGTATTGTCTGTTCTGACCTGTACAACTTTGTTCTGAACAGATTTGGAAAAAGCTTGAAGTGCTAGAAAAACTGCTCTGAGTTCCAACAGATTGATGTGGAGCAGAGATTCCTGAGGGACCACAACCCTGGGTAGTGAGGTCGCCCATGTGACTTCCCACCCCAAGAGGGATGCATCTGTAGTAAGATTAAGGAGTGAGACTGAGTGACAAAAGGAACCCCTTGTCTCAGATTGCTCTGATTCTGCCACCACTGTAGGGCCTGGATCAGGGTTTGAGTCACTGGGATCAATTTGGTTAGAGGGTCTTTCCTTTGAGACCAAAAGGCTCTCAAATGGAACTGGATGTCCCTCATCTGAAATCTTGCTCCCTGCACTACTGCTGTAGAGGCAGCTATGTGCCCCAGGAGCTGTAGAAAATGTCTTGCTGGTAGAGAGACCTGCAGGGTGAATGAGGAGGCCAGAGACACCAGGGTCCTTGCCCTGTCCAAAGGAAGGAAGGCTCTGGCTTTCTCTGTGTTCAACTCTGCGCCTATGAAGGTGAGAAGCTGTACAGGCTCTAGAACTGACTTTGAAAGATTCAGAAGGAAACCTAGAGAGGTGAGCAGTTGCTGAGTTATTTGTAGGTGTAACCTGACCTGGTCTGGGGACTGGCCTACTATGAGTCAATCGTCCAGGTAAGGGAAGATGGCAATCTTTTAGCTTCTTAGGGAAGCAACTGCTACTGCCAGGCATTTTGTGAATACCCTTGGAGCAGAGGTGAGGCCAAAGGGCATTGCTCTGAACTGGTAATGGCCTGAGGGCAGCTCAAACCTGAGGTACTTTCATTGGGAGCTTCTGATGAGAATATGGAAGTAGGCATCCTTGAGGTCCAGGGACGCTAGCCAGTCCTCAGGCCTTAGAGGGGGTAGAATAATTCCCAGAGTCACCATTTTGAATTTTGGTTTTAAAAGGTGCTTGTTTACGTATCTGAGATCCAGGATGGGCCGCCATTCTCCTGTCTTTTGGGGGTAAGGAAGTACCTGAGTACAACCTTTGCCCTGGTATAGGGTGGAACCTTTCCACAGCTCTGAGAGCCAGGTGGAAGAGACCTCTGCCTCTAGGGCAAGTGCCTCTGGTGGATTTGCAGGTGGAAAGGATCTGGTTCTCATCTTTGGAAACTTTTTGAAGCTGAGAACCAGTCCCTGGCTTACTACTTCCAGGACCCACTTGTCTGATGTCAGAGACTCCCAGTCCTGGACAAAGTAAGCCAGCCTGCCCCCTACAGGTAGGTGAGAATCGGTCCTGGCAACCCCATCAGGGTGCCTGCTTGGCAGGGGCTTTGGGCTGAGGGGTGGAAGCAGTCCTGCTTGTACCCGTCTGCCTCTCCCTCTAAAGAACCCCCTCTGGGCATAAGCAGAAGAGGAGGCCTGGGCTTGGTAAAAAGGCCTATGAAAAGGCCTGCCCCCTGCCCCTGGGAAGCTGCCTTTGAGGAGTGGCCTGCCTTTCCTTGGCCTGTGCACTCCTATAGGTGGTCCTATACTCATCTATTTTCTTTATGCAATTCTCTGTCCGCTCCCCAAACAGAGAATTACCCACAACAGGAAAATCCATGGCTTTAGTCTGGGTATCCTGAGACAGGCTAGTACATCTGAGCCATGCCATTCCGCGAAGTGCCACAGATGTAGCCATGACTCTTGATGACACACCATTAGAGTATTAGAGTCCACTGCAGCATGGAATTGCACCTCTGATGCCTCAATACCATCAGCAGCCACCTGCTCCAGCTCCTTGGCAAGCTGGCCAGGGACCTGTTTTGCTAGAGCCATAACAGTATCCCATCTGGATTTCTGATATCTAGCAACATAAGCCACATAATTTGCATGTCTGAGTCCCAAGGATGCTGCCATGTACTGTTTCTTTGCCATGGCATCAATCCTCCTGGAGTCCTTAGTGGAGGGTGTGAAGCCAAGGAATATTTGCCTTTGTCACAGGCTGCAGCCTGCACCACCCAACATGGCTGCATTGTTGTGTAGAACTCCGTATCAGAGCCTGACAATGTGTACCTCTTGTCCATTCTCTTATCCACAGGAGGTATAGTGTGAGGAGTTTTACAATTTTAAATGTCTGTTCTCAAAAGATTTATGCAAGGAATAGACAGTCTCCTAGACTCTGGGATATCCATCATTTCCACATAGTCAGGCTCCTCTTGATCATCCACAGCTTCCTCCATAGGGAGCTGGAGGGTTTCAGCCACTTTTTATAAAAATAAAATGAGAAGGGGACTCAGAAAGCCTAGGAGGAGACACTCCTGAAGGTCTGTCTGGGGAGATGTCCGGTTCAATGGGCACATCCAGACTCTCAAATCCACATTCACTCTCCTCATACTCCTCTTCCCCCCTCCTCCGGTTCATAATATTCCTCTAAATCATAATCTTGAACTGGCCGAACCGGACGCTTACCTGAAGGTGCCGGTTCGGTCGGAACCAGGGAAAGCGACTGGACAATTTTAATCGTTTTGGCTATTTCTTCAGCGGTTGGAGGGGAAAGTTTTGGCTCCACACCAGCTGATTTCCTAGTCCTTTTTGCTGGAACCGATTCCTCAGAGTCTGTTCTCCTTTTGCCCGAGGAAGTCTCGCCCTGGTCAGAGGGCACTCCCTCTGGTTCGGTTGGAACCGAACCGGGCTGGCCATCCGGTTCAGCTGACTTTTGGCCTCCCTTTCCTGAGCCTACCAACTCTCTTTTCCAGGATAGCTGCAGGAAACTTTTACAAATCTGGCAGTCTGCATTGAGGTGGTCAAACCCCAGACATCAACACAGTGGTGTGGGCCTGGCAAAGACTTCCCACACACACTGCAGTGTTGAAACCCAGTGAGTCCGGTTTTTCTTTTGGGTTTCTCAGACATAGTGCCAGTCCTAACCAAACTTACCCGTTTATGGCAATCCGCCAGGTAAGACCCTCTTATCGGTTCCCAACCGTGTCACGGGTCGTGGAAAAAAACGTAATAAAATCCGTCTTTTTTAGAACCGATAAGAACCGGTAACCACACTCTAAATCACAGATTAAGATATTTTAAACAACCTGATCGGTTAAAACCGAACCGATAAACCGTTTACAAGTTCCACGCAGAATACAAATAATGTAAACTTATCTAGTACTCACAATACCACAGACAGAGCTTGAACCGACCGGCTGCGGTTTAAATTCCGTCGAAAACCGAGAAAAACAATACTTTAACCGACAAAATGAACCGAGCAGAAGGAGAAATCTCCGGAGCGACTGTTCAGTAAGGCGGAGTAAAGAATCTGACGGTTTGAGTTTGAAGAACAACAGACAGTTTCAACCGAGCTCGAGCTCAGCGTTCCATGCCTGGCATGGAAAGTTAACTCTTTCACCTCCGGAGCAGTTCGAAGGTTGGGACTCACTGCATATGTCATAATATAGCAAGACTTCATGTTGTTTGAAACATTATTTTTAAGCGATAAAGATGTTCTAGGACTAGAGGGCATGGGATGAAGTTGGAGGGAGGACGATTCAGAGGAAACGTGAGGAAGAATTTCTTCACAGAATGGGTGGTGGACAAGTGGAATACCCTGCCAGAGGAAGTGGTGGGGGCTGAAGCAATCACGGGATTTAACAATGCATGGGATAGATATAAAGGAATTCTGGAGTTCAGGATTAAGGGGCAACAGACTTCTTGGAAAACATAAAGTGAATTTACAAGCTCAAATGGGCAGACTGGGTGGGCCGTAGGCCCTTATCTGCCAACACTGTCTTTGTATTTATGTAAGTGTCTGGCTAAGCTGATTATGATCCTCTGGATTCAGATCCTGCTGCTGGTGCTTGCTGCTTTGTAGGTTTGGCCTGTTACATAGGCTAAAAGATGTCTAGTGGTGCCACAAGGGGTGTGGGGCGGGGGGCAAGCACAACAGAGGGTCAAAAAGAAAAGAACAAGCAGCAGCAAGGAGGGGGAGGCTTAGCACAACAAGATTGCAGAAAATTAATTATGACAGCCAGATGTGTCTGCTGCATTTTCCTCCTCCCTCTCAAATCAAAATCTAAGCCCAGGTGTTGCTGCTGTGCTTAAAATGTGAGAGAGACTGCTAAAAAGATGCCTTAGTGGTGCCACAAGAGGTGTGGGGGGCAAGCACAAGACTCAAAATGAAAAGATGCAAGCAGTGGGGGCTTAGCACAAGACTCTGCAGAAAATTAATGGCACAGCCAGATGTCTGTGCTGCATTTTCCTCCTCCTTTCTCTAATCACAATTAAGCCCAGGTGTTGCTGCTATGCTTAAAAATGTGAGAGAGAGAGACTGCAGCAACAAATAGTAAAACCTGGACAGCAGCATAAAAGGCCAAGAGGCGTTACTGTTGTTTTACAGACCTGTCATGACAAGGAGCAGACTGGGTAGTCACTATGACCAGAGGCCTGGTCTGTAAAACAACAGTAATGCTTCTTAGTCTTTGCTGCAGTTGTCCAGGTTTTACTATTTGTTGCTACACTCTGCAGTCTCTCTCACACCATTTAAGCACAGCAGCAACCCCTGGGCTCACATTTTGACTTGAGAGGAGAGGAGAAAAATGTAGCATATGCTAATTTTCCAGAAATGTGCATTTTGCTGAAGAGTACATAATGTACTCTTCGGCAAAATGCACGGAGTCCTCTGTACGCATCTGAAATTGGTTTTGCTCACCTCATTTTAAAAATAAGTAAAATACTCATGGATAAATTTCTTATTTGGAGCCCTGAGTGGGGATGAACATTCTGCCAGTAGAACTGAGCAGAGATTTGAATTTTTGTATTCCATACATAGTAAGCATTCCATCTGTTGAATTCAAACCCAAAGCAGGTATCTTAAAATCACCTTTTTCGATATTTTGCACTTTATCTTCACAACTGATCAACAGATTTGCACGAAATTTTACATGCATGGTCTCGGGGGTAGATCTCTTGACATGTCAAGTTTCAGTCCAGTCGGATGTGTAGATTCCAATAGTGGAAAATGTAAAAAAAAAAAATTTTTCCCCTTCTTGTCATTGTCTAGCACCCACACGGTTTGGAATTTAAGTCTGAAATTTGCAAGGTAGAAAGAGCTTGGGCCACAGATGTGCCTTTTCCTGGTTTAGTGAAAAAATATTAATCCATTCCAACAGGGAACAGTCAACCTGTTGATCAAGAAGTGTAACTCAGCCAAAGGTACATGAACAACTCTATCAGCACCACAGCTGTGCATCTACCATCTACTGTAGTGCCAGACTGCAGGCATGGGAAATTCTGGCAGTCACAGGACACAGATCAGAAGCTAGTTTGAAAAGCTATTGGAGTGCCTTGGCCGAAGACCTGAAAAAGTGGAGCGGAATCCTAGCACACATTTGAAAGAAAATCTGCAGATGGAATCTTCCAGCAAGAATCACAGTACCATAGTAATGTGTCAGCAGACAAGGACCATCCTGGTCCATCTAGTCAGCCCATTTCCCACCCGCCTCTACTTGTCTCCACTTCCCAGGGATATTTTCCTCTGCCCACCAGCCAACCCCTTGTGTCTGTCCCACACCCTCTTGAATTCCTTCACCGTTTCTGCACACACCATCTCATTAGGTAATCTGTTCCAGGGTTCCACCACCCTCTCAGTGAAACATCACCTTACATTGCTCTTAAATCTTCCCCCTTCCTATGTTAAATTATGACCCGTTATTTTAACTCCTACTTTCCTTTTGAATAATCTACCTTCATTCACTTTATTCCCTTCATATACATCTCTATTATGTCACCTCTATCTCTTCTAACCTCCAGCGGGTATAGATAGAATTCTCTCCATCTAGTCTCATATGGCTTCTCTTGCATACCTTGCACCATCTTTGCTGCCCTTCTCTGAACCCTGTCCAACCCATCGATATCCTTTCTTAAATGAGGCCTCCAGAACTGTACCCCGTACTCCAGGTGTGGTCTAACCATGGTCTTATATAAAGGCATCAACATCTCCCTCTTCCTACTTGTTATACCCCTTCCTATGCATGCCATCATTCTATTAGCTTTACCTACTGCCTTACTACATTGGTCTCCTACACAGAAACATAGAATTTGATGGCAGATAAGGACCACTTGGCCCACCCAGTCTGCCCATTTCCCTACCTAATGGATAAGCTGCAGATCCTAGTTAACCAGCAGCCTACTTTTTCCTACACCCACCCCCTAGAATTGCCTTATGACTGTCCCATGCATGCTTGAATTCCACCACTGTTTTTGACTCCATAACCACCTCCGGAAGGCCGTTCCATGCATCCACAACCCCCTCTGTGAAAAAATACTTCCTTACATTACCTCTGAGCCAACCCCCCTCTATCTTCAAATTGTGATTCCCTTGAGGTACTTGAAAGTTTCTATCATGTCCCCCCTCTCCCTCCTTTCCTCTAGGCTATACATATTAAGCTCCTTAAGTCTCTCTTCCTGTGTCTTCCAGTGCAGACCCTGCACCATTTTAGTTGCCCTCCTCTGGACAGCTTTCATCCTGTCTATGTCTTTGCAGAGACTGGGTCTCCAGAACTGCACACAGTATCCCAGATGGGGTCTCACCAGCTGTCTGTACAGAGGGATAATAACTTCCTGTTTTCTACTGGTGATGCCTCTCTCCCTATGCATCCCAGTATCCCCAGCCCTCCTTACTGCCCTCTCACATTGCTTGCCCACCTTTAGGTCATCTGATATGACTACCCCCAGGTCCCTTTCCATTTTTGTTGTTGTTAGTATCTCACTCCCCATTGTGTACTTTAAGGTTGTTTTAGATTATAATCCCCAGGTCCCTTTCCTGTTCTGTTTGCTTCATCAGTTCTCCCCCAGTGAGTACTTAGCCAGTGGATTTTTACAAATCAAGACATGGAGTCTACAAGCAAGAAACAGAAGACAGAGTATAAAAATAAGTCCATTGACAATGGGCATGAAACACCATCAAGAGGAAACAGTGCTGGAAAACATGCATTTCAAACTCAGAAAAACCCTGTATTCTATGGCAAGGTGCAATTCATCAGTTTCAACAAATAAACCTAAAATGTTCCACATTGTGGGGAGTTTTTTTTTTTCCTCTTATTTTGACCACATCAAGTAGTGCATCACGCAGTTCTAAGCGATTTATTATTCTGACCATCCCAAACAGTGTAGTTAGGGACTTTTTTTCTCCCTTTTTAAAGAAATTCTCTAGTCTATTTAAATAAATGTTACAAAATTTTACAAATGCAAACTATTTATTGGTGTCTTTTTTTCTAATCACAACCAATTTTATAAGTGCAATAAGACAATCCAGGGTGTTGGTTGTTCTGTGATAACTGCACGCCTAGGTGCAGGACACAGCCTTCGGCCTCATGCCTTACCACACACCTAGACGTGCGGTTATCACAGAACAACCAACACTCTGTTGTGTCTTAATGCTCACATAATTCGCCAGCCATTTGGACAGACATTGTTTAGATACAGGAGCACCCTCTTTGCTAGGGGCAAATGAAACAAAAAGCTGAGAGGACTTACTGCAGTCCCTGGTGCAAGCAACTAAGTATCTCAGTGTTCTGTGCACATCTAAAGTATGAAGCAGCCCCTCACCCTGGTTGGCATGTCAGGATAATAAACAGGAAGGTTATCATTTTGTTCAGTGTAAATTCTGATACCACCTTTGGTAAAAATGTAGGATTCGTAGGCAAAGCGACTCTGTCTCTGTGAAAAATCAAATAAGAAGGCTCACACACTAAAGCCTGCAGCCTGGAAATCCTCTGAGCAGAAGGCATACCAACTAAAAGAAAAATATACTTACCATAGTAATATTTTTTCTTCCAGGGGATCCCTCAGTATGCTTGACTAATGCAGTTATGCCAGCTGGGTTCAGCTGCCCCGGAGGTGGAGTTTATGCTAATGATGGAAAAGAATTAGCCAATAAGGATGCAGTAAGAGAGTTCTACCTGTAGATTGTGCTGGAGGCTAGTCAGATTCATTTCGTAGCTAAAAAGGGCTAAAGGCCCCAAATCTCTAACCTACCCTAAAATTAGAAAACCATGAAAAAGAACTATAGAATGTACATTACTGTGGAACATTACACCGATTAAATTTCAACAGTAAGAAATTTGGCCCAAGACATGGACTGTAGAACTAATCTCAGGTTATGTGAGGGGAGGCAGGGTGGGAGGTCAAGCATACTGTGTCAGTGGCTCAGCAGTTTGCACACTCCCCTCTGAGGCTGGAAGATCAGAAGGCTATGGGTTCTATCCCCACACCAGGCACTTGGGTTAAATCCCAATATACTGACACTCTAGTGCAGCATTGGGGGTGAGGTGCAGTCTTTTGGATGACATGTTAAACCGAGGTCCCATCTGCTAGTTCAGGCGGATGTTAAAGATCTCATGGCACTTCTCAAAAAGAGTAGGGGAATTTCCCCCATTCACTAAAAATATCACCAACAGCTTAATTTGGTTCTATGTTAGTTGGCATCCATCTGTATCCCTCTCCCCCGGGACAAGGCTGAAAATAGGCAGAACTGTCTAGTCCTTTACCAGTCAACAAAAACTAAATTAAATAAATAAATAGACAGATAAATACTGAGGGATCCCCTGGAAGAAACAATATTACTACAGTAAGACATTTTTTCATCTCACCCCAGGAATCCCTCAGTATGCTTGACTAATGCAGATTACAAAGCAATGCAGTTGGGAGGAGGGAACAGAACCTACTTTAAAAACAGGTTCTGCAGGACCGCAGTGCCAAATCTGGCATCTGATCTGGACTGTACATCCAAGCAGTATTGCTTTGTGAAGGTGTGTACAGTCTTCCAGGTAGCTGCTTTGCAGATGTCAAGCAAGGGAATGTCCCTTGCAGCTGCCACTGAAGCTGCAGTGCCCCTAGTGGAGTGGGACCTGAGGCCTTAAGGTGGTTGCTTGCCAGCCTTACTGTAACAGAATTGGATACAAGAGAGACTGTCCAGCGAGAGATGGTCCTCTTGGAGGCTGGCCTACCCATGCCTACTTCACCATAGGTGAGGAAGAGCTGGGTATGAGAGGCCCTGAGGTGCTTGGTATGCTCCAGGTGGTAGTAGGTCCATACTCAACATCCAGGCTGTGAAACCTGTGCTCACCAGTCATGGATGTTTTCTGTAAACTGACAGGAAGGGTTGTGGATTGATTGAGGTGAAATATAGACACCACTTGGGGAAGGAACTTCCTATCTGTCCTGAAAACTACTTTATCCTCGTGGGAGATAATGTAGTTAGGTTCAGTGTAGTGAGCCTGCAGCTCTGAAATCCTTCTGGCTGAAGTGATGGCCACTAGGAAAACAGTTTTCCAAGTAACGTACTTTAAATCTGCAGTAGCCATGGGCTCATATGGGGGCTCCATGAGCTTGGCTATTTACAGCTTCAAGTCCCAGGGAAGGATAGGTTCCCTAAGTGGAGGCTGAAGGTGCAGCAGGCCTTTAAGGAATTTCTTGAAAATGGAGTGAGAGATTATGGATTTCTCCTTACCAGCAGAGAGGTAGGCCAAAATGGCTGCTAGGTGAACCTTCAGGGATGAGGCTCTAAGGCTTGATGCTTATAAGTGTACCAGGTAGTCTAGCAAAGAAGACAGGCTGGCTTACAGTGGGTCAGTTTGCCTGTCTGTACACCAGAAAGAAAGTCTTCCATTTGGAAGCATGAGTCTTTTTGGTGCTTGGCTTCTTGGCCAGCCGAAGGATTCTGAGGACTTGCTCTGAATACTAAGCGTCAGGGAACTCTAGTTTCTCAAGTACAAAGCTTTGAGTCAAAGAGACTCTATGCTGGGGTATGCGATCCCCGTCTGAGGTAGGGTCAGGAGACTAAGTCGAGGACAGGCGAATGGTCTGTTTGACTGACAGGGCAAGGAGCAGAGAGTACCAAGGTTGCCTTGCCCAGTCTGGAGCCACCAGAATCATGGTGGCTGGCTGGCTCCTGAGTTTTAGCAGGATCCTGAGGATCAAGCAAAATGGAGGAAAGGTGTACAGGAATTTTCCTGTCCAGTCTAGAGTTGGAGCATCCACTGGCACTGTGCCTAGGGCTGTAGGCCTGTAACAATACAGTGGAATCTGGTGGTTGAGGCTGGAGGCAAACAGAACTATCTCTGGGGTGCCCCACCTCCTGAAGACTGCTGCTAGAACTTGTCTGTTTAGGGTCCACTTGTGGTGACCTTGACTGATGCAGCTTAGGGCATCTGCCAACACATTGTCCTTGCATGGGAGATGCATGGCAGAGAGCTGTATGTCCAAGGAGTAAGCCAGAGACCAAATCTTCATGGTCTCTGTTCAGAGCTTTGTGGATCTTTATGTAGAACATAGCAGTGGTGTTGACTGTCCTGATTTGGACAGATTTGCCCTTTAGCTTGGGGGGAAGGGAGGCAAAGGTTTTGACAGCCAGGTACACAGCCCTGAGCTCAAGGAGACTTATGTGGCACCTGGACTCCCTGGGAGACCAGACCTCGCTTACAGACTGATCTGCCAGGTGTGCACCCCACCCTAAGAGGGAAGCATCTGTAGTGAGCACTCTGGAGGGCTCCTTTTGCTGGAAGGGAATTCCTTCCCCAAGGTTTTCCTTGTCCTTCCACTGGTCCAGGGTCGAAGGAAGGTTCTTGTGACTGGGATGAGCTTCGAGACAGACTCTCTCTTTTGGGACCAGTGAGCCCTCAGATGGTACAGGATGTCTCTCATCTGAAATCTGGTGCCTGGGACCACAGCTGTAGTAGAGACCTTGTGGCCCAGGAGTCTGAGGAAGTGTCTGGCCAGCCTTGGCTGGCCTAGGATAAATGAGTTTGCCAGGTTTTGTATGTTGTGCACCCTGTGCAATGGGACTAGAGCCTTCCCTTGCTGGGTGTCCAGCTCTGCCCCAATGAACTCCAGTCACTGAACTGGCTCGAAGCGGGACTTTTCTGTACTGATCAGAAAGTCCAGGGACTCCAGGGTGCACTGTGTGAGGCTGAGGGAGTCTCTGACCATTTAGGGAGACTTGTCAACTATCAGCCAATCATCCAGATGGGGAAAGACAGACATCTCCTGTTTTCTGAGATGGGCTGCCACCACTGCCAGGCACTTTGTGAAAACTCTGGGAGCTGAAGAAAGGCTGAATGGCAGAGCTGCAAACTGGTAATGACCAGAGGGCAGCAAGAATCTTAGATATTTCCTGTGGGAAGGCCTGACAGGAATGTGGAAATAGGCGTCCCAGAGATCTAGAGAGGCTAGCCAGTCTCCCTTTTGCAAGGAAGGAATCACTACCAACAGGATGACCATCTTGAATTTTAGATTGTACAGGTACTTGTTCAGGTACCAGAGATCTAGACTGGGTCGCCAGTCCCCATTTTCCTTTTGGGCGAGAAAGTACCTGGAAGAGAAGCCTTTTTTTCACTGGGGGAAAGGAACTCTTTCCACTGCATTTGCAGACATTAGTGACTTTACCTCTAACTCCAACAGAAATCTTTCTGTAGGGATTAGAAGCTTTAAAGTCCTGTGACCCTGCAGAGTGGGAAATTGTTTGAACTGCAGGGCGAGTCCTGGACCCACCACCTCCAGGACCCACTTGTCTGTGGTGATAAGGTGCCATTGATGGAGGTAATGGGTCAGCCTCCCTCCTACTGGGGAGGGAGGCGACCTGGGCCTTGCAGTCAGGGGTTTTACTTAGCTTAAATTTTTGAAGAAGGGTTAGGATCAGCATGTTTCTGAGCCCTTCTTCCTCTTCCCCTAGAGAACCCTCTTATCAGAGAGTAGTCCAAGGGCATAGGCATTGGCAAAGGCATAGGGTAAAAGGCCCTGAGATAGTAACCCCTACCCCTGCTTCCTCTGCCTTGAGGTTTCTGAGAAGTAGGGCTTTCACTTTAGCTGCACTGCTCCAATAGGTGGTTTTGTATTCCACCACCGTTTTTCATGTATGCCTCTGTTTTGTCCCCAGAAAGAGAATTATTCTCACACAGGAAATCCACAGCATTAGATTGGGTGTCCTGGGAGAGATTAGTCATCCTCAGCCAGGCATGGCACCTGAGAGAGATGGCTTGAGCCACAGCCCTGGAAGCAGTGTCACTGGGATCCACAGCCATATGAAATTGATACTTTGTGGCTCCCAAGACAGTTTTTACAGTTTCTGCCTAGTCCTGAGTCACCCTCTCTGGGGCTTGCTGGCTGATAGCCAGTACAGAGTTCCAGAGAGCCTTTTGGTATTGTGTTCTCTCTCATTCATGCCACAAAAGCTCTTTGAGACTTTCACCACTTGTGCCCTGTATACTCTTAGCACTGCATCCTGGGCCTTTCTAAGCAAAATTGAGCCATAATCAGCATGCCACAAACAAATGTGAATCCCTCTCGAACCGTAAGTGCTACACACAAAGTACCAGTGGCAAAGTTGTTCAGCACAACATTACCTTTCCAATGGTGCTATGCAATCAATTGTAAATCAATTTAGTTTTTATTTTATATTAGCTGAAATACCAAACTGATTTTTTTCTGATTTGTTTCAAGGTGTTTAGGTGAGACATGAGAGACAAATGTCAGCCATGCACACCATACCTTAAACAAACGCAAATAACTCCTAAAGTATACGTGGTAGACACAAAGTATCAGTGGCAAAAGTGTTCAGCACAGAATTATCTTTCCAATGGGGCTATGCAAGCAATTGTAATCCATTTCGTTTTGTTTTTTTATAGTAGCTGAAATACCAAACAACTGTGTTTTTTGTTTCCAGATTTATTCAAGGTGCTTAGGTGAGGCTTGAGAGACAAATGTCAGCCATTCACACCATACCTTAAACAAATGTGAATAACTCCTAAACTAAAGTATGCATGATAGACAGTATCAGCAGCAAAATTGTTCAGCACAAAATTACCTTTCTAACGGCGCTCTGCACTCAATTCTAAGCAATTCAGTTTGTTTAATATTTAGGTAAAAACTGCTGACTTCCTCAGACATTTCTAGGCCCGAGTGAAAGTTAGCAGAGTACGTCTATAGGCATTATTGTCCTGAGTGGCTGTGCTTTCAGACGCCACCTACAGGCATATCTAGGCCTGAATGAGATATACACCATGTAAGTAGAAAGGCAAAGTACTGTGGCAAAAAAGCTGTGGTGTAAGATTTCTTACCCATCGTGTCCAGTTTTCTAGATTCCTTTTCTGGAGTCTGGGAAGACAGAGGCACCTTAGCTGTATCACAGGCTGTAGCCTGTGCCACTCCTTCATGGTCTGGGTGTATGTAGAGAAACTCAGCATTAGTTTTGTCTCGCTGATACTTTTTCTCTATTTTCTTGTCCACTCCTGGAATGGAGGTGAGATTCTGGAGTAACTTAAAAGTAGCCCTGTGAAGGGACTTGTGTATTGGAAGGAATAGCTTTTTAGAGGGAGGGAGACTCATCATATATAAAAAGCCTGCCTCCTCATCCTGGTCAGTGGTCTCTTGGCTAGTGAGATCCAGAGTGTCCACCATATGGTGGACAAAGGTATAATGAGAGGAGATATCCTCCTGTCCATTAGAGGGAGAGCCAAACTCTTGGTCAGGGGATACATCTCGTTCCAAGGGTTCACCCTTCCCCCTAATCATCACCATACTGGTAAAAACCCTGGCCCAGCCATTTCCTCCGTAGAGGGAATCTTTTTTTTTTTTGAGACTGGCATCTCCCTTTGCTTTACAGCAGGAGGGGCAGTAATAGGTTTTGTTTCTTTTTAGTAGGCACTGAATCAGGAACCTGGCTCAGCATTTCTTTTCTTGGCTTGGTCATTATAATTTTTATTAGACTTATTTTCTAAGGGGTCCATACAGGACCTATCTTTAGTTTTCTGATGAGAGAAGGACCCCTCTCTTCAGGATTTTACTAAAGGGGGAAGCAGACTGAAAAGCCATTATTTCCAGCCTTTGGGCTCTTAACTGTTTTTGAACAAAATTTAGTGCAAAGTTCACAGTTAGTAAGAATATGGGCTGGACCAAAACAACTTTGACAAAGGTTATGGCCGTCTGCCTTAACCACTGTTTTCAAGTGCTATCATTTGTAAAACCAGTGGGTCCAGTCCTTTAGATCTATTTGACATGCCAATTCATCAAAGGACCTTGAAAAATAGTTCCCTGAATGAGAAAAATTAGTAAATTCTGGGCCGGCAGTGTAGCCTAGAGGTTAGAGTAACGAGTTATGAATGAGCTTGCTACATCCAAAAGACCTGGGGGGTTTGATTCCCACAACCTCCACTTGCATACTGTGCGACTGAGCAAGTCACTTAACCACCCAGTGCTCCCGGTTTGCCCCTGAAAACAGGCACCTGTGCCTAGTGGGCCTTACCTGGTTACCAAAGAATTAAAAAAATAAATAAATAAATGTAGGGCCGGCCCGTTAGGCGCAGCCGTGGGATTTCACGCGACACACGCAACTGGGTTCGGGAATGGGACCCGGGTCATCAGAGGGCTTGGCCGGGAGAAGGGATTGAGCGTCCAACGGACTGCCTCCTTCTCCGGGAGGGTTGGGCTAGCAACCGAGCGATGGGGGCCTAGCGGAGGCTGGTGGACACCCACGCTGCCGCTAACTCAAGGAGGGTGGGGAGAGAGGCGGGACGGACGCTTGCGTCATTGCACGCCGCCTCCTCAGGGGTGGGGAAAACCGGGGAAAACGGAGCTGCCGGCCGCCATGGATGAAGCCCGCCACGGCTTCCGATGTGCTCCCAGGCCAAGACCCCGACCTAGACTATTTCACACCATGCATCTGAACCCCTCATGCCGCAGGCCTCCGCCGTGGGCCAAGCCATGGGTTATCGGGGGTGGCTGATTTGGGAGCAGAGCCGGCGAGCCGGACCGAGCTGATTGGCGGCAGCAGCTCGTAAAAATACAGTGAATTGCAAAAAATTAAAAAATGTAAAATTCGGTCAGTTTCTAAACACTGTGGAACCGCTAAGAAACAGTTTTCGAAAGACAAAAATAAAGTAAAAAAGTATGAAAAACACAATTCACTTCAAATATAAGGAACCGCTATAAAAATAAAGCTTAAAAAGTTAAAAGTGCAATATTTTTACCTCAGAAATAAAGCGCAGTACCCGTGGGAGGAAAAGTTGTGAGGAGAAAGAACATGGTTCCAGGGAGCCGAAGGGAACTGTGGAAAACAGTCAAAAACACAATAAAAATGCCATAAAACACTAAAGGCACCACAAAGTAACATAAATTACTGACTCAAATAAAATAACGTCTTCAAGCTAATCCTTTTCCATCATTAACATAAACTCCACCACCAGTCAAGCATACTGAGGGATTCCTGGGGTGAGAAAGTTTTCCATGACAGAAACATAAGCCACAACTCACAGCAGGCTCAAAAGGTGCCAACATCAAGTTTTCAAGTAAAAAATTCAAATCCCAAGGTGGGACTGAATTATGGATAAGATGTTTCATGTAAAGGATACCACTCAGAAAAGTATGGGACAACCCCAAATTGGGCAACTGCATGACCATCAATGGGGCATGGAAAGCTGACATAACTGCCAAATGCATTATAACAGAGGAACACTGCAGGTCTAAGTCATATAGAGAAAGCAAGCATTCCAGCACAGAAATCACAGGACATGTACAAAAGTCCATATTCCAGGAAGCAGACCACAGAGTGAGGCGTTTCCATTTCAGGGAATAAATATGCCTGTTGGAAGGCTTCATAGCTGCAAGCAGGACATTGAAACCTTAGAGGATACCCCAAAATATGCAATGGCTAGGTTTTCATGTGCCATGCACACAGGTGCAGGGACTTCAGGTCTGTATGGACCAGGGACCCCTTGCCCTGTGACAACAGATCCCACCGAAGAGGTGAAGGAACAGGATGCTCCACCGCCAGATGCTGAAGGAGTGGAAACCCTATTTGGCGAGGCCAGAATGGAACAAAGAGGATGCAAGTGGCACTCACCACCCATAGCTTGAGCACAACCTTCTGTATTAGAGGAATGGGGACAAATGCGTATAGGACTGTCCCTTTCCAAAAGGAGAGACTGTGCCTCACCAAAAAACTCTAGGCCTTGGAGTGAGAAAGCAGAAATGTAGCAGTTTTATGTTGTATGGGGACACAAAAAGATCCAAATCTGGATGATCCCATCTTGCAAAGAGGTAGTTTTCTATAGAGATCGGCAGCTTGCAATCATGAACCATTAACTGGGGCCTACTTAACCTGTCACCTTAAACATTTTAGAGGCCTGGGAGAAACATGCCCAATGGCTGAAGGCCATGAGATGGATGCCAGTACCATACTCTCATTGCTTCCCTGCACACGGGATAGGAGTGAGTGCCCCCTTGTCTGTTGATGTAGTGCATCACATTGTAACTGTTGGTCTGGATTAACAGAGGACCAGGGTAGAGATGATTCTGAAAGGCTTGGAGGCTGTACAGGACAGCCTGCATGTATGAGCAGCTCAGCCTCAACCCTGGTCCATGACTATTGTGTCTGGTAAAGGTAGAGATAAGCACCCCAGCCGGAGCACGAGGCATCCATGGTGAGGATATGTACAGAAGGAATGAAACGCCCTTGAGTAAATTCTTGCGGTCCATCCACCATAACAACGCTCTGCACAGTGGATACGTGACAAGAACTATTTATTCCAACTCATGAGTAGACTGATCCCACTGGACCCAGAGTGTCCACAGTGATATCCACATATGAAGTCAGGCTAGTGGCATAGGCACTATGGCCACAGCCATGAGGCCAAGGAGACAAAACATTATTCGTGCAGAGATGTAGTGGCTCCTGTGCACCAAGTGTGCCTGGGCAATTAAGGCCCTGTTCAGACTTCAGCATGGTAACTTAAAATATGTTTCAAAATGGATTAATTACTGTGTTGTAGCATCCGCTGTACCACAAACGTGTTGTAAACTGTTTACAGCATCTGCACTACTGCCTCCAGACCAAGTTAAACATACAACTGGTTCCATGCACTGACATTGTGTTGCATGGAGGAGAACCGTGCCTGACCGTCTACACTACTGTTAAAACTGAACTAACTCCGTAGCGTTTTAAAAACCATGCTTAAGCCTAGGTCTTATCAAGGTTTAAAGGGTACCTAAACAAGCAGTTTTTTAAAACTGTTAACTCCAAAATCTGGCTTCATAATGAGGTAAAGAAAAGGCTGCAGTTTATTTATTTTATTTTTTTATTTACTGAAGAGTTTCACCAGAAAAAAAACATGCTGAGCAACAAGTTGCTCGTCTAACGGTGCATCCTGGGGGAGAGGGAAGAGGGGAACATAGGCATTACAGTGCAGATAAATCGAATGTACATTTTCAGTTACAGTTTGATATGACATATACATAGCAACACAGTGCAGATAAAGCGAATGCATATATGCAAAAATGGTTGGATAAGACACATAGGTAGAAATGAAACAAATGTGTTTACAAGGTTATACAAATACAAGCAAAATATGCTTGAAGTGCAAAAAAACATTGTGAAATACAGCAGAATCTTCATTGTCAAGTGCAGTTTGAGGAGTAAAAGTTGTGTAGGGCCTGGCAGATGGAAGAGGGGGATGAATAGTGTCGGATGGACATAGGTAGTGAGTTCCAGAGTGTTGGGATGCGATAAGAGAAAGCTCCTTGGCCGCTTGTACTAGTACGTCATGGAATAGCCAGAGTGCGAGAGTCAGTGGATCTGAGAGAATGGTGCGGGGGAGGTGGAATGGAAAGGGAGGAAGACAGGTAAGAGGGGAGAGAACCAAACCAGAATTTAGAGGCAACTTTCACACAGTGCAAGAGTCATCTGCACTGCAGGGAGGGGAAAGCAAGGGAGTGGTAGTTATGCTAAAACTGCATTTATGTAAATAGCATAAATGGAGTTTCATAGCTTTTGAAAAATGTAAACATCAGCCTTTCAGTTTCAAAAAACAGCACTGCCTGCTCCCTAAAATGTCTGCCGAATGTGTTGCGTGATGACATCATTGGAGCCAGAGACAAGAGACCCACATGGCTCCCCTATACTGCTAATTATTTTTCCCCCTTTATTTTGAATTGTTTCACCAGAATGATCAACACCATGTGTTAACATGTGGATTATTTTGATCAGTACGCGTTAGGCTATGGTTTTGTTCATTTCGTTTACTTTAGCTTGCTGAAATTGTTTTGTAATCCAGCTGGCTTTCTCTTTGGCAAACCACAGTACAGTACAACACTTCAAATACCTGGTGATCAAGTAGTTATGTGTTGTCCTGAAATTTGTAGCGAAGTACTGGTCTAGTCCAATTCCAAAGTTCATGCTTTCTTGTTAATCCACAAATAAGCTTCTCTTGTAGTCTTTTTCCACATGAACCCCCTGCCTTCTGTTTAACACCCCACCATCCACAATCTGTCCTTAGTACTGCCTGGGGCTACATATGAGCTTGCGGTCTCATGAAGAGAATTATCACACCTCAGATTTTAATGTTGAACGTCAGGGTGTAGTGCAGACTTATACCGATATGCTTCATCAGCTGGCACTGTTAAAAAATGTCTCCCAAATCACTCGCCAGTCGTCATTCTCAATGTTCGACTTCTCCCACAGTAAACATTGAGCAGATCACCACCCTTCTGCACAGTGAAGGTAGTATGTACAGTCCCCCTGTTGTGTTTTTTCCCCTGCCTTATTAACCAACAACTAGGTCTTCCTGGAGGGCCAAGTAATAAGCATCAGGACACAACAGAAAAACTGCCATTCATACCCTCATAAGGGCTGCACTTACTATGGATAACAATAGTATTAGACGGAGAGGCATACTAATGCCTTGAGAAGATCCACCCGACTTCCAGTTTCAGTCTAACCTTTTACCTTTGATCTACAGAACCCCACAAGACAGTCCTCAGCAATTCTTCTCCAGCACTTTTCTGTGCCGTACTCTACACAATACAAATTGGCTGGCTACTACTCTTCTTAATCTTGACCGAGCTATACACAGCTCCTGCGATACTGTCCCAAAAAACCTCAACCCCCCCGGTAATCTCCCCACACGGAATTCAAGTAACAATTTAGGTGCAACCCTGCCACAGCGAGTATTTGTCATCGCTGGCTGCTCTCATCCACAGTCAGGTAGTGATCATGGTGTTGGCAGCCCCACATCTCAGATCTCACAATGATCTGCTCAGCTTCCCCTGTCCTGTCCTCCCCTACCCTGAATATAGCTGTACCCTGTTGGAATGGTCTCTTCGGTCCCTCTCTGGCATTCATTCTTCCCACCTGCTTCACACACCAAAAACTGGTGAGCTCACCCTTCTGCATCATGAATGTGGTTAGTACAGTCTCCCAAATTTTTTTTTTTTTTTAAACACATAATAAACATGATCTTCTGGTAAGCCAGGCTGATAGCAGCAAGGCACAAGGGAAAAATGGGCTTTCCTACCCATATAAGGCCTAAGCTACCTATGATTAGGCACTATTAAATGACATGCATAATGATGCACACACCCGTCATTTAATAGTGCCTAATCAAAGGTTGCCTAGATCTTTTAAGGATAGGAAAGCCTCTCTTTCCCCTTGTACCCTGCTGCTATCAGCCTGACTTACTGGAAAGATGCATTTATTTTTATGTCAAAAAACCCGGGGGACTGCACTAATGGCATTCATGATGCAGAAAGGTGATGGGCTCACCAGTTTTTGGTGTGGGGAGCAGGAGTGAAGAATGAATACCAGAGGGGGACTGAGAAGGCCACTCCTGCAGAGTACTGCTATATTCAGGGAAGGGGGACAACAGAAGGGGGAGAAAGATGTGCAGATCACTGAGATATAAGATGTAGGGCTGCCAGCACCATGATCGCTACTTGACCTCGGTGTCCTGGCCAATATCCACCTTCCCATAAAACCAGTTCATGCAATTGTCCAAGGCTGTGTGTGGGTATTAATGTGTGAAATGGCTGCCACTACACATTGTCACTTCACTACCAATCTAGCATAGATTGCAAAGCACTTTGGGATACAATGTGTATGAAAAACACTATATTAATGCTGATTCTTATTTCCCATGGAAAAAGAAGACAAGCGTATTTTTGATTTCCAAGGAAGTATTAACTCTGGCATCGGACTACACAAGAACTTTGTTACAAACAAGTGGTGAATCTAGGGGGCGGTGAAGGGTGCCGCTGCACCCCCCCCCCCCATTGTAACGTACTTGCTTGCTGCTGCTGCATTTCACTTTGTTGAAGATCTACGGTTTATTGATTGTACAAGTGTTTACAGTCAAAACTATGGATTACATTTGTAGTTCCTGTCAAAACATACTAAGAAAGAATAATAGACAATATAAAGGTTTAAAAAAATCATAAAAAAGTGCATAACAAGTATGCACACCACCCCAGCACCCCCACTGTAACATCCTTGGTCCACTATAACCACTAGACTACCAGGTATTTGAAGATTTGTACTGTACTGTGGTTTGCCAAACAGAATGTTGGCTGGATTAAAACACAATTTTAGCATGTTAAAGTAAACAAAATGAACAGAACCATAGCCTAACATGCATATTGATCAAAATAATTCACATGATGTTGACCATTTTGGTGAAACACTTCTAAACAAAGGGAAAAAAAAAGAACTAGTTAGCACTATAGAGAGCCATATAGCTGTCCGACTGTGGCTCCAATGATGTCATCACGTAACACTCTTGGCAGCCATTTTGCGAGGCAGTTTTTTTTTTTTTTTTTTTAAATTGGAAGGCTGATTTTATATTTTTCAAATGTTCTGGAACTGCATTTAGGTATATTATATAAATGTGGTTTTAGCGCTGATGTATACAGCAGCCTTTCCTTTAGTCCCCTGTGAAGTCAGATTTTTGAATAGTTTGTTGGCAAAATGTTGTTTAGGTATCCTTTAAGCAGTTTTTAAAAATAGACTACAAGATATGTTAGGTGCAGATACAAACTGTGCTATGGCACTTTAAAACGGTTCAAGCTCCTTAAACCATTTTAAAAACCCTAGTCTGAACAAGGCCTTAGAGTGTCCACCCTGTCCTGCAGCCAGAAGGCTCATCCCTTTTCTGTGTCTAATATCACCCCTATGTACTGCAGTCTTTCTCACCAAGTCAACACAGACTTTAGCACATTCACTGTGACCCCCAAGTTGTTGAACAACTGACATGTCTGAGACAAGGTGTGAAGCAGAGCTTCCCTGGAGCTGGCCTTCGGGAGCCAGTTGTCCAGATAAGGGAAATATATAGGCCTTCCCTGTGAAGTGCTGCTGCAACTACTGCCAAGCATTTTGTAAAGACCAGTGGCGCAGAGGACAAGCCAAAGGGCAATACTTTAAACTGATAGTGCCAGCTCTCCAGCATAAAGGGGAGGTACTATCCAAGGAACTTCTTGTCTTTATATGAAGGTGTGCGTCCTTCATCTCCAGAGAACACAGTCGGTCCCCTGTTTGTAGTAGCGGAATCAGGGTTTGCAGAGATACCATTCAAAACTTTTTGTATTTGATGTATAGGTTGAAATCTCTGAGCTATAACACAGGACACTGATCCTCTGTCCATTTCAGGATAAGGAAATACTGTATCTGGAACAGAGCCTTTCGTTCCTTTCTTGGGGAAGAATTGGTTCAAAGGCACACTTTGTCTACAGTCTGGAAGAGATTTTTCACAAATAAAGTGTGATGAGCTTGCTCGGTTTTTCGCTGATAAGGTTGCCAGCATTAGGTTGGATATCGGCCAGGCTCATTCTTCAAGGGTTTGCAGTGATCGGCAGGGGGAAACAAACACCTGTGTTGCCTGGTTTGACTTTGGTAGGCGGAGTTTATGGATATTGTGAGGATTGTCCAGACTGTACGTCCAACCAGCTGTAGTTTGGATCCGGCCTCGCCTTATTATTAGGTTGCGAGATACTATCTGTCCGACCACTGCTGAAATTGTTTGGAAATCTCTGGAGCAGGGGATCTTTCCTGATCCCCTAAAGGAGGCGGTCGTTCGACCACTCCTAAAAAAACCTTCATTGAACCCGAACTGTCCAGCTAACTACAGACCTGCCTCTAACCTGCCCTTTTTGGGTAAGGTTATTGAAAAGGTGGTTGCACTGCAACTGGACGACCATATCAATCAATCAATCAATCAATCAATCAAGTCTTTATTTAACCAGGCGTTCATCGTTGAGCAGAAGCTCATTTGCAAGATGGACCTGGGTGGAGCATGAACAATTGTATATACAGGTCAACACAGGTATTTACAAGGCAATACAGATAATACTCTTTACAGAGGAAGAAAAGAAGTTCATATGTACATAGAATTATACAGATATTGTACAGATTACATGGTATTTACATACATAGAAGTGTCTATAGGAAGATAAAGCAGGTTATCTAAGGTTGCAGGAGGAAGTAATGGAAGAAAAAATAAAAATAAAAATATACACCAGGTAGAGTGAAGGTAGGGAAGAAGAGAGGAGGGAAGTAGGGGAGAAAGGCTAGGAGGGCACGGTGCACAGAAAGGAGTTGGTAAAGCTGGATGTAGAGAAGGTGGATGGAGAATAGGAGTGTGTGGAGCCCCGGATTGAATGCTATAAAGCACGGGCATGGTAGGGATGTCACAACCCAGGGTAGTGAGCTCCTATCCGAGGTTGGGAAAGGAAGAATAAGGGGATGGATGGGCCTAGTGTTGATAAGACAGGGGATAAGAGAGAGAACAATTAGGCTGGTGAGGAGCAAGCTAGGGGCTGTACTGCAAAACGGGTCTAGGGCGGTTATATACCAGTGCAGACACCGTATTGGTCTGAGTGGGTGAAGCAGTTACATACTTCTCTGATTGTACAGAAATAAAGCATCTTGAAAGCATTTATACCGATTAGAGTGCTTAATTTGAGGGTTTTTTGTAGATCGTTCCATAAGGTAGGTAGCAAGAAGCTTATGGCTGCCCTGCCGAAGCGGGATTTTGCTTTGGGTACTTTAAGTGTAATCATATCATAAATCACAATGTCTATGATACTCTCCAATCGGGATTTAGGAAAAGACATAGTACTGAGACTGCCCTTGTCCGGGTTCTAAATGATCTCCTGATAGCTAGAGATCGAAAAGGCGATACTATTCTAGTCCTTCTTGATCTCTGCAGCATTCGACACTGTGGACCATGATGTGCTTTTGAACGCTTATGGTTCTATCATGGACTGTCTGGTACAGTTCTGCAGTGGTTTCAATTTTTTCATGGGGCGGAGACAGAGGGTTATCACCGAATTTATTCTCTGATGCCTTCTCTGCCCTGTGGGTTCCGAGGGGCTCCATTTTAGTACCCATGTTGTTCGCTGTCTATATGCTGCCATTGGAGACATTATTAGGCAATACAGCTTGGGTTTCACTGCTATGCAGATGATACCCAGCTGTATTTGTCTTTTAGTCCCGGACAGGAAGATGCAGTATCTATACTTAACAACTGTCTATCTGAGATCAAGGATTGGATGAGTGCCAGCTGGCTAAGGTTAAACCCGGATAAGACTGAGGTGTTGGTGGTGGACCCAGGTCGCCTTGAGGCGGGTTGTAGGGCCGGGCTTCCTTCCGGCATATAGATCGACGGTGCCCAGCTCCCAACCTCAGACCGGGTGCGTAACCTGGGCGTTATTATTGACGATGGTTTGACCCTGAAGTTTCAGGTGTCATCTGTTGTCAAATCTTCCTTTTATCATCTTAGGAATATCGCTCGGGTGAAACACCTGGTTCCTCTGGCTGACCTTCCGGTATTGGTCCATGCCTTTGTTACCTCTCGCCTTGATTACTGCAATGCCCTGTACCTAGGGCTACCAGGGGTTGATATCCGCCGCTTGCAGCTGGTGCAGAACGCAGCAGCCAGGCTTTTGACTGGGACATCTATGAGAAGTCATATTACGCCTGTGCTGCGCGAACTGCACTGGCTGCCGGTTCAGTGGCGGATCACCTTTAAGGTCAGGTTACTGACCTATAAAGCCCTACACGAACAGGGACCGCGGTATCTTCAAGATCTCCTTGTTCCCTACTGCCCTCTTGCTCGCCTCCGCCCGCCGATGAGGGATTGCTAGAGGTTCCCAGGGTCCGCTTAAAACCTCTGAGCTCGGGCATTTTCTTATGCTGCCCCTACCCTGTGGAATTTTCTACCCTTGCCGGATACGAGGCTGCCTGACCGTTGAGAGTTTTAAGTTAGAATTAAAAACTTATTTATTTAAACAGGCATATGGAGAGTGATTTTATTGTAATTATATTGTTATTTGTTGTTGTATGTTATATGTATGTATTTTAACTATTTTATCTGTACAGCGCTTTGGTTTTGAAAAGCGCTTTAAAAATAAATTTTACTTTACTTTTACTTTACTTACACACTTCAGAAATAGGGTGTAAATCTCCTCCTTTTAGAAGTGTCCCGGAGGATTAAAAGAAGGAGGCGGAGGATGACCTGGAGGTAGGAGAGCTTCCTCAACATCATAACCAAACAGTCTGGAGCCCTTAAAACGAGGCAATCAAAACTTCCTGTTGAACATCAGTGACAAAACCAGCTACCCCAAGACAAGAATAGTGTCTAATGCAAATCCCAGATGCTACAGCCCTATGAGACACATCAGAAATACTGTAAGCTGAACAGAGCAAATGTTTGCCAACTTCAGCACCAGCAGAAAAAGTTTCTGTCAAAGTATTCTTGGCAGAACCACAAGGTAAAGCCTAGGCGGTTGTTGTGGTATTTAATCATGTGGGCCTAATAGTCTGCAATCCTAAGGCCCAAGGATGCTGAGGTGTGGACTCTTTATCTTGAGGCAAAGTACTCATGTGTCTGAGAGTTTTAGAGCGAGCATGAGCAGCCATGATGACTACAGAGTCAGTTTCAGGGAACGTAGCATACTAAAACTTAGCAAACGGAGCAGGGTACTACTTATCAGATCTCCCTAGAACCTCAGGTAAGGTGTTGGGCCTATGCCATGCAGCAAAGCTAGCATCCTCTAAAACAGGATATACAGGAGGAAATATAGAAGGAAAACAAGGCACCACCAAAAATTCCATCAGATTCCCCTTAGTGGGTTCTTCCTCTTCAACTGCAAAACTCATGGCAGACTACATTTGCTGCAACATCGCCTGGAAAGAAGGATCTTCGGGGGAGATCTGGGGAAGGGGATATACGCCACAGAGTCCTCACTGCAGAATGAGACTGTGGACCTAGAGGGCAGATTCCCTTCTTCAAATGCATCCTCACCCTCATCTTCCTCCTCTAAATCCTCAATATCCATGAGGTCAAGATTATATTCCACCTCACTGTTGTTGTCATGAGCAATGACAGGTTCTCTTGAAGGAACTGTTGACATCATCAATGGTGGCTAAAAGGCAGGAATGTGCGACATGCTAGAAGAAACCATCAACAAAGGCCCTAGAACCAATGGCCCTGTCAGCAGCACAGCTATCCTCTGCAGCAGCAACAGCAGCAGGAGCTGTAACATATCTGAAAATGACATCAGCACAGCCTCGGAGTTGATGGCACCCTGAGATGGGTCCAGGACTACCTGTGTCCAAGGGCCAGAACCCAACAGCAAAGTACCATCCATAGTAGTTTCGGCTGAGCCAAGCCCTGACACTGGTGTCTCAACAACTGTCGGGGAGGGCTCTCATCAACACCGCTCAAGCCGGCGTTGATGAGATGTTTTCAGTGACAACTGGGACCTCGCTGGTAAAGCAGTCTTTTCTTTATCTCTGTGTTTGTGTGTATAGCCAGATGAGGAGGAGGCCAGAGAGGATGACCACTCCATATTTTTCTCTTTCAGTTTCAACGACCGTTTATTGGTTGACAGCTAGGAGAAGCAGACCTGGAAACCTGTTCCTTTTCCATATCTTTTAACACTTTTTGAGCAAAAGAAGGTTTCTAGAGCCTTCTGAAGGCGTAACCTTGTAGTCTGTTTGAAACTCTGGCAATTCTCACAAATCTTTATGTCGTGAGAAAGGTCCAAACACCACACACAAATCGTGCAAGTGTCGTCTCTGTAAATTTTATAACCAAAACCACCAATGTCAGCACAAAGGCCATTTATCTTTCGGTGGCATGCAGAGATGACAATGGTAACAACTGAAAAGAATAAGAAAATAAAAACGACAACGGCTTTGTTTAGCAGGCCCGACGAGGATGATCAATGGCAGAAGAAAGAACTGAGGAGTACTGGGTCCACCCACGCAACATACATGCTGACACTGTATGTCATAGTGGATGGCACCCAGCTAGCAAAAAGCTTCTGTGTGGTCCTGACACCGACTGCTTACAGTTCCAAAGGTGTGACCTAATGGAGGAGTTATCCTTGATGAAGATCTGTCCAAATCCCATTTTATAACACTTGAAACGCAACTATGTGTGTATTTTTGCATGAATATAATTTTTTTTTTTTTTTTTTAATCAAGAACCAATATGATTAGTAACTGATGCAGCATATCTAGGAAGTAAGCATAAAGACACTACTTTTAAAGTTCTTGCGCACTCTGGCTGGGGTGTAGACTGTGAACAAAAACAAACTTGCTATGGAGACCACACATTGTCTGCATTCCCAGTAAGAGAGATGACTTTCAAGAACTGAGACTAGATGCACTCGGGAGCCGGCAGTAACAAAACATGAAGAAGGGAGACGGGGCTGCATGGAGGCCATCACCAGCAAAGAAAGAAATGGGAGCAAGTGAGGTGAACAGCTGAACGAGCAGGTAACTGGGCAGGCAGGCAACAGTTTCAGGTATGCAGAGACAATAAATGGCAGGTATTTTTAAAAACGATCAAAGTGACTTAGAACAATTATCTTTTGCAAAGATGTTGGGTTGACAACAGATCTTTTTTGGACAGGGTTCTGCTGACACAAACACATGCACTAGAATGTCAACAACAAATCATTAAGTAGCATTTTTGTTCCCCTTTTTCTAATATCTAAATTCATCTTTGAATCTGTATTTCTGCATGTAAAAACGTCACTAGAAGGGCCCAGTATAAAGTGGTAAAATTGTGCTAACTAAAGATACTAAAATATCAGTTGCCAGTATTACTTTTGGAATCATATCATTATAATGTTGAGTCCTGCTCTGCAAGCTATTTGCATGCTGTGGTAAAACAGGCTCCAAATTATTACAAAGCTGACCTAGAATTTGTTTACACATGCTATTCTGTCTTAAACCAAAATTCTGATAAACAAGATTTTCCACGTACCTGTGAGACCTAAATATGCAGCTACATAGCGTGTTTCAAGGCCTTCTTTTATGGTCTGAATTGCACCATAGATCGGAGGTAGAATCATAATCAGGTTACTCACTGTATTCCCTGAAGAACAGAAACGGAACACAGATTTGCTTATAAGGCAATAAGAAATCTGAAACAAAGCAGCATTCATACCATAAACAAGACTTCAACAGTTTTAGCTATTCAACAGTGAAACCTCCCTTTTCTTTAAAAAACACATTCTTGGCCAATGCACTAGCTGAACTGCTAACATTAGTGGGTTAGTCTTCTAAAAAGGATCATGCTTTGAATCATAGTGGTTGCCTTAAAGTGGCAGTGTAGGTTAGGGAGTACACAAGCTGTTACTTTGCAATAATCACATTTTTCAGAGACACCAAAAAAGTTTTAAACCCATGTTTAATAACTTACATTTTTATTACTAGAAAATCAGTTTAATCAGACACCAATTAATATGGTTGCACCGGGAAGCGTGGCTGCCATCCACTCAGCCAGCCCCAACACAATGTTCACAGATAGATCAATGGATATTTTCAAAAAGTTATCTAGAGAACTGGTGGCATATACAAATAGTTGGTAGCATATCTGCCTTCCAAGCTGTTGACCTAGGTTTCATTCCTGGTCAAAGCAGAAGTTAATCTCCTGTTACTAAACAGATTAAGAGGCAAATTCTGGAGAGAAAATACCATCTTTTTTCTTATTCTTTGGTAACCGGGTACAGCCCACTAGGCACTAGTGCCCGTCTTCAGAGGTGGCCCGGGAGCACTGAAGTGGTTAAATGACTGCTCAGAGTCACACAGGGAAACAAACCCAGGTGTCCTGGATGTATCAAGCTGATTCACAGCTCATTATTCTAACCTATAGGTTCTACTGCCAGCGTAAATTAACCCAAACCCATTAATGGTGGCACAACATGAGAAGGGGTAGCATTCTGGCTTATAAACGTGTATGTACGTCCGTACTCAAACTGGGTATAGTCAGTGCTTTGTGGGTTGTGGTGCACGGAAAATGGACCTGAAAGGAAAGTTGTATAGATATTAGAGCCCCCCCCCGCCTCAAAGCTTCCCACCCCACCCCCAATTAGTTTTTTTCAAAGGTTCTATTTTAGCAGCTGTTACTTTATTTTAATTTTCAAAAGTTCGGAGTTGGGAAGATGGGCGGATAGTGCACGGCTCCATTTAGTGTGAAAGTGCGGCACCGCACCACTCGCTACAATAGCTCAAAATTAAAATAAAGCAAGTAGCAGCTGCTAAAATTAAGGCTTTTCTTTGTGAAAAGCTTCATCAAGGGGTAAGCGTTTTGGGGGGGGGGGTCTCTATTATTTGGACATCTTTCCTTTAAGTCACTTCCATCACTGCAATGCTACACTACTATATATTTAGTTCCAGAGTAGAAATACCACAATTGCAAATACCCTAATAATGCAAAGCATCATAGAAAGTACCAGAGTACACTACCCACAGTAGCCTCTAGGAGTCGCTACTACCCCCTAATTTTTCCGACTCAAACCAAAGATGCCTTTGCTGTGCTTGACCTCACACAACTGGTCACCTCCCCCACCCAACCAATGGTAATGCCACTCTACTGGACCTTGTCTTCTCTAACAAGCGACATAAAATCACCAACATGACAGTGCTGCCAAATGCCCTTAGTGATCACTGCCCAGTCCTCTCTGACTGGTCATGTAACCTGGAAAAACCTAAACCCACCTTTTCCACCAGAAGGCGCCTGCGCTCTGGCAAACTGGCACTACTTCATGAGCACCTTACCAACTGGGACTGGTCCCCTATAAAACTTGCCTCCAACATTGATGCAGCCCTCAGCTACTTCATATACTCCTTCAACTTGGCCTGCAACACCTATGAGCCCCTCTCAAAATCTCTAGTAAAGAAGCACAGCTCCCCCTGGATCACCTCCACCCTCATCACACAGATTCATGACAGGGACAACCTCTGATACAGAGCCATTGAGACTGGAAACCCACAGATGGGCAAGCCTATAGAGCTGCACGTAATAAGTGTACATGGGCTATCCATAGTGCAAAAGCAACCTACTACAGGAACATCCTCGCCTCCACCTGGGGCTCTGCACGCAAGTTCTGGGGCAACCTAAGGGAACAAAAAGGTAAAACAAAGTCCCCACCACCATCCCAGCTCAATATCGGTGATGCAGTCACCACAGACCCACAAAGTATTGCCAGTGGCCTAAATTACACCTTTTCTGATCTTTCCTCTACTTTACCTGCAAACTTCTTTGACCCTACTTCCAATCCTCCCCAAACCACCCCCCAATACCCTCCATTCTGCTTCCAAATTCTCTCACCGTCTGCTGCAAAACCCTACCTGCTTAAAGTCCTAAATGGTGCCAGCCACAGCAGCGACACTCTTGATCTCAATCTCCTTTGCACTACACTGGATGTTGTCCTCACCCCCCTCACTGACCTTCTCAATTACTCCCTCTACCTTGGTCAGTTCCCCCATCTTTGGAAAACCGCAGTCATCACCCCAGTACACAAGGGTGGTGATCGTTCCTCCCCAGGTAATTTCAGACCAATCTCCATCCTCCCTCCTCTCTCCAAAGCCCTGGAAAAAATAGTCGCAGACCAAACAGACACCTCACCGCACACAACCTCCTTTGCATGGAGCAGCACGGCTTTCACTGTGGTTTTAGCACCACCACCACCCTCCTAGAATTTTCCACATTCATTCACTCTGCACTTGACAAGGGTCACCTTGCCGGAGTAGTCTTTATTGATCTGTCGAAGGCTTTCAACACGGTCTGTCACCCCCTTTTCTTAGACACCCTCACACAACTGGGGTTCGCCCCTGGCCCAGTAAACTAACTCACCAGCTACCTCACAGATTGAACACAATGCGTAAGAATCAACAATATCCTCTCAAGCCCTCGTCAGGTCCGCTCTGGAGTCCCCCAAGGCTCCATCCTTGGACCTCTACTATTTAGCCTATACTAAATACACTGCCAAACTCCTGCCCTGATAACATACTCCTATATGCAGATGATGCAGTCCTTTTCACTTCCCACCCAGACCCTGTCCAACTTCAGCATGCCCTACAAACCTCTTTTGCACAAACCGAACAGTGGTTCCTTGACCACAGACTCGTAATTAATCTAAAAAAAAAAAAAAAAAAAAAACATGCTTTTCGACCACAACCAAAACAAATACAAGAGCGCCGCACCGACAGTCCTGTCCCGCTCCCACCACCCCCTTGATCAGGTTAATACCTACAAATACCTTGGTATTGTCTTTGACTCTGCCCTTACCTTTCATGATCATATCCACATCCTCTGCTCAGCCATCAACACTTGCATAAGCCTACTATACCGCCATAGGGCCAGTCTTCCCCCAGAAGCACTTAGGCTAGCTATTGACTCCTCAGTTCTATCCCTGGTGGATTATGGACTGCTGGTATATGCTGCAGCTGACAACACGGCACTAAACAAAATCAAGCTCTCTATCAACAAAGCCTGTTGGCTATTTACAGGGGCAGATAGGCTCACCCACACCTGTACTCTATACTCCATGTCAAACCTCCTCTCCTTTGATGAGCAACTGCGCTACCAATCCTGTTTGCTCACCCAAACAATTCTCAGAGGACTGACCCCACCTGGCCTGTCTATGATACATAGCACCTCTCTTCAAATGGTCTCCACCTGTAGCTCCACCAAAACCTCACTATTAGTTCCCAGGGTTAGGACGTCCCTGGCACAGAAGTACTTTCAGTATAGAGCCCCCACTTGGTTAACACCCTTCCTCCTAGCATCACATCTGAACATAGGATTGGGCCATTTAAAACATCCCTCCATTACCATTTAGTAATTTCTTGCAACTGTAACTGCACCTAATTCCAGCCCCTTGCTGGAATTAGCCCCTCGACCACTCTCACTGTATTTGAATTCTGGGTGCTCCTTACTTAGCTACAACATTCATATGCTAAAAAATACCCACATTGTATATATCCTTGTATATTTGAAGATTGTTCTTTTCTCGCTGTTATTACAAATTGTATTTAAGGCAAATAATGTATGTACACGCATTTAAGTCTGTTAATCCACCCACTGTCTGTATCCATGCCCCCGTCCTGTATGTGTATGATGAGGAGCCTTTGAAAATAAGTCCCTGACTCAAAGGATTGTAATTTCAATAAAATTAAATAAATAGAAAGAATATACAAATCCCCACAAAAGAATTTGGACTGGCTCAAAAACAGAACTGCATGGTGCCAAAAGACCTCTCAACACAACCAGCAAAGGCGAAGAAAGTACAGTTACGTAAGAACTTACCGTAACAGTAGATCTTCGAGAGAGGCTGTTGCAGTAGGTAATTACATATAGGACTGACGGCCCCACGGAAAAATTTCTAGCTAGCAGTCCCTGGCGAGGGACCGCCCCCATGTCAGGTGACCGGGCGCCAGAAGACGCCGGCATAGCACAACCCGGACGCCGCCTTCCAGTTCTTTCCGCTACAGGCCGGACGAGAGGAGCGGATATTTCCCTCAAATGGAAAAGGAGCTGAAAAAGCCTAGGGGAATGGAGGGCGGGAAGGTATTACCTACTGCAAGAGCCTCTCTCGAAGATCTACTGTTATGGTAAGTTCTTATGTAACTGTACTATCTTACTTCGAGAGGGCTCTTGCAGTAGGTAATTACATATAGGACTGAATCCCAAGCAGTCTGGAACAAAGAAAAGGCACCGGGAGGAAGAAAACTACTCCAAGAAGTAGTTCTAGCCATGCAAGCCTCAAGATAGGAGGCCTTGCAAAACAGCTAGCCCGAAGCCTGCTCTACGGCGAGAGGCAATATCTAAACTGTAGTGTTTCATAAAGGTATGGACGGAAGTCCAGGTGGTGGCAGCGCAGATGTCTGCCGCAGACACATTCTTGAAACAAGCCACAGAGGCAGCTACTCCTCTTGTGGAGTGGCCTCTGACTTGACCCGGGAGGGTCTTGTGGTATTTGTCATAACAGAAAGTGATGCAATGAGCCAACCACTTAGACAGGCATTGCTTGGAAATAGCATTGCCTTCCCTTTTGTGAGCAAAAGAGACGAACAGCTGATCAGTCTTTCTGAGATCTTTCGTCCTGTTGGTGTAGTATCTCAGAATCCGGTGAACATCCATAGTATGGAGTAAATATTCCCCTTGATTAGAGTACTGCGTAAAAAAGGCAGGCAGCTCTATGGACTAATTTAAGGTATACTCAGCTACTACTTTAGGTAGAAACTTAGGATTCGTGTGAAGAGCAACTCATTCCTTGTGAAAAATCAAGTAGGGGATTTTACACATAAGGGCCTGGAGCTCAGAGATTCTTCGAGCCGAAGTAATGGCCACCAAGAAGAGAGTCTTCCACGAAAGAAACTTCAAATCTGCAGAAGCTGCAGGTTTGAAGGGAGGAAGGGTAAGTTTCTCGAGAACAAAATTCAAGTCCCATGGGGGCAGGAGTACGGATGGGGGGCCTCAGATGGAGAACCCCTCTGAGAAAGGTCTTGGAGACCTCCAGTTGAGCAAAAGTCTTGTTTGCGAAGGGAACATGATAGGCCGAAATGGCCGCCATGTGTACCTTCAAAGAGGAGTGGCTGAGACCCAGGTCGAACAGATGACGTAGATACTCCAGCAGAAGCCCTGCTGAACAGGAGAAAGGTTCTACATTCTTGGAAGCGGCCCAAATAGTGAATCTTCATGGCATAAGTGGATCTGGTGGAGGGTTTTCTGGCCTCCAGTAAAATCTCCGCCACTTTGGAAGACACTCCAAAACGGGATTGGGCTAGGTCTGCAGGAGCCATGCATGCAGTTGAAGGGATTTGAGGCCTGGATGGACCAGGGTCCCCTGATCCTGGGTCAACAAACCTCGAGGAAGAGGAGGATCCTCTGAGTATTGTTGTAGAAGACAGAACCAGATTTGCCTGGGCCAGAAAGGAGAGATCAGAATCATTCTCGCGCCTTCTGAAGCTAGTTTCTGCAAAACTCGTGGGATAAGGGGAATTGGGGGAAAAGGCATAGACAAATCTGTCCTTCCAGTCTAGAGAAAGAGCGTCGCTCCAGAAAAGCGCCTCGCTCTGGAACGAGCGAGCAGAAGGTGGGAAGTTTTGCGTTTAGGGGGATGCAAACAGGTCGACCTGCGGTGTTCCCCAAAGTTGGAAGATATTGTCTAGGACCCCTTGGCCCAGTTCCCACTCGTGAGTCAGAGCAGTAGAGTGACTTAACTTGTCTGCCAGGGTGTTGTTGACTCCTGGAACGTGAATCACCGTGAGGTGAAGGTCGTGTTGTGTTGCCCAATCCCAAACCCTCACTGCCTCCCTGCAGAGAGGGTAGGACCGAGTCCCTCCCTGCTTGTTGATGTACCACACCATGCACATGTTGTCCGTCTGGACGGCAAGGTGGCCGGGAAGAATGTATTGGTGAAGGGCTTGGAGAGCGTACAACACTGCCCGAAGCTCGAGCACACTGATGTGGAGAGCTTGTTCTAGCCTGGACCAGGAGGCCTGGGTCCGATGAGGGCCTAGATGGGCTCCCCAACCTTCACCTGAGGCGTCTGTGGTTAAGAGTCTGGGAGGGGGGAGGATGAAAGAAAGGAACTCCCCAAAACAGGTTCTCTCGAACTATCCACCATTGTAAGTCTTGCATCATCGGCGAGATCAGAACTGAGTGATCTAGGTCGTCCACTAGCTGATCCCACTGAGAGCGTAGAGTCCACTGAGAGATCCTCATGTGAAGTCGAGCGCGAGGGACCGTTGGGATAGCAGCCGCCATGAGCCCGAGAAGGCGAAGGACCCACCTCGACGAGACCATCCTGCGGTTGGACAACAGACTTATCTGGGTTCGAAGGGAGGCCGCCCTGTCCAGAGGCAGGAAGGCCTTGCCCAGAGTCATATCGAGGATCGCCCCAATAAATTGTAGCCTCTGGGATGGGTCCAGATGAGACTTGGAATGGTTGATGGTAATACCCAGGCAGGCAAAAACCTGCTGGGTAAGGGAGAGGAATCGCAGGAGTTCCTCCCTGGACGAGGCCGGCAGGAGCCAGTCGTCCAGGTAAGGGAAAACCTGTACTCCCCTGGTACGCAGGTGGGCCGCCACCACTGCCAGGCATTTGGTAAATACTCGGGGGGCCAAGGATAGACCAAACAGGAGTGCCTTGAACTGGTAGTGGTCCCCCTGGAACGCAAAACGAAGGTATTTGCGATGAGATGGGCGAATGGGAATGCACAGATAAGCATCCTGCATATCCAGAGCACAAAGCCATTGGCCCGGCCGGACGAGGGGCAGAAGGCTCTACAATGAGAGCATCCTGAACCTTCTGTACTCTACATAAAGATTCAGGGAACTGAGATCTAAAATCGGTCTGAAATCTCATGTCTTCTTTGGGACCAGGAAGAAATGGGAATAGTAACCCGTCCCCTGAAGGTGAAGGGGGGGACTGGCTCTATCGCTTGCTTCAGCAGAAGAGCCGAGATTTCCTCCTGGACCAAAGGAAGATGTTCCCGTGAATACGATGACTTCAGAGGGGGGTGGCAGGGTGGTTTCTGAAGAAACTCTATGGAGTGTCCTTCTGCTATGAGCTGGAGCACCCAAGAATTGGTGGTTATCCTCTCCCATCCCGGAAGGTGGAGGGAAACCTCCTCCACTGTTCCTCCGGGAGTCCGGCAGGGGAGAGGAAAGGAGTCAGGTGGTGTGGGCAGTGCCGCAGCTGAAGCACCCACTGCTTTTAGCGGGGTTTAGTAGCCGTGGGGGGTTCGGTGTTTGTGGCCCGCCTTTCCCTGGGTTTCACCTTTGGCCGATTCTGTCTGCTGAAAGGGTCGCGCCTGCTGATGGGGACAGTACATGGAATTAACTGACTTCAGAGCCGTCCCCTTCTCTTGCAAATCGGTAATGATGTCCTTGACATCACCCCCGAAAAGCACCGACCTCCGGAAAGGTGCTTCCTGGATAGCAGATTGCACCTCCGGGACCAGACCTGACACACGGAGCCAAGCAAGATGCCGTAGGCCTACAGCGAAAGCTGAGCTCCGCCCAGCAGTGTCCACTGCGTCGTATGTCGCACGTAGCATGAGTCGACTGGCCGAACGAGCAGAGTGGACGAGATCAGCCAACTCCTGTTTGACTTGGGAGTCAGGCAAGGAGTCCAGCTTGGCTTCCACCCGAGTAAGGATGGCCTTCTGGTAGCCCCCCATGTGGCAGACATAGTTTAGGTCCCTAATCCCCAGTGTGGAGGAAGCGTAAATCTTTTCCCATACTGGTCCAGAAGGCGAGATTCCTTATCAGGAGGTGACGAGCTAAGATGTTTAGGGTTCGCCAACCAGCCGTGAACGGCACTAATCATGACCGAGTCGGCACGAGGGTGAGAATCCAGGAAATCAAAACCCTCTAGAGCCTGATACAGCCTGTTCAACTTCCTAGGAAGTGGAGCTAAGGCCGACGGTTGTTTCCATATCGTGGTGGTAAGGTCGGCGTGAGGCTCTATCCAGGGTGGCACTAATGTAGGAGCTGTCACATGCAGATCCAGATGTTCAGCAAGCTTCAGATGCTGAGGATCTGGTTCCAAGGAGCGCCACTGATGAACCTCCTGGATTTTTCTAAGCAACTCCGTAAAAGAAGGAGACTTCGGAGGAGTCCTTAGGCCGGGCTTCGGCGGAGAGCGAGGCTCGTCGTCTCTCTCGGAGCAGCCGTCAGAAGAGTCCGAGGAGTCAGAGAGTGAAGAGGAGGATAAAGAAGAGTAAGACTCCCTTTCCCGACTTCGGGGAGGAACGGGCCCCTTGTGGAGTCCCCGGGGATGCGTGTCCTGCACCTCTCTGGATCCAGACGGAAGAACCCTGGAGTCTGGAGGTGGTGAGGGAGTGTGCCGCCTGGGCGTACAGGAACCTGGGACAGCACCGTCGCCGGAAGGCGGCTCTCTACCTCTTTGATGAGCTGAGCCTTGGCCTCAGCCCACCAGGAGGCCAGAGTCTCCTGCAGGTCCACCGGCGGCCGCGAGGGCAGTGGAGGAGGAGGCGGGGATAAGAATACGGGTTATACCCATATGGAGCGTATCCAAAACCCGGCTGTGGGTAACCTGGCGTCGGGTATTGAGGCGTCAGGCACTGCGGTGTTGGAAGCCCGGTGTCTGGTGCTGTGAGCGCCCAACACGGCGCTCCCAGGTACACGGCGTCGAATAAGATGGAGGATACCCGGAAGCCGGGGGGGTTGCCTAAGCAGACGGCCCGGCCAGGAACCTCACGGGCGGGTCCGTAGTGGAGAGCCCGGAAGGCCCGATGGGAGCAAAAGATCTCCCTGAGTCGGTAAGACCGACATCAGGGCTGACGGCGGAGGCCCTGACGCCGGAGGGGCCGGCATCCAGAGAGCCGATGTCAGGTCCGGCGCTCCAGATGGAGGAAGGACCAACGGAGGCAAAAAATCCCCAGCTTCGCCCGGAGACGGAGGGGAAAAGTCCCCGGGTTCAGGTTGGGGGGGGGGACTCTGGTTCCCCAGACGGCAGTGAAGGCTGCGGTGAACAGGGAACGACGGACGTTGGGGGGGGGTCCGCCGTCGGTTCCTTCGCTGGCCGGACGTTGGACGAGCCGATGTGAGGTGTAGAGGCAAGCTCTCGGCAGGCGCCGGAGGAGCCAACGTCCGACTTACGAGAGCCATCACCGGAGACAGGTCAAGAGGAGGGGTCGGCCAGGTCTCGTGGGGAAGAAGCCGCGTGTCGCCCCGAAGGGTCGGACGTCTTACCAGCCCTCTTTGGGCAGACGCCAGAGGAGCTGACGCCCGGCTTACCGGAGTCTCCCACAATGGTAGGCCACGAGCCTGCAGCCGAACCGGGGCGGAGGCCTCCAACTGCCCGGAGAAGCCCGCAAAGCCCAAGCGCGAGCCAGATGGGCGGGCCGACGCCACCTCAGAAACCTCCGGGGCAGCCGTCGAGGAGCGATCCCCCGGAGGGAATGTTACCTGCATCCCAACGACTCCCAAGGGAGACGCGGTGGAGGAGCCTTTGTCCTGGTGCCTGTCCTTGTCCTCCTTCTTTCAATGGCCTTCGCGGGAAGTGGACGCCTGCCTCAGTTTTTTAAGCTCCTTCTCCACAGAGCTCATTTTCTTCTTTAGAATATGGACTTCCAGGGATTGCTGCCGCCTTTTTCGGGTAGCCACGTTAAAGCTGAGGCAATGCTGGCACTTGTTGACCGGATGATTGGGGCCTAGGCAGAACAGGTACAGGGAGTGGCCATCCTTGTGCGGTAGTTGGGCGCAGCACGAATCGCACTTATTCTTGTGCTCGGAGGGTGTAGGGGATGACATACACCGACGCTGGTACTGACGTTAGTCAAAAAAATAGTTTTTTTGGTAAAAAAAATGACTACGGATGGGCTGATGAAGCACCTAACTTTTCGGCGAAGCGCATGTTTAACGGGCGGAAAGAACTGGGAGGCGGGTGTCCGGACCTTTATACCGACACATCTCCTGACACCGGGTCACCTGATGTGGGGCGTCCTCACCAGGGACTGCTAGCTAGAAATTTTTCCGTGAGGTCCTGCCGCCTGCCGGCGTCAGTCCTATATGTAATTATCTACTGCAAGAACCCTCTCGAAGTAAGATCAACAGTCAAAGACACATGTTTCATCCTTGCTAGGACTCATCAGTGCATCATATCTGTATCCCAGCCCAGACTCAGGAAGTCAGCCAGCCTTAGGAGGGTCTTACTTGTTTGGGTCATGGGGAGCCCCTAGTAAAGAAGAACCACAAAACACAAGAACCCCAGAACAAATGCCCTGAGGCAAGGGTTATCCTGGAAAGGTATTGGCCATACAGCCACATTTTAAAGAAAAACACAATTGCACATATTCCAACAATGCAACACGTATGCAAATCCCCATGAAGGAATTTGGACTGGCTCAACTTTAAGCAGCATAGCATGGTGCCCAAAGGCCTCACAATGCAACCAGCAAATGCTGAGAACAGCAGACACGCATTTCATCCTCGTTAGGACCATCAATATGCCATATCCGTATCTCAGCCCAGAGGAAGGGAGTCCTCCAGTCTTAGTTCCAGAGTAGTTCAGGGGCACTTTGAGTGAATCCATTCCTTGTCTGCACCCCAATCACAATTAACAATAATGATGGTAGTTGTGGCAAAGGTTTGTATGGGGCTACAGATCAAGACAAGTTTTAAATATGACAGCTCAATGTACCCATCTCTCTTTCCTTATTTAGCAACTACGGATAACTGGTACAGTACAAACCGTACAGAACTTGGGTCAGCCCAGTAACTGGGACTGAACCCCAGACAGCCCACAAATGTCAGGTACTGTACCCTTCCCTCCTCCGACAAATATTTTTTAAATTTAAATAATCCTCCATCCACACCTATCGACTAAGCATAATATTCCCTCCTTTTTTTTTTTTTTTTTTATAAACATTACGTGTCCCAAACTCAACAGATTCCCCCTCAGATCTAGTTAGGCAGCATTTGCCCTGCCACCACACTACTTAACTAAAATGCATTTCGAGTTCCCAGTAGCCCTCGGCCCAAAGCAAAACCGTAAAGATGCCAGGATAACTTGTACAGGACGTGGACTAGGAAGGGAAGAATTGTGCTGAACTGGAAAGTGACTGGGGTGGTGTTAGAGAGGGGTTAAAAGGATGGCAAGTCCATGGTTTCAGTTTCAGCACTGGAACCCAAAGCACACTCCTGCTAGTAGCATACATATACCCCCATACAGTGTACATACATACATGCATATATATATGCACACATACATACATACACACACACACAGACACACACACAGCATAAACAATGTTTCCTCACATCACCTCTCACCCAATACCCTAGGCTTAAAGGGAACAGACCTTACGGCAGGGTGTTTTAAGACAAGAACACAAACAAAAACAATGATAGGCAGCTGAAGCTGGAAGTGACACCACTTCCAGCGTTGGCTGCGTATCACTGCTTTTGTTTGCGTGCCATGCCTCATCTTAAAACAACCTGCAAATAAGGTATATCCCCCGAAGTATGAGGGCTAGAACTGAGGTTAATGTGAGGAAGTATTCTGTTGCACTCAGTGCAAGGAGTGATCTTATCATTGTTTTACTGGCCCCATGGCATAGTCCAGTCGATACTGGGGACTACTGCCTAGCTTCCCTGATATGGTTCGTCTGGCCAATGAGGTAGCTCAGTACTCTCCATTAACTCCACTTCTATAGCAATCACACACAGCAATGTTTACACCCAGCTGCCCACACCAAGTTCCACCCCCCCTTTACGTATTCAACCAGAATTGTCACCCAATAAAGCAAATAACATCTTCAATTAGCTTCAAAGATGGGATTCTAGTCCCTTTGCAAGTAATCAGCAATAATTTTGACAGACCTGGTTATTTTGGAGGGGTTAAATGAAAAGTTTTTTCCTTTTTTCTTTTCAATGCTAGCACAGTGGTGGAAGGATAATAGGGCAGACTACTGAACTCTGCTTCACTACTGCAAAAACTCTGCCTGCCTCTGACTCAAAACTTACTGCAGGTTTGGGCAAGTACAAGCAACAGTAGGAAAGCACAATTTTGATCTTGCTTTCCTTGCTGGCCAGTCCAAACAAAAGTTAAGTACGATACTTATGTCACCCACTGGCCTACCTGTACTGGGGACCCAGATTCATGAAAGGGCAACTCTGTCATGTGGCCAGGGGCTGGGAAACAGCACAACTAATGGCAGTGATTCCCAGCCTAGGGAGGGGATGGTTCCGTACAAGGCAATGCACAGACCCACGTGATGGGACAGAGACTTACCTCCCCCCCCCCCAGGCTTGCTGCAGCATCCAAGGTCAACAAGAGGCACAGGTAGCAGCAGTTAGTGAATGGAGAGCAGGCATGAAGAAAAAAAACAGGGATATAATCTCCAAGGCTGCCTGAATGATGGTCAGGATACACTCTGACTCCACCCCACAAATCCTGTTACTCAGCAGTTGGTGGTTGGCAATTGGGCTGGGTGCTCATCCAGGCCTGATAAGGGGCTGATGGATCTCAGAAGGGGGAGAAAAATCCATATGGATAAAAAAGCATGTTACCCGCAAAGAGTGGTAAGCCAATAGAAGATGCTCCCAAACAAAGCAGTGCAACTGGAGAGTGCTGAATCTTTTAAACTTAAGTATGTTCAGCTCCTCAAGGAGAATAGCATTGCTGGATATACCATTAAACTCACTGGGGAAGGAAGGGTCATGAAGAGGATATCTCATAGCAAAACACTAAGTATGCCTGGAAGGAAATGGCGGACCACTTGGCCTCAGGTTCCTAGCACTAACTGTTTTCCGCTCCACAGTGCCAAAGTCCATAAAAGTTACTGGTAGCATGTCGAACTGAATAATAGCTACAGCTAGTTCACATAATATTGCATGCTACAGCTGCCTGAACTGCAAGAGACAAGCAAGATGAACCCAGGGTCGTTTTTTGTCTCGCATTTCCTATGTTCACACAGATGTCAACGACCATATTACGGAGTGGAAATGGTGGGGTTTCCAAGTTTTTAATCATTAAAGGCAGCATATTTTAAAAAGATTTTCCCAGTTTTCTGGAACTGTATGCAACTATAATATTCAGGCATAATTCAGCTGGTGTTACGCTACATTTACTTTGTCACTGCTGACTCTAATTTGAGTTCTCATAGCTACAGTATTCTCTGAGAAACATGTCATTTTAATATCAGCACAGTCTTCCGCCTCCTACAAACAAGTAAACTGAACACTGTGGTTTAGTACTTAAAAATGAATCCCGTCAATATTTTTATTTATTTAAGAAAAACTTTTCCTAACAGGCTGCAGTACATGTATTTAAATAGGCCAAAAGGTGTAGAAGACATCAAATTATAGTGGGCCAAAGAGATCATGACAAAAAGTAGCTATAAAAGAGGCACGTTGTCACAACCACACAGTAAGTCAGAGTAAGTTATTTTTACTTAAGTCAGTTAAAAAATTACTCACCATAGTTATTGTTGTTTCTTCTTAAGGGATCCCTCACTATATTTACACTTTATGCGGTCATCTCAGGTGAGAGTGATGCCCCGGAGATTCAACCTATGCATATTTTAGAATTTGGAATGTAGGTTCAAACTCTGCACCTTTGCTCCACTCTGGCCATTGCTCAGGTCTGTTTCCAATCCAGAGTAAAGCAGCGGCTAGCGAAACTAGCTAAAAAGCTACCAAAAATTTGAAGTGTTTATAGCATTTTAAAAAACAGCAGACATTCTGAAAGACTTGAGAAAAAAAAGGATGTCATATAAACCATAACAATAAACTTAACTGAAGGAACTGCAACAGTAAGGCACAAGCAACCTCAATTAAAAAATAACCGATTCTTGTGTGAGCCTATTTCAGATTCTGGAAAAGGAGTCAGGGTAGGAGTGTAAACATAGTGAGGGATCTCTTAAGAAGAAACAACATGGCCGGCCCGGTGGCACTAAGGTTTGAGGCACTGGATACCACACCTCATGCCACGCCGGCAACCCGGGTATGGAGTGAGCACGGCCGGGAGTAGAAGGTTCAAGCGGCTGCAGAACAGCTCAACTTCTTCGGGGTGGGCGGGTAGAGGATTCTGGCAACAGTATACTTCCTGGAGGCAGCTAAGAGGTATTGCGCTGGCACTCCTCAGGATTTATTTGCTTTTGGTAACCGGGTAAGTGAACTAGGCACAGCATTGCCTATTTTCAGGCATGACCCAGGAGGGTACAAGGATTACAGATGACAACAAAACAGTTTGTACAGTACAACAATAGGCAGAAAAACAGCAGGTACAGGTCTGATATAATTTTTAGCAAGGTACAATGTATACTAATCAAACAGTAGATTATAGGAAATATAAAAGTAAGCAACAAATAGCAAGTGCCGGTTTCACCCATTTTGGAATACAAAAGGGAGAGATCACAGGTGGTGGGACATAGCAAATGTCACGTGTGCACCTCCCCTGGACATCACTGCACATTCATACTCACCGATCGAGGGAGGGGGGTACAAGCCAGGAGGTTGCCTGCAAGTGTGTCACAGGTGGGTTGGAGGCCCAAGGTCCCATGGTAGGGAGGATCTCAGGCAGGGCGCGAGCAGCAGGGCGTCAATTGAGGGAGGGTCCAGTCAGGGAATGGAGAGGAAAAGAAGTGCCAAAAAAAGGAAAAAGAAGAAACAACATTACTATGGTGAGTAATTTTTTTTCTTCTAACCCCAAGAATCACTCGCCCAATGTCTACATTTTATTCAGACTCAGCAGCAGTACCATGGGAAGCAGGGTCCAGAACCTAGTTAGCAAAAAGGCTCTGCAAGACAGCAGTTCCAAAGCTGGCATCCCTTACGGACCATATGTCCAAACAGTAGTGCTTTGTGAAGATGTGTACTGTTTTCCAGGTAGCTGCTTTGCAAATGTATTAACAATGGAATGTCCCTTGAGGATACCACAGAGGAACACATAACACCCCCGTGAGCATGCACTTAAGCCTCCTACTGGCATTTTCATAGCAGAACTGAATGCAAGAAACTATCCAACGAGAGCTAGATCTCTTTGTAGCTGGTTTGCCTTTGTCAGCCTCACCAGAGGTAACAAAAAGCTGGGTCCTACAAGACCTGAAATCTTTTGCCCAGTCCATGTAAACAGTCAGGACTTGCTTTAAGTCTAGGCTATGCAACGTTTCCACTACTAAACTGGAATGCTCTGGACAGAGTATAGGAAGGGTCACTGACTGGTTGAGCTGAAATTCGGATACCACTTTGGGAAAGATGTTTCTGTTGGTTCTAAGAATTACTTCATCCCTGTGGGGAATTATGTAATTTGGCTCTGTGCAGAGGACTTGCAATTTACTTACCCTCCTAGCAGAGGTCACTGAACCGGAAATATGACTTTCCATGTGACCTACATCAGGTCAGCAGTTTCCATAGGCTCAGAAGTCTCCATAACCTGGGCAAGTAATGTATTGAGGTCCCATGGTGGGACAAGGTCCCTCTCTATCTGGGGCTATTTGTTGCAGGTTCCCTCCTGTGTTTCAGAAGAACTTTCTGAATGAGTGGAAATGGTGGGAAGGCATACAGGAACTTTCCTGTCCAGTCCAGTGCCAGGTCATCCTCTGGGACATTTTCTCTGGCTGGTGGTCTGCAAAAAAAAAAAAAAACTGTGGGAGCCAATAGTACTATCAAGATGCAAACAGGTCTATACTAGGAGTGCCCCACCTCCTGAACACTGTGGCTAGTACTAGCTGGTTTAAGGCTCATTCATGATTTCCCCGGCTGTTTCTTGCTAGGGAATCTGCTAGGACATTGTCTTTGCCTGGCAGATGCACTGCAAATATGTTTGCTTCTAAGCAATAAGCCAGGTCCCAGATCCTCACTGCCTCCGGACATAGTTTTGAGGATCTTATTCCTCCCTGCCTGTTTATGTAGTACATTATGGCGTTGTCTGTCCTCATTTGGACAGTCTGACCCTGTAGCTAGGTGGAAAAAAGACTGCCTTGCAAGCAATACTGGTCTGAGCTCTCGGAGGTTTATCTGTTGCAGTGACTCTTGTGGGCTCCATGCGCCACTCACTGTTGGGTCCTATAAGTAGGCACCCACCCCAGGAGTGAGGCATCCATAGTAAGGATAGTTACTCGTGATTGCTGAAGTAAGGGAATGCCCTCTCTGAGGTTGCCTTCTTCCTTCCACTACTCTAACAATTCCAATAGTGCTTCTGTCACTGGCACTAGCTTAGGGAGTGGATCCCATTACTGGGACCAAGCAACTGTCCTGAAGTGTTAATGGATATCGCTCATGTGGAACAGGGCTAATGGAACCACAGCTGTGAATGCGGCCACGTTTCCAAGTAACTGTAAAAAGTCTCTTGCAGGTCTTGGCTGACCTGCTGTGAAAGACTCTGCTGTTGCTATCAAAGCTGTAACTCTGGCCTGTGGAGGAAAGCTTTCCCCTGCAGGGCATTTAGTTCTGCTGCTATAAAGTCCAGTACTTGAACAAACTCTAGCTAGGACTTCTGTAGGTTTATCAAAAATCCCAGGTTCTCCAGGGTGCCTTTTTTTTTTTTTAACAACTGAACTGAATACATTGCCTACTGTTCTGCTTTCTCCAAGATTAGCTAGCCAGCCATCCACACAGGGGAAAACCACCACGTCTTGTTTTCTCAGATGTGCTGCCACTACAGCCAAACACTTTGTAAAAACCCTTGGGGCTGAGGCAAGACCAAATGAGAGAGCTGCAAGCTGGTATTGGCAGCTCCTCAGCTTGACTGAGGTACTTTCTATGAGACTGACTGGGATATGAAAACAGGTGTCTTTCAGATCCAGGGATGCCAGCCAATGACCTTTCTGTAAAAACTGTATCACTGTCCCTAGTTAGTGTTACCATCTTGAATTTTTTTTCAAATGTCTGTTCACAAATCTGACATCAAAATAGGTTGCCACTCCCAATGTTCTCTTAAATCAGGAAGTGTCTTGAGATTAGGCCCCTGCCCCACTGGCAGGCACAGACTTTTTCTATAGCCTTTGACAGCAACATTATTTTTTTTTTTTTACTTTCAATTCCAGCATACTTTTTTTCTGTGGGAGAGTGAGCTGGAAAACTTTGGTGCTTCTGTAGACTGGAAAGTGATTGAACTGCAGACACAACTTCGTCCCACTACTTCCAGCACCCACTTGTCTGTGGTAATGTTCACCCATTCCTGGAAGTAGTGTGCCAGTCTCCATCCTACTGGCAAGGATTGGGTGACCTGGGCAAAACTGTCTGGGGTTTTGTTTTGGCTGGGGCTTAGGTGCTCGAGCTGCAGCACTATGCTTTGAAGACCTTTTTCCCACCTTCCCCTATAGTAACCTCTTTGTGATTGGTACTTACAGGGAGCATAACAGACACAGGATCTTGGGAAATATGCCTCTGCCTCCCGTTCCGTATACCTATAGGAGGAAGAGGCCATTTCTGTCTCATTGTTATTTTTGAAAGTGTTTTTGCATTCATCCACTTTTTCATGTAGGCCTCTGTTTTGTCACCAAATAATGAATCTCCTCAAGTTACACTAAACAACTTCTTAGTGCATGACAGGGAGTATTCTAAATCAAGGAAGAGATGTAAAGCAAAAGTGCGTACTCCCACAGGACTTGAAGTCCAAGTCCCAGTGGGAGTCACACTTTTCCTTCCACATTCCCTCCTTGATTTAAAATTGCCTCAAAGACTTGACTGCACTGAGAAACGTTGTTTGCTGTTTCTGACATATGCCTAAGCTGCTGGTTACGCAACACTTGGAAAGGAATGTGTGTGCCTCAAGAGAAGCACAGAAGCCTGCTAATCACTGAGCCTCCCGTAACTTGGGGTTAGAGAAGGACTGAGCACATCCGTGACGTCAGTATCCGGCTGATCACTACTCTGAACCAGCTCTCAGGTACACGAGCATGTACCAGCTGCAGCTCCGTCTTTTGTAACGCCCAGTCCGTTGAAATGTGCTATACCACTGCGGGACAAACGCTTAAAACCTTTTAGTAAAAAGCCTTTTAATTTTTAAATACCGTATCAACCTTCGGTGAGTAGTATGACAACGAGTGTGTCCATGATGCCAAGAAAGAAGTGCTTTATAAAAAATGGCCAGGAACTCCTTTAATGTGAAGCCTGGAAAACTACCACAAAGCAGATCCCGACTTCGGTCTACTACCTCTGCTGTCGCCAAAATTGGTCATAATTCATGTACACAGCATGACTCCCCACTCAACCCGCCACACAAATCGACCACTAGTCCGTCTGAAGATAACGGTAAAAAAATCCCCAAACCAGCCCCTATATTTCTTAAACAAACAAAACTCAAGCCTCCAAAGCAACACAGACCACTCCAAACAAGCAGAACCTTCCAGCATCAAATTGAGAAACTTCGGTAAAGAGCAGTTGGAAATGTTGCAAGACGACTCTCTTAACTGTGAGGGACATGACAGGGACCATCAAGTTATTTCACCTAATGAAGCTTCCTCCGTTTTTGAAACACCAACTCACGTCCCCATAAACACTACTACTGAGGCAGAAGACAAAATCGGAACACTGGGGAATCTCGCCACCATTAAAAATCTGCATCACAGTTCTTCAAACTTAGCACCAGCTAACGCTACAACACAGCAGACAATGGAAGTGAGCCAGGTATGTGCTTCTACCGACAATAATAAAATCGATGCAGGCTGATAATGCTAATACAGAGCAAAAAGTAGTAGTGGGGGGACTGCTCGAATAGAGAGTTCTGATGCTTTAAACTGTGCAGTAACTGACCTAAACCAGAAATCTATGAGTAATCTCTGTAGGGAGAACAAACTGCTGGATTCCAACAAACGACTAATAAATATTATTAATAAAGGTCCCTCTACTACACAATGGAGGGAGAGTCAAGGAAATAACAGTACCTCTGATACGGAGGACTCTTTGCTCATAGAAACTAATGAGGAAAATATATGGGAAGAACCTCCACTGGCACAAACTATCTTTCAAATTACCAAATTAACAGAGAAAATGGGGGCAGCAAACAAGCAAATGTCGGATAAAATAAATGTTTCAAACAACATGAAGTCTTGCTGTATTCTAACAGTAGCAGCGAGTCCCAACCTTCGAACTGCCCCGGAGATGAAAGTGTTAACTTTCCATGCCAGGCATGGAACGCTGAGCTCAAGCTCGGTTGAGACTCTGTTGCTGTTTAAACTCAAACCGTCAGATTCTTTACTCCACCTCAATGAACAGTCGCTCCGGAGATTTCTCCTTCTGCTCGGTTCAATTTGTCGGTTAAAGTACCGCTTTTCTCGGTTTTCGACCGAATTTAAACCGTAACCTGTCGGTTCAGTCTCTGTCTGTGGTATCTGTGAGTACTAGATAGGTTATATTTTATTCTATTCTGTGTGGAACTTGTAAACGGTTCATCAGTTCGGTCTGAACCAATCAAGTTATTAGAAAATCTTAATTTGTACTTTTAGAGTGTGGTTATCAGTTCTAAAAAAAAGCGGATTTTATTATGTTTTTTTCCACGACCCGTGACACGGTCAGGAACCGATAAGAGGGTCTTGCCTGGCGGATTGCCATTAAAAGGGTAAGTTTGGTTAGGGCTGGCACAATGTCTGAAAAACCCCAAAGAAAAACCGGGCCCACTGGGTTTCAACACTGTAGTGTGTGTGGGGAAGTCTTTGCTAAGGCTGGCCCCCACACCACCTGTGTTTATTGTCTGGGGTTTGACTACCTCAATGCAGACTGCCAGATTTGTAAAAATTTCCCTGCAGCTACCCTAGAAAAGAGAGTTGGTAGGCTCAGGGAAAGGGAGGCCAAAAAGTCCGCTGAACCGGATGGCCAGCCCGGTTCGGTTCAAACCGAACCAGAAGGAGTGCCCTCTGACCAAGGCGAGACTTCTTCGGGCAAAAGAAGAGCCGATTCTGAGGAGTAGGTTCCGGCTAAAAGAACTAGAAAAGAAAAATCAGCTGGTGTGGAGCCAAAACTTTCCTCTCCAACCGCTGAAAAATAGCAAGCGATCAAAATTGTGCAGTCGCCAGCCCTCGACCGACGCACCATCCAGCATCAGCTGTTCGGCCGTTCCACCGGTTCAAGAGTATGATTTAGAGGAATTTTATGAACCGGAGGAGGAGGAAGAGGAGTATGAGCAAAGTGAATGTGGTTTTGAAAGTCTGGATGTGCCTATTGACCCAGACAGACGTTCAGGAGCGTCTCCTCCTGGGCTTTCTGAGTTCCCCTCCCATTTCAAGTTTTATAAAAAAGTGGCTGAAACCCTCCAGCTTCCTATGGAAGAAGCTGTGGATGACCAGGAGCAGCCTGACTATGTAGAAATGATGGATATCCCAGAGTCTAGGAGGCTGTCTATTCCCTTGCACAAATCTTTTGGGAAACAGACATTTAAGATTTTAAAGACTCCTAACACTATACCTCCTGTGGATAAAAGAATGGACAAGAGGTATACATCGTCAGGCTCAGATACGGAGTTCCTTACACAACAATGCAGCCATGTTGGGGTAGTGCAGGCTGCAGCCTGTGATAAGGCAAATATTCCCTTGGCTTCACACACCCCGGACAAGGACTCCAGGAGGATTGATGCCATGGCAAAGAAACAGTACATGGCAGCATCCTTGGGACTCAGACAGGCCAATTATATGGCCTATACTGCTAGGTATCAAAAATCCAGATGGGACACTGTTATGGCTTTAGCAAAACAGGTCCCTGGCCAGTTTGCCAAGGAGCTGGAGCAGGTGGCTGCTGATGGTATTGAGGCATCCAAGGTGCAATTCCATGCTGCAGTGGACTCAAATGATGTGTCATCAAGAGTCATGGCTACATCTGTGGCACTTAGAAGAATGGCTTGGCTCAGATGTACTAGCCTGTCACAGGATACCCAGACTAAGGCCATGGATTTTCCGTTGTGGGTAATTCTCTGTTTGGGGAGCAGACAGAGAATTACATGAAGAAAATGGACGAATACAGGACCACCTATATAAGTGCACAGGCCAAGGAAAGGCAGGCCACTCCTCAGAGGCAGCATCCCAGGGGCAGGGGCAGGCCTTTCCATAGGCCTTTCTACCAAGCCCAGGCCTCCTCTTCTGCTTATGCCCAGAGGGGGTTCTTTAGAGGGAGAGGCAGACGGGGTACAAGCAGGCCTGCTTCCACCCCTCAGCCCAAAGCCCCTGCCAAACAGGCACCCTGATGGGTTGCCAGGGCGATTCTCCACAACCTGTAGGGGCAGGCTGCTTACTTTGTCCAGGACTGGGAGTCTCTGACATCAGACAAATGGGTCCTGGAAGTAGTAAGCCAGGGACTGGTTCTCAGCTTCAAAAAGTTTCCAAAGATGAGAACCAGATCCTTTCCACCGGCAAATCCCTCAGACACACTTGCCCTAGAGGCAGAGGTCTCTTCCCTCCTAGCTCTCAGAGCTGTGGAAAGGGTTCCACCCGGGCAAAGGGTTGTATTGCAGGTATTTCCTTACCCCAAAAAAGACAGGAGAATGGCGGCCCATCCTGGAACTCAGATACTTAAACAAGCACCTTTTAAAACCAAAATTCAAAATGGTGACTCTGGGAATTATTCTACCCTCTCTCAGGCCAGGGGACTGGCTAGTGTCCCTGGACCTCAAGGATGCCTACTTCCATATTCTCATCAGACGCTCCCATCGAAAGTACCTCAGGTTCGAGCTGCCCTCAGGCCATTACCAGTTCAGAGCAATGCCCTTTGGTCTGACCTCTGCTCCAAAGGTATTCACAAAATGCCTGGCGGTGGTAGTTGCTTCTCTAAGAAGGCAAAGGATTGCCATCTTCCCTTACCTGGACGACTGGCTCATAGTAGACCAGTCCCCAGATCAAGTCAAGTTACACTTACAGATAACTCAGCAACTGCTCACCTCTTTGGGTTTCCTTCTGAATCTTTCAAAGTCAGTTCTAGAGCCTGTCCAGCTCCTTACCTTCATAGGCGCAGAGCTAGACACAGAAAAGGCCAGAGCTTTCCTTCCCCTGGACAGGGCAAGGACCCTTGTCTCTCTGGCCTCCTCATTCACCCTGCAGGTGTCTCGTCCAGCAAGGCATTTTCTACAGCTCCTGGGGCTCATGGCTGCTTCCACAGCAGTAGTGCAGGGAGCAAGATTTCAGGTGAGGGACATTCAGTTCCATTTGAGAGCCTTTTGGTCTCAAAGGAAGGACCCTCTGACCAAACTGATCCCAGTGACTCGAACCCTGATCCAGGCCCTACAGTGGTGGCAGGATCAGAACAATCTGAGACAAGGGGTTCCCTTTGTCACTCAGTCTCACTCTTTAATCCATACTACAGATGCCTCCCTCTTGGGCGACCTGACCACCCAGGGGTTGTGGTCCCCTCAGGAATCTCTGCTTCACATCAATCTGTTGGAACTCAGAGCAGTGTTTCTAGCACTTCAAGCTTTTTCCAAATCTGTTCAGAACAAAGTTATCCAGGTCAGAACAGACAACACCACCACGATGTGGTACATCAACAAGCAAGGAGGCACTCGGTCTGTGGTCTTGTGCACAGAAGCAATGAAGTTGTGGTCTCTGGCTTACTCCCTGAACACCTCCCTCACCGCAGTTCACCTCCCAGGCAAGGACAATGTCCTGGCAGATGCTCTCAGCAGGATATCCCAGGGCCATCACGAATGGTCACTGGATCCCCTGGTCTTGGAGGTGATATTTTTCAGATGGGGCACCCCACAGATAGATCTTTTTGCAGCCCCAGACAATCACCAACTTCCCCTTTTTTGCTGCAGGCACCCAGTGTTGGGCTCAGTCCCCCTGGATGCCTTAGTTTTCAGTTGGGAAGGGAAGTTCCTGTATGCTTTTCCCCCCCTTCCCTCTACTGTTCAAAGTGCTAGTCAAAATCAGATCTCAACTGTGCAAGATGATCCTGATTGCTCCAGATTGGGCCAGACAACCCTGGTATCCACTCCTACTGTCCTTAGCAGTCCATCTTCCCCTGTGTCTTCCCAGGAATTACAACCTGTTAACCTGTGCTCAGGGGAGGGTTTGGTACCCGAATCTCAAATCTCTCAATCTCAAAGCCTGGCTCTTGAAGAGTTATTGCTGATTTACACCTCTCCCAAGGTGTAAAGGATATTCTGAAGGCTTCTAGGAAACCTTCCACCAGGGCTACTTATAATTCCAAATGGAAAAGATTTTCCATATGGTGCTCTGGGAAGCATATTTCCCCAGAGTCTGCTGATCTGCCCACAGTCCTTGATTAAATGGTCCATTTAAATAGCTTGGGGCAGAGACCAGCTACACTGAAGGTGCATCTGGCAGCTGTTTCTGCTTTTATTTCAGCAGGTAAGCCCTCTTCTCTTTCAGCTCACCCTGTATTCTCCAAGTTTTTCAAGGGATTGCTTCACACCAACCTCCATTCAGGGACCCTGCCCCTGCTTGGGACCTTAATGTTTGCATTGCTCAGCTTATGCAACCCTTTGAGCCTTTGTCTTCAGCAGAGCTTAAGTACTTGACTTGAGAACTGTTTCTGGTAGCCATCACTTCTGCCAGACGATAAGTGAGTTACAAGCTTTGTCAGTGGAGCCTGATTTTATCTCCTTTCATAGAGATAAGGTGGTCCTCAGGACTAACAGGAAGTTCTTGCCTAAGGTGGTTTCAGATTTCCACCTTAATCAATCTATGTCTCTTCCTGTGTCTTCACTGACCATTCCTCCTCTACGAGAGGAGGCTGCATCAGTTAGATGTGAAAAGAGCCCTTAGCTACTACATAGGCGTACCAAGGGTCACAGGTTTGACTCCCTCCAACTGTTCCTCACTTATGGTGAGGTTGGTAAAGGGAAACCTGCCACTAAAAGATCCATTGCCAGGTGGATTGTCTCTTGTATCCAATTTTGTTATGAAAAACTGAGTAAGGTTCCACCCTCAGGCCTGAGGGCTCACTCTACCAGAGGTACAGCTGCTTCCCCCTGGCTGCTGCCAGGGACATCCCTATTCTAGAGATATGTCAAGCAGCTACCTGGAAAACAGTTCACACTTTTACCAAGCATTACTCCCTGGATATCCAGGCTAGGAGTGATGCTCGGTTTGGCACAGCTGTGCTTCAGAGCCTATTTCCTAAGTAGGTTCTGCCCCTCCTCCATGGAGGTACTGCTTGGTAGTCTGCTACTGTCAGAATACAGCAAGACTTCATGATGTCTGAAGAAAAAATTACTCACCTTAGTAATGTTGTTTCTTCTAATGGAGTCTTGCTGTATTCTGACCTCCCCCCCCCTGCCCCTCTCAGAACCTCTGTTTTTGGGATGTGTGTGGGCAGTGGCAGTGTTGGCACTCAGTAGGTGCCCACCTCGTTGTTTTCACCCCCTTTTCTTGGGTGAGTGGGTCTTGTGTTTTTCATTTTTGGGGTCTCCTGACTTGAGTCTTTGTTTTGGGACCAAAAAATGTGTTTTATGTTTAGTAGCCAGTTGGCTAGTATAGGGTTACAGCTTCCACACAGGACCTTAGTGAGTTTAGCTCGTAAAGATCTGACAGTTTGAGTTTAAACAGCAACAGACAGAGTCTCAATCGAGCTCGAGCTCAGCGTTCCATGCCTGGCATGGAAAGTTAACTCTTTCATCTCCGAGGCAGTTCGAAGGTTGGGACTCACTGCTACTGTCAGAATACAGCAAGACTCCATTAGAAGAAACAACATTACTAAGGTGAGTAATTTTTTTCTTTTCAGACAACTGTGTCTTCGCGGATAAATGAGAATATGTCTCTTTGAGCTGAACTGAATGAGGCACAGAAAAGGATTTCAGACCTGGAGGATTCAAATACTCCAATTTCCAGGCAACTAAATGATCTGGAGGCTGCAAATAAAGAAATTAAGAATAAATTGTTAGACTTTCAAAGTAGAGCAAGGCATAAGAATATAAGGGTGCTGGGCATCCCAGAGTCTTGGGAGAAAGACAAATCCATAAAACAAAATTTTAAAAGAAATAATAGCTGAATATATGAATGTGTCTACAGACCAAATTAAAGCGGAATTTGATTGTGCTCATAGGACCTTTTGAACTGATAATGGCATGCAGGGGCCTCCTAGACCCATTGTTGCAAAGTTCCTTCGAACAGAGTACAAAGAAACACTAATGATATCAGTATATGAAAAGAAAAGAACATTAATGGAGCTAATATTGCAATCTTTAATGACTTGCCAGCTGAAATAATAACAGATAGAAAGAAGTTTGACCATCACAGGAAAACCTTATGGGGCAGAACTATTAAATCTACCACGACTTATCCAGCTAAGTTAAAAGTAGTCTATGGAGGGATACGGTATACGTATGATTCGGTGGAAGAAGCAACAAAAGAATTCAAGAAATTACTCAAGATAGATCTTTTAGATAATCAAACTACTTGCAACGTATGGAACACTGAAAAGAAAAACTTGGGCAGCATTACGTTTATTACTCCTGCTGCATGTTTTTTTTTTCCCTTCTTTTTCCTTCCTCCATACTATAGGTACAAAAAGATAAGAATTAAGAAGAACTTTGTAAATAAGAAGCTGAAGAATGTAAATTAAATTCAAAAGTGGGGGGGGCACAGCAGGATTTAACTGGATGCAGCAATGAGAGCCGCCTAGCAGAGTTGAAGTGGGGGATTAACAGAGCTGCCCTTACTTGGGAGCTTTATTAAATTTAATACTACTATGCTTTTCATGGTGGGGGTGGGAGAAGGAGGGTCTAAGCATCATTTTACAAATAATAATGAATACATTTATTGAGTGGGAGGAGGGGAACTGGGGTGCAAGGATTTCTTCACATACAGTTAACAATTTAGCGATCAGGTATATTGTTTCAATCAAGGCTCTTGGAGATGTGGGCACCCGCGTCCTTTACGCACATTTTGTGCCTTGGGATGATCGCCAGTCAGCCCTGAGAGTCCTGAGTGGGCTGTGTACTGCGCATGCGTGAAATGAGCAATTTTGTTTGTTTTTTCCTGTTCCTTCCCCTTTGCCGCCTGGTGGTTTCGGCGCCTTGGAGAGTGGTGCACATCACCAGGTGAAGGAGGAAAATGAGGGGGAAAAGGCTGTATTCGTGTGGGAGGGGCGATCAGTTTCCCCCTTGGAGCCGTCTTGGTGCATCCGGGGACGAGAGCTGGAGGACAGAGTCAGGCTCACCCGGAGCCATTTTGGAGAGGCACTGATGGAGAAACATGGCAGGGAGAGAAAGAGCAAACAAAAGAAAAAGTGTTTAAAAAAAAAAAAGGCACGGTCTGACAGTCCACTCCAGTCGCCCGAGGAGAAGAAGGAGGCGCAGGTGTATTTGTGCGGCCAGCATGCTGCACACATTCGCTGGAGGTACCAGTGTTCTTATCATGGAAACAAGAGTAATTTTTAAAATTACAATTATTTTAGGCAGTTAGGGCATCGCAACTATTTCTGGCTGATGGTTTACGGTTTCTTTTTGTGTTTTTGTGGAGGGCCAAGTCCTTATTTATTGTCCTCACCTAATTCTAGCCTCTGACAGGGTTCTCTACATCCTGGAGGGGCCAGCACTGGACACTCACTCTTCCTTCACTCCCCCAACCCCTATATCCTTTCTACCCAACTAGTCCTCACCGGATTCTGCGCTCTGGCAGGGTTCTCAGCATCCTGGAGTGGCTTAGTCTTTGGAAAGCTTCTTCTTTCCCTCCTCTTCCCTCCTTTCCCTTCATCCTTTCTTTTCTCTCTTCCCAACTTGTACTCACCTAGTTCTGCCCCCTGGCAGGGTTTTCAGCATCCTGGAGGGGTCCAGCACTGGGAATGACTCTTCCTTCCCTCCCCCTTCCCCTCTATCCTCTCTACCCAACTCGTCCTCGCTTGACTCTGTTCTCTGGCAGGGTTCTCAGTATTCTGAAGAGGCCTAGTCTTAGGCAAGTTTCTCCCACCCCTCCCTCCTCCTTCTTTTTACCATCCCCTCTACTATCTCTACCCAACTTGTCCTTGCCTACTCCTGCCCCTTACTCCAAGTCCTCGCCACTGACAGCTATCTCCGCACTCTGAAGGGGCCAGTTCCAGGTATGACTCGTCCTTCCCTTCCCTATCCCTTACCCCCAACCTCTCTCCTGCCCCCCTCTCTAACTTCCTACACTTAAAGGAGTTAGTTCACTTGAGCTAATAATTTGCACTTTTTATTCTGTTTGATGTGCTCCCAGATTGCACTAGCACTGAGTTAACTTTGCCTTCACAACTGATTTTTTTTTTCTCTCACTTTCCTCCGGTAATGTTCCCTCCATCTTTATCCTCTCCTTCCCCCAACTTGTTTCCCGTCTACCCTCCTTGATGTCCCCCCACTGGACTTCATTTATTCAATAATTGCTAAATAATCTGCCTCTTAATTGTGATCCATTCCTGCAAGAAGTTGTCTCCAAGGCTACATTAAATTTCTGTACTATGTTCCTCAGATATGCCACTTGTAATTAAATGCATATTCCACAGGTATGATATATTTAATTGTATGTTATGTTACAAATGCGACTGTATGATTATATTTTTTGACTGTATGTCTTGTTACAAATGTATTTGAATATTTAATTTATTGAATATGATAAATGTTAAACTGTATACCTAATTGTACCCCCCCCCCCAAAAAAAAAATGTCGCAAGACGAGCAACTTGTTGTTCAGTGTGCCTTCCTGGTGAAACATTTCAATAAATAAGTCAGTGGAGTGCACTGCAGCCAGGAGAGGAGTAGGAGAGTGAAGAAGCTGGGCGGGGGAAGCCTCGTGAGCAGTACACAGCATGTCTCAACGAAGCCTTATTGATTATTTTGGTGGAGGAGAATCCTCCACACCAAAGGATAAGGAACAAACATCATCATCCTCCTCTGAATGAGACTTGAGCACATCCCAGGAGACTGTTAACATTGTGAATGTTGAAACTGAAAATGATCAGTCTGACCAGACTGCATCTGCTAAAAGCAGCAAGAAATTAAGGCTGTGGAGGGACAGTTGGACAAAGTTATTTCCATGGCTTGTAAAAGAGGAAGTAGAGGGAATATTGTTGGGAAGTGCAGTTGGTGTAAAACAGGTGGCAAAAACAATCCATTTGCCACAATCAACCTGCAAGTGTCTACTTTCTACAGACATGAAAGAAACAGAGAACATTTCCTGGTGCATACTGGAAAGAAAACAGCAGAAAAACTCGTCTCTGCCAGTGACGTCCGAGAAGCAGATCTCAGATCCTGAGGCAAAAGATGACAGTAAAGTTGCTCAGTTAATGACAATGTACTACGTTACCAAACAAGGGCAATCACTCAACCAGTTTAAAACACTGATAGCTCTACGGGTGATGAATGGAATCTTTCGGGCCAGGGCACAGGGCGGCTGTTGCTTGTGGACTGACACTAATGGTGGTGTTTTACATCCATAGAAACAAAATGGCTGTCCAGCCTGGCAAGACAGTGGCACAACCTACTCTGGTTGGAATGCAAGATATGACATGCTTGACTCCATAAATGAAGTCCTACAGGAAGAAATCAAAGCTCACTTAGCAGGTTCTCAGTTCCTTGGGGTAATAGTGGATGAAACTATGGATGTAACCATTCACCAAAAGCTGAACATTTATGTGACGTGCGTACACAATGCACAGGCCAAAATTCATTTCATTAACTGTACTACAATACCTGATGGAAGGTCAACACAATTGTGGGAGAACTGTTATGTGTGTGTTCTGCTAATGCAGTTGACCCCTTCAAGATCATCACACTAGCAAATGACAGGTGCCAGCGTCATGACTGGAACGCACAATGGGGTGGGTGCAAAGTTAAGACAGCAAGTTAACCCAAGGCTGATTCCAATTCATCGTGCTGCCCACATTCTGGCACTGGCAGCAGGTCAAGCATGTCGGGACAACCACGTATTCTATGAACATCAAGTAACCATCAAAAATGTGTACAGACACTACAGCAACTCTGCAGTACGGTACAATGCCTTGCGTTTCATCCAGGAAGTACTCAATGATGACAATATCAGATATCTGTCCCTAAAAGAACCTGCAAGTTTTCGGTGGCTGTCATTGCATGCTGCAGTTCAAGCAATTCACAGATCATACCCTGCACTTTTACAAGCCCTAGAGCATGATGCTGCAGCAAAAGATGTGGCAGAAGCAAAGGGCCTTCACACAAAACTGAAATCAGTCTGCTTTATCTCATGCATTTTTTTTTCATGGATGTCTCAGATATGGTGAATAAACTGTCTTTAGTCATGCAACGGGTCAGTGTTAACATTTCGGTGGCCAGCAGCATGACAGAAGCCACAGTTACTAGACTGCAACAGTTTAAAGAGCAGAATGGGGTAGAACTACAGAAGACATTTCAGGAACTTGACCAATGTCCTGGCATGTGGCAGGATCAAAAAGTGAATGACAAGCCAGCACTGCAAATGCAGTTCCAGACGGCATCTCAGGAATATCGGACGCAACTCACTGAAAATATTCACTCAAGATTTGAGACAACTTCAATGCAGCTGCTGCATAACTTAAATTTTCTTCTAAATCCAAAGCGTCTCCAAGATTACTCCAACATAATGGACCATGGACTGCAGGAACTCAAGGATGTTTGCACTTTTTTCTAAGAAACAACCTTCAAAGAAGAAACACTGCCAGCATTTATTGACCAAGACAGGGCTGAGAAAGATTATGGACAATTCAAATTTGTTCTGAAATCTAAAAACAGACAGACTTTGCTCAGTAGTGTCTGCCCAGACTTAATTGAGAACTATTCAGATGTATTTCCAGATTTTGTCACAATGGCCAACATTTTACTTGCATCACCTGTTACATCAGTGGCATGTGAATGAGGGTTTTCTGTACAAAATAAAAACAAGATAGATGGTTCCCTAAAGGCAGACACTGTGAGCAAATGCATGCGGACTACCCAAGAAGGAGCTGAACTTGAAGACTATCACCCTCATCTAGCACTTAAGAAATTTAAGGACACAAGACTGCACAGAAAATGATTTTAAATTTTAAAAGGTTTTAATAATTATCTTTGTGTTTTTTTAGTTTCAGACAATTCTCAGATGACTGACAATGACCCAGAGACAGGATGATGAAGGAACTTGGACACAGAAGTAGAATAAGATAAGTATCAAAATGTTTTGTTCCAACAAGGGGTGGGGTGGGTGGGGGCAATACAATTTTCAGCCCCAACTCAAGACAAATGCTACTTTTGGTGGGGGTCCTATCCGGAGGAACGGATCAAGATTTCAATTCCCCAGGGGTTGGGTAGTGGGTGGCTGGCCATTAATATCACCATTCTGCTAAACTTAATAGGTTTTGTTTTTGGTGGGGGAGGATCATAGTCTAACAAGTTCAGATGATTTGGGGGGTGGGGGTGTAAACTATAAATATGGCCCCAATGCAGTCCCTGTGTTTTTGTTTTTTTTTAGTGGGGGACAGTCAGATCATGGTCAATGTAGTTACCTAACCCAGTCTGCTCTTTCCAGAGTTTGTCTGCAAACAGAGGCTTCTATTGTCATCAACAGTACACACAAAAAACAGTTAAGAAATGTGCAGGAGGGAGAGCTTGGAGATTAAGTTATGGAAAGGAGGGTGTTAGGAGAAGATATTGCCACAGAAAACATGGCATGCCATGAAAAAAAGTTCAAACAAAAAAAGCAGACTGGCAGTGGTGGTGCAGATAATTCATGCCAAGACACCACCAGATTGTGCCACACACCAGACAGATTTAAGAGACCTGATGAGCCAAGATAAATTGTGGGTGGGTGGGGGCTTTTTAGTCACCCCACTGTGTTATCCAGTCATGAACACTAGCACTAGTTCTCTTTTAGCTGCCGCAGACAATTAAGAAATGTGCAGGAGGGTGTTTAGGAGAAGTTATGGGCAAGAGGTGTTAGGAAATGGCCACAGAAAAAAATGGCAATCAAATGCCATGAAAAAGAAGTTTACTAGAAAAGCAGACTGTGCAGATTTCATGCCACCAACCAGATTAGATCGTGCCACTGTCTTAAACTGGACAGATCTGGAAGACTTGCTGAGCCAAGGTAGGTTGTGGGTGGGGTGGGTAAGAAATGTGCAGGAGGAGAGTCAGAGAAGTCATGGGCAGGAGAGTTGTGTTAGGAGAAGTTAATGGGCAGGAGGGGTGTTAGGAGAAATTGCCAGCATCAAAGTATGCAATGAGAAGTACACACAGAAAGCAGAAACATTGCAGACTGAGTTGTTCCATATCCACTAGATTATGCCACTGTCTTAACAGCAGACTGTGACAGCTGTTAAGCCTAAAAAGGGTGTGGGTGGGGTGCTTTTTAGTCACCCAAGTCAAATCTATGTCTCTGGTACAGCTAGGTATTATTACAATTTAAAAGATTTTGTGCAAGAGAGTAGCAGGGAGAAGTTTTGGGCAGGAGGGTGTCTGGGAGAAGTAAGACACAAAGCAGCAATTATTTGCCACACAGACGGTACGCACCACCACCAGATTGTGCTAGGAATGGATGTAACAAGTTTGGGCAGGAGGGGATATCAACAGCCAGTCTGGTTTAGCCAGGTTAAAAAGACAACTTAAGTAAATTGCACTAAGGGGCACAGCAACCACACAATCATGTTAGACTGTCATCTTTCTAAGCCGGAGTCATCATTGGTGGGCGGGAGCTGGGAAGCAGGGTTCTGCAATGTTTTATTAGAGTTGGGTGGTGGGTGGGCACTGGGACTCTCAAGCAGGGGGGCTGTTCAATTATAATTGCAACTAAAATGTCAATGTGCTGGAGAGAATGAAGGAGAAGTATTTTGGGCAGGAGGCGACAGGGAGACATAGGTGACTGTCAGCAATGACTGTTAAGTCATAACAACATGTTTACATCTAATGACTGTACCTAATCTAATGGCAAACTTTGTTGGTAGCATCAACTGCAGAATTCCAAATTCAATAAATGTACCAGGACTGTAAAACTGTAAGTGCATTTTTCTCATAATTGTTAAATTGTGATAGTGAACAAATGAATGAACAGTCGGCTATTACAGGTGAATTTTTTTTGGTCAGCTATTTTTATCGTCCTAGTGGCAGGTCGACCTCATCGTCCATCAAGCCTACCGAGCTCAGGGTCTTTTCAGGGGCTTCTAGTGCCATGCGTGCCCCAGCAGATCCCCGGAGTCGGTCCAGGGGCATCATCCATGCCAGCCTCCACTGTTTCCTCAGTTTTCTCCCGTGAACTATCCCGGGACCCCCAGAAGCAGTGGCGCATGCATGTGGAGGAGCACATGCGCACCGCAGCTCCGGACCAGGTCCCCTCAACCCTCCCCATCGACCTATGTCTAAGCTCTCTCGTGGCACCATCCCTCCAGCCTCCACCAGAGGGCAGCCAAGCTCCGAGAGAGCTGGATACCTCCTCCCGAGGCAAAGTGCTGCTTGACGGCAGCTTCTCAAATCCTCTCCCCACCCCCGGCTTCCGACGACCCTGGCTCATTCCTGAACCCAGGTCGCCAGCGTGGCACAAGATGCGACATCCAGCACCTCACCCTCTGCGCCACCGGCCCAGCACAAGTGAATTCTTTATTTGTAATTATGTGATCATTCACTGCTGTGGTTTTTAGCCATCTGGTACCTTTGTAAAAGGACTGCAAAACAACACTACTGAAAAAAAAAAACTTTTTGGCATTATTAGCAAAATAATGACAGGAATATAAAAAAATACATGGTTAGCCGGCCCAGTGGCGCCGAGGGTTGAGGCGCTGGATGCCAAATCTTGCGCCACGCCGGCGACCCAGGTTCGGGAACGAGCCTGGGCCAGCAGGGGAGGACTGGGATTGAGCGTCCGCAGACTGCTCTCCTAGTCCTGAGGTGGGTTGAGGAATCTTCGCCGTGCTGTAGCGGCTCCTGGGGACACCTAGGGGCACTGCAGGCATCGGATACAGTAGAGGGGGAGCGCAGCAGACGTCAGCACGTTGTGTCTGGACGTCATTGCACGTCCGCACTCCAAGGGGCCAAGTAGAGAGGAAAATGGCTGGGCGCGACCGTGCAACTTGATGGCCGCACTCCGAGACACCGGGAGAACTTTGGCGGAGTCCTGTCTGGGAGTGTCCAGGGCTGTCCTGGCTGGCAGAGGCAGAAGGGAGCCCTCCAGCAGGATGGCAAGACGGCTGTCCCGGATCCTCCTGGGTGCAGGTCGAGCTACCCCGCTCTCCGGGCGGGCGGAGCCAGTGGCTGGATGCCTCAAGCCAGAGTGTGCCAAAGCAAGGTGAATAAATACATAAAAAAAAAAAAAAAAAAACATGGTTATATTAATAAACACTGAAATGCACTTTCCAGACTCATTCCATTCATTTCAATGGGAACCCCAAAACATTTCATGAGGACTCAGATTTTCGGTCTGGACCCCCATTTTTTTTTTTCAAGAAAGTCCAGAACTCCTCAACAAAAAATCTTACAGAGAGCCCTGACAGTTTCAATAAGAGGGACAGATTCAATATATTATATAAAATACTACATTATATGCATAAGATAATCAAAGTTGCTACCTGGAATGTTAACGGTATTAACACCCCTATAAAAAGAGAGCGTAACTTGACTCATATAAAAAGGAAACAATTTGATGTTCTTTTCTTACAAGAACTACACCAAATAGAAAATGAGCTAGTTAAACTGAAGAGGAGATGGCTACCCCAAATGATCTTATCTGTGTCAATCTTCACCATTCATCACAGATGGGGTATGTGGCCGGAGGTCAGGACCCCACGGGAGCTTTTTTTTATAAAAAGGGTAGGCGGAGCCGGCACACCATCGGCGCCGCCCTCAAGGGTGACGCACTGCGTGGTGCTCGCAGGTTGGCCGTTAGGCTGTGTCGACTCCGCCTGCCTGCCAGTTCTTCGTCTCCCGTCGTAGAGGTCGCCTCATGGGAAGCTCTATAGAAAATCTTAGGCCTGCTCTTCGAAACCCAATCCTTCGGCGTCAAGTTCGTCGGTACTCCTGCCGGTTCTGTTTTTTGGCTCTACTCGACGTCGCCTAGTAAGATCTTTCCTTATCTTTATATTTTCGTGACGTCAAGTCTGTTTTTGGTGTTTTTTTCCGTAGGTCATGTCTAGGTCGGAGGGCAAGAAATCTACTAAGACGGGTCGGTCCCCCATGCGGCCGAAAATTCTCCGTCACAGACCAGCACGACCGGTGTCTCTTGTGTCTTGGCCAGCTTCACGACATGGACTCGTGCGACGCCTGCTTCTCCATGGACCGCCGGGTCCTCGAGCAACGCGCGTGGAAAGTGGGGCGAGCTCCGCCGACTTTCAGGGGTCGGGTTCGCACTCGTCCGGCCAAGCCACGCTCTCTCGGCCTTTCCTCCGGGTCCCCTCCCGGTTCTATACGGACCGAGGAGGAGGGAGCCTCGGCCACTTGTAGCCTAGCCACTGCCGAGGCTTCTTCTGCGGTGCAGAGAGGCCCGTCCCGCTCCTTCCCGGAGCGGGCGGGAGGCGCCATGGCAACGCCCTTCGGGGTGAAGGCTCCCGGTGTCGCCTCCGTGGCTCGGAAGGCCCGGTCGGCGCCGCCCCGACGCTGGCCGGCCGGGCCGGCCAGAGTCCTTGGCACCGCTTCGGCGGCGGGCCCTGATGGGGCCAGCGGCGCCGCTTTTCACGCAGCATCGTGAGCTCTGCTGATGCCGTCATGGCGCGCCGGGAGATCCACTGCGGCGTCGCCCTTGCCATGTCTCGCCTAGTGCTGTCCTCGGCATCAGGTTGACCACGGGCGCCGCAGTCCTCGAGGCTCGGCGCCGCGGGGGCCTTAGGTTCCATCAGTCGGTGCCGTCCACGGCACCGCCCAAGCCCTCGGCGCCACTCGTGGCCGTGCTCGGCACCTTGTCCGCCTTTGGGGCCTTCGGCGGTGCAGCCACGGACCTCGGCGCCGGCGCCGAGGGTACCGCCGGGGCCATCATCGGTGCCGTCCCTGTCCATGGTGCCGTGAGACCGGATGGTACTGCGACTGGTCCTGGTTCTGGATCTCGGGCTGGGGCCGTGCCTCCCTCGGATCCCGCTCGCGGGGTTGCGGGAGGCGCTGGCACCGACTCGGGCACAGCTGTGGTCTCCGGGCCTGGTGGTAGGGATGGTTCTGCCCGCCCTCCTGTGGTTTGGCTCAGGGCCTCAGACTCTACCTCCTCGGAGACTGAGTCGAGCTCTGAGTCGGACATGCAGTCTCACCACTCAGGGTTGGCTGGTGACGTGGGTAGCACGGTGGTCTCTTTGACCAGTCAGAGCCAGCCCCCTTCTGAGGTGAGGTCGGTGGCTACCGAGACTAGGGTCAGTGGTGACCAGCAGGCAGCGTTGCGCGCCACCATAGCTCTGCAGCCTGGTCTTGGCGGTTTCACCAATCCCTCAGTTGTGGTACTCCCTCCAGTGGTGTGCCTTGATCGCCCAACTTTGGGGCCCATCAGAACACCTGCGGGGGGGAGGGTACTGCTCCCTGGATATCCCCTTCGGGGGATGCCCAGAGATGCCAGCTACCTAGGCTGGCCCTCTCGAGAAGGACTCTTTCAGACTCCAAGGGGTCAAGGGGTGTGGGGTCGGCGCGCCGGCCTTTTTATGGGGTCCACCCGGGCCCTGGGAGAAGCCGTAGAGCAGATTTCCACTCTTCCTCCATGGTCTCTTTGAGAGAGTCCCATTCTTTTGAGGCAGGGGACCGTCCTTCTGGACCTATACGGCCCCGGTCGCCTCACTGGGAGGATTCTTCCGGGCGCAGCCAAGGCAGTACCGATGTGGTTGTTCAGCTGTCGGCTGTGGGGTCTTCCGGGGCACCTTCTTCCACGGGTGCCCACGGTCCGCTCCTTAGCCCAGGCGGAGGTCAGCCGACATCTCTTCTCGGCTCTGTCTCCATCCCTCTGCCACACTCTCCTGCGCTCCCAGGCATCCTCGGTCCTAGCGGCCCTCTCACCTGGGAGCAGTTCAGAGCGGTGGCTGCCCGGTTCCTTGCTTACGTTAGGGCAATGGACAGCCAGGTTTTTCAACCTCCCTCCGTGCAGCCACCCACTGAACAGATTGTGACCTCCAGCTCCTCATCCCCCTCTTCAGGAGGAGAGGAACCCTCTGTCCACATCTCTCCAGCTGCTGATCTCTCTGAGTATCAGCGATTCCTCGTGAGGATGTTGGAGGATTTGCACCTTTCTCCTTCCACTGTCAGCAATCCTGAACACTCGGCGCACGCCTTTCTAAGCGATTTTGGCGAGGCCACCCTTGTGGTGCCGCCCTGGCCGGCTCCCTTTCTGGAGGCGTCGTTGTGTTCCTGGCAGAGGCCCTTCTCCGGAGTTCCTGCCCCAAGGGATCTCAGCCAGAGGTATTGCGCACCCCCGGAGTCTCCAGGTTCCATGCCTCATCCACAGTCTGGATTGACGCAGTTGGATACTCCTGATGGGCTTCGCGCCCTTCACCATGACCGGCCCCCAGATCAAGACTCCTCGGATTTTGATTTCTGGGGTAGGAGGACTTTCTACTCAGCACAGTTACTTCTCTCTATGTCTGCACATCAGGCCCACTACGCAGCCTACAACAGGTTCTTGTGGTCCAGCCTAGGTCAGCTCCTAGCCTCATTGCCTGACACGGAGCAAACCAGACAAGCCATCGCACTCTCTGCACGTGGCCTGGAGCTAGCAAGTCTCCAAGTGAGGGCATCTTACGATGCCAACGAGGTAGCTACCAGGGTCGTAAGGACAGCGATCTGCACTAGGCGGTCGGCATGGCTATGTCTTTCCCGGTTGTCACCCTTGGCCCAGCATAGGGTTATTAACTCCACCCACCAGGGAACCTACCTTTTCTCCCACAGAGTGAGACGGCGCTTGTCGGGGCAACTTCCTTCCCCCTCCGAGGGAACTCCGTCTCTCTCTCCCCACTCTCGGGCCTCTCCAGGCCCTGAAGGTCCCCCCCCCCCCAGTGTGTCACCCACTGAGGGCCAGGGACTTGTCCCTTAGGGTGTAAGAAACAACCCCCTTCAGGGGGCTTGGTACTCACCCATCTGTGATGAATGGTGAAGACTGACACAGATAAGATATGAAAATTACGTACCTACCGTAATTATGATCTTTCTGTGCATCTTCACCATTCATCACAACCCCACCCACCATCCCCCTGGGGCCTCAGTCTCTGGGTCCTCCTCCCTCTCTGTGACTCCCCCTCTCCTCCTTAGAAGTGGGGTAAAATAGGGACACACAAGGGAGTATTTTTCCAGGAAGAGTGGATAGTTCGAGTGGCACTCCTTCTCTAGTACCTTGTCTCCACCCCTGTGGGAGTTGGTAGTTGCCCTCCTCCTCTCCTCCTCCCTGTTTCCATCCAACCTATTTCTCCTTAAAAAAAAAAAAAAAAAAAACTTTTTTCACCAAACATCTTTTCTTGAGAGAGTATTGAATCCCTGTATCCTGTCCTTCTTCCAGAATAGCCAACTCTGCTTTCTGGAGTATTTGCCAGTTATTCCGTGCCTTGAATTCTGGCAGAAAGCTCTGCTACTCCTTGCAGTTCCTATACAATCTGGAGACTGACCAGGGTCCGGGATATCTTATCCTTCTCCCCTCTCTCCTAAATTCTTTACCCACCCTACCCCTCCCTTCTTCTGCTTACAGAGATTGGGGCCCCTCCCAATCCCCTTTAGTTTCTAACCTCTTTCTTTGCTGTCCTCTCAGTCATTATTTCTCCTTTTAGTTCATACAACCTTTCCTTTTTCTGTCCCTTGGACTCTCTTGTCCCACCCTCCATCCCTTCCTCTTACCTCTCTGGTGACTCAGAACTGGCATGCAGGCAGAGTCGACACAGCCTAACGGCCAACCCGCAGTGCCATGCAGTGCGTCGGCCTCGAGGGCGGCGCCAATGGTGTGTCGGCACTGCCTACCTTTTTTTTTTTTTTTAAAAGCTCCCGCGGGGTCCTGACCTCCGGCCAGACATCCCATCTGTGATGAATGGTGAAGATACACAGAAATATCATAATTACGGTAGGTACATAATTTTCATTTCTATTCTGAGGGTACCAATAAATCAACTGGCATGGCATTCTAATAAAAAAAAAAAAAAAATGCCCTAAATTTTCAGATATTGGACACATATCAACACCAAGAAGGCCGGATAATTTTAATTAAGTTTAGACTGGAATCTGAAATGCTCATCTTCGGTTCGATATATGCCCCTTTTTAACCACTACTCTTCCTTCTTGGCTGAAATCACCAATGCCATAATCAAACTTGGACGAGCCAAACTTATTTTAGGGGGAGATATGAATGCACTACTTTGGCCCGGAAGAAAAAATTACTCACCTTAGTAATTGTGTTTCTTCTAATGGAGTCTTGCTGTATTCTGACGTATGCAGTTAGCCCCAGCACTTGAACTGCCCCGGAGATGAAAGAGTTAACTCTATGCAGAAGCATAGAATGTTGAGATCGAGCTCGGATTTCAAACCTCTGTCTGTGGTGCTTCAGATTGTAACCGTCAGATTCTTACAAGCAACTAACTACACTTCTAGTGTAGAAACTGTAAACAATAAACAGGTAAAAAATTTGGGTCCCAAAAGACAAGTCAAGAACCCACGATAAAAAAAAACAGGTAGTGAGCAATATATAGTAATATATAAATAAACCTAGAACAACCACCCCACTCTAAGAGGAAGGGTGTAAGGTACACCCCTGAGGTGCAACACTGTACCTGCCAGCCTACATCCCAAAAACTAGGTTCTGAGAGGGGAGGCAGGGGGAGGTCAGAATACAGCAAGACTCCATTAGAAGAAACACAATTAACTAAGGCAAGTAATTTTTTCTTCAAACAACATGAAGTCTTGCTGTATTCTGAAATATGCAGACTACCAAGCAGTACCTCCATGGAGGAGGCTACCAAACCTATTTTGGCTCTGCAGTACTGTTGTACCAAATCTAGCATCACTCCTAGCCTGGATATCCAGAGAGTAATGCTTGGTGAATGTATGGACTGTTTTCCAGGTGGCTGCTTTGCATATCTCCAGTAAAGGTATACCTCTGGCAGCAGCCAGAGAAGCTGCTGTACCCCTAGTCGAGTGGGCCCTCAGGCCTGAGGGAGGTGTTTTACCTAGCTTGGTATAACAGAATTGTATACAGGCTACAATCCACCTGGCAATAGTTTTTTTAGTAGCTGGCCTACCCTTTCCCACTTCACCAGGTGAGAAACAATTGAAGACAGTCATTCCTTTGTGCCTTAGTATGCTCTATGTAATAGCTAAGCGCCCTTTTAACATCCAAACTGTGTAACCTTCACTCTCCTGCAGAAGAATGATCAGTGAAAAACACAGGAAGGGACATGGACTGGTTCAGATAGAAATCTGAGACCACTTTGGGTAAGAACCTCCTATTGGTTCTGAGGACCACCTTATCTCTATGGAATGAGATAAAATCAGGTTCAACTGACAGGGCCTGTAATTCACTAATTCACCTGGCAGAAGTGACAGCTACCAAGAACACAGTTTTCCAGGTCAAGTACTTAAGCTTGGCTGAAGTCAAAGATTCAAAGCGTGACTGCATAAGCTGAGCAATGCAGATATTGAGATCCCAAGCCGGGGTAGGCTCTCTAAAAGGAGGGTTGATATGGATTAGTCCTTTAAAGAACTTTCCAAAGACAGGGTGGGATGCCAGAGAAGAGCCCTTCCCTGCTGACAGGAATGCAGAAACAGCTGCTTCAGGTGGCTGGCCTAAGCCATTAAGGTGAACTAGATAATCTAAGACTATGGCAATGCTGTAGCATCTGGCAGGATATTCGTGTGTGAACACCAAATGTTGAATCTTTTCCATTTGGAGTTATAGGTCTTCCTGGTAGAAGGTTTCCGAGAACCCTTGAGGATGTCTAAAACTCCCTGTGAGAGGTGCAGGCCTGCGTACTCCAACTCTTCAAGAGCCAGGCCTTGAGAATGAGAGACTGGAGATTGGGGTACCAGATCCTCCCCTGAGAGAAGGTTAAGAGATTGTGTCTCTTGGGAAGAGATGGGGGAGTGAGACTGCTAAGGACAACAACAACAGAGGATACCAAGGTTGCCTGGCCCAGTCTGGAGCAATTAGAATCACTGTGCAGGGTTGTGACCTGATCTTGACTAGAATCCCGAATAACAGGGGAAAGGGAGGAAATAAAGAATTTGACGGCAGATAAGGACCGCTTGGCCTACCCAGTCTGCCGATTTCCCTACCTAATGGATAAGCTGCAGATCCTAGTTAACCAGCAGCCTACTTCTTCCTACCCCCACCCCCTAGAATTGCCTTATGACTGCCCCATGCATGCTTGAATTCCACCACTGTTTTTGACTCCACAACCTTCTCCGGAAGGCTGTTCCATGCATCCACAACCCTCTCTGTGAAAAAATACTTCCTTAAATTGCTTCTGAGCCGCCCCCACTCTATCTTCAAATTGTCCCCTCTTGTTCTTGCACACCTCTTTTTTTGAAAGATGCTACCCTCTTGGACTTTGTTAATTCCCTTGAGTACTTGAAAGTTTCTATCATGTCCCCCCTCTCCCTCCTTTCCTCGAGGCTATACATATTAAGCTCCTTAAGTCTCTCTTCATATGTCTTCCAGTGCAGACCCTGCAACATTTTAGTTGCCCTCCTCTGGAAAGCTTCCATCCTGTCTATGTCTTTGCGGAGACTGGGTCTCCAGAACTGCACGCAGTACTCCAGATGGGGTCTGACCAGCTGTCTGTACAGAGGGATAACTTCCTGTTTTCTACTGGTGATGCCTCTCCCTATGCATCCCAGTATCCCCCCAGCCCTCCTTGCTGCCCTCTCACATTGCTTGCCCACCTTTAGGTCATCTGATATGACTACCCCCAGGTCCCTTTCCATTTTTGTTGCTGTTAGTATCCCACCCCCCATTGTGTACTCTTCCCCTGGGTTTTTGTTTCCCAGGTGCACTACCTTGCACTTCTTAGCGTTGAATCTAAGCTGCTATACATTTGACCATTCCTCTAACCTTGCCAAGTCCCTTCTCATCCTTTCCACCCCACCTTGTGCATCAACTCTGTTGCAGATCTTTGTGTCATCTGCAAAGAGACATACTTTTCCTTCCAGTCCCTCTGCAATGTCGCTTATAAAGACATTGAAGAGGACCGGTCCTAATACTGAACCCTGTGGTACCCCACTAGTAACCCCCCTTTCTTCAGAGTGGACTCCATTTACTATTACCTCTGTGTCCTATTCTCCAGCCAATTTTACCCAGGCTGTCATCTTGGGACCCACTCCCAGGCTGGCTAACTTGTATATTAATCTTTGTGTGGGACTGTGTCAAATGCCTTGTTAAAGTCTAGGTAGGCCATGTCCACAGCCCCTCCCTGACCTACTACTTTGGTTGCCCAGTCAAAGAAATCTATCAGATTTGTCTGGCATGACCTTCCCGCTCTGAATCCATGTTACCTTGGGTCCTGCGTCCCTCTGGCTTCTAGATACTCAACAATTCTTTCCTTCAGAAGTGATTCCATCATTTTCCCTACCACTGAAGTTAAACTAACAGGTCTGTAGTTTCCTGCTTCAGCCTTGCTCCCACTTTTGTGAAGGGAATCACATCTGTCCTCCTCCAGTCCTCGGTATCACCCCATCCTCCCATGATTTGTTGAAGAGGGTAGTCAGTGGTGTCACTAGTTCTACCTTTAGTTCTTTTTAGAATTCTGGGATGAATCCCATCAGGCCCCATTGCTTTGTCCACCTTTCAGTTTTAAGAGTTCTTTCAGAACCCTTTCTTTTGTAAATGGGCTGGTATCAACTTCTGTATCCAGAGTGTTTCTACTGTTTGTTTTAGGTACCCCTCTTCCTTTGTAAATACTGAGCAAAATATTTGTTTAGTATCTCTACCTTTCACAGTCACCCTCTACCCACCCTCCTCCCTTTATTAAGCCTCACTATCCCTCCCTTGGTCTTCCTTCACTCCTGATGTACCTATAAAAGGTTTTATCCCCTTAACTGAGTTGGCTATCTTTTCCTCGGTTTGGGCCTTTGCTGTTCTGAATGCCTTCCCAGCTTCCTTTTGCTTTAACTCATTGCCTCCACAGGCTCACTCTGAAATTACACCACTTGCTTCCTGAATCTCCTGTATACTTTTAACAGTGAATCCTGGGCCTTTCTAAGCAAAATCAAGTCATAGTCAGCATGTTGCAAACAAATGCTAATAGCTCAATAACTATACATGCTAGACATAAAGTATGAGTGGCACGGTTATTCAGCACAAAATTGCCTTTCCAATGGTGGCATGCATGTAATAAGTAATTTTGTATTTTTTCTATGCTGGTTGAAAGAGCAAACTAAATATTTGTTTTCACTAAAAAAAGAGCAACATAAGCCATTTTTTGTTGGAAAATATGTAAAATAAACACCAAATTAAGCATACAGACATTAGATGGTGTTTTAATATTATGTTTGTTAAAAAAAAAGATATCTTTTTACTATAAAACGTAATTTTTCCCCATTTTAGTCAAGGTGCTTTGGTGAGATTTGAGGGATAAATCTCAACCACACACACCATATCATAAACAAATGCGATAACTCCAAAAGTATACATGATACACAAAGTATCAGCATGAAAGTTGATGAGCACAAAATGCCTTTCAATGGTGCTATGCAACCAGTTGTAATCAATACGGTTTTATTTTATACCTGCCTAAGTGCCAAAAAAGTGAATTTTATTCAAGCTGCTTAGGCGAATCTTGATGGAAAACATGTCAGCCATACACACCATACCATAAACAAATGTGAATAACTCCTAAAGTATACATGATATACACAAAATATCAGTGGCAAAGTTGTTCAGCACAAAATTACCTTCCCAATGGTGGTATGCAAATAATATGTATTTTTTTTTAAGCTGGTTGAAACAGCAAAGAAAAATATTTTTTCATTAATTAGGCAACATAAGCCATACACACCATACCATAAACAAATGCAAATAACTCCTAAAGTATACATGATATGCACAAAATATCAGTGACAAAGTTGTTCAGCATAAAATTACCTTTCCAACAGTGCTATGCAGTCAAATATATATTATATTCTGTTACACTACATATTAAAATATATAAGTGACTTCTCCTTACGTTGCAAGGGCACACTGGGAGTCAGTAGCCGACTTCTGCAGACGTACTCAGGACACACCAGTGTATTTTACTGACTACAGGCGTCTGCTAGGAGACAATGAGTTAACTGATACAGTTCTCTGTCCTGCTCCTTCTGTGATTCCTTGTACTTCCTGAATGCTTTCTTTTTCTCTTGAACCTTCACTGCTACTTCCTTTGAGAACCACAGTGGTTTCTTACATCATTTCGTTTTGTTCATTTGCTTCACACAAAGGCTTGTTACCTCTGTGATGGCAGTTTTTATTATTCCCCATTGTTCTTCCACCCCTCCTTCCTGCCCATTTGCTAGTGCATTCCTTAGGCACTCACCCATTTTGGCAAAGTCAGCCTTCCTAAAGTCCAGTACTTTGCCTTTGTATGGCTTGACTCTATTGCTGTGTTTATTGTGAACCATACTGTTCGATGGTCGCTAGTTCCCAGATGGCTACCCACTTCTACATCTGTGATCCTCTCATCTCCATTTGAAAGAACCAGGTCTAAGATTGCTCCTCTTGAGTGGGCTCCAATACTAGTTGTCTAAGTCACGCCTGTAGGCATCTAGAATAACCCCACTTTTGAAGTGGCTGCTGCAACTGCACTCCAGTTAACATCTGGCATATTCAGATCACCCATCAGCAATATCTCCTTTTACTGCCATTCTAAGTATACTTTCTATCATTTCCTTGCCCATTTCCTCCCTGAGAAGGGGGTTCGTATACAACCCCTCAGCGGATTGTGGTGCCATTGCCGGTCTCCAAATTTACCCACAGTGCTTCTTCTCCTCCCTGTTTTCCCTTTGTTCTGTTGCTTTGATTCCTTCCCTTATGTAAAGAGCAACTCCTCCTCCTCTTTTACCCTCCCTGTCCCTCCTGTAGATAGTGTATCCTGGTATGTTTACGTCCCAGTCATGGTTTTGTGTGTACCATGTTTTTGTGACTGCCACGATATCCAGATGTTCCTCCTCCATCAAGGCCACTAATACAGGAAGCTTGTTACTCGGACTACGGGCATTGGTACTCATTGCTCTCCATTTTTTGATGGCTTTACCTTCTGTTGCAGCATCCCCACTGACTTTTCTACCTTGGTCTTTTCTCATTTAGTACCCTGTTTTGTAGGAGAGGCTGGGATTTTCCTGCTGCTTATCAGTGCCTCCCTTGACTAGTTTAAAAGCTTGCCAATGAAGCATTTAAACTGATTGCTCAAAAGACTTGTTCCTTCCTGACAGATGCAGACCATCCTGCCAGTATAGGCTGGTGTCCTCCAGGTGGAACCCAGTCCCCAATGAAGCCAAACCCTGTGCTCCACACCATTTTTTCAACCATTCATTAAACTGCATGGTGCAAAGTACCGCCTCACTCATGCCATTGACAGGCAGCACCTCTGAGAAGGATACTGTGTGCTACTTGTCTTAGGCCCCTCCCAATCTCTACAAAGTCCTTCTGCACTGCTGTAATCTCATGATGAGCCAAGTCATTTGTCCCTAGGTGGACAATGACGCCCAGCTCAGACTCCCTGCAGCTGTTCTCATGATTCTGAGGATGCGCTCCTGTCCCTCCAAGCCATGGCACCAGGCAGGCACCTTACTCAGTTTTCCCTGCTCCCCAGTTCTATCCCCTATAATTGAGTCCCCACCAGGAGCTGCTTCCTTTCCTTGTGGTGTCCTCTGTCTCCTTCCTGTGGGCCTCCTTTGACAGCTGTCCTCAGCCTCCTTAGTCTCCTCTGTGGTGCATCCATAGGGGAGCTATGCTCCCCAGAATGGTGTATGGATTGTGGAGTGGAACAACTGACTGGGTGTGCCTCTATTCCACCATCCTCACCCTCCCTGAGCCCACTGTGGTCCAACTGCTGTGCTTTCTTCGCAACCTCTGAGGTAGTGGTGGTAGCTCTGGTGCTCCCTGGATGGGGGAGGTTCCCTTCCTGCTGTCCAGTGTGGCCTGGGGGAAGGTTCCCTTACTACTGTCCAGTGTGACCTGAAGACGGGCAACTTCCTCCCTCAGGGCAGAGAGTTGTCTGCAAATAGGGCAGCATCTCAGCCTCCAGAAAGACTCCCGGAAGACTGCTACCCCACAGCCATTACATTGCACTACTCCCCACATGTTTATCTACTTTCTTTTCTTTTTGTGTGTGTTTGTGTGTGATTGGCGTGTTATATAGAAATATATATATATATATATATATATTATACAATGTGTATGCTTACATTGTCAGTGCAGTGTGCTAGAGAGGATATGACAGTGATATGCACCTTGCACTCTTGAGGAAATGATGTCAGAACTCCAGGTATAAAGGAACTATTTCCAGGGGTGGGTGGGGTGAGGGGTGGGAAGGGTGGGCCTAAACAGTGCCCTCACAAAACAATCAGCTAAAAGCTCTGACCCACCGCTGCGATGAGTGCCTTCCTACCAGCAAGATGCCCTACACAACAATTTGACAGAGAAAATACCCTGCTAATCGAACAGAGAAAAATCCAGACATCCAAGTCAGACACAGGTAAACCTCCCCAGCCCAAAACAGCCTGGTAGTTTGTGCTCTGAAAGCAGTCAGCCCCAAAATAAGTCAGCTGTGCTTTAAACTCTTCCTGCACTGAAAATCTTAAGAATTGTAACAAACGTACAAGGAAAGGCATAAAGGAACTTGCCTTCCCAATCCAATATCAGAGTATCCAAGGGAACAGTCCCTGGGACTGGAGGTCTGCAGCAGAACTGGGGAAGCTGACTGGGGCTGCGAAGAGATCTATCTCTGGAGTGCCCCACTTGGTGAAGATTACTTTCAGGATGAGAGGGTCCAAGGTCCATTCGTGATGGCCCTGGGAGATTCTGCTGAGAGCATCTGCTAGCACATTGTCCTTTCCTGGGAGGTGGACTACTACTAGGGGAAGTTTGTAGGGAGTAGACCAGAGACCATACTTTTATGGCCTCCGTGCACAAGAACGTAGACCGAGTGCCCCCCTGCTTGTTGATGTACCACATGGTGGCGGTGCTGTTTGTCCTGACCTGAACCACCTTGTTCCTCACGGAGTCAGAGAAAACCTGAAGGGCCAAGAATACTGCCCTGAGTTCCAGAAGATTGATATGGAGAAGAGACTCTGCTGGGGACCAAACCCTCTTGTGCTGTGAGGGCTCCCAGGTGAGCTCTCCAGCCCAACAGAGAAGCATCTGTGGTGAGGACCACAGAGGGAGTTTGCTTGAGGAATGGGACACCTTGCCTGAGATTGTCTTGGTGCAGCCACTACTGGAGAACTTGGACCAGAGTCTGAGACACTGGAATCAGTTTGGTAAGAGAGTCTTTCTTCTGAGACCAAAAGGACCTTAGATGGAACTGAATGTCCCTCATCTGGAACCTGGCCCCTTGCACCACTGCAGTGCAAGCTGCCATGTGGCCTAAGAGCTGAAGAAAATGTCTTGCTGGACGAGAAACCAGAGGATCAAAAGAAGAAGCGAGATCTGTAAGGGCCTGAACTCTTGCAAATGGAAGGAATGCCTTCGCTTGAACATTATCTAACTCTATCCTTATGAAAATGAGAAGCTGTACTGGTTTGAGAACCAACTTTGGCAGGTTGAGAAGGAACCCCAGGGAACTGAGCAGATCCTGAGTGACCTGTACAGCTGACTTGACCTGGTCGGAAGACTGCCCTACAATGAGCCAGTCATCCAGGTAAGGAAATAGAGAAATGCCCTGCCTTCTGAGGAAGGCCACTACTACTGCAAGGCACTTTATTAACACCCTTGGAGCTGATGTTAGACCAAAAGGCATAGCTCTGAATTGATAATGGCCTGAAGGCAACTCTAACCTGAGGTACTTTCTGTGGGAGCACCTGATGGGAATATGGAAGTAGGCATCCTTGAGGTCCAGGGAAGTTAACCAGTCTCCTGGCCTTATAGAGGGAAGAATTACTCCCAGTCTCACCATTTTGAACTTTGGTTTTAAAATGTGTTTGTTCAAATACCTTAAGTCTAGGATGGGTCGCCACTCCCCTGTCTTTTTTGGGGTAAGGAAATATCTGGAGTACAGACCTTTGCCCCTATGTGGAGTAGGAACTCTCTCCACAGCTTTGAGAGCCATCAGAGAGGAAACCTCTGCTTCTAAAGCAATGGTTTTGGAGATGTTTGCAGGTGGAAAAGACCTGACCCTCATTTTTAGAAACTGTTTGAAACCGAGGGCCAATCCCTGGCCTACTACCTCTAGGACCCACTTGTCTGAGATAACAGACTTCCTGGCCTGGAAGTAGTAAGCCAGCCTGCCTCCTACTGGAATTGTGAAGTCGACCCGGGCTGACACATCAGAGTGTCTGCTTGGCAGGAGCCTTGGACTAGGAGGAGGATGCAGCCCTGCTCATCCCCCTCCTGCCTCTCCCTCGGAAGAACCCCCTCTGTGGGAAGGGAGAGGAGGCCTGGGCTTGGTAGAAAGGCCTGCTGCCTCCGAGGAGTGGCTTGCCTTTCCTTGGCCTGAGCACTCCTGTATTCATCCATTTTCTTCATGTAAGCCTCGGTCTGCTCCCCAAACAGAGAATAACCTACTACAGGGAAATCCATGGCCTTAGCTTGGGTGTCCTGTGAAAGGCTATTACATCTGAGCCAAGCAAATTTCCTGAGAGACACAGATGTAGCCATGACTCGTAATGCCACATCATTTGAGTCCACAGCAGCATGGAATTGTACCTTGGATGCCTCAATCCCATCAGCAGCCACCTCCTCCAGCTCTCTGGCCAGCTGGGGGGGGAGCCTTTTTGGCCAGTTCCAGTACAGTATCCCACCTGGACTTCTGGTACCTGGCTGCATAGGCCATATAGTTTGCCTGCCTGAGTCCCAAGAAGGATGCCAAATATTGTTTTTTGGCCATGGCATCCACCTTTCTGGAGTCTTTATCGGGGGGGGGTGAAGCCAAAGGTATGTTAGCCCTGTCACAGGCTGCAGCAGCCTGCATTACCCCAACATGGCTGCTATGATTGTACAAAAACTCTGTACCTGAGCCTGACAACATGTACCTCCTGTCCATTCTTTTGTCCACTGGAGGTAGAGAGTCTGGTGTCTGAAGAATATTTTTTGTCTGTTTCCCCAAAGATCTATGTAGGGGAACAGACAGCCTTTTAGACTCTGGGATGTCCATCATCTCGACAAAATCAGGCTCCTCTTCCTCTTCTGCAGCTTCTACCATAGGGAGCTGGAGGGTTTCAGCCACCTTTTTGTAGAACAGAAAGTGGGAAGGGGACTCAGAAAGCCTGGGAAGGGAGATACTGGGGGGTCTGTCTGAGGAGATGTCCAGTTCAATGGGCACATCCAGACCTTCTAAATCATTATCATCCTCATCATCTTGTTCTGGATAGTCTTCGTCCCCCTCCCACTCCAATTCATAATAGGCATCCGGATCGTAATCCGATGGAGTAGAATCCGACCGAACCGACCGCCTAGCCGAAGGCGTCGGTTCAGAAAGAACAGAAAGAAGCGACTGAACAATACTTATCACTTTGGCTATCTCATCAGCGTTTGGAGTACATTTCTGGATTGAACCGATGATTTCTCTCTCTTCCGTAAGAACCGACCTCTGAGTTGGATCTCCTTTTACCTGAGGAGGTATCGCCCAGGTCAGTGGGCACCTCCTCAGGTTTGGCTGCAACCGAACCGGGCTGGCCATCTGGGTCAGCGGACTACTTGGCCTCCCTTTCCTTTAGCCTACTCAATCTTTTATCCAGAGTGGCTTTTGGAAATAATTTTTTTTTTTTTATAAACACAGATTTGGCAGTCTTTTTTGAGGTGGTCAAACCCCAGACAAACACAGATGGGGTGAGGATCAGCTTTAGCAAAAGCCTCCCCACACTCTCCACAGTGTTGAAACCCAGTGGGCCCGGTTTTCTTCTTGGGTTTCTCAGACATGGCCAGACTAACAGAATTACCCTTAGCAGCTTTTACCTCAGGTAATACTCTCCAATCGGTAACCAACAGTGTTACGGGTTGTGGAAAGAAACCGGTAAAAGTCTGTTTTTTTGGGAACCGATCAGAACCGGCACACCACTACAAATTCAAAAGGAAAGATTCAAACAGAAACAGTCAGTTCCCAACAGGACTGACCGCTAGGGAACCAAAGAAATTACAATTTCCATAGAATAAAATAAAACAGTTCACTACCTATCTACACACTTACTGTACCATAGACAGAGACCTGAAAACAGATGCTTTCAGGAAACTTTACCTAATCAAGCGAAGGAGCAATCTGGAGTGACTTCACAGTTAGGCAGAGTAAAGAATCTGATGGTTACACTCTGAAGCACCACAGACAGAGGTTTGAAATTCAAGCTCGAGCTCGATGTCCTATGCTTCTGCATAGTTAACTCTTTCATCTTCGGGGTGGTTCAAGTGTTGAGGCTAACTGCATATGTCAGAATACAGGATGACTGCATGTTGTATGAATAGATAAAGCAGGCCCAGTGACCAAAGTTAATACAGCTTTAGCAAAAATATTGAAAACCTTCTTCTACAACCATGACTTGATTGATATATGGTGAAATTTTAAACCAAATTCCAAGCAATATACCCACCATGACAAAAAACATTCCCAATTTACTCAAATTAATTTATTAATAAATCTTTGGCATCTTCAATCAAATCAATATTGACACTATTCTTCTTTCCAATCATGCCAGAGGATAAAAATAGATTATTCACCAAATACTGGAAATTTAATAAACTATTAAAAGATTCACAATTTCTCATTATGATTAAAGAAAAGAGATTATGAAACCAATTATACTACTAACAATCAAATTTATCTTTGGGACCCACTTAAAGCCTTCTTGAAAGGACATATTTCATATCAAAATATGCTTCACAAGAAAGCTAATCAACTATTACAGGAACTCGATTTAAAAATTCAAGAGACGGAATCCATTATGATATGAGATTATAATAAATACTATCCTGAGAAGAACTTAGAATCAAAAAGACGGGAGCTAATTAACAAAGGTACAATTCAAATACTCAAGAAAGTTAAAACTATTAAATATTTGGAAGGGGACAAATCTGGAAAATACTTAGCCAATAAGGTTAAAAAGAACAAAGGAAAAATATAATTACTACTATAGAAACCAAGGCAGGACAGACAGTTTCTAATGATAAAGACATCACTCAACTTTTTTGTGATTATTATAAAACAGTCTTCCAAACAGGATACACAGACTTAAGCAAAGTTCAAAATTTTATTGGCAATTTAAATGCTTCCAGTTATATGTGGGATCGAAATCCTATTCGAATCAACGAAACAGAAGCTGCAACAGAACAATTACCTAATCGTAAGACTCCAGGTTTTAGATGGATATAGAAACGAATTCTTTAAAGCTTTTAAGAAAGAGTTAGTACCAACACTTTATGAAATAACTGAGTTAATAAATTACCATAATGGAGAAATACCAAAATCCATGCAAGATGCCAAAATAATTTTAATACACAAAGAAGGTAAACTAGCCAATAATCCCAAAAATTATCGTCCAATTGTGCTTCTAAACAGACTACAAAATTATTACTAAATGCGTAGCTAATAAGTTAAAAATTGCATTACATCAAATAATTAAACCTGATCAATATGGATTTATTAAGGGGTGTAATATAGCAGATGCCAACAGACAAATTCGGTATAACCCTAACCAATTATCAGAATAAAAACATTACACTGAATTTTAATAAGGCATTACTTAAAACCAAAGATCTTTTAGAAAACTGGTAAAATCTTGCTCTTTCATTGTGGGACCACGTAGATCAAATCAAAATGATGATAATTCCACACCGTATGTATGTGTTGCAGAATATTTTTGGACTCCCTCAAGAAAGCTGGTTCTCTCAATTTAAAGAATAATCAAGAAATTCATATGGAAAGGGGGGGAAATCCTGTATTGCCTGGGAACAAATAATCACCCCTCGGATATGGGTTTGGGATGCCCAGACCCAGTCACTTATGCAGTAGCCCACTATTCTACTTTATTATGGAAATTTGCCTTTTTTCCTAAAGAGGATTATCACATTTTGAATAAAATTATTAAACAATGTACACAAATATTTATTAGAATTGAAACTCTAATAATTAATATACCCAGGCAGTTGCTCAGAGTTCCATTATTTGCATGTTTTTGCATTTTTTTGAAGAAAGCAAATATGTTTCTTGGTGAAGAAAATATCCCTTGGTTATATATTTCCATATGAAATAACCATGTAATTTGGCCAAGCTGCCAACATACTCAATTGGACCTTGACTTGCAACATAAATATTCATTATGGAAAGACATTTTATATCAAGATAGATTTCCTGCTTATGAAGATCTCCCACTTTTCAAGTACAGTAAAAGGAAAATGTCCCTCTTTGACTATCCGACATCGAGAGCAAAATTCCAACAGATTGCTATATTATATGCAGCAAGAACTGATGCAGACAGGGCTAGAAATTATTTTTTGAGATGCCTGTCCGAGGGACAGGTGAGGTGTAAATTTTGCTTGTTCCACGAAAGTTTTACCTATCTACATTCTTATAAAAGTGAATTTTTAAAATATCTAGCAGAAAGTGGACTGTAAAGAGGAAAAAAGAAAAGCTCTATCTGACCCCAAAACACAAGAGTCAAGGAATGACTGCTACAGCAGACTTTATTCAGTCTCCCCACAAACTTTATTCAATCCCCTCTTCCCTCAGCCTGCACTTGCAGAGCCCACACTGTAGCCTGCCATGCCTTAACTGAGTACTTTTTTTTTTTTTTTAACCCCCCTTCCCCGAATAGTCCTGTAAAGGACTGTTTAGGCCAAGGCTTTCTGATCCTCAAAAATCACTTAAGGGTGTTTGCTGAAGCACAAACTTTGTTTAGTTCCCCTCCTCTCCCATCCACTTGCAGAACCACACTGTATCCCTGCCTTAACCGAAGTCCCCCCAAACACCACCACCACCACGACTCCTGTAAGGGCTATTTAGGCTAAGGCTTTCTGCTACCCAAAACACTGAAGGGCTGTTTGCTGAAGCACACCCTTTGTTCAGTCCCCCTCCACTTGCAGAGTCCACACTGTAGCCCTGCCTCAATTGTTCCCCACCCCAGTCTCTTTATTTACCTTTTGAGCACCAGTGCTCATTTACAAATGTTTCACTTCCACCTCGAACACATATTGACAAAAAACACTGCAAGAAAAATATAAGCAGTTCTGCAGAAATGCACTTGAGTTAGGCTCCAAGCAAGGCAGAACAGTTACCTACAGATTTGAAAAATCAAAATCCATACAGATTGCTGTATAAAAAGTCACAGGTCAGAGAGAGAAACCAAATAAGTGTTTAATGGTTAGAACTATACTGGACGTTATCTAATGATAACTACATTGTGGTGTTACCCACCTGTATTTTGGTCCTGCATGCCTTCTGCCCGACTTGTATTTTTCTCAGCAGCCTCCTCTTCACCCCATGATGACTGCCACCTTCCCGCACTCTGCTTCACAATTATAGACCCGCATTTCCCCTTTCCCGAATCAGCGCAACAAATTCCCACAAGCAGACTGTCTTCTTCCTCCTCCTCCTTCCAGCCTGCCTGTCAGCTTGCCTCAGCACACGACGTGCTCGCACACATACTCTCCCACAGCGCCCCTCCAGCACATCACGCACTTGAATGCCGGCGCCACTGTGTTTAGGGTAGCACTTCAAGGCCTGTAGCGCAGGATGAGCTTTTAATTTTTAGACTCCTCCTATTTGGGCATGGCATGCTCACGCACTACCGAGGCACTCTACTGCCACTGCAGCCAAGTGGCCAAGCCAGCACACTGCAGCATGCATTTCCATATGGAAATACGTCCTAGCGCCAGCAAACACCATCTCAAGCGGAAAACTAAACTGCCTGTCCAAGGGACAGGCACACTTTCAAAAGCACCTGTCCCAAATTTTTTTTTTTTTTTTTATTTGAAAATTTCGGAATTACAACCTTTGAGTCAAGGACTCCTTTGCAAAGGCTCCACGTCAGTCATGACAGGACAAAACATCAAGCTAGAGTGTACAAAGTTCTCAAAACAGAGATATTATATTACTACAAAGATCAAAATCATAGCATAAGTAAAAGGCTAAGAAAACCACCTGTCCAAGACAGGCGGACAGGTGGTTATTTTGAGCCCTGGATGCAGAATACAGTAAACTACTATACTGCCATACAAAAATAATTACTAAAGGAGAAAAACATTATTACATTTCTACATAAATATAGCAGGTAGATACAGTAAACAGTGAGAGCGCATATACTAAGTGGAATCAGGAACTGAAACTACAATTAACTGATAAACAATGGTCAAACATAAAAATCTTAGCAAACAACAACTAAAAATCTGCTTGTAATAAATCAATTAAAATTAATAATAGAGCTTACTTAACTCCACTTGATATTGCTAGAATAACAAATAGCCCAATTGCAAAATGTTGGCATAATTGTGGTTCAGTAGCTAATATGGAACACTGTTTATGGAGCAGTTCTAAAATTACGATGTGGTGGCAAAAAACAAAACTATTAACTGAGCAAATCCTTCAAATTGAATTGGATTTGGATCCGACTAGTCTGTTACTTACTAATTTACCAGGTTTACCTAAAGATGAAAATGAGATCTTCGCTTTGGCCACCATGGCTACCAAAAGACCAATATTGGAAATGTGGCACTCTGAGCGATTGCCTGATTTTGAAGAACATAGGTGGTGGAATATACTAAAGGAAACGTTAGTGCACAAAACACTGTGGTGGGATATCCAGGAAGATGAAAATTACATTCTGGGTATTAGTTGGATAACAACTGAAGATAATCTACCTCCTATTCTTAAATTACATTTTTAGTAATCTGTCACAATAAATCCATTTTTTTGTTATACCAGACCAACACTGTGGTGTTTATAGATTGTACTCCTATGCATACTTCAATTAAGTTGTATGTTTGTATCAAAATAAAAATAAAAAAAAAAAAAAAAAAAAAAGCAGCTTCAGGGTTAAAGCACTGGCACGGTATGCCAGAAGCCTGGGTTCAAGTCCCAGCACACTTTTCACATTTTCTCCCTCAGAGCAGAAATCCATGGCCTTGTTTCGAGTATCCTGGGAAAGGATGGTCGTGCTTAACCAAGGAAACCTTTTTAACAATACTGCGTGGACCAAAAGTCTGGCGGCAGTGTCATTAGTGTCTACCACAGTGTGAAAGTGATATTTTGTGGCATCTAGGGCTGATCTTGCTGTGGCAATCAGGTTCTGTGCCAAATCGTCATCTGCTCTTTCTGCCAGTGCCAGAACTGTGTTCCAAAGTGCTTTCTGGTACTGTACTACATGTGCTGAATAAGCTGCCTGCCTGATCAGCAGGGAAGCTGTTGTATAAATTTTTTCTGCAACAGTATCCAATTTTTTGAGAGTCCATTTTAGGGGGCTGCACAGACAAGTGATTTTTGCGGTCTCACAAACAGCAGCCTGGCCTACCCCATGATGATCAGGATGGGCATTCAGATATTCCACTCCCTGCTTGTCCACCTGATATTTTCTCTTTTTTTTTTTGTCGTTGGCTACAGCTGAAGTGGGTATAGCCATGATTTTTGCTATGGCCCTTTTAGGTGGTTTATGTATGGGAATTAACACCCTTCTTGGTGGAGCTACTACCATCGTGCCCATACAATCATCATCCTTTCTCTACTTCTAGTGGGGGGATGCTGAGGGTATCAACCGTTTGTCTGACATATGAGGAGAAAGATGTGTGGTCCTGCAACTGCCTTTGAGGGGGTTCAAAATCTTGTTCAGGTGTGCCTCTAACTCCACAGAGTCACCTTCCTCCACAGGCACATAATATTCCTCCTCCTCCTCCAGAGGCAGATAGGTTGGAACCTGAGCCAGCCCGGGGGGGGGGGGCAGGTATTTTATTCAGATATCCCACTGCCTGGATAAATTGCCACACTTTTATATGTCCTCTGATGAGGGCATGTTTTCAAGCCATCTGCCTGCTCCTTTCTCCATGCAGGAGGAGTGGCAGAGACATTTTCTTTTAATTTCCTTTTAGCAGACACTTTCCAGTGCCTGCTCTAAGGCTCTTATTTTTGCCTTCACTGGATTCAAGGTTCTTCCTTTCAGTACTCTGGTATCTGAACCATCCGTGCCAAGCCTATCAGATGGCTGTGCAGCTTTATCTTTTTTCTTGACACTTTTTGCATCATTTGCTGCTGTACATGAGGAGATGGCTCGTTCTGATGTGCGCCTTCCACCATCGTTGGGGCCATCCTCAGAGCCTTTATTATTTTTAGGTGTCATGAAGACAGACTGTGAAGGCAGGCTTCTTTTTGAAATGTTTACCCTTTTAAATGAGATTTTGGGGCAAAAAATATGACAGGACTTCCAATGTATAAAGTCGCATTGTGGATCCAAACTCTCTAAACAGAGCTCATGACAGTAAGAAAGGGCTCTTTCACTGAAGAAACTGTGCCAAAAGTCGAAATGTGGCTCCTGTAACAGGAACCTATTATGGTGAAAGGGCACAAACCGAAAGTGAAAGCACTCCTTTTTCTGTAAATTGGATAGCTTAATTAAACCACCAAAAATTAGCAAACAATGTGAAGAACACAACACTGCTAGCCAGAAGGTTATTCTCCAGTTCCTGGGAATCAAAGAGGAACCAGATAAACTGCAATTTACAGAGAACGAAATCAGCACAGAGTAATCGAGAAAACTGATAGAAACGCTTAAAAAAATACATACAAAATAAAACCAACTGGAGAACCAGCCATTACCAGAGTTCACTAAAGGATGGCTGCTCTCTTTAGGCAGAGAAACAGATCTGAGCAACAGCCAGAGTGGAGTGTGGATGCAGAGTTTGAACCTACATTCCAAAATCTAAAATCTGCACAGGTTCTATCTCTGGGGCATCGCTCTCGACCAAAATGACTGCATAAAATGTAAACATTAAGTGAGGGATGTCACAAACCCACTCCTGGGAGCTGAGTCCACTGGGCTCACAGAGTCCTCCTCTAAGTGCAATCCATGACAGGGGGTCAGGAAATGCCCTCCTCGCGTCCTTTTAGAGTGCTCTCTGACTTCACAACTGAACACTCGTCACGAGGGCCCAGGGCTTCTTCTCTCTCTCTCTAGGTAAGCGTAAAATACAGTCTCAAGTCTGTAGCCAGGTAAGAACCCTCTTTGGTTGCTGTGCTGGGGGGAGAACCCAGGCATTAAAGATATCTTTGACAAAGGCAAGAAGGACAGGGATGGGGCAAAAGGGGGTAAGGCCATCAGGAAATGGAGGGTAATGAGTACCAATGCCCGTAGTCTGGGCAACAAGCTCCCTGAGCTGGTGGCCTTAATGGAAGAGGGATGCCTGGATATCGTAGCAGTCACAGAAACATGGTACACAGAGAACCATGACTGGGATGTTAACATACCAGGGTACATAACCTACAGGAGAGACAGGCAGGGGAGAAGAGGGGGAGGAGTAGCTCTCTATGTAAAGGAAGGGATAAAAGCAACTGAACAAAAGAGTAAACAGGGAGGAGAGGAGGCACTGTGGATCACCTTGGAGACCGGAAAGGGCACCACAATCCACACAGGGGTTGTGTACAGACCCCCATGTCAGGGGGAAGGAATGGACAAGGATATGATGGAAGGCATTCTTAGAATGGCAGAGAAAGGGGAGATACTGTTGATGGGAGACCTGAATATGCCAGATGTTAACTGGAGCACATTTGCTGCAGCGACATCCAAGAGCAGGGCCATTCTTGACGCCCTACAGGTGGCAGGCATTAGACAGCTAGTTTCGAACCCACTCGTGAGGGAGCAATCTTAGACCTCGTGATCTCAAGCAGGGGCAGTGAGTGGATCTCGGATCTAGAAGTGGGTTGCCATCTGGGGACAAGTGACCATCAAACAGTGTGGTTCAATGTTAACTCCAGCTACAGAGTCAAGTTCACAAAAAGTGAGGGTACTGGACTTTGAGAGGGCTGACTTTGGCAAGATGGGAGTGCCTCAGAAAAGCACTAGCAAACAGGCTAGAAGGAGGTGTGGAGCAACAATGGGAATTATCAAAACTGCCATCACAGAGGCAACAAGCCTTTGTGTGAAGCAAATAAACAAATCAAAGCAGAAGAAAAGCCACTATGGTTCTCAAGAGAGGTGGCTGTGAAAGTCAGGAAGAAAAAGATAGCATTCCAGAAGTATAAGGAAACACAGAAGGAGCAGGACAGAGAGCTGTACCAGTTAAGGCAGAAAGAAGCAGGAGGAAGTCAGAATAGCAAAGGCCCAAACTGAGGAAAAGATAGCCAACTCAGTTAAGAAGGGGGATAAAACCTTTTATAGGTACATCAGTGAGCGTAGAAAGACAAAGGGAGGGATAGTGAGGCTGAATAGAATAAACGGTGGGTGGGCAGAGGGGGACAGTGAAAAAGCAGGAATACTGAACGAATATTTCTGCTCAGTATTCACAAAAGAGGAGAGGGAAGTGCCTAATCCAATTAACAGAAGCACTCTTGATAGGGGGGTCGATCCCAGTCCTTTCACAGAAGAAAGGGTTCGCAAGAACTCCTAAAACTGAAGGTGGACAAAGCAATGGGTCCTGATGGAATTCACCCCAGAATTCTAAAAGAATTAAGGAAGGAACTAGTGAAACCACTGGCTACTCTTTTTACTAAATCATGGGAGGATGGTGTGGTACCAGAGGACTGGAGGAAGGCGGATGTGATTCCCCTTCACAAAAGTGGGACCAAGACAGAGGCAGGAAACTACAGACCTGTCAGTCTGACCAGTGTGGTAGGGAAAGTGATGGAGTCACTTCTGAAGGAAAGAACAGTTGAGTACCTAGAGGTCAGTGGAGCACAGGATCCAAGGCAGCATGAGTTCACAGCGGGAAGGTCATGTCAGACGAATCTAATAGATTTCTTTGACTGGGTGACCAAAGTAGTAGACCAGGGAAGGGCTGTGGACATGGCTTACCTAGACTTTAGCAAGGCATTTGACACAGTCCCACACAAAGATTATTAGTCAAATTAACCAGCCTGGGAGTGGGTCCCAGGGTGGTAGCCTGGGTAAAACATTGGCTGGACAACAGGACACAGAAGGTAATTGTAAATGGAGTCCACTCTGAAGAAAGGCGGTTACTAGTGGGGTACCTGAGGTTCAGTATTGGGTCCAGTCCTTTTTAATGTCTTCATCAGTGGCATTGCAGAGGGACTGGAAGGAAAAGTATGCCTTTTTGCAGATGACACAAAGATCTGCAACAGGGTTGATACACAAGGAGGCGTGGAAAGGATGAAAAGGGACTTGGCAAGGTTGGAGGAATGGTCTGACGTATGGCAGCTAGGATTCAATGCAAAAAAGTGCAAAATAATGCACCTGGGAAACAAGAACCCAGGGGAAGAATACACAATGGGTGGGGAGGTAGTAACAACAACAAAACAGGAAAGGGATTTGGGGTAATCATATCAAATGACCTTAAGGTTAGCAAGCAATGTGAGAAGGCAGTAGGGAGGGCCGGGGTATACTGGGATGTATAGGAAGAGGCATCAGCAGCAGAAAACAGGAAGTTGTTATCCCTCTGTACAGACAGTTGGTGAGACCCCATCTGGAATACTGTGTCCAGTTCTGGAGACCCCATCTCCGCAAGGACATAGACAGGATAGAGGCAGTCCAGAGGAGGGCAACTAAAATGGTGCAGGGTCTGCAAGAGAAGCCAGATGAGGAGAGACTAAAGGAGCTTAATATGTATACCCTTGAGGAAAGAAGGAGGGGGACATGATAGAAACTTTCAAGTACCTCAAGGAATCAACAAAGTCCAAGAGGGTAGCATCTTTCAGAAAAGAGACTTGCAAGAACAAGGGGACACAATTTAAAGATAGAAGGAGGGCGGTTCAGGGCAATGTGAGGAAGTATTATTTCACAGAGAGGTAGTGGATGCATGGAACAGCCTTCCTGAGGAAGTTGTGGAGTCTAAAACTGTGGGAGAATTCAAGAATGCATGGGACAGACATAAGGCAATTCTTGTGGGGGGGGCAGGAAGATATAGGCTGTTGGTTAAATAGGATCTGTGGCCTATCCTGTAGGTAGGGAAATGGGCAGACTAGATGGGCCTAGCGGTCCTTATCTGCCGTCAAAGTCTATGTTTCTATCTTCGGGCTGCCCTCGTAACCCTGATTGTGACTTCTCCCACAGGTGGTGCAGGAACCTGATTCAAACTCCACAGATCCCCTCCGGCTACCTTGTGTACTTTTACCCTAATTTAGGGCCCCAGATTCCCTTCCACGATCCTAGTTTCGGTACCGTGTGGCACCTTGGCGCTAAACAGGCATGTCACAGATTAAATAAACCTTCCCAAAGCCTTCACATGCAACAAATCACTCCCCGGCAGTAGTACTTTAAAATAAAATCAATAGCTTTTACTGGTTACTTAAGCAATACAGCACAACAGGGTGTGGGTTTTTGGGGATTTACCCACGTCTTGTGTGGTGTGTCATGAGGCGCAGCCGAGTGACTTAACCACACAAGAAGTGGGTAAATCACCCAATAACTCACACCATGGAGTGCCTTATTGCGATTATACAATGGACCCATGAGTAAAATAAATTTAAAATGTGTTTAATTATGATTTTTAAATACCATTTCTCAGCCGTGGGTTATGCAGGATTTACCCACGGTCATGTGACATGTTTTGACCTATCAGGTTACAGGATTTTCATACACCATTGTATAATTAAATAATTACTGTACAAACATATAAAGGATTTAGATATTTGGTTACAGGATAACTACAAAAAAGGTTGGAAAATGCATACAAAACTAGGGAATTAACTGGATAATTTCTACCTTTTCTGTAGAGAATCTGAGTACCGAAAATAAGTGAGTTTTGCAAAGTCTCTCTTTTTTTTCTTTCTGCTGTGTCTCAGAGTCCCAGTTTTTTTTTTTTGTAGTGGCCTTCCGTGTGTCTGGCAGGTTTCACTGTTTCAAGAAATTTGGCTTCTGCCCAGACACTGTTTTAGAGAGCTTATATTGCACTTTTCTGCAGTCTGCAAAACTGGCCGGTGATTGGCTAGTGGCCTTAATATTTCCAGGTCCAACTGTTCATCTCAAGGCTAGCAGAGGTTTCTCTTGCTCTTTTCCCCAAAATTTTAAGCGAACCAAAATTAACAGCATTTGCCTTCCCACAGTCCCACCTCCCTGGCTGGCTTTTGATCTACACAACCTTCCCAACACTATTAAAATTGAAATAGATTGTGGCAGTTGGTATAGATTGTGGCAGTTGGTAGAGAACTTAACAATAGCTCCCTAGACTGGGTGTCTGCAGGACCCTGCTCCAAAGCCATTTCTCTTTGAAATTCAATGTGTTAAAAACAGAGGAGTTAGCATTTCCATCTCCTGTCATTTATGGAATCTTCCCTTTTTATCAGCTACTAGGAAATTCCACTCCCGTATTGGAATTTAACTCCTGTTTACCTCTAAGCAAGATTTTATCCTAGGCAAGAGGAGATGTCAGACACTCAAATACACATCAGCTCTTCCCATGTACCCTTGCAGAAAAGTGGGCATCTTTTCTGACAATCTTATGTCCTTTCCTTTTGGAGAATTAAACATAAAACAATTACAGAGAAATATGACAGCACTGGTCAAATTGCCACAAGGGATTCCTGAGGTTAGAATCTACTGTTAGTACATACTACCACTAAAAATAAAGTAACCTACATTTTAAAATTTGCAAAGATCTTTAATCTTTCCTTTGGTAAAGGACACATTTCCCTGGTGCAGACAAGAGATACTGTGACACCACTCCTCAAGGATGCCTCACCCTCCGATCCCAACTCATCCAAACTTAGTCCTATCCAATCTCAATAAACTCCACGAGAAATTGGTATACTAATGACTGATGTCACATATCCTCAATCGATGTACAGCTACTGGAATGCCGAGATGTAAGGTTCCCTATGCCCACATCATTAAAGTTTCTTAAGTATCTTTATATTATGAGAGTTTTGTACCCTACTCTGCTCATGTGTAATTCTTTCTTTGCTAGTATGTTGCTACTTGTATGTAATTATATACCCTCATGTTTTCTTCTGCTTATTCTTTATGTATTGCCTTGTGATTCTTCTCAACCCTTCCAGGTCCACCTTGTAAATGAGTTTCTGTCAATGGTGTTTCGCCTGGTGAAATAAAGATTTGATTGATTTGAAAACCTTCTGGTAGATGAGCCATTGAGATTCAGACCAAATCCTTCCACCTGTAGAGCTCTTCAGAAAGTTACCAATGACACTACGATCTGTGATCAACTGCTTTTGTTCATAGGCATTATTATTGTCAACTTAACCAGAGTTTTTCATATCAAAAGCCATAACATTCTACTCCTCTTTAATGACCTCCATTCTCAAAATAATGGCAGCATCTCATTATGTGCAAATGTTTTCTATATGAAAGTGAGGCACACTTCATCAAATGGAATAAATAAATCTCCACCCTCAATAGCTCTCTGCAAACAGTCTTCAATCCAGCAGCTAACTATGTGATGGTCTTAAAGAGCTTCCTGCTCAATACAGCTAAAAGACTACTGTGTGCTTGATTTGCAACTCCTATCCTTCCTATAGTTTGCAAATCTTTTATTTTATTTAGTTTTACAGGAGCGACCCAGGCACAAAAGCAACATACAATAGAGAAAGCACTGGGCAGAGAAGCAACATAAAATTGAGAAAGCACTAGAAATAGAAGCAACTTACAATTGATAAAGTATGATACAGTACAAAGGTAAGAGAGGGTGCAACAGTATAGAGACCATTGCAGATAGGGTTCATAAACAGATTTCTTGAGGCTTGCTTTCAAGGTAATATAGGAGTTAATAGTACTGTACATATGTGAGGAAGCAGGGAGTTCCAGATATTTTGAGGCGTTCACGCTGAAGCCTTTTTGACTCACAGCTGTCTTCACAAGAGTGATGCTCAGAAGATCCATGACAGAGGAGCACAGAGTCAGAGTTCTAGTGAAGATACAAACCCGCAGGCAAGATGGGCCAGGGGCTCTGTCATGATTGCCTTGTGAGCCAGGGATCAGATGCTGAGAATATTTTTGTTGTCCAAGAGCCAGTTTAGCTTTGAGTACAGTAGGCAGTGGTGCTTGCCCAGGTCAGACATCAGAGCAAACCTAACAATACGGTTGTATAAAATAGTTTTCTTATGAAGTTCAGAGACTGAGGCCAGGTCACAGACTAGAGAGTCAGAGTCAGTAAGGGTTAGGAGGACCTATTGTGCAATGCTTTGTCTAGATCTAAGAGACGGACAGGACCTGACTAAGTTGGTATAGAATTCTGCCTGAACAGTTTTTGTAATTATAGTGCTCAGCGTAGGACAGAAGGAACCAAGGTGTACACAAAGGTATATAAAACTATTCACGCATTTAATATGAGTATTATCAACAATAGTAAGGGGAAGATCATTTATGTGCTTGAGACCAATAGGCCTAGAACCAAAAAGCATGCCTCTAGTTTTACTTTTTTTAAGCAAGAACCGGTTGGTCTCAAACCAGGTCTGTAGAAGATGCAAGTCTGAATCCAAGCCCAAAATAACTGAATCCATATTGCTGAGCTTAGAATATAATACCAAAGCATCAGCATAAAGTAGGACACTAGTGTTTACCGATAGTAGGCATGGTATTGATAAACAGAGTGAAGAGAACAGGACCCAGGATTGAGCCTTTAGGAAACACCATGTTTGACAGCTAGGGATGAGGAAAGGGTACCTTGAAATTTAATCTGGGAATGGTCAGTAAGACAGTCCAGAAACTAGCCAGGGTATGCAAGACCAAAGTACAGTCTTTCAAGTTTGCAGAGTGATAGCTGATGGTTAGCCAGATCAAGAGATTTGGACATGTCTAAGAACAGGACACCAATCAGCAAGCCACTGTCCATAGCCTGGTAAACTATTTTGAGTTGCACGTGGTGAAATACAGTGTTTTCCAGAAAATATCAGCAAAAAGGTATCTGATAAGGAGTGACTGGTATACGAACGATCCATTTTTTTTTCTCGTCTGCAGACTTGTACTTTCCAAGGATGAAGAAATCTGAGCCCTGTTAATTATTATTTTGTCCTTCCATCACCCTTTATCTCTGGCGAGTAAAGCAGCAGCTTCCTCAGAGCAGTATGAGGTCAATGCTGGTCATGATCCACACCACAGCATTAGTTGGTTGTTATTTATCTACCCCTAATAACCCATGTAAATCACAGGCCTCATACTTCCCATATTTAAATTTATGCTTCTTAATTAGTTTCAAAATACCAGAACCAAATCTTGGTACCCTTGCCAGGGCTCTCGGGGGGGGCAGGTACCCGCATCCTTTCTGCACATTTTGTGCGTCAGGATGCTCCAATTTCTTTGGGGAAAGTCCCTGAGACGCTCCTTGCTAGAGCCGCAGGAGTCCATAGATAGAGCCATAGCCCGCGCCCGCACTGCTGGTAAAATTTTTGTAGAGCACGGGGGGGCTCGCTCATTTAGTTTCTGTAGAGCACTTTTAAACATTTTTTTTTTTTTTATGTTTAAGGGTGAATTCAAAACAAAATGTAGCCACCGCTCAGCTAACAAAGGCCTTGTTAGGTGAGAGGTGACGTATTTTGTTTGAATTTACCTAATAAAACATAAAAAATGTTCTTTAAAATGGCCCTAATAGAAACTAATGAAGCACTTCGCTCTACATAATCTTACATTACAAGCAGTGCAGGCATGGGGCATAGCTCCCAAGAATTTAAATGGGGACCCTGGAAATTTTCCAGGACTCCCACTTTTGGGCTATGGAGATTATATATGTATATGTACACACATACATGCAGTCCCAGACCCTCCCCAATAAAAAATCCTACCGAGAGCACTGCTTGCTCTGGCAGAGGCTGTAACACTGAGCCGCATTCATGATCTGCCAGCCCAATGTTACTGCGGGGGGGGGGGGGCTGTACAGGGCACCTGATCTGCTCAGTGTCGAACAGTAAGACTGGCTGTGGCAGGATTCAAACCCATTATCTCTCAGTTCCCAAAGTGCCCCTGACCACTAGACCTCACTGCTTTCCCTTAGCATATGAGGGTAGCCTAAGCAAAAGATAAACAGACAACTGAACAAAACAGTATAAGAAATATATGGGCGACCATATACATTGAACCTGTGTTTTCTTTGAGACAATAGTGTATGGACCTCGAGAGGGAAGCTTTAGAGGTCCATGCTATTATCTCAACCCCAAGATGAAAACACATGGCAAGTAGTGTATGGTCACCCATATTTTGTTATAAAATATGGTTTCAGAAATAAACACTGAACTTGAAAAACAACGTTTTAATGACAAGAAAAGATCCTATTTGTAGTTCTAATAGAAGGTATGCAGGGCAGGAGTTTCGTGTTTGCGGCCATTTTCTGAGTTGTTGTTTTCCTGCTCAAGGATGAACTTTTGTCGGTTAAAAACCACCAGCTGACACTTTTTTCCTTTAATTTTATGCGTGCGAGTAGAGTGCTGCCTAGTCAGTGGAAGTCAGCGCGACGGGGGAACACAGAGTATGCTAATGATGAAACGTGAACAACATTTTTAGAATGCGCGCAACATAGAATGTGCAAAACTTCAGCAAAAGTAATTGAGCACTCACCACTGATAATTAAAAGTAGCCACATGAACCTGAACCACATACATGCAAGGACCCCCGCAGCGCCTTACACATTTCGGATCTGACAACCCCTTGGAAAAAGGGTCAGTCAGATCCAAAATGCATCAGGCACTATGGAGGTCCTTGTACGCATGAGGTAATGTTGAGTTTACTTGAATAAATGTATATTTACTTCCAAGTTTCAAGTTCATGGGGTTGCTTTAATTATCAGTGGTGAGTGCTCAGCTTGCAAAGTTCTCGTTTTTTTTTTTTTTATTGGTAGCGACCCTCCTAGTGTGAATGTTTTTTGACATGTTAAGCATAAAACATGTACAACAATCTTTCTGAGGTGGTGGTTTTCTATATACAGTAAGCACTAACCCTGTACTTGGGGGGGGGGGGGTGGAATTATGCATTAGTCAAACCATTTCCTCAACTACCTGTGTGTGCATCAGTGTGCTATGGGGTTGCAATTTTACAATTCAGCAGATTGCTGAGCTATTCTTAATTTTATTTGTATTTATTTTACCAGGAAAAAAGCTCCATTAAAGCAAAGCTCTTTTACATGGAAGTCCTGGATAGAATGCATAACATTACAGAATATAGAGAGGAAGTTCACACAATACAGGAAATTAAAACCAGTTTTTGAATGCAGGCTAACAGATCTAATCTACTAAAAAAGGCTGAAAACAACAGAACTATTTATACACTGGACTAAGCACAGAGTTGATGCTGTTAGTCCTATGTAGAAACTAGTCACTTCCAGTCCAGACACTATAAAGGAAGGAGTCAGCCAGGTCACCAGGAATCTCGGGGCAAGGAACAATTTTTAAAAATAGCTAACCAATTCACTATGGACACAGCTTCAATTAAACTGGCAAATGGCATGCTGAGGCTTAAATGTATTTTATATAATAAATTTAGCACCAACTCTACAAATCATTTCTCTGCATTTAACTGCAAACAGAGCACTGAAATAAAAGACCTAAAGTTCTAAATTTTAAACCTGGAAATGGAATCAAGTGATTTAAAAAAAAAAAAAAAACACTAGTAAATTTAGTAGATGCCAATAGCGAAAATGAATCAGTGGATGCAAATGTTACACAATACAGGGAGCATGAAAACAATAGTAAGGAGAGAGACAGTGTCAGGTAAGGAGGAGGGACGAGACTGGTATCTGATAGACAATAAAAGAGACGCAAGAAATAAAGGAGAGCCATGGAATTCTTTTTGGAAACAGAAAATAGATATTTGTCATTAACGGATTTTACAGAAAGGATACAAGTGGCACCTGGAGGCATGTGATGTTGGTGACTCTGGAACAGCGAGTCCACAAGTCAGTAACTGAATTACGGCAACGACAAAATGGTGTACACGTTTTACCCCATTCCCAGGGTGCTATGACCTCTGAGTTGGTTATTTAAGCAAGAGGGAGAATGTGGGGGGCACAGCCCCCAACCCCAGAAAAGCTGCCGTTTGTGCCATCACCGAAATTGCTTCGCGATTCTGGATTCACTGTTCCGGAGTTGCCATCATCACAAAGAACCCTGGCACCTCATCCCCAAGACGAAACAGTATGGGAAAAGGAGGATCCAACACTGATGATGATGACACAAGCAAATATGTGTACTGGGGGATTCCATCGACAAATACACAGATAGATACACAGCAAGGGGACATAAAGAAAACACGACTAGAAGTTGTTTCTCTGGTGCTAAACTGGGGGCGGAGGGGGGACACAGGAGAGATGACACCAAATATAATTACAAGTAAGGACCACAAATCAACGGTGATTATCCACGCAAGCACAAACAGTGTTGGGAAGGCAGTATGAAAAAGAAATCACTATAGAATTTGTGAGCATAAATAAAATAATATAGGACAAAACTTGTGATATAGTGTTTTCCGAAATATTGCCTATTTGAGCTAGTGCAGGATGAAATAATAAACTAAAAAGGATAAATAATTGGCTCAGAAAATGGCATCTTGAACAGGGTATTAAAGGTATCCAACACTGGGAGAATTTAAACTAAAAGAATAAGGAGCTCATGGTAAAGGGTTATACAGCTCAGAAATAAATCAAAAAAAGCAAAATACTACAAATCTGAAAATATTATCCCTAAATGCAAGAAGTCTATATATAAAAACAGATATTATTGGAAAAAAGGAATATAGACGTAGCAACTACAACAGAAACATGGTGGAAGGAACACTCAGAATGGAGCAAACATATTAATGGTTATAATCTATACCACAAAGATAGAATAAGAAAGAAGGGCAGAGGAGTGGCAATTCATATCAAGGAGGGAACAGAATGTAAAGAAATTAGTAATAATTGTCTGACAGAAAACAATGAAACACTATGGGTTGAGGTATCCACAAAATGTGGAAGGAAAGTAACTATGGGGGACTTTCCTATCGGACTATAAGAGGTGACTCCATACCGATGGGTGACTGCAATCTCCCAACTATTAATTGTTCTGAAATTATTTTAACCTGTGCAAAGGAACAGAGGTGTCTGAATATGCCATTAAACAACAGACTATCAGGTCATTAATAGTCTAATCAGAGGCAACAATTCAGGGCTCAACATACAACCTTTTCTGCATTTCCGAGGAAATGAAAAGGTTCCTGGAAATGTAATTGTGCAAATAAAGTACATGGGCCCTAGAATGATGATGTGTTTTAACTCTTGTTACTGGGCGAAGAATCGGTCAGCTTCTAGTCAGGGACTAGAGTTTAATAAAATCATTTAAAGGGAGACAAAAGAATATTTAAGCAGAGATGGAAGCAGGAACATCCATTTGTGTTTGAATGGCCCTCAGCATCGACTGGTGCCATTTGGTCTGGCTTCCTTTTGACTCTTCAAGTCTACCCGGAGCTAATCTCATTACAGCTAAATCGGCTACCATTTAAGTAAATGACTGTACCGAGTGTAGCCTAATTACAGCCATTTCAAAAGGAAGTTTGGGGGGCTGGAGCTGCTCCTAAAATTCAGGCTGGTTGGAACTGGTTTGCTCTCATATTCAGAAAGGAACATTTGTTTCTTTTTTGTAATAAAATATTAAAACCCGATTGGTTGCATAGCCTTAGAGATGGAATGCTAGCCAATCGCAGGGCAAGCCACTGTCCTGGACCTACCCTTTGAAAAAAACCATAAAACAAGGGTGAAAGACTGTATCTGGGCCTTTAGCCTTTTGCATTTGGGGACCCCGTCTGCTTACGAGAGCAGAGACAATTTCTTTTCAAGACATTCTCCTGGACCACCAGAGCTAAGACTTCAACTACCACTTCTAAGGACACTTTGCACTTCAAAATTCAGCAACCAAGGACTCAAAGTAGCACTTTTATCTTTGAGTTTTAAAGTTTAGGTGTTTAGGTATATTTTCCATTTTATTTTCAATATCTTGTAACCAATGTCTAAAACTATCAAAGTTATTTACTGCATTTATTAATTGCTTGATAAAGCTTTTTGGCTTACTTTTAAGATGCTTCTGCCAGTGTCGTGTGTGTGTGTTGCCTTGCGGAGGGTTGTTCAAACTATACTACGCCTGGGTGATTGCTTAAGGGCCAAAACACCACCAAAGGAAAGAATCACTAGGGACTCTGTGTGATGAAAGGAGGGGAAGAAATACAAAGGGTCTCAGGAGGAGTCTGGGGGTTTGAACCGAGCTCTGCATTTCTGAGGAAAGACACATAATAGGGCGTATAGGGCCCCCCGGAGCCTATACACACACCTGTGGCTTTCTGGTTCATTCTGCAGTGGCAGAGAGGGTTCTATCCCAGGAACACAGACTTGAGACTGTATTTGTACCCCCTTGCACAGAGAGAGGAAACCCTGGGATTCTCTGGCGTACATTCAGTTGTGGAACAGCGAGTGGCTAAAAGGACAGAGATGGGGTATCCCTGATTCCTCTGTCACAAGAGAGATTCGCTGGGACGTATAGAATCCCCCCCCCACAGGAGTGGGCTTGTGACAGATTTGGTGAGCAGCAGTGCGACTGGTGAACTGTTTGAACAACCACACATAAATAAAGCAGAAATTTGGAAAAAGGGAACATTTGTTAAGGGATATAGTTCCCCACCCTGTTTTGTTGGCCCTTTTTTTGGCTGCAAGTAAAGGCAGACTAGTGGAAGTGTAAGGAAGAAAGAAGACTTCCAAGTACAGCGACTACACTGTAGAAGAGCTGAAGCAGCTATGCCAGGAAAGAAGGGTCCAGTATGAGGGGCGCAATAAGAAGCACTTCATGGAAGTCCTCGAAGCAGCCGATGAACATGCGGCAGTCTGCGGCACAGAGTCTGACTGAAAGGGACCAGACCTTGGGTGTGGGGGTGCCAAGGGCCATCGCAGCGTCAAGTCCCATGGAGGAGGACAGCAAGACCAGAGGGAACCCAGAGCCACAGCACCAGGGTAAGGCCACCACAGAGCTGGAAGGGATCATGCTGCAGCTGGAGTTGCAGAAACTGGATCTGGAGCAGAGAAAGTTTGAGCCCAGCAACAGAGAGAATTCGAGCAGAGAAAGTTTGAACTTGAGATACAGGAAAAACAGCACCAGGGAGAGGTAGAGGAAAAGCAGCACCAGAGAGAGGCAGAGAAAAAGCAGCGCCAGAGAGAGGCAGAGAAAAAGCAGCGCCAGAGAGAGGCAGAGAAAAAGCAGCGCCAGAGAGAGGCAGAGAAAAAGCAGTGCCAGAGGGTCTTTGAAATAGAGAGGCTAAGACTCCAACAACCAGCGACAAAGGAGGTAAGTGGCAGGGGTGAACCTGAAACTCCGGGGCTGGAGTAGAAATTAAATTCCAAATTAATAGCTGAATTTAAAGAAGGTGAGGATATGGCTGCATTTCTTAATTTGTTTGAAAAGGTCTGTATCCAGACCAAGATACCCAAGGAGGCCTGGAGCTTTCAGGTGCACCAGCTGCTTACTGGAAAAGGGCGTGAGGCGCTAGGCCAAATGGACAATGAGGACTGTAGAGACTATGAGAAACTTAAAACTGCTTTACTTAAAAAGTATGAACTAACTCCTGAGGCCTACAGGGTTAAATTCCGTAAACTCTGAAAAAAGCCCCGACATGGCCGGGACAGTGGCGCTGAGGGTTGAGGTGCTGGACGCCACATCTCACGCCACATTGACGACCCGGTTTCGGATGAGAGTCTGGGCTGCCAGGGGTTGGCAGGGATGGGATAGGATTGAGCGTCCGGAGGACTGCTCTCCTATCCCGGGGAGGGATCCAGGGAGCCACCGCTCTGTAGTGGCCCCTGGCGATGACCGGGGGCAGAGTGTGGCAGACGTCGGCACGCTGTGCCTTGATGTCACTGCATGCCCGCACTCTGCAGGGAGAAACATAGAGGAAACAATCGGCACAGGTCGGGCAGCATGATCTTCCGACCTCCATGGCCCGACCCGAATGGTGCCTCCTCAAGCTGGATCTCTATGGGCAAGCTGAGCTGTGGGTAGCCTCGCCCCACCATGGGGGGTAATCCGTGGGAGTTAGGAGGAGGTGGCCTGATCTCGGGTTGGGGCCGGGGGTCGGTCAGGATGACTTGCCAACCGTACCTAGGAAGGAGAGAAAAATATATAAAGAGAAGAGAAAAAAAAAAGCCCTGACATGAGCTTTGAAAAACTAACCACAAAGCAACAGCAATTTTTAAAACGTTGGTGGGAGGGGTGAAATCAATCTCTGTGGGGGAAAACTGAGGCAGTTATACTTTTAGAACAGTTCTTTTGGGCTTGCCCAGTAGGGCTGAAAACCTGGCTGGAGGACTGGGATCCAAATACAGCACAGCAAGCTGCTGAGCTCTCTGATTGCTATGCCAGGAGCAGGCCTGCTCTGAAAGGAAGTGGGGGAGCAGGTGCTGCATGGCAAAAAGGGAAAGGCGCACCTTCAGGACAGCTAAAGCTCTTACTGGCTCTGCAGAAAGGGGAAGCCCCAAGTTACCAAGAACGGATGTCTTGGAAAACAGAATGATGAATGTTGGTTTTGAAAGCAGCCAGGGCATCTTACTAGGTAGTGGCCTAAAAAGGTGCAAAGTGGACAAAGTGTCCCTCGAAAGGAGGTGGGTGCACTGTGTATCCCTGAGAGTATACATGTGAACATGAGGGAGCACATACACCCGGTTACTGTAAATTGGGTGCAGACCCATGGGTTAAGGGACATAGGGGCAACTCTTACCCTAGTAAAAGGGGATTTGGTTGAGCCTGAACAGCTTATACCTAATCAGTTTGTCAGTGTGGGGCGTTTCACAGGGGAGGAGAAAACCCTGCCACTAGCTAGTGTTCTCCTGGATTGGAGTGAGACAGGAGAGACATCAGTGACACTGCAGATGGACTGGAAGGGAAGGTTTGTCTGTTTGCAGAGGACACCAAAATCTGCAACATAGTAGATGATCCAGATGGGGTGGGCAGAATGAGAAGAGATCTGGATAAACTGGCAGAATGGTCAGAAAAGTGGCAACTAGGGTTTAACGCAAAGAAGTGCAAGATCATGCACTTAGGGAAGAGAAACCCTGAAGTCACCTGTAGGCTGGGAGGGGAGTTGCTGGCAGTCACAAGGGAAGAAAGATATTTGGGAATCATCATCACAGATGACCTGAAATCATCCAAGCAGACCACTAAAGCGGTAGGTAAGGCTAGGGGATGTTGAGGTGTATTAGTAAGGGTATCGCAAGTCGTAAGAGGGAGGTAATAATCCCTCTTTACAAGACACTGGTTAGGCCCCATCTGGAATACAGCGAGCAGTACTGGAGGCCGCACCTGCACAAGGACATTAACAAAATGGAGGCAGTCCAGAGAAGGGCAACCAAAATGGTGCAGGGACTGCATCAGAAAACATATGAGTACAGATTAACGGAGCTCAATATGTATACCCTAGAGCAAAGGAGGGAGAGAGATGATATGATCGAAACATTCAAACATCTTAAGGGCATTAACAAGGTGAAAGAGTCCAACATGTTTAAATATAAGAAAAATAGCAGGACAAGAGGACACAGCATGAGATTAGAGGGAGGCCGATTAACAGGTAATGTGAGGAAGTTCTTTTTCACAGAAACGGTGGTGGATGCATGGAGCAGCCTACCTCAGGAAGCGGTGGATATCAATACAGTGCAGGGCTTCAAACAGGCATGGGAGAGGCATAAGGGAGCAATACAGATGATTATGAATAGATAGGCCATTGACAGAGTAAAGGCCTATGGCACATTCTTAAGGTAGAAAAAATGGGCAGACTGGATGGGCCTTGCGGTCCTTATTTGCCATCAACTTCTATGTTTCTATGTTAGAGAGTGCAAAAAGTGGCAATGGCAGACAACCTCACCCTGGATGCGATTATAGGGAATAGCAGCAGGGGGTGGTGTGTACGGTTACCAGCAGTCAGATGGCCAAGGTTGCTTGTAATTCCCTGAACCCCACAGAAGCTCCCATGGAAAAGAATATGAGGCTAGTTCCCCAGCCTGTGTCTCCTGAAAGGGAGAATAGTAAAAGGGAGGTAGGACTTCCCCAAGTAGCCATTCACCAAACAGCTACAGAAGGTTACTCTGAGGAGGGAGGGGTAACAAATGGTCAGAAGGTTAGGGATGGCTGAGACTCTGAATGCTCCCAGCTATGAACCCCAGTTTAGGAACTGAGGGTGACATATCCCATGCCAAGATTTTGTAGCCACTCAGAGGTCTGACCCTAGTTTGGAGAGGCTGAGGGCTTGTGCAGAATCTGATGGGACACAGGGAGGTGACATGAGACATAGGGTATTTTGGAACAACAGACTATTGTATACACAGGACGTGAGGACAGATGGAGGGCTGTCATTTCCCAGGAGTATCATGAGCGGCTGCTCAAGGTTGTCCATGATATCCCCATGTCCAGACATCTAGGCGTCACTTGCACCACGCAGTGATTGGCCCAAAATTTCAATTGGCCCAACTTCACCCAGCAGGTGAAGGAATATTGCAGATCTTGTCACTGGTGCCAACAGATAGGGAAGGCAGGTAGTAAAGCAAAAGCTGTCCTACTTCCCTCACTCATTGTGGAGGAGCCATTCCAGAGGGTAGGAATGGATATTGTGGGACCCATGAATACCCTAAGCTCCTCTGGGAAAAAGTTTATCCTGACAGGGGTTGATTACACCACCCAATACCCAGAGGCAGACACCTCCTCCTCAGTTAGGGCACACAAAGAAAAAATTACTCACCTTAGTAATTGCTTTTCTTCTCATGGAGTCTTGCTATATTAGGACTTATTGCAGTTAGCCACTGTACTTGAACTGCCCCGGAGAGGAAAGAGTTAACTCCAGAGAATCTGGAGTTCTAAAGCGCGAGGGCGCTATACCAAAGCTCTATCTGGGCAGTTTCAAATGAAACTGTCAGATCTTTACGAAGCTAACACTAAGCAACAAGTCTGTGTGGAAAGCTCTACACTAGCCAAATGGCTACCTACTAGTAGTAATAACAACAATATAAACAACAATAGGAACAACAATAACAATAATAAGAATGAATAATGGTATTATTAGTTTTCCCCCCTGACAAGCATTATTAGGACCCCCTTCCCCAAAGACTCAAGTCCAGGAAGGGGCCAACAAATCACTCAACACAGAAACCCTAGTTCCCTAACCCTAAATAAAAGAGGGTGAAGGAAGAACTACAATGGCATGACACAGTGCTTGCACTAATTTGCCACCCACCCAGTAGAAGTTCTGAGAGGGGCAGGTGGGGGGTGTCTAATATAGCAAGACTCCATGAGAAGAAAAGCAATTACTAAGGTGAGTAATTTTTTTTCTTTAAACACCATGAAGTCTTGCTATATTAGGACTTATTGCAGATTACACAGCAGTACCTCCATGGAGGAGGGTCAGAACCTACTTAGGAAATAGGCTCTGAAGCACAGCTGTGCCAAAAACGAACATCTCTCCTGGACAGAAATCCAGGGAATAATACTTGGTAAAGTGTGGAACTGTCTTCCAAGTAACAGCTCGACAGATTTCCAGAATGGAATATCTCTAGCAGCCGCTAGAGATGCAGCTGTACACCTGGTGGAGTGAGCCCTCAGTCCTGAGGGGGCTCTCCTACCTAGTCTTTGATAACAAAATGGATACAAGAGACAATCCACCTTGCAATTGTCCTCTTAGTGGCAGGTTCCTTTGCCAACCTCCCCAGGTAAGGGAAGAGTTGGAGGGATTCGAACCTGTGACCCTTGGTGTGTTACAAATACTAGCATAAGGCTCTTTTGACGTCCAAGCTGTGCAGTCTCCTCTCACCTGAGGAAGAATGCTCAGTGAAAATTCCTGGGAGAGAGATGGGTTGGTTCAGGTGGAAACCTGAAACCACTTAAGGACAAACCCTGTGTTAGTCCTAGGGACTGTCTTATCCCTGTGGGGAGAGAAAATCTTCTTCCACTGCCAGGGCCTGTAGTTCACTTTATGCGCCTGGCAGAAGTGAAACCACCAGAAAACATTTTCCAAGTGAGAAGCTTGAGCTCTGCTGGGGACAGAGGTCCAAAGGGGTTTGCATTAACTGAGCAATGCAAACATTCAGGCTCCATACAGGAGCTGGTTCCCGAAAAAGGAGGGTTGGTGTGAAGCAACCCCTTAAAAACTTGGAAAACACAGGTTGAGAAGAAAAGGAAGCAGGCTTCCCTGCTTGCAGAAAAAACAGACAGCTGCCAGAGGAACCCTTAAGGTAGCTGGCCCAAGACCTAAGGAATTTAAAATGGAACAAAAAGTCCAGAAAATGGGCAGATAAGCAGACTGTGGTATAATCTGCTTCTCACTGCCAGACTGAAAACCTGTTCTGCTTAGAATTGTAAGTGGCTCAGTGAAAAGCTTCCTTGAAGCCTTTAAAATATTCACGACACCTTGAAAAGTGTAAATCAGCAAATTCTAACCTCAAGAGCTGCCTTGAGAAAGAGGAATTTGAGGTTCGGATACCACACTCTCCCTTGTGCAAAGGCCAGTAAGTCGTGGACTCTGGGCAAGCTCAGGGTAGGGTGGACTGTCAAGGACAGAGACAATGGGTACCAGGGCTGTCTGGCCCAGTTTGGAACAATCAGAATCGCTTTGCAGGGCTGAGATCTGATTTTTACTAGTACCCTGAAAGAAAGGGAAAAAGGAGGAAAGGTGTACAGAAACTTCCCTTTCCAATCCAAGTGAAAAGCGGCCCAGGGGCTGATCCCAGCACTGGAGGCCCCAACAAAACAGAGAAAGTTAGTGGTTATCTGGGGCTGCGAAAAGATCTATCTGAAAATGAGCCCCATCTGGCAAGGACTGAACCCAGCACCTGAGGATTCAGAGCCCAATCGTGATGGCCCTGAGAATCCTGCTGAGGGCATCTGCCAGGGCATTGTTCTTCCCTGGGAGGTGAACTGCTATCAGGGAGGTGTTCAGAGAGTAAGCCAGAGACCACCACTTCATTGCTTCGGTGCACAAGGCTGATGACCGAGTGCCCCCTGCCTGTTGATGTACCACATTATTGTGGTGTTGTCTGTCCTGACTTGAACTACCTTGTTCTGGACAGAAGCTGAAAACTCCTAAGAGCTAGAAGACAGCTCTGAGTTCCAAAAATTGATGTGGAGCAGAGATTCTAGGAGACCACACTCCCTCGTGGACAGGTCGCTTAGCGAGCTCCTCACCCCAACACAGGAGCATCCGTGGTGAGGGAATGAGGAGGACCCCTAGTTTTAGATTGCTTTGATCCTGCCACCAGTGTAAGGCCAGGATCAGGGATTGGGTCACTAGAACCAATTTGGAACGGAATCCCTCCTTTGGGACCAATAGGCCCTCAGATGGAACTAAATGTCCCTCATCTGGAATCTTGCTCCCTGCACTACAGCTGTGGAGGCAGCCATGTGCCTCTAGTAGTTGTAGCAAATGCTATGCTGGTCAAGAGACTCTGAGAGTAATGGAAGATGCCAGGGCAAAGAGACTGCCTACCCTTTCAGAGGGAGAAATGCCCTGGCTAACTTTGTGTTCAACTCTGCCCCTATGAAAGTTAGTACCTGAACTGGTTCGAGAACTGACTTTGGTAAATTCAGCAGGAATCCCAGAAAGGTGAGAAGCTGCTGGGTGACTTGCAAGTGGGATTTTACTTGATCTGGAGACTGACCCACTAAGAGCCAGTCATCCAGGAAAGGAAACAAAGCAATCCTTGCCTTTTTAAAAGAGCCACTACCACAGCTAGAATTTCAATACCCTTGGCGCAGAGGTAAGGCAAGGGCATTGCCCTGAACTGGTAGTGGCCTGAGGGTAACCTGAGGTACTTTCGTGAAAAGGCCTGATCAAAACATGAAAAATAGACATCCTTGAGGTCCAGGAAAGCTAGCCAGTCCCTGGCCTCAGCCAGAGTTAACATTTTAACTTTGTTTTCAAAAGATGCTTGTTCAGGTACCTTAAATCTGAGATGGGCCGCCAATCTCCTGCCTTCTATAGGGTAAGAAAGTATCATGAGTACAGCCCCTTGCCCCAGTGGCAAGGAGGGACCCTTCTACTGCTTTGCAGTTCAGAGGAGAAGAAACCTCTGCTCCCAAAGCAAGGGATTCCAAAGGATTTGCAGGTGGACCTGTCTGGCTCTCATCTTTGGAAACTGTTTGAAGCTGAGAACCAGACCTATTACTTCCAGAACCACTTGTCCGAGTTAGGGACACCCAATTCTGGCTGAAATAAAAACCAACCTGCCCACTGGTATAGGAGAATCGGCCCTGGGCACCCCATCAGGGTGCCTGCTTGGCAATAGTCTTAGGCTAAGGGGAGGGGGACGGTTTACTTGTGCCCCGTCTATCTCTGCCTCTGAAGAGACCCCTCTGGCGAAAGCAGAGGAGGCCTGAGCCTCTACCTGGGCACTTTTGTAGGTAATCATCCCTGTTTTTCATATAGCTTTCTGTTTGTTCCTCAAACAGAGAATTACCCACAACAAGAAGCAAATCCATAGACTTTGACAGAGTATCTTGGGACAGATTAGTGCATCTGAGCCATGCCAACCTCACGGAAAGCTACAGAAGTGGTCATGACCCTAGAGAAACAAGATTAACACCAACAGCAGTATGAACTTGAACTTAGAGGCTTCAGTGCGATTAGCAGCCACCTGTTCAACCAGCTAGCCAGCTGGCCATGGGCCTGCTTATTAACTGTAATATGCAAGTCCCACCTAGATTTCCGAAATTCTAGCCACATAAGCCATACAACTTGCCTGTCTGAGTCCCACAGAAGCTGCCATATACTGTTTTCTTTTGTTATGGCATCAATCCTCCTGGAATCCTATTCAGGAGGATGTGAGGCCAGGGAACTAGCCTGACACAGGCTGCAGCTTGTACCACACCTACATGACTACACTGCTCAGTGAGGAAGTCTGTAACAGAGCCTGACGAAATACACCTTCTGTCCATTTTTTATCTTACAGGAGGGACAGAAAGAGGAATCTTATAAAATCTTTGTTGTTTACTTCTAAATGACTTATGCAAAGGAAAGACAACCTCCTAGCCCATCATTCCTACATAATCAGGCTCCCCTTTACTCATCCATAGCCTCCTCTAAAGGAAGCTGGGGGGATTCTGCAAGCTTTTTGTAAAACATAAACTGAGAAAAGGACTCGGACAGAAAAGGAGGAGATTCTAAAAGTCTGTCTGGAGAAAAATACAGGTTACTCACCTGTAACAGGAGTTCTAGGAATGGTATATGTTGTTCATCCACACTCATTGGCAGTATCCTTGCCGCTTTAAATCTTGCCGGAAGGTCTTCAAGCTTGCTCCTCCCACCCACCCGGGTGGTATAACTCTCGGCTCCGCCCCATGGCGCCAGATCTGGCCCGCTGGAAGCTCAGGTTGTCGGTCGAGGGCCGGGAGAATCAGGAATGGATGAACAATGATATACCATTCCTAGAACTCCTGTTACAGGTGAGTAACCTGTATTTCAGGGACATGGATATGTTGTTCATCCACACTCATTGGCAGACTCTAGCAGTTCTCCGGGAGGAGGAGGCAAGACGACACCCCATATATACTTACTTGGGAAAAGAGAGACTGGAGAACTGAGGCCCCAAACCAGCATCCCGGGCGTGACTCAAGGTCGATGTGTAGTGGGTAATGAAGGTGTTTGCTGACTTCAGGTAGCAGCCCTGCAGATTTCCTGGATAGGGACGTCCCTGGAAGCAGCCACAGCTGCAGCAGTATGGCGGGTAGAATGAGCTCTTATCCTCTGGGAGGCTCCATGCCCGCCAACTTATAGCAGAGATCTATGCAGGAGGTTACCCACCTGCTTATCATCGCATTGGCTGCAGGTCTGCCAGATGCGCTTCAGCTGAGGTGACAAACAGCTGGCTAACCTCTCCCGATTTCAGCTGCAGGCCCTTATAATAAGCGAGCTCTTCTAGGGTCCAGAGTATGGAGCCTATATTCGGCCTCCGAGGTGTGATTGGGGTAGAACACCGGCAGAGTCAACACCTGGTTAAGGTGAAACTCCGACACCACCTTCGGAAGGAATTTCGGGTGGGGGCGCAGGACAACCTTGTCCCTGTGGGAAGACCAGGCAAGGAGACTCGATGGAAAGCGCCTGGAGCTCTCCCATCCTTCTGGCTGACGTGATAGCCACCAAGAAGGCGGTCTTCACGACAGGTGAGAGAGAGCACACCTGTGCATAGGTTCAATGGCTTGCCCATGAGCTTTGCCAGTACCAGCAGTAGATCCCACGGAGGTGGGGGTTCCCGCACTGGAGGGAATGTGATCAAGGCCTTGAAAAGCACCAGACCACCTTCTCCTGCGCCACGACTGCTTCCCGGCCCACCAAGCAGAGAGATGGCTGCCGGTGGTGCCCTTAGGGTCGCCGACCCAAGCCCTTGACTAGAAAGGATCATAATAGTCCAAGATGCTTGCCAAGGAACAGGAGGAAGGGTCCAAGCCCTTGCTCTGACACCAAATGGAAAACCTTTTCCATTTGAAGGCATAGCATTTTCTGGTCGACTCTTACGGGACGCCTCAACTACATTGAGGACCTCGTCGGAAAGACCCAAGGCCTGGAACTCTCAGCCGCCAGGAACCAGGCCGTCAGGTGCAGGGATTGAAGGTCCGGATGGAACACCTTCCCCTGATTGACTGAGAGCAGGTCCGGGCGAGCTGGAAGCTGCCGCGGAGTCCTGGAGCTGAGACTGAGGAGATCTGGGTACCAGAACTGGCGAGGCCAGTCTGGGGCTATCAGAATCACCTGCGCCTTGTCCCTCCTCGCCTTGAGAAGCACCTTGTGGATCAAGGGAAATGGGGGAAAGGCGTAAAAGAGGCCCGGGGTCCATTGCCTCGAGAAGGCATCCCCCTGCAGCGAGCCCTGCTGAGGGGGGCGGGCGTGGAACAGACTCAGCTTCGCGTTCTCCATGGAGGCAAACAGGTCCACCTGAGGTGTGCCCCAAAGGGAGAACAGATGCTGTACTACCTCCGGCAGGAGAGACCACCGTGGGATGCAGCCCCTATCCGCTCAGGGCATCGGCCAGGGTGTTGGAGGCTCCTGCCACGTGAATGGCTAGGAGATCCGCCTCCAGGCTGCGACGAGTGACCAAATGCGGAGAGCTTCCTTGCATAGAAGCATGGAGCGCCCCCCTGGCGGTTCAGATAGTACATGGTCGGTATTGTCCGCCTGGACTCGGACCACTTGACCCCGGAGGAACGGAGCAAAGGCGGTGAGCTAGGCGGACCGCCGGAGCTCCAGCAGGTTGATGTGGCATCGGGACTCCTGCTGGGGACCAGCGCATGAGCCCGTGTTCCCCAGATGGGCACCCCAACCCATCAGAGAGGCATCGGTCGAGAGAGACCGTCGGCTCGGGCGGACGAACGGATGCCCTCCTGCAAATGAACTGAACGGTCCACCACTGGAGAGCTGCCCACATCCCCTGTGTCACCGGCACAAGCTGGTCCAAGGGATCGCAGCGCCAGACCACTGGCTGGCCAGTCCCCACTGAAGGGGACGATGTTCCAGCGGGCCCAACGGACCACGCTGGTGCAGGCCGCCATGAGACCCAGGAGGCGCAGGAAGTCCCGGGCAGGGCGCAATTGCCCAACCAGAAATGATCGGGCAAAGGAGGAAAGAACCTCGGCCCTGTCCGCCGGGAGCCGCGCTCTGGCTCGAAGAGAGTCGAGCTGCGCCCCGATGAATAGAATCACCTGCTTCGGCTCGAGTTCCGACTTGGCCTCGTTGATAAGGAGGCCCAGTTGAGAGCAGACCTGGAGGGCCAGATCTCTGGACCACTCCGCCTCCTCCCTGGAGGGAGCTGCTATCAGCCAGTCGTCCAGGTAAGGGTACACCCGGACCCCTCGGCGCCAGAAGGAATGCTGTCACCACTGCCATGCATTTGGTGAAGACCCTGGAGCTGGAGACAAGCCGAGGGGCATGGCTTGGAATCTCAAGAGGGATCCCTCCGCCGGAGCGAAAGGAATCTCTGGTGAGACGACTGATAGGGACGTGAAAAACGCCCTGCAAGTCCAGAGAGCAGAACCACGCTGCGTTCCAAGGATGGTATTATCTGAGCCAGAGTGACCATCCTGAAGGTTCGAGACCTTAGGAACTTGTTTAGGTCGTGTAGGTCGAGAATGGGGCGCCAGCCCCCCGTCCGTTTCGGAACCAGGAAGTACCTGGACACAAACCCTGGGTCTGAAGGAGGGTCCACCACCTCTCTTACCACCTCCTTCTGGAGGAGGAGAGCGATGTCGGCTCGACGAGCCGCCAGTGAGGCTGGGGATCCCGAAGCCCCCCGAGGGGCGACGGCTCTGAAGGGTGGTGCCTGCTCGAATTCCAGAGGCAGGCCTCTTCCCACCACCTCCAAGACCCACCTGTCCGTGGTAACAGCGGACCAGGTGGAACGGAAGTGCCGGAGCCGTCCCCCCAGGGGGGACCCAGGGGTAAGGTGACGGGATGGGGGCGACACCCCTCAGCCCGTCACTGGGCAGGCTTGGAGGAGGGACCGGCCGAGGGACCTCCTGGGCCTTTTCCTCCCTGCCTCCTGTTAGAGGAAGCCGGCGGCTTGGGTTTGGGATGCCAAGGCCGAGCCTGCTGGCCCTGACGTTGCTGGGCCGGGCGCGCCGGAGGCACAGAAGGACGAAAGGGCTTAGGCTGTGGTTTGCGGCCTTTGTCCTTCTGAGCGGAAGAGACCGAGTCCAAGGTGGCATTGGACTTCTCGATCCTCTGCAGGTGACCTTCCACCCCAGGGCCGAAGAGGTCAGTCCCCAAAAAGGGAACATCCGCCAACTTGTGCTGGGTATCCGGCTAAAGGTGGATATCCTCAGCCAAGCCACGGACAAAAATAGCCACTGCGGCCGCCACCGATCTGGCACATGAGTCCCCTATATCCAAAGCAGTCTGGAGCTGCTGTTTGGCCACTGCCCTGCCCTGGTCCCGCACCTGCTTAACCGTAGTCTGCAGATCGGCGGGAAGATGAGGGATGACCTCATCCAGGGAGCCCAACAGGGCATGAGAAAAATGTGCCATGAGGACGGCCGAACTGGCCTGACGAAGGCCGAGAGAGGACGCAGCGTAGACTTTTCGCCCGACATAGTCCAATTTCTTGGACTCCTTGTCAGGAGGTTTGTCCACATCCCTGGCGTTGCCGGCGCGCCGGAAAACGCTGTCGGTAACCAACCCCTCAGCAGAGGGGTGTTCCGAAAAACCGGATAAGGAACCGGTAGGGACCGCATACTTTCCTGGCCATCCTGGCCGAAGGCGAGGACAGGAAGCAGGGCTGCCAAAGTTCCAGTGCCGGACCCACTATGGCCTCGGCCACCGAAAGGCCTCCGTCGGAGAATCCCCTCGTCCAGAATCTCCGTGAGGGGATACCTGGCCCGCTTTGGAACGGTTCGAGCTCCATCCCGTAGACTCGAGATGAGCCGAAGCAGTCCTAGGAAGGACGACGGCTATCGTCCATTGACTGACCTCCTGAAGACTCCAAGTCCAGTCGCTGGAGAAGAAGGAGGAATCATCTTCGGACTCGGAAGAGTCCTCAAGAGCTGCCTCTGGCCTGAGCCACCTTCACCTGCCGAGGTCGGTCGGAGTGAGGGTAACTGACAGCCGGTGGGTAAACCCTTAGCCGACCGAGAATCTTGGTCGGAGCCCCAATTGGGCTGTGGAGGCGGAGGTTCCACCGAATCGTGGAGCAGCTGGTTTTGGCCAACAACCGCCTGGGTATAGGCCTCGGACAAGTCGAGGGTTGTGTCGGCTGCCCGTGACAGCCACTTAATGGCGGGAAGGCGCCGGAGTCGGCTTATTCTCCGCCAGGAGAAGCTGTTGCAACATAAGGTCCTCGTACCGTCGACGTAATTTACGCCGAAGCCTCCCCTCATCCGAGGAGGAGGACGAGGACGAGCGGCGACGCCGCTTACCGCGGTGCCGAGACCGAGACCGCCTATGACGGGGGGAACGGCTGGACCGCGAAGAGGTCCGGAGACCGAGAGTCCCGGAATTTCCGGGGTCGGTGCGGGGAGGTGTCGGCCGGAACCGCACTCCTTCCGCTCGGAAGGTCCATCCGAGGGCTCCGGAACCGAGGCACAGGCGAGCCCATCGGATCCTCAACCTCCCGGGGAACCGGGAGAGGGAATCTCGGCCGCTAAAGGCGACAGCTCGTCCAATGGGTCGAGAAAATCTCGACTTCATCGGTGGGAGTCTCGGTCAACTGACCTGGACGGGACACCGTGAGGCCAGTGGCCAAGCCGAGCGGTCGATCAGCCGACAGTCGACGGCCCGGGAGAGGACCTTTCCCGCCTCCCAAGAGCGCCGACGGAGGGACTTACCCTGTCCTCTTTTGGACCGAGAATAAGGTCCGCAGAGCGCAGGCCCTTCTCCTTTAGTGGAGAGGGACAGACAAAACTCCTTAAAAGAAGCCGTGTGGAAGAACCCAGAGAAGGCGGGATAAATGCAGCGGCCCGAGGAAGATCTGACCCGTGCGCCTCCTCTTCAAAAGGCGACCATCAGCTCGAGCGATCCGCCGAAACCCGCCGCGCGACACCGCCAACCGGACCTCCTTGGACCACCGAGGAAACGCTCGACGCCCAGCTGCAATCGGGCAGCACGGTCTTCGAGGACGTAGGGCCGAGAAAGATGACACACGCAAGCCCGCGGGTCGTGCTCAAGGCCTAGGCAGTATACACACGTGGAGTGAGGATCCGTCCGAGACATCTTCTGCCCGCATGGGCATCTCCGAAATCCGGGAGTCGATTTGTCCATCGCAGCCGCGAGGGATAGAAGACTGAAGTCTTTTTGCAAAATTTTATTTTTAAATCCGCAAACGGAGAAATAGGAACCAGTCGCAAACGCAGAGCGTTAAGGAGGGAACCTGAGCTTCCAAGCGGTAAGGAAGATCTGGCGTCATGGGGCGGAGCCGAGAGTTATACCACCCGGGTGGGTGGGAGGAGCAAGCTTGAAGACCTTCCGGCAAGATTTAAAGCGGCAAGGATACTGCCAATGAGTGTGGATGAACAACATATCCATGTCCCTAGAATGTCCGCTTAAGTGGGCATGTCCAGACCCTACCAGCCACACATGTATTGATCAAATTTCCTCCTCCCACTCCTGTGGTTCATAACAATTCCTCAACATCATAAACCTGAACCACTGGAACTGAACGAGCCACCTTTTACCAACTGTAGATGGTTCGACAGGACCTAGAAACAGTGACTGGACAATCTGTATGGCTTAACTACTTCTGCAGCAGTTGGAAAGACAATCTTGGACTCCAAACCTACTGATTTCTCTGTCATATTCATTTTTTTTTTTTTTTTGAACTGGTTCCTCTGAACCATCCTTTTGCCTAAGGAAGTCTAGCCCTGGTCAGAGGGCACTCCCTCTGGTCCAGTGGGTACTGGACCGGGCTGGCCATCTGGGTCAGCGGACTTTTGGCCAATAGTTCCCTGAGCCGGCCCTATCTCTTTTCAGGGTGGCTGCAGGGAAATTTTAAACACCTGGCAGTCTGACAGGAGGTGGTCAGCCCCCAGACAATAAACACAAGTGGTGTGTGGGTCAGCCTTGGCAAAGGCTTCCCCACAGCATCACAGTGTTGAAACCCAGTGGGCCCGGTTTTTCCTTTTGGGTTTCTCAGAAATAATGCCAGCCTAACCAAAACTTGCCCTTTTATGGCGTGCAAAGCAAGACACCCTTATCGGTTCCTAACCGTTTCACGGATATTTGAAAAAACCCTATTTAAAATCAAGGTTTTTAGAACCAATAAGAACTGGGTACCGCACTCTAAAAGCCCAAAACTTTAAAACGTTAAAATAAGCAAACCGATCGGTTCAAAACCGAACCGATAACTAAATTTCCACACAGACTTTACATTTTGTACTTACGGTTTACCAGATAGAGCTTTAACTGAAATGCGGTAAAATAATTACTTTTACAGGTTCAAATGAACCGAAAACCTGCTTGACCGAGAAATGAACCGAGCTGAAGGAGCTGATCTCGGGCGACTGTTCAGTAAGCGGAGTAAAGAATCTGACAGTTTCATTTGAAACTGCCCAGATAGAGCTTTGGTATAGCGCCCTCGCGCTTTAGAACTCCAGATTCTCTGGAGTTAACTCTTTCCTCTCCGGGGCAGTTCAAGTGCAGTGGCTAACTGCAATAAGTCCTAATATAGCAAGACTTCATGGTGTTTGAAGTGGCAGACGTCTTGCTAGGGATTTTCTCCCGGGTTGGGTTTCCATAGGAGGTTATCTCTGATCAAGGAGGTAACTTCATGTCAGACCTGAATAAGTGTTTGTGGGAGAAGTGAGAGGTGGTGCAGAGACTCACGACACCTTATCACCCACAAGCCAATGGGCTTGTGGAAAGGTTTAATGGTACCCTTAAAATCAATGCTCCAAGCATTTGCTGAACAGCATGGGACGGGCTGGGAGAAATACTTTCCCCACCTGTTGTTTGCATACAGGGAGGTGCCCCAAGAGTTGACAGGGTTCTCCCACTTCGAACTCTTATACGAATGTAGGGTGCATGGGCTCCTAGACTTGATTTGGGAAGACTGGGAAGGCAAGCACACCACCCAGGGGACTCCCACAGTGAAGTATGTCCTTAAGTTCAGGGAGAAGCTGAAGGAGCTTATGGGGGTGGCCCAAAGCAACCTGTCAGTTGCCCAACAGAAGCAAAAAAAGTCTGGTACAATCACGGAGCCCAAGCTTGCCCGTACAGCGCAGGCCAGGAAGTAATGGTCCTCATTCCAGTCCAGAAGGACAAGCTGCAGGCCGAGTGGGCGGGACCATACAAGGTAGCCCGACAGGTAAATGACAAACTATATTGTGGAACCGCCTGATAGGAGATATATTCATCAAATGTACAATGTCAATATGATGAAGCCATATGTAAATGGGGCCAACATGGTGTTTGCAGTCCTTGGGAGGGGGATGGACGAAAAAAACCTCCTCCTGGACTTGCCAGAGGAAAGCAAGTGGGAGTCATCGGTGGAGACGATCAAGCGGTCACCCCAGTTGACCCTGGAACGGACCGAGGAGGTTTCAGAGGACACTGCCCCTTTATTTACAGCCAAGCCCAGAAGAACCCCCTTAGCAACCCATGATATGGACATGGGAGTGCAAGCCCCCATACGACGGACAGCTTACCAAGTGTCCGAGGCTGTCCTAAAGGACATCAGGAGAGACATGGAGGAAATGCTGAAGTTAGGAGTAATACAGAAATCCCACAGTCCCTGTCCCCAAGCAGATGGGTCTACCTGCTTGTGTGTGGACTATCATCAACTCAGTGCAGTCACAAAGTCAGATGCCCACCCAATACCCTGGACAGAGGAGTTGTTGGACAAGTTGGGGGGGGTGCCACCTACCTAACAACCATAGACCTGACAAAGGGGTACTGGCAGGTGAAGTTGACTGCCGGAGCTAGAGAACGGTCAGCCTTCGTCACCCCAAAAGGCCTCTTTGAATTTAAGGTGATGCCTTTTGGGATGAAGAACGCCCCTGCCACATTCCAAAGGTTGGTCAACCAGGTGTTACAGGGTACTGAAGAGTACACAGTGGCTTATCTGCACGATACTGCCATCTTCAGTACCAGTTGGAAGGAACACTTGTCCCATTGAAGGAGGTGTTGGGCAGGACACAGAAGGCTGGGCTCACTGTCAAGGCTGAAAAGTGCCAGGTTGCCATGGCTGAGGTATATTTGGGAAATGCAATGGGAGGGACAACGTCCAAACCAGGCCAAGATAAAGGCCATTGAGGCATAGGCCACGCCAGAAACCCAAAAGCAAGTCAGGAGCTTACTGGGGACTGCAGGATATTACAGAAAATGTACCAAATTACAGCACCCTGACAGCTCCCCTGGATAGCTTGTTAAAAAAAAAAGGCAACCCAAGAAAGTAAAATGGGACCCAGCATGTAACAGGGCCTTCACCTAGCTAAAAACCACGCTGTACAGTGCCCCTGTGCTGGCCAGCCAAGACTACACTAAACCATTTGTGGTGCAGATGGATACCATCCTCAGCTAGACATGCCAACAGGGGAAAGATCACCAAACTGTGTACCTAAGTAGGAAGCTACTTCCCTGGGAGAAGGCATACTCCACTGTGAAAAAATAATGCCTTGCCCTGGTGTGCTCGCTTAAGAAGCTAGAGCCCTACCTCAATGGGAGGCCCTCTGAGGTACAGACAGACCACAATCCTCTAGTGTGGCTAAACCAAATGGAGAAAGATGAATGGGAGACTCCTTAGATGGAGCATTGCACTACAGGCCTACGACATGGACATTAAACAGAGGTCAGGATCTGCTAATGCCAGTGCAGATGGCCTATCCCGCCAATCGGAGTAACAGTCAGAACTGGTGGAAACTCTTACTTTAAAAAAATAAAAAAAGGGCACGTCCTCCAAGGTTCTGTTAAGGAGGGAGGAATGTGGAAAGATAAGGCCATACCCTATATTTCTAATCGTAGTTCATGTTATTTTATGTGAGAAATATCAGACACACCCACGGTGGCCCAGTGTAACTTGCAAGGGATCATGGGTACAAAGTACATGAGCCCTAGAATGATATTTTAACTCGTTACTGGGCAGAGAATCGGTCGGCTGCTAGTCAGGGACTAGAGTTTAATTAAAATCATGTAAAAGGAGACAAAAGAATAATTAAGCAGAGCTGGAAGCAGGCACATTCATTTGTGTTTGAATGGCCCTTGGCATCCACTGGTGCCATTTAGTCTGGATTCCTTTTATCTCTGCAAGTCTACCCTGAGCTAATCTCGATACAGCTGAATGGGCTACCATGTAAGTAAATGACTATACTGAGTGTAGCTTAATTACAGCCATTTCAAAGGGAAGGGGGACTGGAGCTGCTCCTGGAATTCAGGCTGATTGGAACTGGTTTGCTCTCATATTCAGAGAGGAACATTTGTTTCAAACAACATGAAGTATTGCTGTATCCTGACTATATGCAGTTAGCACAAGCACTTGAACTGCTCCAGAGAGGAAAGAGTTAACTCTATGCAGAAGCATAGAACGTTGAGCTAGAGCTCGGTTTTCAAACCTCTGTCTCTAGTACTCTGTAGTGTAACCATCAGATTTCTTAATCCGCCTAACTGTGAAATCGCTCCGGACAGCCCTCCTGCGCTTCGGTTCAATAAAAGTTCGAATCGGTCGTTTTTTTCAACCGTAACTCCTGATTTTTCTTCGGTATTCTTACCTCTGTCTCAGTACAGTAAGTGGTAGTAGTAGGTAGTGTTTATTTTGGTGATTTGTTGGAAATTGTTTTGCCTTCGGTTCTTTTCCAGTCAGTCCGGTTCAAATCTGTATGAACTTCCCCAAAGCCACTCTGGAAAACGTTTGAGTAGGCTGAGGGAGAGGGAAGCCGAGAAGTCCACTGACCCAGATGGCCAGCCCGGTTCGGCTGCGGCTGAACCTGAAGAGGTGCCCACTGACCTGGGCAATGCTTCTTCAGGCAAAAGGAGAGCCGACTCTGCGGAGTCGGTTTCGTCAAAGAGGAAACGAAAATCAGCCGGTTCGGATCCTATACCCCATGTTCCGACCGCTGAGGAAATAGCAAAAGCAATTACAATAGTGCAATCACTTTGCCCGGTTCCGACTGAACCAGCATCGGTTCAGAGCTGATCGGTTCGGTCAGATGTAGCTGCTTCGGATATAGATCCTGAAGCACACTATGAGGGCGATTGGGAGGATGATGAAGATTATGAAGAAGAGGAAGGCCTAGATAAGCCAGTAGAGCCTGACATCCCTCCAGACAGGCCTTCTCGGATTTCTCCTCCCAGGCTTTCTGAGTCCCCTTCCCATTTCTTGTTTTACAAGAACATGGCTGAGAGACTTCAGCTTCCTATGGAAGAGGCTGAACAGGATCATGAAGAACCTGACTATTTGGAAATGATGGATGTCCCAGAGTCAAAAAGAGTGTCTATCCCCTTACACAAATCCTTGGGGAAGCAGACACAAAAAATTTTACAGTTTCCTACTTCCATTCCTCCTGTGGAAAAAAGAATGGACAGGAGGTATGTTTTGTCAGGTCCTGGGATGGAATTTCTTTCAAATCATAGCAGCCATGTTGGGGTAGTGCAAGCTGCAGCCTGTGACAAGGCTAATATTCCCCTGGCATCTCACCCCCCCGATAAGGATTCCAGGAAAGTGGATGCCATGGCAAAAAAACAGTACTTGGCATCCTCTTTGGGACTCAGGCAATCGAATTACATGGCATATACAGTCAGGTACCAGAAATCTATGTGGGATACGGTTCTGGAGCTGGCTAGAAATTCCCCTCCCCAGCTAGCCAAGGAGCTGGAGCAGGTGGCTGCAAATGGTATTGAGGCATCCAAGATGCAATTCCACGCTGCTGTAGATTCAATTGAGGTTCATTACAGGGTCATGGCTACATCTATCTCCATGAGGAAATTTGCTTGGCTTGGGTGTACCAACCTCTCACAGGATACCCAGGCTAAGGCCAAGGATTTTCCTGTAACTGGTAATTCTCTCTTTGGGGACCAAACAGAGAATTACATGAAGAAGATGGATGAATACAGGACCACCTATAGAAAAGCAGACCACTCCTCAGAGGCAGCTGTTTAGGGGCAGGCCTTTTCACAGGCCTTTTTACCAAGCTCAGGACTTCTCTTCTTTCCAGCAGAGGGGGTTCTTTAGGGGGAAGAAGCAGACGAGGGATGACTAGGACCCCATCATCCACTCAGTCTAAGCCCTCTGCCAAGCAGACACCTTGAGGTGTCGGTTAGGGTTGCCTCACCATTTCCAGTAGGGGGCAGGCTGGCTCAGTACTCCCAGGCCTGGGAGTCTATTACTTCAGACAGATGAGTCCTGGAAGTAGTGAGCCAGGGACTTGCTCTCAGTTTCAAAAGGTTCCCAAAAATGAGAGCAAGGTCCTTCAGTCCTCCATCTCCCTTGGAGACAAAGGCCTTAGAGGCAGATGTCTCCTCTCTTCTGCAAGCAGTAGATAATGTACCTCTGTCACAGGGGAAAAGGACTGTATTCCAGATACTTCCTTACCCCAAAAAAGACAGGGGAGCGGCGACCCATCCTAGATTTAAGGTACCTGAACAAACATTTAACAAAACCAAAATTCAAAATGGTGACTCTGGGAGTAATTCTTCCCTTTCTGAGACCAGGAGACTGGCTAGCTTCTCTGGATCTCAAGGATGCCTACTTCCACATACCTATCAGACATTCCCACAGAAAGTACCTCAGGTTCGAGTTGCCCTCAGGCCATTACCAATTCAGAGCTATGCCTTTCGGCCTAACATCTGCTCCAAGGGTGTTCAAGTGTCTTGCAGTAGTGGTGGCATTCCTCAGGACACAGGGTATCCTTCTGTTCCATACCTGGATGAGTGGCTCCTAATGGCCAAACCTCAGATCAAGTCAAGTCAGCCTTAGAGGTCACAAAAGACTCCTGGAATCTCTGGGTTTCATTCTGAACCTAGAAAAGTCTGTTCTGGAACCAGTCCAGCTTCTCACCTTCATATGGGTGGAAACAGACACTATTCAGGCAAGAGCATTTCTCCCTCTCTCAAGGGTTCAGTCCCTGGTCACTCTGGCTTCCTCTTTTCATCCCCTAGTTTCTCGTCCAGCCAGACACTTTCTACAGTTGTTGGGCCACATGGCAGCATCCACAGCTGTGGTCCAGGAAGCAAGGTTTCAGATGAGAGATATTCAGTTTCATCTCAGATCTTATTGGTCTCAGAAGACAGACCCTCTCTACAAATTGGTTCCAGTGTCTCAAACTCTAGTTCAGGCCCTCCAGTGGTGGCTGGAGAAGGACAATCTTGACAAGGTGTCCTATTTATCAGTCAGGCTCCATCCGTGATTCTCACCCCAGATGCCGCCCTACTAGGCTGGGGGGCTCACCTAGATCACCTTACAGCTCAGGGAACCTGGTCACACCAGGAGTCCCTCCTACACATAAACCTTCTCGAATTGAGAGCTGTCTTTCTAGCACTTCAGACATTCTCAACTGTTGTTCAAGAGAAAGTGGTGCAGATCAGGACAGACAATACCACAACCATGCAGTACATCAACAAGCAGGGAGGCACTCTGTCCTCGGCCTTGTGCACAGAGGCCATGAAAGTATGGTCTCTAGCTTATTCCCTTCAGGCTTACCTGATGGCTGTGCATCTCCCAGGGAAGGACAACATTCTAGCAGATGATCCTAGCAGGATTTCCCAGGGCCACCACGAATGGACCCTGAACCCTCTAGTTCTTCAGGTCATTTTCAAGAGATAGGGCACTGCAGAGATAGATCTCTTTGCAGCCCCGGACAATAGTCAGCTTCCTCTTTATTGTTGCAGACCACCTTTTCTCGGTCTTGTCCCTCAGGATGCTCCTTTACTAAATTGGACAAGCAAGTTTCTGCATGCATTTTCGCCCTTTCCTCGGATATTCAGGGTCCTGATCAAGATCAGGTCTGAACCTTGCAAAGTGATTCTGGTGGCTCCAGATTGGGCCAGACAGCCTTGGTATCCTCTACTGTTGTCTCTGTCAGTAACAATGCCTTGGTGTCTTCCCAGACAGTACAATCTCCTCACCTCCTCCCAAGGGAGGGTTCTGTATCACAACCTTCAGACTCTCAGGCTCAAAGCCTGGCTCTTAAAGAGCTAGAATATGCAAGCTTGCATCTTTCCCAATCAGTCTTGGATATTTTAAAGGTTACATGGAAACCTGCTACTAGAAAGACTTACAACTCCAAATGGAAAAGATTTGTGTTTTGGTGTTCCCAAAAGCATGTCAAGCTAGAGTTGGCTAATATTGCCACTGTTTTGGATTATTTGGTGCATCTTAACAGTTTACGCCTCCAGCCTACTACTCTCAAGGTACACTTGGCAGCTGTGTCTGCCTTCCTATCTGCTGGTAAGGGATCTTCCCTAGCTTCTCATCCAGTTTTCAAGAAGTTTTTCAAGGGTTTGGTACATGTTAATCTTCCCTTCAGGGAGCCTACCCCTTCTTGGGATTTCAATATCTGTATAGCACAGCTCAAGCAGCCCCCTTTTGAGCCTTTATCCTCAGCTGAGCTGAAATACTTGACTTGGAAAACTGTATTCCTGGTTGCCATTACTTCTGCCAGGAGAATCAGTGAATTACAGGCTTTATCAGTGGAACCTAATTTCATCTAATTTTACAGGGATAATGTGGTCCTTCGTACCAACAGAAAGTTTCTTCCTAAGGTGGTATCAGACTTTCATTTGAATCAGTCTATGTCATTGCCTGTATTTTTTACTGATCATTCTTCCTCTGGGGAGAGAAGACTACATAGTCTTGATGTAAAGAGGGCTCTTAGTAACTATGTAGAGCATACTAAGGCCCATAGGAATGACTGTTCTCAGTTGTTTCTCACTTATGGAGAAGTGGGAAAGGGCAAACCTGCTACCAAGAGAACAACTGCCCAGTGGATTGTCTCCGGTATCTAGTTCTGCTATTCAAAGCTTGGGAAAGAGCCTCCCTTAGGCTTGAGGGCTCATTCTACCAGAGGTACAGCTGCTTCGCTCGCAGCAGCCAGAGATATACCTTTAGTGGACATCTGTAAAGCGGCCACCTGGAAGTCTGTTCACACATTTACCAAGCATTACTCTCTGGACATTCAGTCACAAAGTGATGCTAGGTTCAGCACAGCTGTGCTGCAGAGTTTGTTCCCAAAATAGGTTCAGTTACTCCCTCCTCCAAGGGAGTAATGCTTGGTAGTCTGCATATAGTCAGAATACAGCAAGACTTCAAGTTGTTTGAAGAAACAATTACTCACCATAGTAATGTTGTTTCTTCTAACAGAGTCTTGCTGTATTCTGACCTCCCTCCCTGCCTCCCCTCCTGGAACCTAGTAGTTCTGGGATGTGGGTTGGCAGGCACAGTGCTGCACCCCAGAGGTGTACTTGGCATGCCCTTATCTTATTAGGATTTTTTTTTTCTGTTTTTTATTATGAATGTTTTTGGTTGTTTCACTATCTGCTTATATTCTTTTTGGGGTTCTCGACTTAAGTCTTTTAACCCTGAAAATATGTTACTGTCATTTGGCACAAAAATTTAGAAACAATTTCTACCTATTGGATTAGTTAGTTTAGTGCTCATAAGAATCTGACGGTTACACTACAGAGTACCAGAGACAGTGGTTTGAAAACCGAGCTCGAGCTCAACGTTCTATGCTTCTGCATAGAGTCAACTCTTTCCTCTCCAGAGCAGTTCAAGTGCTGGGACTAACTGCATGTAGTCAGAATACAAGACGACTCCATTAGAACAAACAACATTACTATTGTAATTTTTTCTTCTTTTTGTAATAAAATATTAAAACCTGATTGGTTGCGTAGCAATAGAGACAGAATGCTAGCAAATTGCAGGGCAAGCCACTGTCCACTAGACCCCTTGAGGAACACCCTGTGCTAGGGTTGAAACGCTGGGGAGAGGTCGTTGTTTGAGCAGTCAAACACAAAATAAACACTAAAATATCTGCATAAACTTCGGGAGTCATCAAGTGCTTACTTACTGTTGATGACCACTGGCCACTAGACTTGCCCTTTGTAAAACCCCACAAAACAAGGGTGAAAGACTGTATCTGGGCCTTTAGCCTTTTGCATTTGAGGACCCTGTCTGCTTAGGAGAGCAGGACAATTTATTTTCAAGACACTCTCCTGGACCACCAGAGCTAAGACTTCAACTACCGCTTCTAAGGACACTTTGCACTTCAAAATTGAGCAACTAAGGACTTGGGGTAGAACTTTAATCTCAGAGTTTTAAAGTGTAGGTTTTTATGTATATTTTCCATTTTATTTTCAATATCTTGTAACCAGTGTCTAAAATTATCTAAGTTATTTACTGCATTTATTAATTGATTAGTAAAGCTTTTTGGCTTACTTTTAAGATACTTCTGCCAGTGTTGCACGTGTGTGCGTATGTTGCTTTGGGGACGGTTGTTCAAACTATACTACACCTGGGTGACTGCCTAAGGGCCAAAACACCACCAAAGGAAAGAACCACTAGGGACGCTGTGTGACGAAAGGATAGGAGGAAGTATGAAGGGTCTCAGGAGAAGTCTGTGTGGTTTGAACCAAGCTGTGCGTTTCTGGGGAAAGACACATAATAGGGTGTATAGGGCCCCCCCCCCCAAGCCTATACATGCCTGTTGCTTTCTGGTTCATTGTGCAGTGGCCAAGAGGGTTCTATCCCAAGAACACAGACAAAAGACTGTAATTGCACCCCCTCACATGGAGAGCGGGAACCCTGGGATTCTCTGGCATATGTTCAGTTGTGCAACAGCGAGCATGCTAAAAGGACAGAAGGGGTATCCCAGACCCCCCCCCCCAATCACAAGAGGGATTTGCTGGGACGTAGAGAATCCCACCCCACAGGAGTGGGCCTGTGACAGTAATCACGGTCCTAGCATTTCTAAAATGAAAATGCTATGCCTCTTTCCCGCAGTTCGTTATATGGCCGTGTAGGACAGTGGCAGCACAGACCTTACATGACTCTCTGGTCGGGAACAGGGCACAGAGTCTTCCGAATGACCATTTTTACTAGCTCATGGCTGGTAAATGGAAACGGTCACCGAGGGCAGCCTTTGGAGGTCCTTCACAGAGCTTGCAGCAGAAACGATCCCATGATACTCAGGCTCAGACTTGATTAGCCAGAGATGTCATAACTTGCTGTGCTCTGTAGGCTGGGACGCTGCTGGAGTGTGGGATTCACACACAGATCATCTTCGTGGTCGCGCTCTGCGAAATTACAGTTCTTACAGCACAAGGGCACATTTGCAAAAAGTGGGACTTTCTATCTTGAAGGAGACTAGTGATGGGAGAGAAAGGAGCAGGGGACTGTGGGAATAAAATAAGGCAGCAGTGGTTGGGGACTCAGAAACTATCTTTCCAGGGAAGGGATCTCTTAATAAAAAAAATCATTCCCTTCAGCTGAATAGGGCTTAAAAAAAGTCATTTTTCTTTACTTGGAAGATGAACTCTTTAAAGGAGTGTGCTGGTGGAGAAATGATGTTTACAGGGAGGGGGCTTTCTGACCATAAATTATCCCTGGCAGCTAAAAAGGGCTTAAAAAATAAGACCTCCTACAGACATTACAGATTTTTTTTAATTTATTTATTTTTTACTTAGTATGTGGAAAGGTAACATTTTCCAATAAGATGAATCCAGTCCACACACACACACACGTTTCCAAAGGAAATGTGCCTACGAGGCCATTATTTGTAGCCCTAATCTAGTCATAACAGATAAAAGAAACTATTAATGAAGTACAAATATTCGAAATATTGGGCAACAGTGATCACAATGATGTAGCATTCACAGTATAAATAACGGTAATAAGGGATAAAGGGATGACTAACAAAAAAACTACAACAAAGAAAAATTTGAAAAAAATGTGAGGAACTAAGGAAATTGAGTTGGGAAAACATGCTGGAAATTTCAAGTGTCAAAAAGTTCTGGTCAAAACTCAAAAGCAAAATATTCAACTTAGTAACCTCATACATACCTAACAAACCTCATGCCACCATGGTGCGCCAGTAGGGTTAGAAAGCAAACAAATTAAAGAGCACCTTTCTCAGTCATTTTGACCTTCATGCATAAATTACCCCTTCTTGCACTGATTCATGAATTGTAGCTCATTAATGTCCCCTGCAGTTACTTTTTGCATTCTGAGCTGCTAAAAACTGCAGGGTGTACCAGAACTTCTACAACAAGCCTGGTGCTGCTGTGGACCCAGGGCTGTGCTGCTAACGTCACTATATGGCAGAGGAGTGAGTCAGTGTGCAGTACAGTGAAGTTGCAGCAGTTTTGAAAGGAAAACTAGCATTACTAGGTGTACATACTGTGTTTCCCCCTTCCCCAATACACCGTTACTAATGTATTATGCCAAACAAAATGCCATTGATTTATTTTGTAAAACAAATTTATATGTGCCTTTGCAACAAAGTATGTGGAGTGAGGGAAGATGGAGTTGCTGTCAGCCGAGACAGCCAACTGTCATTTATGCATGGAAGTTATCAGTCTCTCAGTACCTTTATCACTTACAAGCAGTAATGCTTCTTTAGCCATGCCATCCTTGTGCCTTCCATGTCTTTGCAGTAAAACTGTCTGGCAGCCACCCTGCTCCAAAACCCTTTCTGCTCCTCCATCCCGCACCTCCCTGACATCGGCACCGAATGCCGAAGTCAAATTTCAGTTGCATGTAATCGAAACATTGAACTGAAATGTGCTATATTTCCTATGTGCACAGTAGAGGTCATTTTGCAAACCGAGGGCTATTTCCAGAGAAATTCTTATTTGAAAAGTGAAAACAGGATTCCCCATTTGTTGATGTAACGAACCACGCTGGTGTTCCATTTGAATCAGCAGTGGGAATGGGGAGACCTGGGTCTGGAAGGCCTGCAAGGCATTTAAAACTGCTCATATTACTGCCCTGGTGGCGCTGAGGGATGAGGTGCTGGATGCCACACCTAGAGCCACGTCGGTGACCAGAGTTTGGGAGCAAGCTCAGGTGCCGGTGTCAGCAGAGGAGGGATTGGATTGAGCACCTGCTGGGCTGCTCTCCTATCCTGGGGGGGAGGGAACTAGGGAGTCCAGCACTCCAGCGGCCCCTGGTGGAGATCGGGGGCGCCGCAGAGCACTGGGCTGCACGTCCACAGCGTGGCCCAACGCTGGCAGAGTGGCCGTGCGCCGAGAGTCGGGGACGTGCACCATGCATGGGAGAAGAGGCGTAACAAGAGGGAAAAGCCCTCTCCTGCGGATAGGCGACGGCTTCCTCCAGTGCCGCCGCCACACGCCCAATGCTGGTCTCCCGTCACTGCCCTTCGATCTCTCTGGGGCTGTAGGGCCAGTGTCCCTGGAGACTTGTAACGTCCTTGAAGATGACAGGAGGCACAGCAGGCGGTAGAGCGGTCAGGCCACTGGGTAAGCCTGAGAGAGTTCCGGTTAGGGGAGAGAGAGAGACTCTACAAAAAAAAACCAAAAACTGCTCACATCTCCAATACTTTGAGCTCCTTCTTGACTGGATCCGAGATCAGGACTGGCTGCTTCAGATCATCTGTATGCTGGTCCCACTGGACCTGCAGCATCCATTGAGGAATCCTCATATGCAGCTTGGCTAGGGGGAACGCAACGATGGCTGCTGCCATGAGGCACAGAAAGACCCATGCTGGGACGTGATGGCTAGAGTAGAGCCGACGGGCTTGATCCATCAGGCACTCCGCCCTGTCTGGGGTAGGGAAGGCCAACCCCGAGCCATATCCAATACCACCTCAATATATTGAAGTCACTGGCAGAGGATCATTAACGACTTAGGCCGGTTGATCATGACCCCATAAATCCTGAAACAGGCAGCAGGTATGAGCCAGGGTTTGGAGCAGACACTCTCTGGATGGTGCTGCCAGCAGCCAGTCATGCAGGTAGGGAAAACACATAGAACCCCTGACATCTGAGGTCAGCTGTCACCACAGCTAAGCACTTGATGAGCACCCATGGGGGGGTGCCTTACCATAAGCAAAACGGCAGAGCTCTGAACTGGAAAGGGGCTCCCTGAAAATGAAATCTGAGGAACTGTCTGTGGGAGGCATATTCGGATAGGCATCTTGCATGTCCATGGAGCAAATCCAGTCCCCCTGGTGTAAATATGAACATACGAAATTAGGCAGCAGATAAAAGGCCAATTGGTCTGTAAAGTTAGCTCGATTATGCAGCTAGCCTCCCTACGTGGCAGCTGCCCCTCCCTTAACCCCCCTTATCCTGTCCCATCCCCTTTTGAGGCCGCTCACCGTTGTGCAGGCCACCACTTCCTCTGGCAAAGTGTTCCACTTGGCCACCACTCTCTCTGTAAAGAAGTGTCTCATCTCCCTCCTGAACCTTCTCCCCTCCAGTCTCAAAGCATGGCCTCTAGTATCCCTCCCATCCCAGCACTGTTTATGCCCTTCATGTACCTGAAGGTTTCTATCATATCCCCCCTATTGCTCCTCTCCTCCAGTGAGTACATGTTCAGTTCCCTCAATCTGCTCTCATATGGCAAGTCCCCCAGACCCTGAATCATTTTTGTTGCCCTGCACTGCACTCCCTCCAGTAACAATCTTTTTTCAGGTATGTGAGCCAGTACTGCATGCAGTATTCCAGGTGTGACCTAACCAGCGGTCTGTACAAGGGCAGCATAACCTCCCCACTCCTTGAGGATATCCCCCTGGCAATATAGCTGCTTTCCTACACTGAGCAGAGTTTTTCATTGATCCAGTTATGAGGACCCCCAAATACTTTTCCTCTGTCACTGCAAGCTTGAACCCCCCCCCCCAAGATTGCAGCTCTTCTTTAGGTTTTTTGCCCCAAAATGCAGCACCTTGCACTTTTTCACATTGAACCCCAACTGCCATGTGTCAGACCTGGCCTCAAGCTTCGCCAGATCCTCCTGCAAGCCCTTCCACCCGTCCAGATCATCCACCACCACCACTCCTATTTTGGTGTCATCCGTAAACAAACTGATCATGCTCCTGATAGCCACTGAAATGTCTGCAATGAATATCTCAAACACCATCGGCCCCAGCACTGAACCCTGTGGCACTCTGCTAGTCAGCATTCTTGAAGATGAGATCTCCCCATCCACTACCACTCTCTGCTGCCTACCACTTAGCCAGTTTTTCACCCATCCCACCATCTTGGCACCCATCACTGTGCCTTCTAGCTTACTTCCTAGCCTTCCATGCGGCACTGAGTCAAATGCCTGGCTGAAGTCCAGATACAGGACATCCACTGCATGGCCCCTGTCTAACTGTCTAGTTACCCAGTCATAGTACTCCACCAGGTTGGTCTGACAGGATCTGCCAGTGACAAAGCCATGCTGCCTGCTGTCCTGCATCCCACTGGCCTTCAGAAGAGCCACCAGCCTCTCCTTCAGGATTGTCTCCATCAGCTTCCCCACAATGGATGCGAGGCACATTGGCCTACAGTTCCCCGGTTCATCCTTGGGGCCACTCTTATGTAGGGGTGCCACGTGAACCATCCTCCAATCCAGAGATATACACCCCGATTCCAAAGAGACACTGAACAGGTCTGCCAAGGGCCCCACTAGGACCCCTGCCAGTTCCTTCAGTACCCTGCGGTGGATGCCATCTGGCCCTGGCGCCTTGTCCACCTCAGAGCCCGTAAACCCTCCAGCACCCTACTTTCTGTTATATCCCCATCTGTCGCCCTCTTCGCCTCCGTTCCTGACCTTTAACTCCCAATGGGTATCCCCCCCTCTTTTTCTTTAGTAAATACCAAGCAAAAGTAGTTGTTAAAAGCTTCTGCTTTTTCACCACCCATCCCCCTTCCTTCTTAATCCTCACTATCTGTACCTCACATCCCCTTTTCTCCCTGATGTACCTGAAAAAGCCCTTCTCCCAATCCTTAATGCCTTGTGCCAGCCTGAGCTCCTTAGATGCTTTAGCTGCTCCTACTGCCCTTGTCATTTCCCTTGCTTCCTTCAAGTACTCCCCCCTGTCTTCGTCACTCCATTTTTTTGTATTTCCTAAAGGCAACCCTTTTCCACAACAACCCCGCTCCATCCAATTTTTTTTTTTTTCACCCTAGCCTTCTTACTCTGAACCCTGCTACAGGATTTGGTTCCTTCTCCTAGCCCCTTCTTTATGAGCTCCTATCTCTAACAGGGGCAGCAGACCCTGAAGAGTGACCATCCTGAACTATCTGTATTGGATTGACAGGTTCAGCTCACCGAGGTCCCCTGTAAATTTGGGGACCAGGAACAAATGGGAATAAAATCCTTTCCCTTGCTGGGGCTGCAGAACAGGATCTATGGTCCTTTTGCGAAGCAGGGCACGGATCTCTTCCCAGATCAGACGGACAGGACCTGGAAGGTACAAAGACAGAACTGGGGGTTTGTCCTGAGGCCACTCCAAAAGTTTCAGGGAGTGGCCATGCTCTATGAGCTGCAACAACCAACTAGCTGAAGTCATTTCCGGCCACCTGTCCAGATGGAGGGAGAAACTACCCCCTACAACCACCTCCTGCATGTCTGGGGGGGGTCTGACAAGGAGTCGGGAAACAGGCAGGGCAGTGGGACCTGCCCGAGAGGACTTGCTGGCGGAAGGGGCCGGGGTGGGAAGGCAGACACCGCCACCTGCTGCTTCCCTGAGGCTTGGCAGATGCTCGGCAGATGCTCAGGTTTGCCTGTGGGTAGTCCAACAAAAGGGCGGTTGTTACCCAGACTTGGGTTTTGAATGATGCATAGAATGGATAGACCTCATGGTGCATCCAGACGCCTGTAGTTGGGAGAGGATATCCTCAACATCTCTGCCAAACAATCTGTACCCACTGTGGGTAGCCCGGAAGGGCAGCCGCTGCCCAGACTTGGGCTGTGAAGGATACACAGAATGGATGGACCTCATGGTGCATCCAGACACCTGGAATTGGGAAAGGATATCCTCAACAACATCTCTGCCAAACGATCTGTACCCACTGAACGGGGCATTCATGGTGAACAACGGGATTTCTTTGGCAAAATTCAGACACCCGAAGCCGGGAGTGCCAGCGCATGCATATACCCACTGCCAACACATCCACCGCATCATAGGCCACCCGGAGCAAATGGGTACCAACGTCAGAGGCTGACTTAAGAGAACCCAGATCTTGCTGCTTGGTAGAGTCATCTGGTAAGGATCGGTCAGTGTCCCCGACCTGTTCCCACAGGGTATTTTGATACTGGAGTATGTGCATCACGTAAATGAGGGGGCAGATCGCCAGGGTGGTGGAGGCGAACTCCTGCTTGCCCAGAAGGTCCAACCGATATGACTCCTTGTCAGGAAGAAGGGAACTCAGATGCTTAGGCCATTTAGTGCGGTCATCAACATTGTTTATCACCACGGAGTCCACATCCACCTGCTCCCCCGGCTTTCTGGACATGGCCGGGACCAGACTGGGCCACAGCCATGGTGGCATCCTTGTAGGTATCTATGAGAGGAGGGACCACCGATGGAGAATTCTCCGACTAGCAAAGGTAGGTAGCGAGTGGGCGCTGCTCCGGGTCCTGCTCCCCCGTCTCAAACCCCATGGCCTCCTGAATACGTCGCATGATGACCGTGAAGGAGGGGTCATCCGCAGGGGACTTTGGGGGGGCCTCTACCCCTTCTAAGGGGCCCGTGGAGGGGGTAAGGCAAACCATTGATGTCGCCCTTATCTTCATATTGATCGTCCTCCTTATTGGGTAAATGCAGGTCTGGACGGTACTTAACCCCTTCATCAACAGGTCACCTGGGGAGTGATCGACGGCATAGGTGCCTGGGTCGGCCGTGGGGGCACCGGAGAGGATGGCCACCAAGAAGGCCCTTGGGAAGCGGGAGGCACCAACCCTGAGGAAGGGGAACCTGCCACCACATAAAGCCCCAGAGAGATGTAAAGAGGCTTGAAAATCAATTGCACGAGGCATCGGTCCAGCAAGCACCAGATAAGGATAGGTCGGCGTAGGTCCTGCAGCTGCTGCCCGAGGATAAACCGGCATAGGCCCTGCAGGCACTGCCTGTGGACAGACCAGCGCAGGCCAGACAGGAGCCAGCTGGGGGAAGACCGGCGAAGATCCAATGGGGTTGGGGGTAGATGAGCGCAGTCCCGACAGGCGCTGGCTGAGGCAAGACCAGTGTAGGCCCAATGGGCACCGGTTGAAGCAAGACCAGTGTAGGCCCAATGGGCACCGGTTGAAGCAAGACCAGTGTAGGCCCAACGGGCACTGGTTGAGGCAAGACCGGTATAGGCCCAACAGGTACTGGTTGAGGCAAGGTCAGCAAAGATCCCACAGGCGTCTGTTACGTTAAGACAGGCGCCAGGGAGGGAGAAATCCTTGCCGGTTAAAAAGCTGAAGGACTCCATCCTAGAGAGGCACCAGTGTCCTGCAGCACCCTCACAGAGGCCTGAAGCCAGGCAGTGGACGCCTAAAGGAGACCGACGCACAGGTTACGGGCAGGACTCAGAAGAGAGCCTGGCTTCCAACAGACCCATGCCATCTGAAGACACACCAGCCAAGCCACCATACTATGTGCCTGTAGTGAGCAAGGGCCTCAGCAGTAGGGGCTGAGGGGGAAACAGAGAGCCCTGACCTGAAAGTCCTCCACACAAAACTGTAAGAGCGGCGGGAGGTGGTGCTGTTGGTAGCCCCATGGGTGAAAGGGCATGCGCTGCAGCCAGGGCCGTAACCTCTTCCCCCCCCCCCGGAGAAGAATGACCCTTCTCAGTTGAAGGATGGTGGGGTGACCGTGAACGGGAGGAGGACCGGGGCATATCCCAGTCCTTATCCCGGTGTTCATGTTTCCCGCTGGCCTTGTCTCGGGACTTTGATGACTGAGAGCCCAAAGGACTGCGTTGTGGAGACCAAGAAGATCCTGGCCTACAGCTCCCGTTCCATGGAGGTGACCTTCTGCTGCAGGAGGATAGTCTCTAAGGTTCACCAGTGCCACCGCCAAGTGGCCTGGTTGAATCCCTGGCAGACTTCGCAGGCTTGGTAGGCAGACGTCAGAGGGCGACGTCAGTGGTAAGAGGCCCCCTCTGGTAGACTGCTAGCTAGAAATCTTCCATGTAGTCCTAGTGCCTGGCGGCTTAGTCCTACCAGTGTGACCTGCTGCAAGAGATACCATCGAAGTAAGATCAACAGGACCTACAGTTGATGATCAAGATATTAAGATCCCAAGTTATTAGCAGATGTATTCAATAAATATTTTTGCTCAGTCTAATAAAAACAATGTATCAGTACTTCCAAATCAAACAACTAACACAGAGAAAATAGTAATATTGGTAGAAACAATAAGTGATACCATAAACACAAGACGTAAAGCAACTTTTAGGAAAAATCAAAATAAATCAGCTGGACCAGATTTACTACACACAAGACTAATCAAGGAGATCAGTGATTGCTTGGTGGGACCATTGGCAGCAGTAGTTAACAAATCATGCAAGTCTGGTGAAGTACCAGATGATTGGACCAATGCTACAGTAATTCCGATATGTAAAAAAGGAGATAAAGAGTACAATTATGCAAGAACTTACCGTAACAGTAGCTCTTCAAGAGGAGCTCTTGCAGCAGGTAATACCATTAGGACTAAGGCCGCCAGGCGTTAGGATCCCACAGAAAAATTTTCTAGCTAGCAGTCTGTAGCGGGGGACCGCTCCAGACGTCAGACATAGTATAAAGGGGACGGTCCCTCGGCACCACCTCTGTTCTCCTGCCGGAGACCTAGCTGAAAATACAGATGGAGAACCGAGGAGGATCTCCATCCCCAAAGAGAAGATGTAATGTGTTGTCCCCAGCGGGGCAGGTGGGTGGGAAAACCACCTGCTGAAAGAGCTCCTCTCGAAGATCTACTGTTGTGGTAAGTTCTTACACACCCGTTTGTTGTGGTGCTGGTAGCAAAAAGTGATGCAGCGCACAAGCCACTTAGTTAGGGTTTGTTTTGTGACTGGTGCTCCAAGTTTCCTGAGGGCAAAGGAGACAAACAACTGATCTGTCTGTCTGGCGGATCTAGTCCTAGCCAGATAGTAACATAAAATTCTATGTACATCCAGAGTATGTTAACAATGCCTCACTGTTTGAGTTCTCTGGGTAGTAAACTGGTAGTTGAATGTCCTGGTTCAACATGAACTCAGACACTATCTTTGGTAAAAACTTCGGGTTCGTACGCATGGCTACTTTGTCCCTGTGAAAAACTAGATAAGGCTCTTTACACATCAGAACTTGCAGCTCGGAAATCCTCCATGCTGAAGTGATGGCAACTAAAAACATATTCTTCCATGAGAGTAGGTGGAGCTCACAGCTTGCAGCTGGTTCAGAGGGTGGCAAGGTGAGCTTTTTCTAAAATGAACAGGAGATCCCAGGATGGTACTGGGTCTCTTCTGGGGGTTTTCATGTGCAAGATCTCTCAGGAAGGTCTTGCAGATGTCCAGCTGTGCCAGTCTCTTCCCGTTTAATGGTGCATGGTAAGCTGACAGAGCACAGAGATGCACCTTTATGGATGAGTAACTGAGACCCAAGTCCAACAGGTGGAGAAGATACTCCAGCACATATTCCACCAGACCAGAGAACAGGGGAATTGCCCATAAGCAGAAACACTTCCATTTCACGGCATAGGTCATCCTGGTAGAGGGTTTTCTCACTGCCACAAGTACCTCTGCTACTCTAAAAGATACTCCGAACCTACCCTAGGCTAATTTCACAGGAGCCAAGCATGCAGGTGCAAGGGCTGGAGGTTTGGATGGACTAACGTCCCTTGTTCTTAGGAGAGCAAGTGACTGGAGAGGGGCAATGGAACTGGTAGTTCCGATGCCAGCTGTTGCAACAGTGGAAACCAAATCTGTCGAGGCCTGAATGGCGCTACCATTATCATCCTGGCCTCTTCTGTCTGCAATTTGAGCAGGACCCTCTGAAGCAGAGGAAAGGGAGGGAAAGCATACAGAAACGTTCTTGTCCAAGAGAGGGACAATGCGCCTCACCAGAAAACACCAGGCCCTGGATCTAGTGAGCAGAAAGTAGCAGTTTGGCGTTGTGTGGGGACGCAAAGGGGTCCAGTTCTGGCTGACCCCACCTTTCGAAGAGATCATCTATGACTTCTTGCTGTAGTTCCCACTCATGGTTCGGCGATCAAGAGCGACTTAAGCTGTCTGCAAGGATGTTGTGGATTCCTGGAACAAACTACTGTGATGTCCAGGTTGTGATCCACCGCCCAGCACCAAACTCTCATCGCTTCTCTGCACAGGGGGTACGAGTGTGCATCCCCTTGCTTGTTGAGATGGAAGACTACTGGGGTATTGTCCGACTGGACCAGTAGAGGTCCGGGAAGGAGCACCCTTTGGAAAGCTTGAAGGGCATATAGAACGTCTCTCATCTCCAAAACATTTATATGGAGAGCCCATTCTGTTGAATTCCAGGAGCCCCTTGTCTAATGCGAAGCAAGATGTGCTTCACCATCCCAGTCCCAATGCGTCGGTGGTCAGAGTCTGCAGTGGACTGGGTTTTTGGAACGGAACCACTATGCTCAGCTGGGCTGGGTGAGCCACCAGATCATGGACTGTCAGACTGCGATAGAAATCCAAATGGGCTCTTCCAGCTTGTCTGTACCTTGATCCCACTGAACCTCGAGGTGCCACTGCAGAATCCTCATGTTCAGATGCGAGATTGGAACTATCACTATAGGTCCTGCCATGTGACCGAACAATTGTAGAATCACTCTTGCAGGAACCAAGTCAGAGTCTTCTATCCTGTGAGGGACTTCCCTTAGCCTTGCTACCCTGTCTACAAGCAGAAAGGCTCTCCCTTGAGCCATGTCCAGGACTGCTCCAATGTATTGCAGCCTTTGAGCTGGCCACGGTTGTGACTTGGACAGATTTAGGGTAATGCTAAAGTCTGAAACAGGCTCAATGTCTCCTTCAAGGTCCTGTTTAATTGGTCTTCTGTTGATACCAAAAGAAGCCAATCGTCCAGGTAGGGGTATACGTAGTGACCCCCTTCTCCTGAGGGCCGACACTACCACTGCCAGGCACCTGGTACAGATCCTTGGTGCCAAGGATAGGCCGAATGGCAGTGCTCTGAACTGGTAGTGTCCTCCTTGGAAGGTGAAGCGCAAGTACTTCCTGTGGGGTGGCAGGATCCTGATGTGCATGTAGGCGTCCTGCATGTCCGGTGAGCAAAGCCAGTCTCCCTGGTGGAGCATTGGTAACAGGCTCGTCAGGGTCACCATTCTGAACTGCTTGTATTCGATAAAGTTGTTCAGTTGATTGAGGTTCAGAATGGGCCAGAGGTCTCCCATCTTTTTCGGGACGAGGAAGAAATGGGAATAAAATCCCTTCCCCCTTTGAGCAAAGGGAACCTCCTGTATGGCTCTTTTTGTCCAGTAGGGCTAGTATCTCTTCCCTCATGAGGAGTGCATGGGAGGGGGAGCAGTGGGAGGGGACTGGTAGGTTGCCCGGTGGAAACTGGGTGAACTCTAGGGAGTATCCTCTTTCTACCATCTGAGGACCCATTGGTCCGATGTTATACTGGACCATCCGATAGGTAGAGGAGAATCTCCTTCTTCACCGCCCCCTGCACCTGCTTTGGTGGGGTGGGGGGTCGGTAGGAGTCATGTTGTGTTGGTGGATGTAGGCAGAGCACGCCCTGCCTTAGGGTTTTTTGGGCCCTGGCCTGAAGGACAGGGTGACCTTTTCTTTGAAGCTTCCCTATGTTGAGTCTGGTGTCTTCCTGCTGTCCCTGGTTTTTCCGAAAGGGACGGCAATGTGTAGATTGTGGCTCCGATCGGTACATCCTGTGGACATCAGACACAGCTTTATCAGAGTCTTGAAGTCCAGTTATCAGTTGTTCTGTTTCCTGACCAAATAGGACTGGTCCTTGGAAAGGAGCATCCAGGATAGCATCCTGAAGATCCTGTCGGAAGCCCGAAACCCTGAGCCAGGCATGCCTCTGCATGCAAATGCCAGTGGCTGCTGCTCTTGCTGCTGTATCCACAGAGTCATAAGAACTCCCGAGGACATGCTTGTCCACGTCCATACTAGACTGAATCACAGCAAGGAGTTCCGCCTTAACCTCCGAAGCTGGCTGTACTTTGGCCAGGTCCATTGCCTTTGCCCACAGGGATTTTTGTTAGGTAACCATGTGGGCCAGGAAGTTGAGTGACCTGATGGTGCAAGTTGCCGAGGAGTACACGTTGCACCCCATCTGGTCTAGTTTCTGAGTCCGATGGCTGGACACTCATGTGGCGTAGTTGTGCCCTGCAGTGGGCAGCTGTCAGGACCATCGAGTCTGCCTTTGGGTGTTCGCACAGAAAAGGCTCCCCTTTTGGTGTCTTGTACAGCCTATCAGCTTTACGAGGGACTGCAGCTGTAGTGGCCGGATGACACCACGTGGACTTGGTCACATCTTGAAAAGGTTCCAACAATGGAGGGATGACCAATGGTTTAAGATCTGTGGCTCCCAAGAATTTGGTCAATCTGTGCCTTTCTGGGTCTAATTCCTTGGTGTCCCATCGGCAAAAGGCCTGAATATGGCGCATGATGTCCAAAAAGGATGGGTCATCCGGGGGTGACCTTGGTGAGTCTCTCGGATTTGGAGATGGAATGGGAAGCTCGTCTTCCGAAGAATAGTCAGAAGATAAGTCCCCTGCGTCATCCCCAGAGGATGACTGTGTGAGCGCTGCTGGATGAAGGGATGGACGATGGATGCCTCCTGCAGCCATCAGACCCAGGCATCCGCTTGTCTTCCTTGTCATGCAGCCGGTCCTTCGGCGGTAAAGGTCGCTCAGGAGTTAAGTTTCTGGGTGGTAGCATACTGGGGATGGATCCCTGGGCCTATGGAGGAGATCCCCTTTGACTGTATTCCACCACGCATTAAAAAGCGCTCCCACCCCAACTAGTGGAACGACTGGCGGTGGGGGCATCCAATTTGGAGCACCAGAGGGCCCAGGCATCTGGTCCAAAGGTGGAGGCGTTGAGTCCTCTGGCTCTGTTGTCCATGGGTACAGCAGGCATCAGGTCCATGGTGTCCGGCTCTTTAGAGGGAGACTGTTAGGCATCCGGTACCCCCACATCTGGGGAAATGGTCACTGGGGCCGACAGCCGATCCTTCGGGACTGACCATCGGTCCATTGGGGCAGAAAGCCTTTCTTTTGCTGGAGACGCCTCCTTATCCAATGATGGGTCGGAATGCCCTGTCATCTGGGAAGCAGATGACTCCCGGTATTCGGGTGGTGGAGGCGTCCGGTCCCCGACGACCTCCTGGCATTTCTCTGATTCGTCCTTTCTCTTGTTCTTACCGGAAGTCTCAAGAGGCTTACGGGCGGCGGGCACCGTGGATCTGCTTGAAGCCAATGCCAGTGCCTCAAGGGTCGACCCATGTTTATGACGTCGGTGGGCCAAGGGGATCTGGGTGGACGGCTGTCCGGTGGAGGAAGACTCCTTACCTTTCGCCTGAGTGGAGGCAGTCAACTTCCTCAGAGTGTCCCCAGAAGCTGCTTTGGTACCATGGGGGGACCGATTCTGACCTCCCGCCGGAGATGGAAGTAGTAGATGCCTGATGAAGCCACTTTGGGCAGGACTCTGATCTGGCCCTATTCTTCTCCTCCCGGTGGTGGTGTTTCCCCTCCCGATCTCTTCTCCCGGGGGGGGGGTGGGAAGACTCCCTGGTTTAAGAGGACGAACTGTGTCCTGATGGGGCCTTCTGCATCGTGGCTACTTGCTGCTCGAGAAAATAGGCCTTTAAAGTGTTGGAGCGGCGAATCCTGATCTTGCTGTTAAATTTAATGTAGTGCAGGCAATCGTCTGGCCAGTGGTCTGGGCCTAGGCAGATCAGGCAGGCAGAATGGCCTTCTTTTGCCAGGATCTGCTTCCCGCACGCACACTTCAATTTTCGCCACTGAGACGACAAAAATATGAAAATGTGACTGAAAAAAGTATAGAAGAAATGGTTGTTTAATGGAGAAAAAAAAATACTGCACGATGCACGAGAAAAAAAGCGGTCGACTGCAACTATGGTATCATAGATCCGATGTTCCGTAGGTCAACGTGAAAAGAATGAGGTATGCCGAGGGTCTGCCTCTTTATATCGGACGCCAGGCACAGACGATATCGGGGTGGTCCCCCGCCAGACTGCTAGCTAGAAAACTTTTCCGCGGGGTCCCAACGCCTGGCGGCCTTAGTCCCAATGGTATTACCTGCTGCAAGAGCTCCCCCTCGAAGTGAGATCTAGCATTACTAACTACAGACCAATTAGCCTTACATTGGTATTAGTAAAATAATATAAAGTTTAAAGAGAAAAAGAGGCTAAGGGGAGACCTTTGCTTAACATACAGAGCCTTTAATAATAATGACTTATGGGACTGTGTAGGACTAATTAAAAATGATATCATCAGAGAAAGCATATTTCATCCACTTCCGCTAAAAAGCAAAAATTATAAATCTAATACTCTAGCAAATTGGTACAGTCAGAGAGTAGTGACTATCTGGAACAGACCATCAAAGGAGGTGTTATTAAGTGAGACACTCGATGCATTCAAAACTGTACTTGATAAACACATGAACAACAACAAATTCACACACTTGGGCTGAATGGTTGAGTCACTATGGCCTATTGCTGCATACTCTTAATAACCTATGAAATTGGAAAACTACCTCTCGAAGAAAAATAAATCAGATATTACCTAGCATGGTTTCAAAAAGAACATCATATGTACAACAAATGCATTCGTTTTCTATTAAAATGTAAATCAAAGCATTAATAATATCCTGATAGACATAACATATCTGGACTTCCAAAAAGGCATTCGACAAAGTTCCACATAGTATATTAACTGAAAAAAAATAAAAGCCATGGATATAGACACCAAAACTGACCTCCACCCTCCCCTCCTTCAACCACTGTACACATTATTTAAATCACTTTTTCTGAGGCTGTTAGCTTTGATGAGGGTTTCTGTATCTATGGTCTCTCAAGCACCCCCAAAAAAAAAACAACACTAATGTATGCATTCTTCTGTTCTTTAAAAGCTGGTGGTTGGTGTTAGAGAAAGCTTTCATATTCACAGCTCTTCAGCAACCCCCTCCTCGAATTTCTGTGCACATATTCTGAAATTGCTTCTTTTTGAAGTTTAGCAGTTAGCTCTGGGGTGAGCTTCTACATTTCACAGGTTCCCCCGCCCTCATTTTTCTCTGAATTATGTGTATTTTTTAAACGCTTATTTTTTAATCTATTTGTTAGCACTGATGAGAGCTTTATATTTTCATGGGTATTCACCCCCTTTTTCCCTCCTGAATTATTATGCGACTATTTTCACAGCTTCTATTAAAGCCAGCTGTCAGTATTGAGGAGTGCCTTTGTAGTCATGGGCCCTTAACCCCCCCCACCCGTTACCAACAGCATTATTGTAATAGCTTCTATTGAATCTACCTATTAATATAGAGGAGAGCACTCATATTCAACAGTTCATCTAATTTTTTAAACTGTGACTTGCCCTCTCCTTTTTTGGGGTAGCTTCAACTCAAACTGGCAATTAATCTACTTGTGTTATTATTTTAATTGTCCTAAATTAGACTGACCATATGACCATGTTTTGTCAATCTGCTGTATGGATTATTCCACAACAAGAGAGGTCTATATATCTTTAAACTGTTCGGCATACATATTTGCTGCATGTGTTAACAATTCTTAGATTATTATATGTTTGATATGCTTTAAATATCTAACAGTTTTTTTGAGATCGCTTTAGTTAATTTTTTTTTTGTTTTTGTTTTTATATACGTCTCATATTAAACTGGTGCTAAACCACAATAATTTTAGTGTAACTCTGTTATACCATATTTTTCACAATGGCATTAGGAGAATACCTTTAAGGCATCATTGGGTGCACCATTTTTGTACTGATGGGTAGCTTCTGTGTTACCAATGTTTGACTTCATGATACCTTCACTGATTTCAGACTCACAGCAGATTTTCATTTTGCAAATGCTGCACCCAAGGGTTTGATCTGGAAAAAGCAATGTATTTCTATTCACCGAGGTCTGTTCACTCTATTAGGAAATATTTGCCCCTGGCTTGTTCACTGAAGTTATTAATCTTGTTATCAGGAGGCACTAAATGTAACCTGGACACTAAAACTCAAACACTGCATAATTTTGGAAATGGCTGCTGGTCCAATACTTAGAGGTCCACGTATTATGCATCTGAACATGTGTAGTCCTGTACCAAAATTGACCGAATCAGAGAGACAATGTATAAACCACAAATTTTTGCTGTAAGTGAGACTTGGCTTAAACCCTCAGTTTTGAACCACGAGGTGTCCATTCGAAACCATATTATTTTTAGAAAGGACAGACCACCAAAAAAAAGGGGGGGGAGGTAGAGGGGTTATGTTTTATTTGGATAAAAGTTTGTCTGCCAAAGTATGTAACCCCCCCGATTATGCAACAAGAAGTACTTGAGAATGATTGGTCATAAAAGTAAATCTGAGCCCCAAAACAGCTATATCTATGCTGTGTTTGTAATCCCCCAAAGGTGGGCATAGATGGATTAAAAGATTTTATGATTATGTTATCCCAATTGGGAACTACAGAGATTGTCCTTGGACATATGAATTTGAATTGGATTGGTAATCAACCACCTACAGGGATTTACTGCATAGCTACTGCTTTAGCCAAACTATCTGTGATTATACCAGACTGAATAACAAATCATCTAAGCATACATTGTTAGACTGGATAATGGTTGATAAGAGTCAACAGAATCAGGAGTTTTGGGACTCTGTCCTACTCCATTAGTGACCATGCAACAATCTTTTGTGTATGGTCCAATGGGGCTGTACAACTGTTCTCTACTATTTTATGTTTTGGATATCCGATGTGTTATTTTAAATTTGTTAGGTGCGTTGATATTTTGAAAGGCACCATAAAAATAAAGTTATTACTACTATTATTACAAAAACCCAAACCTGTTCGCTAGTTTCACGACTGTTCAAAGTTGGTTCTTTCTGAATTTTTAGATGATCTTTCCAACACTGATAGGCCATATCTTGATTTAGTGCCAGATGTCAATTATGCTGTTGATTTGTTTACTACCGCATTTGCTAGACTTGTACATAAACATGCACCACTAACCAGAAGACGATTAAAAGGATTAGATTCGAAGTGGATCACGAAAGAACTTTAACTCATGAAACATAGGGATTTGGCTAGGACTAAATATTAAAAAATAAATAAATAAATAAATGTCCTTAAAATCTGATTGGGAGCACTACCGGATGTTGCGCAATGCTTGCAAAAAATTAATAACTTTAGCAAAAAGAAATTATGTGAAACAGCAGCAGACTCTTCATTTATCCAACACTAAGAGTTTCTGGAAGTGTCTGAATAATTTGTTAAATCTCATTAAACAGCCACTGCAACTTAGTTTAGAACATTGGGGTTACAATATATTTGTTCAATGGGAAATATCTAATATTTAATGATTAGTTTTGCGATTTCAATAAACATCCTTCTTGTTTAAATTCTAGCACTCCACTAATGCCAGACAACTTAGAATTATCCAGTTTTGATCTACCATTGTTTTATATCTAATCTGCCATCTGTACACAAGTTTACAAATTAGTAAAGGGGATTAAAACTGAAATCTGCCGGGGCCAATGGCCTTCTTCCAAAGTTCTTATGTCTTGCTGCTACAGTGCATCTTATCAAAATAAGGTAAATCAATCTCTCATTTGAATTTCAACAAGCACCTGATCTATGGAAAAGAGCCCAAGTAGTTCCTTTACATAAAAAGGGTAACATTAGACTGGTCGAGAACTATAGGCCCACATCTGTTATCCAAGATCCAAGTGAGACTCATCCACTCTCAACTAAATGAATATTTGGAACAATATCACTTACTGAGTGAAGGGCAACATGGCTTTTAAGGTAACCATGGAACAGAAACTGCCTTGGGTGGGGTTCACGGACTCGTGTATAAAGCCATGGATAGTGGCTTGATGATAGGAGCAGTATTCTTGGACTTCACCAAGGCATTCAATCTGGTTGACCATGGTTTATTAATTAGTAAACATAGGACTAGGCCTTAGGCATCCTGCAATTGACTGGTTCACAAATTATTTATGTGATAGGAAACAAGTTAAGCTAGGTTCAGTGTTTTCAAATGTTAGGGATGTTTTGTATGGAGTGCCACAGGGGGTCCATACTTGCACCCTGTGACAAGGATATCCTGTCACTCTTGAGGACCAACCTTTTCTTAAATCTGTTGCAACAGTTCTTCAATTTCTTAGCCTAATCTATCCTTTACAATTTCTAGTCCATAAGGTTGGCCCACCTATGGGCACTCCCTCCCCTTTCTTGACTATGCTATAGTATCCTCGAATTTTCCTTTTCCCTCTCAGGCCCTCATACAGGGAGGTTATTGTTGTGACCTGCCAGATGATGTAAAACAGGCTGTGTTCCTTGATGTTGGATTTAGTATGCAACTGCACTATGTCATAAAATACCTTGATGTATATGAAACCTGTAATTTTTTTTTTTATTTAGTTGTTTAACCAGGTATAGCACACTAAGCTGAAAGCTTTTTTACAGGAGCGACCTGGGAGCACAAGGAGGTTAAGTGACTTGCTCAGGGTCACACAGTATGCAAGTGGAAGCTGTGGGATTCAAACCCAAGTCTAGTCTGCTGGATGTCACCAGATTTGGAGCTCAGAGCCTTAGACCACTACGCTATACTGCCTCCCATGTTAAAAATACCACGGCGTTAGGAGTTTTTGATAAAGGTAAAAAGTTACTAAGGGACTGTATTATAAAAATTAAGTTAGTTATGTTATTTAAAATGCATGTCAATTACAGATTGTTTGAGAGGCCCTTTGGCACCATGCATTCCTGCTGTAAACTGAGCCAGTCTGAAATTGCATGGTGATTTGCATATATATCCCATGATGCTTTGCATTATAGAAGTATGTGTGATGATGTGTTTCTTTGAAACTTGGCTCATTGTCCTTTGGGGTAACCCTTGCTTCAGTGCTTCTACGCTGAGGTTCTTTGTCTTTAGCTTGTTTGGGGTTTTCTGTTTGAGCACCACCATCGCCACAGCAAATAAGACAAACACAGGGATGCCAGGGTTTTCTCTAAAAAGTCAGATCAGTAGATCAGCGGGTCTACAGGTGCTGACTAAGTGCAGAGGAAGGACATGCATAGTCTGTTGTTGCAAACTGATGTATTAAAAAAGAGTTATGCTGTTGCTGAAGGTTATCTCCTGTATTTTGAATAAACATCACAGAGATTGTGTGCTGAACCTGAAGTTCGGTGTCTGGTCCATCTGTTATCCCACAACCCCTCCACAGACTTGGTGTTAGACGTGGGATAACTTGCTGGAAACATCTGGACTGGCCTGAGAGGGACATTTTCCGGTGGATATTGCCCAGATATCCCAGGTGGACCAATGCACCTGGAGCTGCCAGAGGAGAACCCGAAGAAGAAAGTCTGTGGAGTTCTGACCAGAACCATGGCTGACAGACGGAGAAGAGCTGCTGCCTGGACCTGGGAACTCGGAAGAAGACCAAGCCTGAAGATGACGAAGAGATGCAAAGGGATGAGGAACTACCGTGGGGTCCAGGCAGACCGACTATGCAGAGGCGTGGAATACTGGTGCCAGGTGCTCGAGCGATCCCTGCCAGAATGTTTGGATAAAGAATGAGTGGAGGATTTTCCGTTGGCTCAGCTGGAGGACTCCCTGACTGAGCAAGATATTCCTCTGTTGCCTGTGTTCCCAGGATACCTGTTGGAGGTTGGAGATGCAAGTATGGAACATGAATGTGAGACCCAGGTAAGACTGTGCCTAGTGATAACATGCTGGGGTTGAAGACTCCAAATAAGCAAGAAGAAGCCTATGAGGCTGAAGGGACTTTTTCTTGCATTAATACAGCTAAATCTGTTGACAATACTGACTGGGGTATAACTGCAGGCTAAAGATGCTAATGTTGCCAAAATGCACCATTAGTCTCTGTTGAGAGATGTGTTAACGCCTTAGAGTAAAGAAATGAAAATTACGTACCTACCGTAGTTCTTGATCTTTCTGTGTATCTTCACCATTCATCTCTGTTGGGTTCTGTCCGGAGAATCAGGACCAGATGGGAGGTTTTTTTTTTTTTTAAACAAGGGGGAGTAGTTGCGTCGGGACAGCCACCCTCAAGGCCGACACATTGCATGGCGCTCACGGGTTGGCCAGTAACAGACACAAACCCCTCCTCAGCCCCAATTCTGCATGCCAGAGAGAGGGACAGAGAAACAAAGAGGGAGGGGGCAAGGGAGCCCGAGGGATAGGAAAAGGAAAGGATGTAAAACTAAAAGAAGGAATAAAGCCGTAGAGATGACAGAAGAGAAGGAGGCCCAAGGTATTGGGACAGGAAGACCCCAATCTCTGTGCAAGTAAGGGAGGGATGAAAGGGAGAGGGGTAGAAAAGGAAGAGAGAAAGAAAGGAAGGAGGAGAGGGGAAGATACCACCCCCGAGGATATGGCCTAGGAACTGCTCAAGGATAGGATGGTATTGTCCCAGACCAGACCGTCTTTCAAGCCAGAGGGCGGCATATTAAGGCTGAAGCAGCAAATTGGCACCAATCCAAGAGGGAAAAGCAGTCAAACCTAAACAGAGGCCAAGGACGGGTCGGTATCTCCCCCTCCTGCTGAGAAGAATTTGAAGTGGAAAAGACACTTAGAAATGTCCCTGGAGAGGGAACCCCAAGGGAGTGCTTTTTTTTTTTTTTTTTTTTAAAGAGAGAAGTCACCTCCAGAGGAGGAACTATACAAAAAAGTACCTATTCCCATTTGAACGGGGAGAGGGAATATAGGGAAACCACATTATGGGGTGGCACAATGTGGTTGGAGGGGAAATAACTGATGGAGTCACCAAGGCCTCCCCTCTATACTTCCTCAATGACCAAGGCTGGAGGGAGAGAAGAAAATCCAAGACAAGACTATCTAGACTGAGGAGGAGCCCTGGAAACTCCCAACAGAGGGCAGCCTCCCTGTCTGTCTTCCCAGGGGAAAACCTCCGATCCCAAAAGGGGGGGCAGGGGGTAGGAGGTGCTGGAGATTGACCGAGGTCCTAGCCGAGAAGCAAACAGGGAGGAGAATCGCCCAGAGACCGAGTTCTGAGAGGGAAAGGTGGGCGGGATTCAGTGATGAATGGTGAAAGATACACAGAAAGATCAAGAATTACAGTAGTTAGTAATTTTCATATGTCATCTACGTCAGTCTTCACCATTCATCACTGCTGGGTGATTACCAAGTCCCCCAAGGGGGTCCAGAACTTCCCCAAGGGACAAAGTCCCTCAGCCTCCAGTGGCGGAGACTCTAGAGGAGGGAACCTTAACAGGCCTGTTTAGACCGGAGGCTGGTCCAGGTGAGGTGAGATTCTCCTAACAGGAGAGGGAAGGCATTCCTGAAGTTCTCATCTCACCTTGAGGGAAAAGAGATGGGTTCCCTGAAAAGAGGAGGCAGTCACCCTACACCGGGCCAAGAGTGATAACTGGGAAAGACGAAGCTACGCCATCTGCCTGATGCAGACTGCTGCCCCTGCCAACCTGGAAGCCACCTCGCTGGCATCGTAAGATGCCCTTTGCTTGGTGTCTCGCAAGCTCCAGGCCCCACGAAGAGAGGGCAATGGCTTGTCTGGTTGCCTCCAAGTCAGGCAAAGAGGCTAGGATCTGACCTAGCAGAGACCACAAATGCCTATTATAGGCAGCATGGTGGGCCTGATGTGCCGACGGACACAAAAGAAGGTGCGCCAACGAGATGAAAAAATTACTCACCTTAGTAATAGTGTTTCTTCTAATGGAGTCTTGCTGTATTCTGACTATCTGCAGTTAGCTCCAGCCTTTAAACTGCCCGGAGAATATAGGGTTAATTTTCTATGCAGTGCACAAAAGTTGAGCTCAAGCTCGGTTGAGGTCTCTCTCTGCAGCCCAACCGTCAGACTCTTATGAGCAAAAACTCACTATCTACACTATGTGGAAATTGTAACATTTTTACTAGCCAACTGGCAACAAAGAGTTTTGGATTCCCAAGTAAGACTCAAGTTAGGAAACCCAAAACCAAAAACCAATATAATACAACAGGACTTCATTAGAAGAAACACAGTTACTAAGGTGAGTAATTTTTTCTTCAAACATGAAGTCTTGCTGTACTCTGACTATCTGCAGACCACCAAGCAGTACCTCCATGGAGGAGGGAGACAACCTACTTTGGGAATAGGCTCTGAAGTACTGCTGTGCTAAACCGAGCATCACTCCTAGCCTGGATATCCAGAGAGTAATGCTTGGTAAAGGAATGGAATGTTTTCCAGGTGGCTGCTTGACAAATTTCTAAGAGAGGGATATCCCTGGCAGCAGCCAGGGAAGCAGCTGTACCTCTTGTAGAGTGAGCACTCAGGCCTGAGGGTGAAATCTTTCTGAGTTTCTCATAGCAGAATTGTATACAAGACACAATCCACCTGGCAACAATTCTCTTGGTGGCAGGTTTGCCCTTTCCCACTTCTCCATAAGTGAGAAACAACTGGAGGGAATCAAACCTGTGACCCTTGGTACACTCTATGTAGTAGCTAAGGGCTCTTTTAACATCTATAACTGTGTAACCTCCTCTCTCCCGAGGAAGAATGATCAGTGAAGAAGACAGGAAGAGACAGATTGATTCAAGTGGAAGTCTGAAACCACTTTGGGCAAGTACCTTCTATTGGTTCTAAGGACCACTTTATCACTAGGAAAGGAGATAAAATCAGGTTCCACTGACAGGGCTTGCAATTCACTGATACGTCTGGCAGAGATAATGGCTACCAAAACCACAGTTTTCCAAGTCAAGTACTTAAGCTGTGCTGAGGACATAGGCTCAAAAGGAGGTTGAATAAGTTGAGCAATGCAAACATTCAAGTCCCAGACAGGGGCAGGATCCCTAAAGGGAGGACTGGTATGAAGCAATCCCTTGAAGAATTTACAGAACACAGGATGAGATGATAGTGAGGAAGACTTCCCCACTGACAGAAAAGCAGAAACAGCCGACAAGTGTACCTTGAGAGTAGCTGGTCTGAGGCCTAGGCCATTCAGATGGACCATATAATCCATAACTGTAGGCAATTCAGCAGTGTCTGGAGAAATATGCTTCTTGGAACACCAAATGCTGAATCTCTTCCATTTGGTGTTGTAGGTCTTTCTGGTGGCAGGCTTCAGAGAGGCTTTGAGAATATCCAGACCTCCTGAGACAGATGCAAATCTGCATACTCTAACTCTTCAAGAGCCATGCCTTGAGGCTGAGAGACCGAAGATCGGGATACCAAATCCTCCCCTGAGAGAAGGTTAACAGGTTGTAATTCCTGGGAAGAGACAGGGGAAGATGGACTGCTAGAGACAGCACCAGGGGGTACCAAGGCTGTGTGGCCCAGTCTGGAGCAATCAGAATCACTTTGCAAGGTTGTGACCTTATTCTGACTACAACTTTGAACAGAAGTGGAAAGGGAGGGAATGCATACAGAAATTTCCCTTCCCAGTTCAGAATCAGAGCATCCAGAGGGACTGAGCCCAAGACTGGGGGTCTGCAACAAAAGAGACGAAGTTAGTAATTGTCTGGGGCTCCAAAGAGATCCATCTCTGGGGTGCCCCACCTTGGAAAAATCACTTTCAACACCAGAGGGTCCAGGGACCATTCGTGATGGCCCTGGGAGATCCTGATCAGTGCATCTGCTAGCACATTGTCCTTCCCTGGAAGGTGGACTGCTATCAGAGAGGTCTGCAGGGAATAAGCCAGGGACTACAATTTCATGGCTTCCGTGCACAAGGCCGTGGACCAAGTGCCTCCCTGCTTGTTGATGTACCACATGGTGGTGGTGGTGTCTGTTCTGACCTGAACCACCTTGTTCTGCACTGACTGACAGAAAGCTTGCAGGGCCAGAAAAACTGCCCTGAGTTCCAGGAGATTGATATAGAGAAGGGATTCCTGAGGGGACCACAGTCCCTGGGCTGTGAGCACCCCCAGATGGGCTCCCCAGCCCAGAAGGGAAGCATCCATAGTAAGGACCACTGAATGAGACTGAGTGACAAATGGGACCCCTTGCCTTAAATTGCCCTGATCCTGCCACCATTGAAGAGCTTGGATCGGAGTCCGAGTCACTGGAATCAGTTTGGTACGGGGATCCTTCCTTTGGGACCAAAAGGCCCTCAGATGGAACTGAATGTCCCTCATCTGGAATCTTGTCCCTTGGACCACTGCTGTAGAAGCTGCCATTTGGCCAAAGAGCTGAAGGAAATGCCTTGCTGGTCGGGATACCTGAAGGCTGAAGGAAGAAGCCAGTTCTATAAGAACTCTTGCCCTTTCCAGGGGAAGAAAAGGCTCTTACTTTGACAGTATCCAGCTCAGCCTCTATAAAGGTAGGAAGCTGCACTGGTTCGAGAACCGACTTGGGGAGGTTGAGAAGAAATCCTAGAGAAGTGAGCGCTTGTTGGGTCACTTGCACGTCTGACTTGACTTGGTCCGGAGACTGACCCACTATGAGCCAGTCGTCCAGATATGGAAAAATGGAAATCTTTTGCCTTCTTAAAAGGGCAACAACTACTGCCAGGCACTTTGTGAAAACCCTTGGAGCTGATGTTAGACCAAAGGGCATTGCTTTGAACTGATAATGGCCTGAGGGCAACTTGAACCTGAGGTACTTTCTGTGGGAGTACCCGATCGGAATGTGAAAGCAGGCATCTTTGAGGTCCAGGGAAGCTAGCCAGTCCCCTGGTCTTAGAGAGGGAAGAATTATTCCCAGAGTCACCATCTTGAACTTTGGTTTTAAAAGATGTTTGTTCAGGTATCTTAGATCTAGGATGGGTCGCCACTCCCCTGTCTTTTTTGGGGTAAGGAAGTACCTGGAGTACAGACCTTTGCCCCAGTGTAGGGTAGGAACTCTCTCTATGGCTCTTAAGGCCAGAAGAGATAAAACCTCTGCCTCTAGGACAAGGGTTTCGGAGAGACCTGCAGGTGGGAAAGATCTGGCTCTCATCTTCGGAAATTTGTTGAAGCTAAGAACCAGTCCCTGGCTTACTACTTCCAGAACCCACTTGTCTGAGGTAACAGACATCCAGTCCTGGACAAAGCCAGCCAGCCTGCCCCCTAAAGGAATAGAAGAGTCGACCCGGGCAGACCCATTAGGGTGTCTGCTTGGCAGGGGCCTTAGGCTGAGGAATGGATGCAGCCCTGTTCATCCCCCTTCTGCCTCTCCCTCTAAAGAACCCCCTCTGTGAAAAGGGAGAAGAGGCCTGTGCTTGGTAAAAAGGCCTATGAAAAGGCCTGCCCCGCCCCTAGAGTGCTGCCTTTGAGGAGTTACCTACTTCTCCTTGGCCTGAGCACTCCTATTAAGTGGTCCTGTACTCATCCATTTTCATCATGTAATTCTCTGTCTGTTCCCCAAACAGAGAATTAGCTACCACAGGAAAATCCATGGCCTTAGCCTGGGTGTCCTGTGAGAGGCTAGTACATCTGAGCCAAGCCATCCTCCGAAGAGCCACAGATGTAGTCATGACTCTTGATGACACATCACTGGAGTCCACAGCAGCATGAAAATTGTACCTTTGATGCCTCAAATCCCATCAGCAGCCACCTCCTCCAGCTCCTTGGCCAGCTGGGGGGAGGCCTGTTTAGCCAGTGCCAGTACAGTGTCCCACCTGGACTTCTGGTACCTGGCTGTATAGGCCATATAGTTTGCCTGCCTGAATCCCAAGGAAGATACCTTGTACTGCTTCTTTGCCATGGCATCCATCTTCCTGGAGTCTTTGTCTGGGGGGTGTGAAGCCAAGGGAATATTTGCCTTGTCACAGGCAGCAGCCTGCACTACCCCAACATGGCTGCACTGTTGATATAAAAACTCCGTATCTGAGCCCGATAGTGTATACTTCTTGTCCATCCTTCTGTCAACAGGAGGTACAGAATTGGGAGACTTTAGGATTTTTTTGTCTGCTTCCCAAAGGATTTGTGAAGGGGAATAGACAGTCTCCTGGATTCTGGGATGTCCATCATTTCCACATAATCAGTCTTCTCTTGATCCTCCATTGCCTCCTCCATAGGAAGCTGGAGGGTTTCAGCCACTTTTCTGTAAAACAGATAGTGGGGAAGGGACTCAGAAAGCCTAGGACGGGGAAACACCAGAAGGTCTGTATGGGGAGATGTCCGGTTCCACAGGCACATCCAAACTTTCACCATCATCACCATCATCTTCGAACTCCTCCTCCTCAAACTCATAAAAATCTTCAGGGGCATAATCCTGAACCGGGGAAACCGACCGAACCGAACCCCTGCCAAAAGGTGCCAGATCGGTTGAAACCGGGCGAAGCAATTCCACAATCCGAATCGCTCTGGCTATTTCTTCAGCGGTCAGAACATGAACCTCTGGATCTGAACCAGTTGATTTCTCTTTGCGTTTCCTTTTTGTAGGAACCGACCCCTTAGGATCAGCTCTCCTCTTGCCCAAGAAGTATCGCCCTGGTCAGAGGGCACTTTTTCTGGTTCGGTCGGAACTGAACCGGGCTGGCCATCCGGGTCAGCGGACTTCTCAGCCTCCTTTTCCCTAAGTCTACCTAATCTCTTCTCAAGGGTAGACTCAGGAAAATTTTTACAAATTTGGCGGTCTATATCGAGGTGTTCAAACCCCAGACAATAAACACAGGTGGTGTGGGGATCGGCCTTAGCAAAGACCTCCCCACACTCACTGCAGTGCTGAAACCCAGTGGGCCCTGTTTTCTTCTTGGGTTTCTCAGACATGGCCAACCTAACCAAACCTACCCTTTTTATAGCAACTGCCAGGCAAGACTACCTTATCGGTTCCTAACCGTGTCACAGGTATTGTAAAAAAACGTTCAAAAACACGTTTTTTTTAGAACCAATAAGGATAGGTAACTACACTCTAAAGAAAAAGATAAGAAGAATTCACTATAAGTGATCAGTTCAGCCGAACCGATCAAACAACTTTACAATTTCCACACAGAATTCAGACAAAAACCTATCTAGTACTCACGGTACCGCAGAAAGAGACTGAACAGACTATGTGGAACAAATTCAGTTTAAAACCGACAACTTTAACCGACACTTTAACAGACTTTCGAACCGAGCTGAAGGAGAAATCTCCGGAGCGACTGTTCAGTGAGGCGGAGTAAAGAATCTGACAGTTGGGTTTCAAAAGGCTGCAGACAGAGACCTCAGCAGAGCTCGAGCTCAACATTCTATGCACTGCATAGAAAAATTAACCCTATGTTCTCCGGGGCAGTTTAAAGGATGGCGCTAACTGCAGATAATCAGAATACAGCAAGACTTCATGTTGTTTGAAGGCTCTCCTCCCCCAAAAATCAAACTCAGCCGAGTCAGATTCTGGGGGTTGGTCACGCCTTAGGCTTCTATGGCCGGTGGGTGTGTCCAGGAGAGTCATGCCGAAGGGAGTGAGGCAAGGCTCCTGGAGACCCAAGGGGTGCGCAATACCTCTGGTGGAGGTCCCTTGGAGTTGGTGCTTGGGTTGAGGGACGTCGCCATGCCCAGTACAACGCCTCCCATAAGGGAGTAGGTCAGGCGGGAACCAACAGGTTGACCGCACTGAACTCACCCAAGGAGGCACGCACCGACTGGTCAGGATTGTGACTGCCTAGGGTGGAGATATGGAGCTCATCGAGCAACCCTAACAGGAAGCGCAGATAGCTGGAAAGATCAGCTGCAGAGGGAAGGTGGACAGAGGACTCCTCTCCCTCAGAGGAGGTAGATGAGGGAGCTGATGAGTCTGGAGAGTTAGGTTCAGGCTACACCGGGGAGTGGTGGAATACCTCCTCATCCATGGACCAGTAGCAGGCGGGAAACAGAGCAGCCGTGGACCTAAACTGCTCCCAGGTAAGGGGTCCTGTAGGACCGGAGTAACCCGGGAGTGAGGGAGGGGTTGGCAGAAGCAGAGGGGCCAGGCATCTCTGAGGAGGGGCACAGCCTCTGCCCGCGCTGGGGGACCCAACAGGAGACCTCAAAGGAGGAGGAGACCCGGTGGTCCCAGCAGAGCTGGAATGGCCAGAGCACAGCCTGAAGAGAGAATTCCCCCCGTGAGGTGACTGGGGCCGCATGAGCCCAGATGAGCAGCCCCTAACCTCTAAAGATGAGGTCTCTCTCTCGAGGAGACCTCAGGGGAGAAGTATGGACCAGCACTGCAACTCCTCCCCAAACCCTTACAGGTTCCCAGGAAAGGACACCACCCTGAATCCAGCCCCCCCAACCCCTCGGACTCCGAGAAAGCCCTCTTCCTCAACATCAGCCAAGGTAACTGACATCCCGTAGCAGACCCCTGAGAGACAGCCGGAGGTGGAGCACCCTCCCCTGCCTGAGACGCTCCAGTAGGGCCAGCGAGAACTGTCACAGGAAGGGGTACACCTCCCAAGGTGGCAGACAGACCACCGACTCTGGGTTGCCCTGTGGCACCCCCCGGGGCACCCGGAGACTAGTCGGTGCCACTGACCCCAGTATCAGTGGAAGCCATCCGCTCCTCGGAAGGGGGCTGAATAGGAGCAGACGCACTGGAGGAAGAGGAACTGCAGGATTCCAAAGAATCCGGGAGCCAGTCTGGGTCAGCCTCAGCATCGTCCTCCCCAGAGGAGGCTCAGACCCAGACCACTCCCCGGACCCTCCTAGCCGCGGCAGCGTGAACCAGCCCCGTGATGCCCATGGCGTCATCCCCATCCCTGGCACCGCGAATGGTGCTGAAGTTGGCAGCAGCGCCAGAGGCTGGCCCTCTGCCGCCCCGTGGCACCACCCAGATCCCCGGCATCGCAAGCGGCACTAGGATCGGGGTGGCACCGAGGATGGCACCAGCCCAGGCCCGGAGACCTCAGACCGTGACACCAGGGGAGCCCCTGCCTCTGAGGAGGCAATTGTACCATGGAAGGGGTTCCCACCAAGGCAAGGCTACACGGGGCAGAAACCCCCTCCTCCGCGGGCTGTACAGGACCCGGAGGAAGGGTCAAGAACTCTGCTTTTGGTGACCTGGGTGCATGCCTGTCCCCCGGAAGTCGGCAGCGCATGTCCAACTTTTAACATACACAACTCCAAAACATGACGGTCCATGGAGAAACAGGTGTCTGTTGCATCTATCCATCTCATGGTTAGGGCCCAAGCAGGAGAGACACCAGTCATGCTGGTCCGAGATGGAATATAGTCAGCTGCAGGGACACAGACGCACTGGTGGCCGACCCACCTTGGAAGATTTCTTTTTGTCCCCCGGACGAGACATGACCAGACGAAAAAATAAATAAATACAGCACTCTGCATCGGACGAGAAAATAATGGAAAGGTCTTACCGGTCGATCGCCGAGGAAACGCAGCAGCAAAACTAGGACTAAAGGGAAAAATGATGGACTAGGCTGCAGATAAAATGGCGCTCACTTGTGAGGTCGTGTTCACTCGATGGAGGACAAGCAGAACTGGGGCTGAGGAGGGGTCGGGGTCTGTTACTGGCCAACCCATGACACCGCAGTCGCTGGCCTCCGAGGGCAGCGCCATCATGTGGACTCCTCTGCCTTGCAAAAATAAAAAAAAAAAAAAAAAAAAAGCTCCTTTGGGGTCCTGATCCTCCAGCCAGAACACAACAGTGATGAATGGTGAAGACTGACACAAGTAAGATCTATGATATCCACGATGTTTATTATGGAATCTTTATTGTTAATAAGGACCCTGAGACAGAGCTTCTAAAGATGCATGGGTTGAAGCTCCATCTCTTCCTGGGACAGGAAGGTGGTAAGCAGTCTAAAATAACTGCTTCCCTCTTAAGGTGGGGCCTATGTGACAGGGAGATCCTGCCACTCGAGGACCAACCTTTTCTTAAATCTGTTGCAACAGTTTTTCTATTTTTTAGCCTAATCTATCCTTTACAATTTCTAGTCCATAAGGCTGGCCACCTATGGGCATCCCACCTCCCCTTTCTTGACTATGCTGTGGTGTCCTCTTTAATTTTCCTTTTCCCTCTCAGGTCCTCATACAGGGAGGTTATTGTGACCCGCGAGCTGATGTTAAAAAAAAAAAAAAAAAAAGAGGCCGTGTTCCTCGTTGTTGCATTTAGTATGCAAGAACACTGTCATAAAATACCTTGCTGTATATGCCTTATGTCTATTTATAAAATGGACAAAGGATTTCAAGCAATCTGATTGGTTGTTAGCCATGCATTAGATGTGTGTAATGCACAGCTAAAACTAGAACCCCCATTTAGAATGCACAGGCCCATTTTATAAGCGCAATAAGCCACTCCGGGGATGTGCATTAGACAGGATTTTCACTAAAAAGATAAATCAGTGGGTCAAGTAGGTGCTAAGTGCAGAGAAGGACATTCATAGTCTGTTGCGGCAAACTGATGTATTAAAGGAGATATGCTATTGCTGAAGGTTATCTCCCGTATTTTGAATAAACATCACACAGAGATTGCGTGCTGAACTTGAAATTCGGTGTCTGGTCCATCTGTTATCCCACAACCCCTCCACAGACCCCCGTTGTTTTCACTCTTTATAAATAATGACCCGAATATTTGTAACAAAACAAGTACATTGCTTTATGTAAAATGACAGTACTTTTGATCCCTGCAAGAGAGATTTAAATCATCAGTACCAACTTAAGCAATTTAATGCTTTGTTACCACTGGTTTGAGAAAATAAAGTTAATAAATGTTACTAAAACTCGAGCAATGCTTTTGGTTTCAGCACCAAAAACTAGATCCAATGCTAATAACTTCTCAGTGTTAACATGTACAGGCCAACTTCTCGATACTGTTAAGAGTTTTTAAATATCTTGATGTCTATATCGACTAACTTGATATTTGGTCCCCATATTAAAAGCCTGACTTCTAAGTTACACCAACGATTAGGTCAGCTTTATCGGATAAATAAATTTCTCACAAATGACGCTAGACTTAGTATAGCAAAACATGTGCACCCTTTATCGGATTATGGTTCTTTGGTTGAAGATGCGGCGCTTAAAGTTAATTTTGATCTAAAAAAGTACTTTTTGCATGTTACTGTGATAACGGAGTGCAATCTTGGATGGTTTGGGTTGGCTTCCCTTCGATAAGAAATCGAAAATTAACTTTAGTTAATTTTTATTGAGCAAGAAACAGCTTGGCAATTTAGCATGTTTGCTTTAGCAGTTACACAGAATTTTAGTTTGAGATCTGTCCAAAGTGTATATTTGTCTGTCCCTCGTATGCTAACAAATATGAGCCAAAAACCATTCGGTTTTCAGGCTCCTTCTCTGTGGAATAATATTCCGGTATCAATTAGGACATCAGCCAGCTTTACTACATTTCTAAAGATCTGAAATTACATTCTACAACAATGAAGAATTCTACCTGTTCTGCTAGACTTATTGTACTTTTATCAGGGACGTGCACGAGATTGTCATGGGAGTTGGGTCCGCCTGTGATAAGCAAATTAGTCAATCACATGACCTATTTGCATAACAGGGTGGTGCCTTCCGGCTCCACCCACCATGGTCAAGACAGACAAAGCAGTGAATCTGAAGGCAGCTGTGCCAGGCAGAAGAGGTCAAGTCAGTGTACATAATAAATCAAGACACCCTAAACTAACCAGCACCTGCTGCTGGCAGAACTTAAAGGATAAAATCAAGGCATCTGCTTTTTACAGTGAATCTCTCCAGGACCTCATCTGCGATGATCAGCAAGTAAGCCAGGCCGTTCAGTCTATCTTCACCGGTGTGATTTCTCTTCTTGGTCTTGATGCGATCAAGCACAGAAAAGGTACGTTCAGCTTCTGAAGTAGTGACTGGGAGTGTCACAAGGATTTTTAATAAATTGTGAATGTTTGGATAAAAGTTTTGGTCACAGTTAGACAAAACATCAATAGCTGTAATCGGAATGGATTCTTTCTCGTCTTTTGCATCAATCCATCTGTCATGCCAATGACGGAATTCACTCGTATAATGGGAATATTATCAAGGAGAACATCACTGTAGAAATTTTTTTAGTTCTGACAGAAATTCCACCTCCACAGTATTCAAGGAGCGATCAGGGATGACTTTTTAAAGGGAAGTCAGGATTCTTCTGTGTGGGTCTGTCATTTGCTGTTCAAAGAAATCTAAGCATGGAATGAACACTGTTGTTCTGTAGTATTGTTCTGTTTCTTGCAAACTCGGTCCTGTTTGTGAATTTCTTGGGACTGTAATTTCAAAATTAAGCTCCTGAGCTAATGCTTTGGCTTTTGAAAAAAGTTCTGAAAACTGTTTTTCTGCATCCTGACGCATGGTACGAATCTGTTTCAAAGCATCATCAGCCGTCTGAACACACATGGAGAGATCTGTCTGAACCTTCTGCAGATTTATTGATAGTATGTACGTAACAGAGAGAAGTTTTTCCGAAACTACTAAAGCAACTAGAAAACATCCTTTCTCAATTGTGTTCTGGAGTTATTCAGCCTTAGATGAAGCATCATCTCTCCAAGTATCAGATATCGCGTCAAGAGCTGCAACTACTGCAGGGAACAGATCTGTGAAAGTGAACACTGCTTTGTGGCGTTCATGTTTCACAAAGACTGACAAGCTTTCTCTTTTTCTCAGTTGGTAATAGGCTTGATATTTTGTTCGTAAGAACTTCGCTACATTTAGCAGAACTCTTAAAAAATGTGCAGCAGTCAGATATTGTTGTAAAACATTTTCTGATGGCGTTCACTGAACAGGTTTTTGAAACCACCAGATTCAATCAGTGGTTTGCACAGTGAACATACATACACAGTTGTTGGATATTCAGCAGCAATTTTAGCTTGTACACCATTTAACCTACCACTAAATGCAGCAGCTCCATCATAGCCCTGCCCCCTGAGATCACTAAGATTTAATCCTAAATCTGTTAACTTTGACATGATGGTATTGGCCAGACTTTCGCCAGTTAAGTTCGTGACTGTGAGGAAGTCTTCTCTTATTTGTGGCTTTGACCCTTCAGTGTCAACACATCGCATGCAGATACACAACTGTTCTCTATTGCTAACATCTGTTGTTTCGTCAGCTAAAACGGCAAAGGGACCGCAGTGTTTTATTCTTGTGACTATTTTCTCAACAATTATCTCTCTAATAATCTCAATGATTTCATTCTGAATTTTAGGGCTAAGATACGTGGCATTACTAGAATTACTTTTTAATGATTTTTGGAGTGCTTCATCTCCGTGATTTGCCCTATACTGGATTAGAGTTCTGAAATTTCCATCATTTTTTATCGGGTCTTCAAGAGTCAGTGGACCTGAACCTTCATTTCCACGGAGTGCAATCTCCTGGTGACAGCATAAACTTATTGCATCTATCACCGCAAGTGTCTTATTACGATTCTCTATTGCTAGAGTTCTTCGATAGGTGTCTATTTGTTCTGTAATTGCTACTGATTCACCTCTTCAGATGCGACAAAAATTCTCAGCGTTCAATTAACTGTTTTTATGATAGTATGAGAATAAAAGTCAAAAAGCTCTTTAGCTTTTTTCCAGTTTCTTAAAGGCTCACAGACAAGCTGTCCAAGATGCTGATGACTTCCTTTACCGGCTTCGTCACTGCGGAAGCGATACATATCTTACAGTAAGCACCGTCTGTCACAGAAGAAAATGCAAGCCAGTTGTACTGCAAAAACCAGTGGTGTTGGAAACAGAGATTTCTCTTGCCACTTCAGGAAACTTGTAAATCACTGTCAGGTTTATGCAATGTATTCATTATTTTAAACTGTTCCTCATCAGTAAGCCTTATCCCTATGTATGCATTTATACCGTTCCTGACCTGAGCGCTAAGTGGCGTAGCCGTTGCACGACTGGGTGGTGGTCTGCAGCATGGTGGTGGTTGTGGTGGTGGATGAAGGTGAAGTTTCAGTAGTGGTCACTGACACTGCAACATGGCCAGAAGTGCTTGCAGATCAGAATCACAACGTGAATGTACTACATTTATGGCTTCAGTTTCAGCTGTTGTGGAAATAGTTCTTTCCACATCCACAGTGACACCTCCTTCTGCTTTGTTGACCACACTTTCAGTAATGGACTTGGCTTTCTTTTGACTTGCATTAAACATATCAAGCAGAGACATTTGCCTTTTCATTTTTTTTTTACTTTAATACTCAGACTCAGTAACGGTCGTCTGGGCGAGGTTCAGGGTCACGGACTTGAGATTTATGTTACTAGTATGTTTCTTTTTGTACTGGATGGACACTACTGAACTATTTAGTCCGTCCTGTTTTGTACAGTGTGTACCGGCTGTGACATGACAGTCAGACTAGTGTAGTGTGACACTGCCAAGAAGATCATATAAACTCAAGTGAGAATTATGTTTTTCTTACTTGAACAGTAACTATTTCTTTTCATACTAGAAAACGTTCAAAAAGCATGAGCCAGATACAGAAGGGCAGGCACAGAGTAACACACACAGATCATTCAGATGAGGCCACGTAACAAGGTGCCAGCCAGCAGTGTGAGATGAGTAGACTCGACGACCAACCAGAAATCACCAACAGTACCAGTGTTTTTAAAAGCCTGGGAGGGAAAGGAAGGGAAGCTAACTAATAATCAAGATTTAACAATTGAGTGTACTGTGTACACTTACGTTAACCAGAAGTTTGAAGAATTACACAACTTCTCTCTTTAATAAACTTTTTTTTGTGAAAAAAGTAATGCGTCTCCTGTCTTGCCTGCTGACTCTTATTTTTTATTCCAGACAAGTCTCTCTTCCCTGAAGTTCTACTGTCTCTCTCTGTCTCGCTCAGTCTCTACTCTAACTGTAGTCCTACTATCTCTCGCTCTCTCTGAAGTCCCTCTACATACACTACACTGCTGCTGCACACACTACTTTGTACAAACACAGGCTGTCGCAGTGCAGACAGTGCCCTGATCTCTCTGTTTAATCAGAAAAAAATCTAGCAAGGGCTTGGAAGGCTACTTAGTACACACACAGACTGTTGCAGTGCAGATAGTGCTCAGATCTCTCTCGGTTTAATGTTTAATCAGAAAAAATCTAGCAAGGGCTTGGTAGGCTGCAGGCTAGCCAGGGGCTACTACTTAATACACACAAGACAGCTGCAGTGCAGATAGTGCTCCTCTGATCTCTCAGTTTAATCAGAAAAAATCTGGCAAGGTAGAGCTTGGTGACTGGTCACAGTGGTCTAAGTACAGTACAGTACAGTCAGACACGCAGATAGTGCTCTCTGCTTTCAGTTTAAGCAGAAAAATCTTGCAGGCAGGGCTTGGAGGTCACAGCTGCAGGTCTTGTCTTCTATTAATTAGTACGCACAGACACACTGCGCACACACAGGCAGAGGCAGACAGTAGTGTGTCACACTCAGTAGTCAGTGGATTTAGTGAAAAGTCAGAGTGTGCCAGTCTGCCTCCACTGCTTTAATCTCGCACGCACACACAGACTCCTGTGGTGCTGCCTGACTTTTCTCTCTCCTGTTTCCTTTTTTTTTTTTTTTTTACACACAGTATTTTTTTTTACCAAAGAATACAAACACAGAAGTCCCTGTCCTTCACAGACAGTCCACGTCTCAGCATCGGCTGCCTGAATCTCCCTGTCCTTATTTCAATCTGTTCAGCAGCTAGTTCTCCCCCAAAAAACAAATTTCAGTAACAGAGAATACGTCTCCCTCTCCTTTCTAGTCAGAGTCTCACCTCCCCCCTGCCGCGACCACGACCCCACACACTGACACATACACACACACGCTACTACTACTGCCTGCTCTAACTCTTCTGCTGCAGTATCAAGACTTAGTGTCACACACAGTTCTGCTACCCCTTATTTATGTTTAGCTTAGCAACACAATTTTACACAAACGAGCTACCGAGTTGCCTTTCTATAATGTAGAAAAGAGGTGCAGCATTCCGCGAGGCAACTGTTCAGTCAGTGAACCTTCAGTGACTGATTAGTGCTGCAGTTTACTCTGTCCTGCAGTGTCTACGTGCTCTGTGAGGAGGGAGGGCTCACTGTTGGCTTACCTTGCTGCCATTCGATATCCACGCAGCAATGGGCTCTTCTGCTTCTCTGGGCTGGTCACCCCTACTGTCAGTCTGTGGCGCAGAGGCAGGAAGGCAGGTTGAAAGAGGACCAGTCCCGCCCGCAGAGTCTAGCCAACCCCTCCATCACCTGAGCTTCCTTCTGAGCAGTCTGTGAGCCATGTGACCAGCCCTAAGGTAGCACCACTCACAGCTAGATGCCCGCCCACAGCTCCACCTTAAAACTCAGTTGTGCACTCACAAACGCACGGCAGCATGCCCCATGCACACAGTTAGAAAAAAGGCCATTTGGAACTCGGAAATGCACTGCGGCCCTGCAGCATGCACACACAAATTCAAAAAGGAAGAAGCCCTTTCGGGGGGCATTTCAACCCCCAAATCATCCCCCCCCCATACGTCCTTGCTTTTTATCCATATATTTTGTATTGAAATGTTCTGTAATTTTTTAACATATGTCATGTATGTTTTACTGTACTTTTGTACATCAGGTCATACCTGTAAAAGGTGCCTTATGGTACCAGTAGAAACAAGCATCTGTCAATGCCAAATGTTGTCGCGCTGGCATTGGCAGTGGGAGTGTCGGAGCTAGAGATGCACAGTGCTGTGATTTTGTGAATGTGTCTCAAAAGGTGATTTTGCACAGCGAGCACGCCATTGTGCGCCACAGCTGCGGAAACACGTTTTGGGCAGGCTGTGAAAAATGGCAGCTGGACTGTTGATAAGGAGATATGCACAAATGCCAGTGGTGGAAATGTGGCATGAAAATATTGCAGATTGACGGTTATTGAGGAGCTGTGAAACTGCGCAATGCACGCTGCAACACAGTCATTGTATGGAGTTTTGGCACCACATTTTCAACACAGGCATTTTAGGACCTCTGCTCATGAATAGTGTCACCGCTATTTCCTCAAACTGTCCCAAAAACTGATTTCTCACAGCGGCCATGCAATTCTGTGCCGGACGTGCGAGAACACATTTCAGGCAGTTGTAGCGTTCATAAGGAGATATGGAAAAATGCCAATGATGAACAGCTGGAGTGAAACTATTACAAATTCACAAAGTCGTGAGCATGCGTGCAAACTGTGCAACGCACGCTCAGAAAACACTCTGACTTTTGTTCCCAAATTTTCAACATAAGCATTTTAAGGCATCTGCAAATGAACAGTGTCACTCATTTTCATCGTGCGTCTCAAACACGGACTTTCCACAGCGACCATGCTATTCTGTGCTGGAACTGCGAAAACAGATTTTGGTCAGGATGTGAAAAATGACAGCTGTACTGTTCATTAGGAAGTGCAGAACAATGGCACTGTTGAAAATCTGAAGTGAAACTATTAGAAGTTTGCGAAGGTAAGGGCGTGCGTGCAAACTGCGCAACGCACACTCGTAACAGTCATTTTATGGAGTATTGTCACCAAATTTTCAACATAGGCATTTTAAGACCTCTGCTCATGAACAGCATCACTGTCATTTTCGTAATGGGTCCCGAACACTGATTTCACACAGTGAACGCACTATTCTGTGCCAAAAGTGCGAAAACACATTTCGGCAAGGATGTGAAAAATGACAGCTGTACGGTTCACAAGAAGGTGTAGTAAAATGCCAATGTTGAGAATCTGGCGTGAAAATATTGCGAATGCGCCAACTTACGAGCGTGCGTTGCACAGTTGCTACGCGCGCTCGTAAAAGTGTCATGTTTTGGATTTTTCCCACCAAATTTGCAACATAGGGTTTTTGAGAGCCCCCCTCACGAACGGTGGCACTGTCATTTCGTTATGGGGTCCTGAAAGGTGATTCCACGCAGTGACTGCAAAATCACCTTTCGGGACCAAATAACGCCATGACAGTGCAAGAATTCAAGAGAAGGGGTCCCAAAACCCCCCCTGTTGAAAAATTGGGGCCAAAATTTGGAAAAATGCCTGAGATATTCAGCAGAGTTGAAAAAACCCTATTTATTCCATTATACAGCTTACCGGCATTTCCTCAGTTCGCAGTCGGCTTTGAAGAGAGAGACGTGTTCCCGGTCCACCGAAGATTGTCGCGCTGGACTCTGGAGGTAAGTATGGGTGAGGGGTGGTGTGGGGAGGCAGGTGCAGTGGATGGGTGCGGGTGGGGGCACGGAGACTACAAGGGACAGTTTTCCTTTTACAGGTTCAAAAACACATCGGGGACAGTTTTTTGTTTTTTTTGCAGGATGGGCATGCTGGGGTGGTCTCCCAGTGTGCCACCCAACTGTCTGGAGGTGGGGTGTCTGTAGTAGACAGGGATGGGGCACCCCGCCGGCAAACAACACTGGGATTTATGCCGATGGGGGATTGGGCACCCCATCGGCACACAAAGCAGGGTGGGGCACAGAGCCGAGGGGATTAGGCACCCCTCGCATTAAACAATTGGGGTATTTCTGCCAATAGGGAGTGGGCCCCCAGTCGGCACACAAGGAAAGGGGGCAGGGTAAGGGCAGAGGGGATTGGGCACCCCTCAGCATATCACAAATGGGGGTTCTTTATGCTGGCGGGGGTGGGCTCCCCCGTCACATTCTCTGGGCAGGGCAGCCGACAGGGGCTTGGGTAGCCTGAAGTCGGCAGTTCGGCGACCAGTGTATCGCCGCCATGTACATAATGGCGGTAATGCAAGAAGGACCGCTGCATCTCACGAGCTTTGCTCGGATTGCAGCGGACCTTTTCTTAGATGTGTTCACCACATTATGTATGCATGGTGTGGCACCGGCATGCAGGCTGACTGAGGAATGCGGGACGCACCTACTGGTGCGTGCCCTGCATTTGCCCAACAGCGACCGCGCCTCCAAAGCTGCACTGTCCCAAGATGTTGGCTGCGCAAGCACGCCAACATAAAAATTACTCACTGTAGTAATCTTTCCTCCAAGGGGTCCTTTAGCATCAGTAACTTTTTTTTTTTGCACTTAGCTAGCTAGGTGCAACTGCCCCGGAGGTGTGCCTTTGAGAGATAATTAAATGAGCTTAGGACCAAGTCAAATCAGCTTCCACTTGCATACTGTGTGACCCTGAGCAAGTCACTTAACCTCCTTGTGCTCCCAGGTCGCTCCTGTAAAAAAGCTTTCAGATTAGTGTGCTATACCTGGTTAAACAACTAAATAAAAAAAATAAATAAATAAATAAAATCAGAAGACAGGAAGGGGGGTGAGCCAAGTGAGAGCTGTTGAAGGCTTCAGAATTTTTTTTTTTTTTTTTTTTTTTTTTAAGAGGAAAAACTAGGGCAATTGCCCCAAAAAAGAATCAACAGAATTAAAAAAAAACATGCAAATGTCCAGAAAAAAGTGGAAATAGAAACAACAGCAACATGAGCTAAAAACTCATCAATAAGAAACTCCAAATTTGGTAAAAGGTGACAAAGAGCTCTTCTCCGACAGGTGAACCGGGGAGGAAGGGTGGGAGCTTACTGATGCTAAAGGACCCTTTGTAAGAAAGAAGATTACTGCAGAGAGTAATTTTTCTTTTTACCCCAGGAGTCCTTCAGCATCAGTAACTTTTTGCAGACTACCGAGCAGTACCAAGTGGGAGGTGGGCAGAGAACCTACTTAGGAAAGAGGCTCTGAAGAACCGCCCTGACAAATTTGCCATCAGATCTGGTCTGTACATCCAAACTGTAGTGTTTCACAAAGGTGTGCACAGATTTCCAAGTAGCTGCTTTGCAGACATCCAGTAGGGGAATGTCCCTTGCTGCTGCAAGCGAGGCTGCAGTGCCCCGGTGGAGTGAGCCCTGAGCCCCACTGGAGGTTGACCACCAGCTTTGTCATAGCAGAATCTAATACGAGAGACCAACCAATGAGAAACAGTTCTCTTGGTAGCTGGTTTTCCTCTGCCTACATCCCCGTAGGTGAGGAACAACTGAGCGGAAGAGCCTCTGGACCACCTAGTATGCTCTAGGTAGTGAAAGATGGCTCTTTTGACATCCAAACTATGGAGCTTTTGCTCGCCAAGGGTGGACTGCTCAGTAAAGAAGACAGGCAGAGTAATGGACTGGTTCAAGTGAAACTCTGGAACCACCTTTGGCAGAAATTTCCTATCTGTCCTGAGCTCAACTTTATCGTTGTGAGGGATGATTTAATTCGGCTCAGTGCACAGGGCCTGTAGCTCTGAAATCCTCCTGGCAGACGTAATGGCTTCCAAATTACAAAGTTGACGTGGGCAGTGGACAGAGGCTCAAAAGGTGGATTCATGAGCCCGTCTAAGCAAAGGTTCAGGCTCCAAGGAGGAACAGGCTCCCTGGTTGAAGGCTGAAGGTGCAAGAGGCCTTTGAAAAACCTGCTTAAAAATTGCGTGGGAAAAAAATGATTTTTTCTTTCCCACCGAAAGGTAGGCCAAAATTGCAGTCAGGTGTAGCTTGAGGGAAGATGGTTTCAAGCCCGACGCCTGTAAGTGTACCAGGTAGTCTAGCAGCTTAGAGTCTGAAGCCGATAGAAGTTCGACCTTTTCGCTCTAGCACCAGAGGGGAAAACCTTTTCCAGTTGGCTGCATAAGTCTTCTTAGTGTTCGGTTTTTAGCCATCCTCAGTATCTTAAGGACCTGTTCAGAGTACTGTGAGGATAGAAACTTTTAACTCCTCAAGAACCAGGCCTTGAGGTGACGAGAGTGTATGTCTGGGTACTGCACTCCTGTCTGAGGAAGGGTCAGCAGGGAGTGAGTTGGAGGCAGGCGAATGGGCCTGCTGCAGGACATTGAGAGAAGGAGAGGGTACTAGGCTTGCCTGGGCCAGTCCAGAGCCACTAGGATTATCGATGCAGGCTCCTGTCCGAGTTTCAGCAAAATCCTGAATATCATGGGAAAAAGAGGAAATGCATATAGGAACCTCCCTGACCAGTCCAGGATCAGGGCATCCAGAGGAAATGTTCCCAGAACTGGGGGCCTGCAACAGTACTGAGGAAGCTGAAAATTGAGGGGAGACACAAACAGATCCACGTCTGGTGTGCCCCACTGACTGAACACTGTGGTTAGTACTTGCTTGTTCAGTGTCCATTTGCTCTGGCCTTGACTGATGAGACTTAGAGCATCCGCCAGAGTATTGAGTTTGCCTGGGAGGTGAATAGCTGAGAGGCTGACTCCCAGGGAGAATGCTAGAGACCAGAGCTTCAGAGCTTCCGAACAGAGTATTCTTGATCTGGTACCACCCTGCTCGTTTATGTAGAACATTGCAGTGGTGTTGTCCATTCGAATCTGAACCACCTGCCCTTCTATGCTGGGAGCGAAAGCTTTGAGAGCTAGGAAGACTGCTCTGAGTTCCAAAAGATTTTTGTGTAACTGACTCTTCGAGAGTCCAATTGCCGCTTACAGAGGCACCGTCCAAATGAGCTTCCCATTCAAAAGGGAGGCATCTGTGGTGATTACCTTTGTGAGAAGAGGAGCTTAAACAGGAACCCCTGCCTGCAAATTTGGAGGGTTCTTCAACCACAGCAGGTTTTGGAGGAACTGCTCCGACACAGGTATCAACTTTGAAAATTTGTTGCTTCTCTGAGACCAGCGAGCTCTGAGGTAGGCTTGCAGGAGTCTCATCACGTACTTGACCCCTTGGACTACTGTAGTCATAGAGGCCATATGTCCAAGAAGTTTGAGGAAATGCCTGGCTGGTCTTGGCTGTCCCTGGGCGAAAGAATCTGCCACTGAAAGGAAAACACCGAATTCTTTCCTGCGGGAGGAAAGCATATCCCTTCCGAGTGTCCAACTGGGCCTCTATAAAGGTGAGCAGCTGGGTGGGTTCCGGGTGAGATTTCTTTATATTTACCAGGAAACCCAGAGACTCCAGAGCGTGTTCTGGGAGAGAAAGATTCCTTAACCTGGCAAGGAGACTTTGCTGCTATGAGCCAGTCATCCAGATAAGGTAGAGAGAGACTCCCAGGCTCCCAAGATGTGCTCCTACCACTGCAAGACACTTGGTAAAGACTCTTGGAGCCGAGGACAGACCGAAGGGCATTGTGGCAAACTGATAGTGACTCAAAGGAAGTTTGAACCTGAGAAACTTCCTGTGAGATCTCCTTATGGGTATGTGGAAGTAGGCGTCTTTAAGTCTAGGGAGGCTAGCCAGTCTCCCTGCTATAAGGACTGTATGACCAGTGACAGAGTGACTATTTTGAATTTGTTTTTTTTTCAGATGTTTGTTTAAATATCTGAGATCTAAGATAGGTCACCACTTCCCAGTTTTCTTTTGTGTCAGAAAATACCTGGAGTAGAGGCCCTTGCCCTTTTCGTGGGTGGGGACCTTCTCCACTGCTCGTAAAGCCAGGTTTTCTACCTCCAATTCCAACAGTGGTATCTGTGTTGGGGACAGAGGTCTTGACACCTGGGTATGCCATCTGTTTGAACTGTAGTGGCAGACCCTTCTCCACTATCTCCAGCACCCACTTGTCCGACACGATGAGGGACCAGTGCTGAAGACAGTGGGAAGAGTATGCCTCCCACCGGAAGCAGAGAGGCAACCTGGACACTCACATCAGGATTTAGACTGAGAGGCAGATGGCTGGGTATAGGTAGCTCCTCTTTGGCCCCTTTTGCCCTGCCTCTGAAAGACCCCCCTGTAATGGTCGAAGTCAGATTGGGGGTAGGGACTGTAAGGCCTGGGAACAAAACTTCTGCCCCTACCGCCCCTGTGACAGGATCTCTGAGGGGGGGGGTGGGCTTAGGTTTGGACGAGTGGCTCTGCCAGGAGGTCTTGTACTCAGACTTTTTTCATGTAGTCAGTGGTTCTGTAATCAAACAACGTATTTTGATCACAGGGAAAAATCCATGGACTTGTTCTGAGTGTCTGTGGTCAAACTGGTTGTTCTAAGCCAGGCGAAGTGTCTCAGAGAGATGGCATGGGCCATCGCCCTAGAGGCTGCATCACTGTTATCGTCTGCCATGTGGAATTGGTACATAGTAGCTTCCAGGGCAGTTTTTGACCTATCCACCAGCTCCTGCACCACAGAATCCAATCCATTGCGGGCAATAGCCTTTACAGATTTCCAAAGGGCTTTCTGATATTTGGCTGTGAACGCCATGTAAGAAGAAAGTCCGAGTAGTAGGGAAGCTGTGGCATATATTTTCTTTGCTATAGTCAATCCTCTTGGAATCCTTGTCGGGGGGAGAGGGGGCCAAGGAGAGACTAGCTTTCTCACAAGCTGCCTGCTGCATTATATTCTCATGACTAGGGTGTGCAGACAGGAAATCTGTACCATTTTTAGACCATTTATATTTTCTATCAAGCCGCTTATCAACCCCTGATACTGAAGTGGGGTGAAGCACCTTCATGGTATTTTTTCGCAATGCATTATAGATAGGGATGACCAGGGTCTTTGGGGATGAAAGACCTCTCATCTCCCTATAATCTTCATCAACATCCTGGCTGGGCTCCTGCGTAGGGAGGTCCAGGGTGTCCAGCATCTTTTGTATAAATATAAACAGAGGAAGAATCCTCGTGGTCACCCAAGGGATCCCCAAGATGAGGGTCCGGGGATTCCTGGGGCTCAAGGCCCTCAAAATCCATGTCAGTGGCATCATAAAATTGATCATCTGAGTCACCCTCACAGTCTACAGAAGAGAGAACTGTGGAAGAGTGCCTGCCAGCTCCAGTAAATAGAGGACCCATCTTTTGAAGGGTCTGAAACAGTTGGCGTGCTTTATCCATATCTTGCACTGACGGAAGAACCTGTGCAGACTTGGTTTGTAAGTGTTTTGTTTTTTCTGTATGCTTTAAGCTGCTTGTTGTCTCGCTATTGGCTTTCCAGGGCAACGGGAGCAATTCTGTCTTGACGATTTTCTTGTTAGCCACTTCATCAGAGGCTTGATCAAGCTTCCTTTTTTTGTCACTTTTATTATTTTTAATTTGTGATGAACTTCATCTTTGGAAGCTTTATTTTTTTGCTGGGATCTGGAGGTTCCTCAGCGCCTCTGCTTTTAGTATTAGTAATTTTGGATGGCCACTCATCGGAAGCCTTTGATTTATCCTCAGTCACAATAATCAAAGGTTTTTTGCTACGTTTGCCAATTTTAGCAAAGCAAACCAGTCCTGGACCTACGAACCGAGTGCAAGTTTCTGTGAAAATGTCACCAGCCAGTCCTGCCCCAGTTAATAAACTCTGTCTATTAATAGTGTTTTTTTTTTTTTTTTTGGTTGTAGAACTGGGATCTATACTAGTGCCAATCTTAATAGAAACCCAGTAATACTGGTCAACTGCACACAGGTGGCTGCTGGACTCTTACGGACAGTCCTGACACAGATGATACCAAGGTCCAGTAATACAACAAAAAAGGTTTCCTCATAATTGCCACTCTAGAGAGAAACCCCCCTCAGTCACTGTTTAAAATTGAAATCCACTGCAGGTGCCTCGCTGTAAACCCCGCGAGGTCAGAGGTAAAAAAACAAGGCAACTGTCCCTAATTCGATGATTCCCACAAGAATTTGTCCAAAAATTAAGGGAACTGTCGAAAATAAGCACCTTTGATAAAAATATGTTTAAAATGAATAGTCGCAGTAAAAAAGTCAAAATAGCATAATAGCGCTAAGAATAAAAAAATTAGCATGGCGCGAATGAAAAAGCAAAACTTTCACTCAGCACAATATTGGAAACAAAATGTGAGGAAAGCTTTACTAGGAGGCCATCAACAAGGAAAGTTGAGACACCCCTCAGGGGCAATGTTGCTCAGTCCAGGGGAGAAAAAATTCTGAAGCCTTAAACAGCTCTCACTCAGCTCACCCCCTTCCTGTCTTCTGATTGGCTTGGCCCTAAGCTCATTTAAATATCTCTTAAAGGTACACCTCCAGGGCAGTTGCACCTAGCCTGCTAAGTGCAAAAAAAAAGTTGCTGATGCTAAACGACTCCTGGGGTAAGAATCTTATTTACCTGATTAACAACATAAAAACAAAATTGTGAAATGAATATCAAACTGGCTGCACAACAGAACACAGAGGGTAAGAATAAAGGGAACCCTATCAGAGTTGGGAGAAGTCACTAATGGGGTGTCACAGCGGTCCATGTTCAGCCCAGTTCTATTTTTCAATGTTTATCAAGGACCTTAATTAAGGAGTGGACAGCTGGTTAGTCAAATTTGTCAACACCACCAAGCTAGGAGGACCAGTTGATATAGCTAAAAATATTAACAAATCTGAAAATAATCTGGAACAAACTGAGCAGTGGGCAATTAAAAATGGCATGTAATTTAACAGGGATAAATGTGTCTTAATGCACAGAGGGACAGGAAATAGCTTTGCAAGTGGTACAAAGTAAAAGACCTAGGAATACTTATCAACAAGGACCTCAGCTTCAGTAAACAGTCACAAGGTAACACATACTTCCAACAGACTCTTAGGCAGCACTAAGAGAACATTTATAATTATACACACAGCAGATCATACAAATTGATTGGGCCCCCTCTACATAGCAGTATTATTGGCACCAGTTCTCTGCTCCGATACCCAGGGGCTTTTGTAATGCCAGAAGCAAGATTAAAATCTGCTAGAGACCGAGATTTCTCCGTAGCTGCATCGAGACTCTGGAATACTGTCTTGAAATCCATCCATTCTGCCCCGTCGGTGGAAAGTTTTAAATCACAACTAAAGACCTGGCTGTTTAAAAAGGCCTTCTCAAGAAACTGATCAGTTCCGCCAACTCCAAGTAATATGAGCTTAATTTATAATTATGTATTGGGATTCATGTGTTGCTGTTATGTGCTACTTGCATCTTGAATTTACATCTGTACTGTAAAGCGCTCGAAGCTCTGGAAAGATGCTATATAAATTAAGTTCCTATCCTCCTCCTCCTATCCTTAAAGTCCCATGGGGGGGGCGCATTTCTTACAGATGGAGGTGGTGGTAAGCGTAAGATCCGTAGACAGCTTCAAGAGGGGGTGGGATGGGTTAAAGCAAGGGTATCCAACCTTTTCTTGGACGTGAGCCACAAAAATGTGCAGCCCGTACCATACCAATATTTAGCCATATTTAGGAGTTAAAATAATAACAGACATAGGCAACAGTCAAGAGTGAATAATTGTATTTATTACATTTTCGTATTTTAAAAAAATAGCTGTATTTTAAAAGTTATTCAGAGCATTTACATCAGTCTTCCTGCAATTCTCTTTCTTGTTTATCTATATTGAGTTATTGAGTGCAACAAAAAAAAAAAAAAACACAAACAGAAAGCTCCCCCCATTTTGCAAAAGAAGAGGTACACATCCACCTCGAAGGAGGCAGAAAACCATTTTGATACTTTAATATACCAACTGTTTCCTCTTTTCAAAAAAGATACAGCCTGTATGCAAAAGCAGCTAATTTACAAAGTGGCAATGACTCATGCTGCATGCAAGACAATGCTCTCTCAGTCCTGTTTTTTATCCAGTACCCCGTTGCTGCTGCTGCTTACCTTCCCTGCCGTGATATCAGTGTGTATAAAATGGAAATATACGAGTTCAGTAGAAAGTATTATTTGGGGGCTGATGTCATACAGAATAAATTACTTGCGCAGCACAACGAACATCAAAGGCACACTGCAGAGCAGTAGCTGTTGGAAAGTCCCAATCTGTATGCAAAAGCAGCTGCTGCATACCTTCCCTGCCAAAATTACTTGTGCAGCAGGACACACATCAAAGGCTCAGTCAGAGACTGACTCGCAACTGATGTATAATTGACAAATTACCTAATTAAGCCTGTGTCTTCAAGAAGCTCTCGTGAGCCACATCAAACTGCTTTGCGAGCAACACGTGGCTCAAGAGCTACGGGTTGGACACCCATGGGTTAAATGGAAGAGTAATGGTGTCCAGGGAGTGAGGCAGAGCAGCATGTAACATTAGGTGCATATGCTCCACTGTGAGCAGACTCAAACTTGAAGCCCTCCTCCTGCTTGCAAACTTCTGTTTCTACGTATTATTGCAGCACAGGGGGCCATGGTTTAACTGTTCAATGCAATACCGCAAGTTAGCTACTACAAACTAATGAGCACTGTAATTCTTCACGGAAAAAGTAGCTACTAAACTACAAGTTTAAAACTATTATATTTACAACAATTATGTTTAACTTAGTGTTTCCTATTTTTATTTTCATATTCTCCAGTTATTGGTATACTAAATATTTTGTAATGTAGTTATACAATTGTGTCTTTCAAAAAACACCCAACTGTCCTCACAATTGCTGTTTGTGACATCACCATTTACTGCCTTGATGAGCTCTATGATGTCATAAAGACTAAAAAGGCACCATCAGATCTATTGGGGACAGTCAAATACTCTCCAGACATGATATTAAGATGCATTTTGTAACATGGCAATTAATATTACCTGAAATCGACGAAAGCTATTGGTGTAAAGACAACACATGGGTAAAAAGCAGCGGTGATTAATCCCAGAGTAATGACCGCTGAGGAAGTACCGCAGGTTTGCCAGATGAGAGGGAGCGCATGACATGAGCCGCTGCTGCAATTCCAAAGTACTCCACACTGTGATCGCCATGATATAGTAGATAACTCAACATGAATTAATTTCCCACTCACCCACCCGGTTGATACTGAACTACTCGAAGTAAAAGTGTAATACCAGAAATACAGAAGAGAGAGTAATGTACCAGTAGTGACACACAAACTTGCATGCGGCAATAAAAGTTCTCCCAAAAGAGGTTTTTAAAAGAGAAATGCAAGAGTGACAATTGTCCTGATTTTAATTAAATGAGGTGTACTGTAGCTAGCCCAGTGAAGTGTAATTACAGGTCCCAGCAGGATAAAAAAAAAAAATGCAGCCGTTAACCCGTGTCAGAAGCGAGCAACATCAGCAGATGTTGGCCATGACAATTAGAAATGTTGCTGATTGTGAAAGCAGAAATCCAATTGGAGACTTTTGAAATGTAGTTGAACAATCCAAAGTTAAGCCAAATGTGCTAAATGTACAAAGATTCTATTGTTCCTAAGAGGAAAAAAGTTGTTTAGAAAGCAAATCATTATTAGCATAAAGAGAAATCCCATAGTCCGTTGCTCCATTAGCGTTGTTGAAAACATTACCGAGTGATACAACTACAGTTTTTCACAACAATGAGAAATATAAAAAGATCTTACTGCAGTTTTACATATCTACTATAAACTTTGAAGAGAAAACGGAAACAGTTCAACCCACCATATAAATATATGTTGCTGGAGTGAAAACCAAAATTTGAAATTTCTTGTTAAAATGACAGCAGAATATGCAAATGAGTACATGGGATGTTACCATGAACCACAGAATGTACCGAGTTTTGACGAGATGGAGTGTGCCGGAAACAGTAAATCCTCCAGTTCAGCGTGAGTTTGTGCGAGCCACCACATGCCATTTAATCCCTTCAGCCTTAAAGTTCAGTATCCATGAACCAGTAAATTACTGCTATTATGCTACACACAGAGAAAGATGCAAAAAAACAAGACGAGCCTTATAAGCGCAAACGAGCTAAGGCAACATGCAGTAAATATGCAAATTAAAAACCGCCACCTCACAGCACTCAGAAGCCACACAGAACAGGCTATATAGCGGATAAAATGAAAAGAAACTGTACATATACTTTGCAAAAAAAAAATACAGCGATTCAGTAAGTCATAGTTGTCCCTGTAAAAATCAGCAGTGTTAATTTTTTTTTTGACAAACACCACTATGAATAAATACGGTGCAAACAAAATGTGACATTGATATTATATCATGTATACTCCTATTTTGAAACAGTTCATCTATCTCTCTGTATAGTAAGTAACAGTGACCAATCCACTAAATCTGACTTGCAAGTGTCCCATGTTACAAGAGTATTAAGCCCCTCGAAAGGAGCTTCTACTAGGGAATTAATGCATGGTTGGGTGGTTGTAGGCACTCTGCCTTCGGCCTCGGGCCACAACCCCCCCAACCATGCATTAATTCCCTAGTAGAAGCCTCCTTTCTCAGCGCTTAATGCTTACATAAACACTAGAATAAAAAACTGAAACATAAAAAATGTATGTTCTAGTAAAATATAATGTCCAGATCATATCTATGAAAGCAGATACTGAAATGTGTAAAAGCTTACTCTCTGGCTACACAACAACAGAATACCAGACTTGATGTGTGTAGGTCAAATTTGCTCTGCCCTCCTGAGGGCATCTCTTTAGCACTGGGGTATCAAGGTGTAAAAAAAAAAAGTGGTCTATTGACTACAGTGTCATTATATGTCAAAGTAGTGCAACCTCCTGGGAGCAGCTGACTGTAAACATAGCTGCGAAAAGGGAGTGCTAGTACAAGCGTCTGTGATCTGGTCATGGACTCCATTTTATTATCCAAGTACCAAAGGTACCAAACATTTCGTATTGGTAATAATGAGTTTTTGCATAAATGAATGGAGTCCAGTGGGTTGTATCATTGTTCCAAGTTTTCTTTATTCATTGTTTTGTTGTATAAATCTTTTTTTATAGTGACATACATTTGCACATATAGATATATAGATACTGACGGCAGATAAGGACCTCCAGAACCACCCAGTCTGCCCAAGCATACCACCTACATGTTAACCAAGGACCCTAGGTGTCCCTGGTAATTCCCCCCCCCCCTTACCTAACTCTGTTATTCCCTTGTGCCTATCCCATGCAGCCTTGAATCCCACTACATTCTTAGCCCCCACCACCTCCTAAGGGAATGCATTCCAACCATCCCCCATCCCTTCTGTGAAATAGTGTGTCCCCTTCCAGCTTCATGTTATGACCCCTCATATTTGAGCGTCTTTTCTTCTGGAAGACACTGTTATCCAGCACCCTGAAAACACCCTTTTGATACCTGAAGGTCTCTATCATGCCTCCCCTTTCTCTCCTTTGCTCCAGGGTGTTGATGTTAAAGATCCTTAAGCCTCTCCTTGTATGTCAGGTGGTTCAGGCCCCCACACCATTTTCATTGCCCTTCTCTGGACCCTCTCCACCCTATCCACATCTCTCCCGAGGTACTGGCTCCAGAACTGGACCCCATGCTCAAGGTATGGCCTCACCAGCTGCTTGTACAATGGTATCACCGCCTCCCTCCTCCTGCTCGTGAAACCAATGCCTATGCATTCTGTTGGCCCTTGCTACTGCCCCCTCACATTGTTTAGCCATCCTGAGATCGTTAGATGATTTTACCAAGGTCCTTTTCCTGATCTATCGCCTCCAGTACCTGTCCACCCATTCTGTACTCTGCTCCTTGATTTCTGCTCCCAAGTGCATCATTTTGTACTTTTTCGTGCTGAAGCTCAACTGCCGCACTACTGACCACTCCTCTGATTTGTGTAAATCTCTACTCATTTTATCTACCCCTCCCGTGTCTACCCAGTTGCAGATCTTTGCATCATCTGCAAATAAACATACTTTCCCCTCAAGCTCTTTAGCAATGTCTCCTATAAAAACACTGAACAGGATCGGTCCCAGCACCAACCCCTGCGGCACCCGTCACCCCTCCCTCCCCTAACTGAACTCCATTAACGACCACCCTACTAAAGCATTCTACTTTTTGATTAGTGCTTTTTCTCTCCCCCCCCCTCAGCCCAGGCAGCCCTCCTTCCATGCCAGCCACCCCAGCCCCATTACCCCAACTTTCTTCCAGGACCTACCCTCACATGGAAGCAGTGCGTCCTGGGGGCTCATCGGGTGTGGGGCCTGTGGGTAGTGGGAGTCAGCTGGCTGCCCAGATCTTTTTCCATTTTCCATGCCCCATGAGGAGTGGGTGTGCAATGCCACCCAAGATGGCCCACAAACACACTCCCCTGTGTAGGGTGTTAGTGGCTGCCACTCCACCCCTTCCTCAACATACAGTCCCTAGTTGCTGTGCTTCCAGCCAATGCTAAAGGCCAGGCTACTACCAGGCACCATGACCCACCTTCCCCAGGATAGAAAAAGCAGTCTTCCAGATGCTTTATCCTCTACCTCCTGGGCCAATCCCCAGTGACCCAGGGCCGCTCCTGAACGCGGGGTGCCGTGTTCTACTTTTGTGATTTTTTTCACATTCATGAGCAGTGTTGGAATTGGAAAACATTCACGGGGGGGGGGGACTCGCCACAGTAGATGAAGGATTGATTACATCTGACAAGGGTCTGAGGACAAATGTCCTCATATGGTGCATTTTAACACTCTGATCAGTTTTTGCCTTGACGGGGCTACATTTCATACAGGAGCAATCCTTCCTGAAACTGAGCTCCTTCGGGGTCGTCACATCCTTTCCACACCTGTTCATGAGTTTTGTTGATGGCTGTATAGTTTTATCTAGTCGATGTCTGTGGATTTAAGACGAGCATACAGGGCTCTAGATAATATTTTTTGGGATGAGTACCTGTACTCATTTTGAAAGAGAGGTGAGTAAAACGAAATTCAGATGTGTACAAATGTCTTGCTAGAGTGGACTGAGGAGTACATTTATTAAAACAAATATGTAGGTTTTTTTTCTAGATAAGAATTTCAGGTGCCAACAATGCTCCAAATAATGTTGGCAGGTAGGAATTTACTCACCAGTTTTAAAACATAGTGAGTAAAACAAAAGTGGGATGCATACAAGTGCTGTAAATCTGGGAAAAAACTGTTACTTTTGAATCACCAGTTATGTTATGAAGCACAATTCTTTGGTGTGTGGAGTATTTACAAATGTTGGGTGAGTAGTGGTACTCATTAAAAAAATTTCTGAAGAGTATTTCCTAAAATTAGGTGAGTAAAACAGGCCGGTACACACCTTATCTGGAGCCATGAGAGCATACATTTGCAATTTTCAATATACTATGCTAGTTACATATATTCTGTAATCCAATACTTTTGTTTATTGTAATGTCTGCGATAATCTATACAACAATATAAAATAATGGTTAACATAAAACAAGGTTGAAAAAAATGTGTCTTTTTCTGTGTAATGTCTTATTGTCTCCACCTAGCTCACTAATCTCTGCTTCAAACATTCAATGAGGTGCTTAAACACACACACACACACACACACACACACACACACAGTCAGTGCTAGAGCACGCATTACTGATGTACATAAAGGTACCACTGAATTTTTCTTAGTTCTCACAACAGAGTCAAACTCGTGAAAAATGAAAATCACAGCTCAACTTTATAATTTATCAAAACTAAAATATTTAAACAGTTTTTCCCATTTTAATAATGCGTTGCCCCACGCTGTGAATAAGGAAACAGAATTTGTGACCACAGAGTGGTAGTCATTCCTCTAACAAGAACGTAGGATAAATCTTATGTCATCAGCTCCACAGAAATAAACTTCTGAGTCCTTCAATTGTTAAACCCAATCAATAAACAAATCATCAAGTTAAAAAACCTTTAGCCAAGTTAAATATTTACAGAGTAAATGCTTAGCAAGGATGTTTATACAGTACACAGTGATGTTTTTTCACCAAGATAAAAATGCTACCGAAAGGCACAGAATCCTAGCTAGCCAGATACATTCTTTTTCTTGCTAGTAGGGTAGATGGGGGCGCTCAGGAGGTAATTTAAGGAAGTATTTTTTCACAGAGAGGGTTGTGGATGCATGGAACGGCCTTCCGGAAGAGGTTGTGGAGTCAAAATCAGTGGTGGAATTCAAGCATGCATGGGATAGTCATAAGGCAATTCTGGGGGGTTGGGGTAGGAAGAAGTAGGCTGCTGGTTAACTAGGATCTGCAGCTTATCCAGTAGGTAGGGAAATGGGCAGACTGGGTGGGCCAAGCGGTCCTTATCTGCCGTCAAATTCTATGTTTCTAGGTTATCTCATTTATCCTGCTAGTGAGGTACATCACTCTGTACCTCCGCTGGTAGCAAAGGTAGGGTATATGGGCAGACTGGATGGGCCTAGCTGTCCTTATCTGCCGTCAATTTCTAGGTTTCTAGGCACTATACCTAGTGCCTCACGCTCTGCTGAACTGTGTGCCAGCTGCATTTTCTACTATTGTAAAGTAGATTGTATTAATCCAGACATCCTACAGATGGCTCTCAAGATATTTTTATTTTGATTCATGGTCAATGACCTCTCGACCCCTCACTCTTGGCTTCACCACTCATTAGGGTCAAGAGGTCACTGACTGCTCATGAAGACAAAACCTATATCTGATAGGCACCCATCAGATATCTCCAATAAATAAATATTTAGATATATAGAGATATAGATAAATAGAGATAGAGACAGATACAGATACAGATAGAAAGATAGAGATAGAGATAGAGAGAGAGAGAGAGAGAGAGAGAGAGAGATATAGATATAGAGATATATCTAGTGTGTGTGTGTAAGCCCCCCAAAATGGGCTTACCTGCTGGGACCAAGAGAAAAGGCAGGGATGTAGGCTCTCTGGCTACCCCTAACCCCCTCCAAAAAGCAAGAGAGGAGGAAGGCTGCCTGCTGGGAGGGATGTTCTCTGGCTACCCCTCCACCCTGCAGGAAGCAAAAAGAGAAGAAAGACTGAGCTATGGGGAAGGTTTCTGAGGGGACTGGGGCTAACTGACTGGACTGGAAGGGACAGTTAAAGTAAGCCTAGGGCTTTGGGGACTGCTCCACGCAGGGGCCCTTGAATTCGCGCCAAGGAAGAGTCATGGAAGCCGAGTGGCCACTAGCCCAGGTCTGGCTGAGGGGAAGCTGATCCGCCCTGTGTCATCAGTGTGAATCCGCTGCTGCAGTAGAGACCAGAGAAACAGAAGGACGAACAGGCCTGCCTGGTGAATACTGTATACAAAAGCCCTCAGGCAAAGCTGGAAAGGCCAGGCAAGTGAAGAACAGTGCCTCCTCCACCCTCCGTGCATATCCCTTAATCAGGGAGACAATCACCCTCCTGGGGAAGCCGCGAGTACCCCGAGCTGCAGCTCTGGGGATTCTTTGTCTGCATCAGCTAGGAGGGTTGGGGAAGAGCCCCACCCCCAATGACAGACCGATTTACCCTGAACCTGTGTTTCTCTGCAAAGGCCCCCAACGAGAGTCTGCAGGCTTGCAACTGAGAACGGTGAGGTACCCACCGGCTGAGATTGTTCTGGGTGCACCCAGGGGAAGGGGGAGAGCTCATACTGGGTTGTGTGCCTGATTTTATGGAGGCTCGAGGGAGTAGCCCTCTCCTCTTCGGTCTTGGATCATTTTAAATAAAGAGGGATTATTGTTTGCCATCTTACGTAAGTGTTTGTGCTTTGTTATCATTATTGTGGGGTGGGAGTATTGATCTAACTGTGCCAGAGGGGTCAGTCACTAAGGGGATATATCACTGTTCCTGGGGGTGGTAACCTGTCTTGCCCACAGGAGGCCGTACAATTGCCCCAGGTGGAGGCACCAAGTCACCACTGGCGATATGGCGAGGACTCAGACCCAGCCCCCTTAGGGAAGTATGCTGAGGACCCCGGGGCAGCCCAGGTGAGTGAGTCAAGAGGAGCTGTTACAAGTGGAGGCACTGCTGAGATCTTTGTTGGCCCCGAGACTGCCGCTTTGTCCCAAAAAACACACAGTTGATTTTTTTTTTTTTGGCAACCCCATCATCTTGTTCTGTTTCCACATTTTATTTTTTTTGTGTTGGGTTGATTTGGTGGGTGGTTTGTCCAACCGGGTGGAGACCAGGATAATGGCTTTCCAGGATGTAGAAGACTGGTGTGACTTTGAAGGTCTGAACCCCCATAGGATGCTGCTAGTGCGTAACGTGGCAGTGGGGTGGAAAAAAAAAAAAAGAGGCCATCCTAGAGATCTTAGAGGGGACCTTGCCCGACTGCAGGGCGTTGAAGATCCAGCGGGTGGTGACAGACCGGGTTAAGGGGTGCAGGGATATAACAGTGGAGGCAGGAAAGGACTTGGGCCCCGTGGAAGTACCCCCCAAAGTTACCCCAGATACGTCGCAAGAGACCTGGGTCTTGTTGAAAAAGGGGATGGCCAGCGACCTGCCCTCAGGGGAGCCGGGCTCTTTGGGCCCCTAAGCGAAGAGCAGAAGGGTTTTGGAACCCGGCTGAGAGTATGGTTTAAGGAGGAATGGAGGACCCTCCATGATCTCTGGACCCTGCTCCCGGGAGGCAGGGGAATCCCGATGACACTGCAGGGTGGGCTGACCCCCTATATGGGGATGGCCCATGAGCAGTACAAGTGGCTCCATATCTTCTCTGGAGCTGTCCCGACGCCCGCAGGGGAGGATGATTTCCACTCCTGGTGCAGCCAGGCTACCCAGATGATTCAGGTATGGGGGTGTTCCGAGGAGGAAAAATGCAAGCGAGTCTTGTAAAGCCTCCAGGGCACGGCCCTGGATGTGATCCAGTCCTTGCGGGCCAGCCAGCCCAACTGCGTTCCCAAAGACTACCTGGATATCCTGTGGAGTACTTTTGGGGTGGTCGAGAAGACAGAGACTGTGCTGGGCCTGCTGTGGGGCACCACACAGCGTACTGGTGAGAAACTGTCCCAATATATCACCCGGGTGGAGACCGTGGAGCGCAAGCTCACCAAGGCTGGGCACGACCCCCGCGTCAACGGTGGCACAGATGCGGCTCGAGCAAATCCTGTGGGGGGCAATGCTTTCACGCCTGATGGTGGTCACTCACGGGCTGCAGAACCAGAAAGGTGATCCTCCCACATTCAAGCAGCTGTTGGTTGAGGTGAAAGAAGAGGAAGCCCAACAGGAGGTGAGAGAGTCCTACTGACGGCGCTCACTGCCACCTGTGCCGCTCTGCAGTCCCAAGGCCCACCTCCGCCCGAACCAGCCGGGTCGCCAGACTTGGGAGCGGTTTTGCAGGAGGTCCAGGGCACGAAGGACCTGGTACGGACCACGCAGCTGGCTACAGAATCCCTCCCTTTCCACAGCAGGGCAGCACCCGACTCATGGCGATGCCACCCACCTACCCTGTCCCCCCCTCGGCCCAGGTCTCGACGGTCCCTAGGGCCCCAGGATAAGTGGATCAGGTGTGAGCAACATGACCATACATGGCGGGGCTGCCTCAGGGAGGAGAACCCACAGCTGGTGGCTGAAAAAACACCAGGAGCAGGAAAACTCCAACTGGAACCGATAAGAGAGCGACCCACATCCCCGAAATGACCCTGCTCCACTTTTTGACCCAAACCTCGGGTACCTCCAAAATCGGGGCGTGCCAATGGACCTTATCGGCCCTCGAGCAGACACTGCGGTCTTGGTGGAGGGGGTGATCTGTTCCGCGATACTGGATAACGGGTCCCAGGTCACCATCATCCACCGGCCTTTTTATGACCAACACCGAACACACCTACTTCTCCTACCCCTGTCTGGGTTGTCCCTGTGGGGTATAGGGAGCACAGATTACCCGTACGATGGGTATTGATGTGGTCAGCATTTCCTTCCCGACAAGGGGGGGGGGGGAGAGACCCCGACCACTATAGAAGCCCTCACGCTGGTATGCCCTGAGCTGAAAAGCATGTCTGACACCCCGGTGCTTATTGGGACCAATGCCAATATGTTCAAGCAGTTGGCCCAGATGTGCTCTGACCAGGGTGGGATAGGCGAGCTCGCTAGCCCCTCAGTTAAAGCTGACGTGAAAAGGGTGGGGCTTGAGGTGACGAGCAACCCTAGTGGGGCTGAGGAGGCAGGGCCGGGTGGTCAGACAGGTGGATTTGGGGAGATAGCCTCCCCTGGTCCTGAATGCCGTGGTGGCATCGCCAGTTTGACCGATCCTCCCAGGGGCTGCTTTACACTGACGCCCACCTCCAGGTAGCTTGCCGCACGGGTTATTGGTCCAGCAAAGAGTGCTGCCCTTCCCTGACAGTTCCCATGCCTCGAGAGTTACTGTGAGGGTTCGGAACGAGTCCAAAAGGCCAGTGACCATCCAGAGGGGTTGTGTGTTGGCCACTATCTTCAGGTGTGACAGAGCTGTGTCCGTCATCCCTGAGGAAGACCCGGGGGGTGGGGAAATAGACCCATCCTTGTTCGACTTCAGAAGCTCCCTATCTCTGACAGCTATAGGCAGAGTCTGAGCCACAAGTTGGCGTAGCGCCAGTGGGTTTTCTCCTTACATGAGTGGGACATGGGTTGTGTCAATGGGGAAGAACACCATACCCGGCTGAGAGAAGACAGCTCGTTCAGAGAACGGTCGTGGAGGTTAGCCCCCACGGACGTGGAGGATGTTCAGAAACACCTGCTGGAGTTGCTGAATGCCGAGGTCATCACGGAATCTCGGAGACCGTATGCTTCCCCCATTGTGGTGGCCTGGAAGAAAAGTGGAGCGGTGAGGATGTGCATCGACTACCACTCGCTAAACAAGCGGACTATCCCAGACCAGTACCCAGTACCCAGAGTGGAAGATGCACTGGACAGCTTGTTCGGGGAGCAAGTGGTTCTCTGTGCTGGATCTCCAGAGCAGGTACTACCAGATCCCCATGGCAGAGGGGGACAAGGAGAAGACCGCTTTTATATGCCTGCTGGGGTTCTACCAGTTCAAGCGTATGCCCCAGGGCATATCTAGAGCTCCAGCCACCTTCCAGCGCTTGATAGAAAGGGCTGTGAGAGACATGAACCTGCTCGAGGTCATAGTCTATCTGGATGACCTCATCATCTTTGGGCGGACCCTGGAAGAACACGAGGCCCGGCTGATGAAGGTCCTGGAGGAGTTCGACCTAAAGGTCTCCATCTACAAATGTCAGTTCTATCAGCCTGCAGTTAAGTATGTCAGGCACATCATCTCGGACGAAAGGGTGCAGATGGACCAGGCTAAAGTGGAGGCCCTCCAATCATGGCCCCGGCCCACCCACTTGCACTCCTTGTAGTCCTTATTGGGGCTCTGCAGGTACTATCACCGGTTCGTGAAGGATTACTCCTTGGTGGTACGGCCTCTCAAAAACCTGACGCAAGGTTACCCTCCAGCAAACCAGAATAAGGGACAAACCTCCTGTAAGAGGTACCTGCACATTGGGGAACCTTTTGGGGGCCGATGGACTTCGGAGTGTGAGGATGCCTTCAGGGAGATCATCCGGAGACTGGGGGAGACCCCTATCCTCGCATTTGTGGACCCCCTTAAGCTCCATGTGCTGCACACAGACGCCACTTTGAGTGGGCTGGGTGCCAACCTGTATCAGGAGTATCCCGAGGTGTTCTGCCCTGTGGCTTTTGCTAGCTGTGGCCAGACCTCCTCAGAAAGGAATTACCCAGTTCATAAACTGGAGTTCTTGGCACTGAAGTGGGCAGTGACGGAAAAGTTCCACGAGTACCTGTATGGGGTTCCGTTCAATGTGCACACTGACAACCCCCTGACGTATGTCACCACCGCAACAAAGTTGGACGCTGCAGGGCACCGATGGTGGTCAGCCCTCTCTACATAGAATTTCAGTCCAGAGTATCGGAATGGACGAGCCAACGTGGATGCAGACGCCTTGTCCTGACACCCACATGGTGACACCCCCGGTCCAGGTCGGACCGGGCCTGGTGCAAGTGCTTTGCTCACAGGCAGGGCCCCCTCCTGATATCGTCACTTGTGCCACCTGGAGCACAGAGGTACTGGGAGCCCCCCACGAAGCTATCCCACCTGCTTATCTAAATTTTGCAGGCCTGGATCTCTTGTCCCTGCCTAAGCCTAGTAAGGCTGACCTTCAACAGGAGCAGGAGTTGGACCCTGGCATAAGAGACCTGCTTTGGGCTATCGCGGCAGGGAAATCCACCAGAGAGGGGCAGGGCAGTCACCCTGATGCCCGCTGCATGCTAAGGGAATGGAACAAGCTGGTCCTGCAGGGTGGGTTACTGCTGCGTGCGGTGCAGGACAAGGACCATCTGGGCCAATCTAAGTAGCAGTTGGTGTTGCCCGCGGTATACTGTGGGGCTGTCCTCAAGTCCCTACATAATGATATGGGGCACCTGGGCTATGACCGCACACTAAGGTGTAGGGCCAGAATTCTATTGGCCCAGGATGAAAGGGGACATGGAGAGCCACTGCAAGCGCTGCCTGCGGTGCATCCAGTGAAAGACTTTGCCCAGACAGGCCGCTCCTCTGGTCAACATCAGCACCAGTGGGCCCCTGGAGTTGGTGTGCATGGATTTCCTGTCCTTGAAACCAGACAAAAAAAACATTGCTAACATACTGGTCATCACGGATCACTACACCTGGTACATGCAGGCTTTCCCCACAAAAGACCAGAAGGTGAGCACTGGGGTTAAGGTCTTGCAGCAGTATGTCCAGCATTACGGCCTCCCCAAAAGAATCCACTCCGACCAGGGCTGGGATTTTGAAAGCCGTCTGGTGAGGGAGTTTGTCATCCTATGGCATACAGAAATCCCACACCACTCCTTACCACCCCAGGGGGATCCACAGCCTCAACGTTTCAACAGGACATTGCTGAACATGTTGGGCACCCTGGACCCTGCAGATAAAGCGAACTGGAGTCAAAAGGTCTGTCAGCTGGTGCACGTGTACAACTGTACGAAAAATGATGCAACCCAGCGCTCCCCCTTTTACCTCATGTTTGGTCGCAAGGCCTGGCTGCCAGTAGACCTTGCTTCGGGTATCGGGAGATGGACCTCCCATAAGTCGTATCTCAAGTATACCGCCAGCTGAGGAAACAGCTACGGCAGCGACAAGCTCACCGCCAGGCGGCTCGAGGTTGTCAGGGGAATAAAAAGTGGTACGACGAAGGAGTACACAGTCAAGAGCTGGGAGTGGGGGACACGGTCCTGCTGCGCATCTGGGACTCCAGGGGAAGCACAAGATCCAGGACTGGTGGGCCCCGGACAGTTACCCATGGTGGAAAAACTGTCCAGCCTGTCAGTGTATTGTATAAAGCAGAAGCATGGTTGTAGGCTCGAGAAAACGGTGCACCGAAATCATTTGCTCCCCACAGGGGAGAACTCTGCCCCAGGTCCTGACCTGCTGGCAGCAAGACAGCCCATAACCCAGGGGAAGAATAAGCAGAGAGGGTGGGAACTTTCCTCCCCTCTTGGCCACACCACCAGGGGTGCCAATGCCGGCCCCATGCCACTCCAGGAACGGCCGGGGGGCCATTCTAGTGATGAAAGCAAGCAGGAGGATTCTGCCTGCACTCAGTGAGAGATGGAGTCAGACATTTCCTCCCCCCAGTGGGAGTGGTACTGCTGAAACGCTGCCCCTTCCACGAGTACCAGTCAACCAGATCCTGCGTTCTGCTTGAACCCTCAGTCCCAGTCTTATGTCCCAGAGGCCCGTCCCGCTGTTCCTGTGTTGGGGCCCAACCTAGGTAGTGTTTTGGGTAGTCAAGAAGGCCACTTAGTGTGCCGTCCTCCAACAGACAGTGAGTTAGCTGCAGCTCCAGTCTCTGCCCCTGTTCCTGATCTAACCCCAGATAGCACAGCGGTACCGGGTCAGCCCCAGGGGGAAGATGGTAGACTGAGCCTAAGGAAAAAAAAAAAAAAAAAACACCAGTGAATTGGTTCCAGTGCCAGACGATGCCCTGCCTAGACGTTCCGGCCGACCTCGACGGCCCACTATAAAGCTCACGTACGACAACCTGTGTGAGTCCACAAACCTGCCCATCCATGCCATCCACAAGTCACTGGTTCCTGTTCTCTATTCCCCATTGTGTTGCCCTAGGGAGGTCATGGGGAAATGTAGGTGCACACCCTCCCTTACCTGTATATAGTCCATTGTTGTGGCTGGACCTGATACAAGCCTAGCTGCGAATGCGATTATTGCTGGTGCTACTTAGGAACCAGGTGTCTAGCTAGAAAAGTGCATGCTGCTTGTTATGGGTTCCTAAAAAGGGAAAAAGGGGCTTGTCGGGACGCCAAGTTTCCAGCCAGAGGAGTGTGTAAGCCCCCCAAAATGGGCTTACCTGCTGGGACCAAGAGAAAAGGCTGCTACAAAGGCAGGAATGTAGGCTCTCTGGCTACCCCTACCCCCCTCCAAAAAGCAAGAGAGAAGGAAGGATGCCTGCTGGGAGGGAGGCTCTCTGCCTACCCCTCCCCCCTGCAGGAAGCAAAAAAGAGAAGAGAGGCTGAGCTGCGGGGAGAGAGAGAGCAGGAGGTTTCCCTGATGGGACTGGGGCTAACTGACTGAACTGGAAGAAAAAATTATTCACCTTAGTAATTATGTTTCTTCTATTGGAGTCTTGCTGTATTCTGACAAGTGCAGTTAGCCCCAGCCTTTAAACTGCCCCGGAGAACAAAGGGTTAAACTTTCTATGCAGAGCATAGAATGCTGAGCTCGAGCTCCGTTGATGTCTCTGTCTGTTTCCCTTTGAAATCTAACTGTCAGATTCTTACGAGCAAAACCCTAATTAGCTGTTCTATGTGGAAATTGTAAAATTTTTAATAGCCAACTGGCAACACAAAGTTTTGGATCCCCAAGAAAGACTCAAGTCAGGAAACTCAAAACTCAAAAACCAAACCAAACAAGAATAGTAATAAAACAACACCCAAACAAACAAACAAAGAAGAGGGTGTAAAAGGAGCAGCCCTGAGGTGCAACACTGCACCTGCCCACCCACTTCCCAAACACAGGTTCTGAGACGGGAGGCAGGGAGCAGAATACAGCAAGACTCCAATAGAAGAAACATAATTACTAAGGTGAGTAATTTTTTCTTCAAACAACTTGAAGTCTTGCTGTATTCTGACCAGTGCAGACTACCAAGCAGTACCTCCATGGCGGAGGGACAGAACCTACTTTGGGAATAGGATCTGAAGTACTGCTGTGCCAAACCGAGCATCACTCCTAGCCTGGATATCCAGAGAGTAATGCTTGGTAAAGGTATGGACTGTTTTCCAGGTGGCTGCTTGACAAATTTCTAAGAGAGGGATATCCCTGGCAGCAGCCAGGGAAGCAGATGTACCCCTCTTGTAGAGGGACCCCTCAGGCCTGAGGGTGGAATCTTTCCCAATTTTTCATAGCAGAATTGTATACAAGACACAATCCACCTGGCAACAGTTCTCTTGGTGGCAGGTTCACCCTTTCCCACTTCTCCATAAGTGAGGAACAACTGGAGGGAGTCAAACATGTGATCCTTGGTATGCTCTATGTAGTAGCTAAGGGCTCTTTTAACATCTAAACTGTGTAGCCTCCTCTCCCCTGAGGAAGAATGATCAGTGAAGAAAACAGGGAGAGACAGACCGATTCAAATGGAAGTCTGAAACCACTTTGGGCAAGAACCTTCTATTGGTTCTAAGGACCACTTTATCCCTGTGAAAGGAGATAAAATCGGGTTCCACCGACAGGGCCTGCAAATCACTGATACGCCTGGCAGAGGTAATGGCTATCAAGAACAGTTTTCCAAGTCAAGTACTTAAGCTCTGCTGAGGACATAGGCTCAAAAGGAGGTTGCAAACGTTGAGCAATGCAAACATTCAAATCCCAGGCAGGGGCAGGGTCTCTAAAGGGAGGATTGGTGTGAAGCAATCCTTTAAAAAATTTACAGAACACAGGATGAGATGATAGTGAGGAAGACTTTCCCACTGACAGAAAAGCAGAAACAGCTGACAAGTGTACCTTGAGAGTAGCTGATCTGAGGCCTAGACCATTAAGATGGACCATATAATCCAGAACCGTAGGCAATTCAGCAGTATCTGAGGAAATATGCTTCTTGGAACACCAAATGCTGAATCTCTTCCATTTGGAGTTATAAGTCTTTCTGGTGGAGGGCTTTCGAACAGCATTGAGAATATCCAGAACCCCCTGAGAAAGATGCAAATCTGCAAACTCTAACTCTTCAAGAGCCATGCCTTGAGATTGAGAGACTGAAGATTGGGGTACCAAATCCTCCCCTGAGAGGATGTTAACAGGTTGTAATTCGTGGGAAGAGACAGGGGAAGATGGACTGCTAGGGAAAACAACAGAGGGTACCAAGGCTGTTTGGCCCAATCTGGAGCAATCAGAATCACTTTGCAAGGTTGAAACCTTATCTTGACTAGCACTTTGAACAGGAGTGGGAAGGGAGGGAAGGCATACAGGAATTTCCCTTCCCAATTCAGAATCAGAGCATCCAGGGGGACTGAGCCCAAGACTGGGGGGCTGCAACAAAATAGAGGAAGTTGGTGATTGTCTGGGGCTGCAAAGAGATCTATCTCTGGAGTGCCCCACCTTGAAAAAAATCACTTTCAACACCTGAGGGTCCAGGGACCATTCGTGATGGCCCTGAGAGATCCTGCTCAGTGCATCTGCTAGCACATTGTCCTTCCCTGGAAGGTGAACTGCTATCAGAGAGGTTTGCAGGGAATAAGCCAGGGACCACAATTTCATGGCTTCCGTACACAAGGCCGTGGATCGAGTGCCTCCCTGCTTGTTGTTGTACCACATGGTGGTGGTGGTGTCTGTTCTGACCTGAACCACCTTGTTCTGCACCGACTGAGAGAAAGCTTTCAAGGCCAGAAAAACTGCCCCGAGTTCTAGGAGATCGATATGGAGAAGGGATTCTTGGGGGGACCACAGTCCCTGGGCAGTGAGGGCCCCCAGATGGGCTCCACAGCCCAGAAAAGAAGCATCCGTGGTAAGGACCACTGAATGAGACTGGGTGGCAAATGGAACCCCTTGTCTTAAATTGTCCTGATCCTGCCACCATTGAAGGGTCTGGATTAAGGTCAGAGTCTCTGGGATCAGTTTGGTAAGGGAATTCTTCCTCTGAGACCAAAAAGCCCTCAGATGGAACCGAATATCCCTCATCTAGAATCTTGCCCCTTGGACCACTGCTGTTGAAGCTGCCATGTGGCCCAAGAGCTGGATGAAATGCCTTGCTGGTCGAGATACCTGAAGGGTGAAGGAAGAGGCTACTTCTATAAGAACTCGTCCCCTTTCCAGGGGAAGAAAGGCTCTTGCTCTGACTGTGTCCAGTTCTGCCCCTATAAAGGTAAGAAGCTGGACTGGTTTGAGAACTGACTTGGGAAGGTTGAGAATAAATCCTAGAGAAGTGAGCACTTGCTGGGTCACTTGCAGGTGAGACTTGACTTGGTCTGGAGACTGGCCCATTATCGGCCAATCGGCCAGATATGGAAAAATGGAAATCTTTTGCCTTCTTAGAAAGGCAACTACTAGTGCCAGGCATTTTGTGAAAACCCTTGGGGCTGAGGTCAGGCCAAAGGGCACTGCTCTGAATTGATAGTGGCCTGAGGGCAACTCGAACCTGAGGTACTTTCTGTGGGAGCACCTGATGGGAATGTGAAAATAGGCATCTTTGAGGTCCAGGGAGGCTAGCCAGTCCCCTGGCCTTAGAGCGGGAAGGATTACTCCCAGAGTTACCATCTTGAACTTTGGTTTTAGAAGATGTTTGTTTAGGTATCTTAGGTCTAGGATGGGTCGCCACTTCCCTGTCTTTTTTGGGGTAAGGAAGTACCTGGAGTACAGCCCTTTGCCCCAGTGTAGGGTAGGTACTCTCTCTATGGCTCTTAAATCCAGCAGAGATGAAACCTCTGCCTCTAGGGCAAGGGTTTCCGAGAGATTTGCAGGTGGAAGAGACCTGGCTCTCATCTTTGGAAATTTTCTGAAGCTGAGAACCAGTCCCTGGCTTACTACTTCCAGGACCCACTTGTCTGATGTAATAGACATCTAGCCCTGGACAAAATAAGCCAGCCTGCCCCCTACTGGAATAGGAGAGTCGACCCAGGCAGGCCTATCAGGGTGTCTGCTTGGCAGGGGCCTTAGGCTGAGGAGTGGATGCAGCTCTGCTCATCCCCCTTCTGCCTCTCCCTCTGAAGAACCCCCTCTGTGAAAAGGGAGAAGAGGCCTGTGCTTGGTTAAAAGGCCTATGAAAAGGCCTACTCCTGCCCCTAGACTGCTGCCTTTGAGGAGTTGCCTGCCTCTCCTTGGCCTGAGCACTCCTGTAGGTGGTCCTGTACTCATTCATTTTCTTCATGTAATTCTCTGTCTGCTCCCCAAACAGAGAATTACCCACTACAGAAAAAAACATGGCCTTAGCCTGGGTATCCTTCGAGAGGCTAGTACATCTGAGCCAAGCCATTCTCCGAAGAGCCACAGATGTAGCCATGACTCTTGATGATACATCATTGGAGTGCATAGCAGCATGAAACTGCACTTTAGATGCCTCAATCCCATCTGCAGCCACCGCCTCAAGCTCCTTGGCTAGCTGGGGGGAGGCCTGTTTAGCCACTGCCAGTACAGTGTCCCACCTGGACTTTTGGTACCTGGCTGTATAGGCCATATAATTTGCCTGTCGGAGTCCCAAGGAAGATGCCATGTACAACTTTTTTTGCCATGGCATCAATCTTCCCGGAGTCTTTGTCTGGGGGGTGTGAAGCCAAGGGAATGCTTGCCTTATCACAGGCAGCAGCCTGCACAACCCCTACATGGCTGCATTGCTGATATAAAAACTCTATCTGAGCCTGAGAGTGTATACCTCTTGTCCATTCTTCTGTCCACAGGAGGTAAAGAATTAGGAGACTTCAGAATTTTTTGGGTCGGTTTCCCAAAAGATTTGTGTAGGGGAAAAGAGTCTCCTGGACTCTGGGATGTCCATCATTTCTACAAAATCAGGCTCCTCCTGAACATCCATTGCCTCTTCCATAGGAAGCTGGAGGGTCTCAGCCACCTTTCTGTAGAACATAAAGTGGGAGGGGGGACTCGGAAAGCCTAGGAGGGGATACACCTGAAGGTCTGTCTGGGGAGATGTCCGTTTCCACAGGCATCTAGACTTTCACCATCACATCATCATCATCTTCTCCTCAAACTCCGTTCATAAAATTCTTCAGGGCATAGTCGTGAACCGGGAACCGACCAACCTAGCCCCTGTCAAAAGGTGCCAGATCGGTCAGAACCAGACGAAGCGATTCCACAATCCGAATCGCTCTGGCTATTTCTTCACCGACTGGAACATGGACTTCTGGATCCGAACCAGGCGATTTTTCTTTGCGCTTTCTTTTAGTCGGAACCGACCCCTCGGGATTGGCTCTCCTTTTGCCCGAAGAAGTATCGCCCTGGTCAGAGGGCACTCCTCCTGGTTCGGTCGGAACCGAACCAGGCTGGCCATCCGAGTCAGCGGACTTCTCAGCCTCCTTTTCCCCTCAGTCTACCTAATCACTTTTCAAGCGCAGATTTTGGAAAATTTTTGCAAATTTGGCAGTCTGAATTGAGGTGTTCAAACCCCAGAAAACAAACACAGGTGGTGTGGGGATCGGCCTTGGCAAAGACCTCCCCACACTCACTGCTGTGTTGAAACCCAGTGGGCCCGTCTTTTTTCTTGGGTTTCTCAGACATGGCCAACCTAACCAAACTTACCCTTTTTTTGGCAACCACCAGGCAAGACTCCCTTATCGGCTCCCAACCGTGTCACTGGTCTTGGAAAAAAACGGATAAAAACATGTTTGTTTTTTTTAGAACCAATAAGGACCAGTAACCACACACTAAAGTTAACACAAGAATTTAAACAAATGATCGGTTCAGCCGAACCGATCCACACAGAAACACAGTACAAAACCTATCTAGTACTCACGGTACTACAGACAGACTGAACAAACTATGCAGAATAATTTTTCAGTTAGAAACTGACGAAAAACCGACAATTCAACCGACTTTCGAACCGAGCTGCAGGAGAAATCTCCGGAGCGACTGTTCAGTGAGGCGGAGTAAAGAATCTGATGGTTTGATTTCAAAGGGAAACAGACAGATATCAACTGAGCTCAAGCTCAGCATTCTATGCTCTGCATAGAAAGTTTAACTCTTTGTTCTCTGGGGCAGTTTAAAGGCTGGGGCTAACTGCACTTGCCAGAATACAGCAAGACTTCAAGTTGTTTGAAGGGGCAGTTAAAGTGAGCCTCGGGCTTTGGGGATGGCTCCATGCAGGGGCCCTTGAATTCCAGCCAAGGGAGAGCCCTGGAAGCTCAGTGACCACTAGTTTAGGTCTGGCTGAGGGGAAGCTGATCCACCCTGTGTCTTCAGTGTGAATCCACTGCTGCAGCAGAAACCAGAAAGACAGAAGGACGAACAGGCCTGCCTGGTGAATACTGTATACAAAGGCCCTTGGGCGAAGCTGAAAAGGCCAGGCAGGTGAAGAACAGTGCCTCCTCCACCCTCTGTGCATATCTTTGAATCAGGGAGACCATCCTCCTCCTGGGGAAGCAGTGAGAACCCAGAGCTGTAGCTCTGGGGATTCTTTGTTTGCATCAGCTAGGAGGGTTAGGGAAGAGCCCCACCCCCAATGACAGACTGATTTTCCTTGAACCTGCGTTGCTCCGAAAGGGCCCCAACAAGAGACTGCAGGCCTGCAACTGAGAACGGTGAGGTACCCACCATCTGGGATTGTTCTGGGTGCACCGGGAGCTCATACTGGACTGTGCGCCTGATTTTATGGAGGCTCGAGGGAGTAGCCATCACCTCTTCTGTCTTAGATCATTTTTAATAAAGAGCAATTATTGTTTGCTATCTTATATACAGTAAGTGTTTGTGCTTTGCTGTCATTATTTCGAGGTGGGAGTGTTAATCTAACTGTGCCAGAGGGGTCAGTCACTAAGGGGATATAGCATTGTTCCTGGGGGGTGATAACCTGTCTTGCCCACAGGAGGCCATCCCATTGCCCCAGGTGGAGGCACCAAGTCACCACTGGCGATCCAGCCAGGACTCGGGCCCGGCCCTCTTGGAGAAGTATGTTGAGGACACCGAGGGCTCCAGGGCAGCCCAAGTGAGTGAGACAAGAGGGGCTGTGTGTGTGTGTGTGTATATATATATGTATATATATATATATATATATATATATATATATATATAGTGGTTGCAAAACACAAATAACATGATGAAAATACAATTTAAGAAACAAATCAAACAGAACAATTACAAAGGCATCTAAAGGCCCCAAACCTTTATTCTGTAAGATATAGATATATATCTATAGATATATATATATATATATATATATCTATATATATCTATATATATATATATATATATATATATATATATATATATATATATATATATATATATATAGAGAGAGGTGTGTGTGTATATACTACCTACACACACACACACACACACACCTCTCTCTCTCTCTCTCTCTCTCTCTCTCTCTCTCTCTCTCTCTCTCTCTCTCTCTCTCTCTCTATATATATATATATATATATATATATATATATATATATATATATAAATCTATGTCTTACAGAATAAAGGTTTGGGGCCTTTAGATGCCTTTGTAATTGTTCTGTTTGATTTGTTTCTTAAATTGTATTTTCATCATGTTATTTGTGTTTTGCCAGCTACTAGCAAAACAAAAGTTTATATTTAAAAACAAAAATTTATATCGTTTACTTGCAGGAGGGTAGCTACAGTAGTTTAGAAGCGCATAGGTCTAAATTGGTTTAACTTGTTTTATAATAGGATTAGCTGTAGGTCTAGAATGTGTTTGTCAGCGGCTCCCATTAGAAGGCACTATTCCCCATCCCAGTTTCGGAACCTCCACCCATTCAATTGCCTTTTGTTGTCACCAGACATCTATGGACGTTGTAGGGCATTAGGCATTGCCCAAAGAGGGAGAATGCGAAGGTCTGCGAGGCCTGTTTTGAGAAACGGAGGAGGAGGAGAAAGCAAATAGGTGTGGTGAGCTCTAGGAGGTGCCCTGGAGCGAAATGGGTTCATGATAGGGGTCCTCCCTGTCTTGTTCCTATAACCAGGGGCTCCATGTCTGGTGAGCCGGTACCCAAAGGATCAGCCTCATCTACCTATCCTTCTCGGGTAGTGTTATGCAATGCTAGGTCCATTAGAAACAAGGCAGCTATTATAGCTGATCTGGTTTCTACAGTTGACCTGGCTTGCATCACTGTGACCTGGTTGGATGAAAATGACGGCCCAGTATTGGAATTGGCAGTTCCTGCTGGGTTTTCGGTGATTCACTGCCCGAGAAAGGATCGTATGGGTGGGGGTGCTGCTATTTAAGTTGGACTTAAACTTCACAGCCCTCCCAGTGGGAACAAGGTCTCTTGAATGTGTGGCCATTCAAGGGGTTGCGGGTTGCAGGATCCTTCTCATTTATCACCCCCCTTCCCTGGGGGCATGAGAAGGAATTCCTGCAGGAAGTCACGGACTTCATCATCAGACTGGTTTTGGAGTCGCCCAGATTGATAATTCTGACCGACTTCAACACTTCGATCGACAATGAACTCTTGTCATTTGGACAAGCCTTCCCCCAACTAATGCAATCATTGGGTCTGACACAGGTGGTTACCTCTGCAACACGCTCACACCGTCACTCTCTGGACCTTGTCTTCTCACTGGGATTAGAGGTCACTGACCTCATAGTGGAACCAGTAATTTGGTTGAACCACTTTACCATAAAGTTGTGGTTTGAAGCCCCCCTCCACGACAGACCCTCTGCTACGGAGATGGTTCAGTATTGCCCTTTGAGGGGTTTAACCCCAGAGGGTCTTATGGTGGTGCTGGATCTATAAGGTGTGATGAGAACTTGCAAGGAGTTGGGGGAATTGGTGTCAACCTATAATATGGCCATCACCTCCATCGCACCAGTCTGTGTTTGGCCCCCCACCTCACACCAGAGATCCCCATGGTTTGATGGGACTCTCAGGAAGTTGAAGGCAAGGGGCCAAAGGTTGGATCACTGCTGGCTTAGATCCCAGTCTGATGAGGACAAGCATATTTTGATGTCTCACTTTAAAGAGTATCAAACAGCAATTTCCCATAAGAAAGCAGAGTTCCTTCCAAGGGAGATTGCTGCAGCAATTAACAGACCAGCTCAGCTCTTCTGAACTGTCGACAGGCTGGGTTATCCAGCTTGACTTCAGTCCACTAGAGCTTTTTAACAATCCAAGTGTGATGAGTTTGCTCTGTTTTTTGCTGATAAGATCTCCTCTATCAGATCTGGGATCCTGTCGGTAACCTCCATTGGGGCTTGCAGTGGTGAGAAAATATATTGCTGCAGTTTGTGAAATTATTCTGGCTCCCAAAGGGGCTGCAAAATCCAAGTCAAATACTTGTGGATGGGCGACAGCTCTTTCATTAAAAAAAAACAAAACATTCCATTAGATGTAAGCTTGTGCTTTTCTCCTCGTTTTTATTCTCTTGCTCCTACATTTCGCTCCTCACGTGAGTTTGTTCATGGGGTTCATTTTTTCTGTATGACAAAATACATACTGTTTCAATCTCTATTTTTACAATAAATGTCATTCTTTTTCATATTTAAATGTAATAATCATTTTCTAGTATCTGAATTACTGTTTTTCATTGCATTCCTGTATCCATTTAATATTCTATTTGTCATCAACATGTCATATGTTATGATTCTGCAAGTAAATAAAACATTTCACTATCAGTTTCCTTGCATATAAATGCCTATGGTCACTTCCATAGTTTACCCTTGTGCACCCATCAATCTTTTTCAGGCATAACGTGTTTTCTTTTTATCCATTTGAAAAAAACTGTTGGTTGTGTGGCCCATTCCACCACTTCATGCTTTTATTTAAAAACTGTCACCACCGTGACCTGTTACCCCTTTTCAGGAGTGCAGTCACCTATCAGGCTTTGCATATTTTCTTAGCTTGGAACTTCACTCGTTCCGGCCACAGCCTTTTTAGATTTATGCTCCTATAATAATATATATAAATAAAAGCAAAGTTCCATATAGTCTCTTTAGTAAGCCAATATATTGTCTTATTCTCTGTGTTGCAAGTCATGTTATTGTCTTTTAAATACCTTATTTTTTCCGGTTTCTTTTACACTGGGCGTGACCCAAACAAATGGCGCTCAGTCCTTGTTGGATGCTGGTAACTTCTCTTCCCTCCTCTCAAGCCCATTTGAAAATCCCTCTGGTGTGATGATTCACCCCAGTATCTTGTGCAATGCATGGCCATGGTTGCTAAGCAACCATATACACTTCAGGAGAAGTGTACAGGATCTTATTAAATGGGCTCTTTCCCATGAAGTGGCGTAAATAAGAAGCCATAGTGCGTTCATTGAGAATTTTTGATGTTATTTCTTACTCAACTAGTTTATTTTCTCTGCACAGATTAATTAGCATTCTTCAAATATCCCACTATCCAGCTATGTTTTAATTACATTTTAATTTTATACACTTGCAGAGACATATTCATATCCACGGGGTTGAGGAACGGATCACGTCATCATACAAGAGGTCAATTTAATATACATTCATCATAAACCGTGTGTTAAACTTTGTCCCATTTTGCATATGTATCCCGTTTTTTTAACCCCCTCCAACCCATAACCATTTTCCACCAACAGGATTGCCAGTTCGTTTCTATATTCATTCCCAACAGGTTTAAGGTGTTCAAATTGAAAATCCATTTCATTTCTGCTGCTAGTAATTTTTTTTATAAAACTGGCTCTCATTTTTTTCCCCCATAGGGAAACTGCGTTGTACTGATGAACACGCGCCTGGTTTCCCTAGCTCGATGCACTGAACCAACCACAATCTTTCTCTTCTCTGCGCCATTCCCCACCATCCCCGCTCCTCAGCGCTGTAAAGTTCTCCAACAGGAGGAGTCAGCAATAAGTTTTTTTTTTTTTTTAAACAAAAATATCTCTGGGCACAGCAAATGTTCATTTTCAATGTGGAATTTAAATAATAAAAAACCCCACTAAACACTGCTTCAGTTTAGGAGTCCCTACGGACTGTGCTGAAACCTCAACGGTCTGCAGCTTGACTCTATAGATAAATCCATTTATTTTATATAATTGCTGTGATGAAAAACACGATCCCCAGCAATTATACAAAGTAAAGGATGGGTAGATGGGTCAAAACTCGGATTTTACACACACCTTCGGGGTGGGATGCCTTAATAACCCCCCCTCCCCCGAGAGCTTTATGTGGCATCCCACCCTTCGGGGGGGGGGGGTAAAATCCTCATTATAACCACCTACTCATCCATTATTCTACAACTTATAGCTTCACCTCTGTCTGGGGGTGTTATCTCTAACCCCAAAAAACACATTTAAGTCCCATTATTTTATTTATTTATTTATTTAAAAGTTTTACCAGGAAAGACATACTGAGCAGACTACCACTCGATTCCAGATGCGTCCTGGGGGTAGAGGGAACGGGATAGTACATACAAGTCAACATACAGAAATTATAGGGCAGCAAAAATTTACATAGGTTACATACAATATGTACAAAGTTGTATAATTTCAGTAAAAAATAATCTCGAAAACTGCATGTACAGGATGCAAGAACAGAGAGTGAACAGCCTAACAGTAGGCAGAATATGAAGGGAAGGTAGTGGCAATTAAAATTTGATAGTTAAGCATTTGGGTGGACAACGTAGATCGCATTGGGTGGTTGGCTATTACATTATGCTCACAAGTTAAGTCATGGCCCATGCTAGTGCACGTCAAGTTGACATGAACAGCTTAAGGGGACTTGCCCTTTTAAAAGTGAGATTTGTTGCCTAGGGGAAGGGGAGAGCCGTATGTCAGCCGGCAGAGAGTTCCATAGTTTTGGTAGACGGACTCTAAAAGCCGACTGCACTGCAGAGGTAGTCATGTGTGGGATTTTTAATAGACGGGAGTCAAAGTTTCTGAGTGAGTATGTTGATGGTTTTTGGGCTGTTAGGGTAGAGGCTAGGTAGGAGGGCAGTAGCTGGGTTCAGAATTTGGCTGCGAGTCTGCTGCAGTGGTATAGGCGCCTGTTGACGAGGGAGGGTAAGTTAAGGTGACTGTAGAGGTCGCAGTGGTGAGTGGAGGGAGGACAATCCAGTGCAAAGCGGCATAAGGAGTTATAAAGAGAATCCAGTCTAGCCAGGGTGGATTTAGGGGCAGAGCTATAAACTACATCCCTGTAGTCGAAAATAGGGAGGATCATTTTCTGTAGGATCTCTTTGCAGGCAGGCAGAGGGATGCAGCTGCGGTTCCGGTATAATGCCCCCAGCCTAGGGTGTAGTTTTTTGTGGGTTGCTTCGATGTTCGTGGAAAAGTCTAGGTGTTGGTCCAGCCAGACCTCTAGGTATCCAAAAGAGGTGCAGACTTCTAGAGGGGTCACATCAAGTGTTTTGAGAATGGGGAAAGCGGGGAGGCGGGAGAGTCTTTGTCTTGTACCGAAAGTCATGGAGATCATTTTTTGGCATTTAGAATAAGTTGATTTCTACGAAACCAGTGCTGGACTTCAGTGAAGTCTTGCTGGATCTTGGATGCAACTTCCAGCGGGGAGTAACCTGAAGCGTACAAGACTGTATCGTCTGCATACATGTGAATGTCAGCATGCAGGCAGATCGAGGGAAAGTCATTGAGGAGAATAAGATAGGGCCAAGGACAGAGCCTTGGGGGACACCAATGGAGACAGGGAAGGGGTTTCAGGTGGAGGCACCAATTTTTACCGATTGGGACCTGCCACCCAGGTATGAGTTGAACCAGTGTGTAGCCACACTGGAGAGGCCTGCCTTAGAGAGTTTTGACAGAAGGAGGGTATGAGAGACTGTGTCAAATGCCTTGGCTAGGTCGATGAAAATGGCAGATGCGATATGGCTATTATCCATGCCTGTGAGGATGGAATCAGTGAGTCTGAGGAGGGACGTAACAGTGGAGTGGGATTTTCTAAAACCAGACTAGTAAGGGGTGAAGAAAGAGGAGGAGTCAAGGAAGGTGGTGAGTTGCGAGAGGACGAGATGTTCTTAGATTCTGGCTAGGGTGGGCAGTAGGGAGATTGGGCGGTAGTTACTGGGGGAGGATGGGTCACCACTTTTCAGGAGGGGGATGACTGTGGCATGCATCCATTTTGAAGGTAGAGTGGCAGAGGTGAAAGAGAGGTTGAAAAGAGATGCTAGAGGCATGGCGAGTGCTGGTGCAGAAAGGTAGAGCATTTTGGCGTCTATACCTGTGGTGCATCTACCCTTGGAGGGATTTAGGCCGAGCAGGGTTTTGAGTACTTCTGGTGGGGTAACCAGAGTGAAGGAGAAAGCCAGGTGAAGGGTCGGCGTGAGTGGGGATGAGGATGTCGCGTTTTGTGTGGCAGGTAGGGGGTTAGAGTAGTGAGGGGACCCGCTGCTAGTAAACACTGAGTTGAAAGCTGTGGCAACTGCTAGTGGTTCAGTTATGATAGAGCCTCCCACATCTAGGACAGGAGTGGGTGGCTGGGTGGGAGGGGAGAAAAGTGATTTTATAGACCTCCAGAACTTGGCTGGATGGTTGAAATTATTTTGGAGGGATGATAAGTAGTGGGCTTTAGCCTGGCGGATAAGCCTGGTGCAGGTATTTCTAAGCGTTCGGTAGTATAGGTGATCGACGTGCCTCCCTGATGTCTTATAAGCTTTCCACGCCTGATCTCCTGACACAGAGGTGTTCCATGAGGTCAGCAGTGATCCACGGCAGATGAGCTCCCCTTACTCTAACCTTTCTGGGTGGGGCATAGTAATCCCAGACGGCAAGAAATTTTGACTTGAAGTCAAAGGCATGATCCATGGAAGGGGCCCGGGATATGCAGGACCAATCCAAGTTAGCCAAGTCTTGTAGGAGACCATCTAGGTTAAGGGATTTATAGGATCTGATAGAGAGAGTTTTCGGAGGGAGCGATTTTGCTTTGAATACATTACGTATCATATATATCATATGGTGATCACTCAGAGAGTCCAGAAGGAGGCCTGAGGTTATAATCCTGTGAGGGTGAGAAGTGAGGGCCAAGTCGAGTAGGGAGTGGTTTTGCATTTTGTGGTTTAGCCGCGTAGGTTCGGTGATGAGTTGAGTCAGATTCAAGCTAGCTACATGGCTTCGGAGTTTGGTGCTAGCGCTAGTGGGCCAGTTTAAGTTGAAATCACCTAGGATGTGGAGCTCCCCACCCGAGGTGATGGTTTTTAGAGTGTTTAGATGAGCTGCTACAGAAGTTAAAAGGGAGTCAGGGGAACAATAGGTCCCTGCTATAAAAATAGGGATGGAGTGGGGTGGGGAGATTTTTATTAGTGAGGAGTCGATGTTGTCAGGGAAGGCAGGTAGCGAGACAGGTGAGAATTGTACCTGGGAAGATACGCAAATGGCTGTACCATCATTTCTCTCTTTTTGAAAGGGTGGTCCGGACGGGTGATGGAGTATCCAGGAAGAGCCACTTCAGCATCCGGGTTGTGTGGTTTCAGCCAGGTCTCGGTGATAAATAGGACGTCAAGGCATAGTATTTGTACTAGGGTTTGTAGTAGGGCATTTTTGTAGGAGGCTGCATATATTTGGGTGGGCTATTTTAGGCCTCTGGGTAGTTAGCCAGTTTGGGGGGTCGGCAAGTGCTGGTGGCAGGTCCGGAATTTAGCTCAATGTGCGCCAGCGGTAGAGTGCTAAAGTTAGTACCAGTTTTAGGTTTGGTAGTATTTTATTGGTTTGCAGGGGTAAGGGAGACTGGGGAGGCTGTGTGAACAAGCCTGATGTGTGTAGTTTCAATATGGCCAGCCCTGAGTGGAAAGATGGGGGGGGTGATGGATGGGCCAGGAATCCAGGAACAGTGTGTCCCCAGGGGGGATTGGCCATTTGTGGTGGTGGAGCTGTAACTGGGGTGGCAGTGGAATGGGGAGAGGTTTGGGGGGCCTGGTAGTGGATTGGGGTGGAGCGTGGGTGGTAGGGATGCAAAAGTTGCAAGGAGTGCTATCCCTAACATTGTTTTTAGGGCTAAGTGTGGCATAGCGTTCCAGGAGGGGGAGATTAAATGCAGTAAGAACAAAGGGAAATTGCTGTAGCAGCCACTAGTGGTGAGCTCTGATAACCTGCAGATGGGAAAGTAGACTGATTGGTTAAAGTCAGTCACCTGATGAGTACTATATAATGGAGTGCTCACCAAAGGTGGTGGTGGGGACGGCGGGGCAGCTGATGCGAAGCGTCAGTGGGGAAGCAACACTCTACACTGAAGCAGAGCTGCGTGGTCACTTTCCGAGTTATGCAGTACCTGTGCACGGTTTGGATGTGGGATCCTCGGGGGAGGACAGCTCCATGCACCCTCGCGACACGAGGCGCTACTCAAGTGGAGCTCCTGAGAGAAACTGAGAACATAGGTATTTATAGGCAGAAAACGTGGACTTTGGGGGGTTGGGATTACAGGCAGTTGGGTAGCAGCGTTGCGCTTTTTGGTAGTTTCGGGCTCGGTGAGGGAGTGCACACACGATCCTTGAAACTGCCTTTAAAATTGGAGATTTGTATCGAGTCCCCTGCTACCTAGCCACAGCACATGTGTTACGGTGAGGAAAAGAAAAAAATTCTGTGGCACAGTGAGCACTCGACTTAACAGCAGCGCTCTGATAGCTTGATTAGATTAGTGCAGGAATCAATCAAATGATTTGGGGACGTTTTCAATAGAAAAGAGGGGAGCTTTAAATCAGCTGCTCCAGCCAAGGGCACATTAGCGATAGAAGAAAAAAACTAAGCAGACCTGAAAATTAGAGAACAAAGGTGCTGCCAGGGCAAACAGTATGGAGCAAGGGAAGCCGGACAGGTTATGCCCAGCACTATTAAAGTGCATTGCTACTGGGGATGTTTCATTACATCCCCTAATATCCCTCTTGTGCTCCTAGATTCTACTTTTTACATTTTGACTTTTGTCCAAAAAATAATTTGTCGCATGGACACTGTAGGACATAGTTAACCCCTTTTGCATTGCAGTCTATATGTTGGTTTTTATAATGTTTATATCCAGTGTGTGGATGTTGGAAATATTGTTTTTTTACTAGTGTGTCCACACACACAACATCTTCTACAGGATGTCATGCCCAACTGTAAGGGCCCTAAACAAAAATTGTGTTTCTTGGTTTCTAAGTCTTTTAAATTGTGATTTGACCAATTTGTCCTTCAAGTTGTCAACATATTTTGCTGCAACTATCAGTCTTTCTTGTAAACTTTTTATTTGTGGGTTATCCAGATCCACCAAGTGCCAATGTTTATTACTGATCTTATTTGCACAAATTTATGACTGTATTTTATAGCCAAGACAATTCTATCCTGCGTTTCAGTGGTTGCCCCCCCCAAAAAAAAGTTCCTCTATTCTTAGCTTCCATTCGCAATTCTTTTTTTTTTTTCCCCAGTATTTTTTATGCATAACCCCTATCCCTAAACCTGGCCAACGTGTCGTTTTTATGTTTTTTGTAATTCTTTTTGCATACTACAGTTTCTTTTTACTCATACTAGTTGTGAGTATGGAATATTTTGTTTCAGTTTCTGTTCACGATAACTATTTGCATGCAAAATAGTGTTTCAGGCCACTGGTTTTCAGTAAAGGGTGGTGTCCATCTTACCATTTTCATTCCTGATCTGTAGGTCTAAATATGGTATCTCCTATTTATTTATCTGTAATTCAGGTTGGGATCCCAGCTGTTCATGAAAGTCATGAAAAATATTCTCTGGTCCTAACCATATACAGAATAGGTCACCTATATATCGTAGCCATGTATTATTAATATGTCCCAAAAATGAATTGTTCATATGGTTTAGTACAAATTGTTCCTCAAATTTATGCGTATACAGGAATTTGCGTACCCAGGAGCCACAGTACTTCCCCATAGCTGTTCCTCGTATTTGTTCACAATATTTCCCATTGAATTCAAAGTAATGATGATTTAATATATACTTTGCTAATCCCTGCAACAATTGTATGTTGAGTTTTGCATGTGGACCCCTTTTGTTTAGCATTTTACCCGTGCTATTCATACCTTCAAGGTGTGGAATGGATGTATATAGGTCCTTCACATCGAATGTTACAAGTAATGCCCCTTGGGGGATGACAACACATGAAATTTGTTCCAGTTTGTGTATCTTATCACTTGAATCTCTTACATATATGTTAATACCGTCCACCAGAGGTTGCAAGTGAAGTTTATAAATTTCAATATAGGTAAAACTGAACAGATTCCCGACACAACTGGCCAGCCTGGTGGTGTGACACTGTACTTATGCACTTTTGGAAGGAAATAAAATGCGGGTATTCTTGAGTATTTGCTTACCATTATTTCTGCCTCCCATTCCCGTAGCCAACCCATGTCAACATACTCTGTCAGCATTTCCTAAATTTCTATTTTTATTTTCATAGTAGGGTCTTCAGGTAACAGCCATTAGTTTCATTCATTTATTTGCCTTAAACACATCTGTTTGTATTTTTCTTTATCTTGGATAATTATTGCTCCCCCTTTGTCAGCTGGTTTAATTATTATACTTTCCTCCTCCTGCAAATTTTCTAATGCCAATCTTTGATTTCTAGTTATATTTAGTTTTTTGGGGTAAACATTTCTCCTGATTGTCAAAATAATTTCATGATCTCTTTTTCCACAACAGTTGCAAAGGTCTCTATGCCATGGTTTCTTCCTAATGGGAGATTATAATTTGATTTTATGTCCATAGCTCTATTAATCCTTTTTGATAAGTGTCTATTTCTTGTTAATTTCCAAACATGTTTCTTAAATGTAAAGTTCTAAAAAATCTCTGGAGATCCACCTCTAGAGCAAAACGGCTAACTGGTTGTGTTGGAGTGAAGGAAAGTCCTAGGGTTAAAACGTGCGTTTCATCCTGTGTTAGACGTCAGCTACTAAGATTAAAATCAGGTGTTACCTCGGGGGGGGGGGTAGTGTGGTATGTCCTCTACCCCCCTGTCTGTTGTCTTGTGGACATGCCCCTTGTGTTGCCCCTCATGTTTTTTTTTTTGTTTTTTTTTAAATGGATAAAAAGAAAACACATGTCATGCCTGAATAAGACTGATGGGTACACAAGGGTAAAATATGGAAGTGACCATAGACATTTATACGTAAGGAAACAGATATTGAAATGTTTTATTTACTTGCAGAATCTTAAGATATGACATGCTGATGGCTTGCAGTGGTGAGCCAGTGTTTGTCACGGGCATTCTGTCTTTCTGGTCTGACTCTGACCCATTGGCAGCTGAGGATGTTAAGGTCATCCAGGAGTTGAGGTCCACCTACTTCAGTTTGGACCCAGGTCCGACGCGCCTTCTTGTAGGGTGTGTTGAGTCCATAGGCCCAGTCTTTGCTATGATAGTCTAGCGTTCTTTAGCGAGGGGGGATCTTTCCTGAGCATCTTAAGGAAGCAGTGGTGAGACCCCCTCTTGGGGGGAGAACAATCGCTAGACCTGGACTGCCTGGCAAACTACAGACCCGTCCCCAACCTACCCTTTTTAGGGAAGGTTAGTGAGAAGGTGGTGGCTTTACAATTGGCGGCCCGTTTGTTAACTCACGACATCTATGACCCTCTCCAGTTCGGCTTTAGGAAAAAGGCACAGCATTGAGACTGCCCTGGTTCAGGTGCTTAATGATCTCCAGATGATGAGGGATATAGGAGAGCATTCCATTCTTGTTCTCCTCAATCTCTCTCATCTGTTTTTGACACCATGGACCATGGGGTACTTTTGGATTGTCTGCAGGTTCGTTGTGGACTCTGGTGTGGTCAACTGGTTCCATTCTTTCTTCACCGGCAGAACACAGAGGGTGGTCTTAAGGAATTTTTTCTCCTGACCACTGCCCCTGCTGTGTGGGGTCCCGCAGGGTTCTATTTTGTCCCGCATGTTGTTCACGGTGTACATGCTACCACTAGGGGACATTATAAGACGCTGCAGACTGAGTTTTCATTGCTATGCCGATGATACTCAGCTGTACCTGCCTTTTGCACCCAAACAACAGGATGTGGTCTCACTTTTCAATCGGTGCCTTACTGAGGTCCAAGACTGGATGAGTGCCAACTGGTTGAGGTTAAATACGGATAAGATGGAAGTACTGGTGGTTGAACCTGGTCACACAAGGGTTGGTGTGCAGGCTGGTCGAGTCACCGGGCTTAGGCTTGGAGACCCCCAGCTTCTCACCTCTTCTAAGGTGAAAAATCTTGGTGTTGTGCTGGATAGAAGCCTAATGCTGGAATTTCAGGTGTCAGCTGTGGTCCAGAGTGGCTTTTACTATCCTAGAAATATCGCCAGGATTAAACACCCGATTCCCTCGGGCGACCTGCCATCACTAGTTCATGCCTTTGTGCCATCATGGCTCAATTACTGCAATGCCTAATGTGGTGCTCTGCCTATCTACTTGTTATTATAGTGTATCATATTTGTGATATAAATGTATGTTCTGTGAATGTCTGCTGAGGAAAGTATGACAGCAGACCCATGGGAATGACTAGCTTTTTAAGGGGCCTGACCTTTTGACCCCAAAGGCCCCTGCTTGCTGGAACAACTGGCTGTCGTAAAATTGACCCAGTGGAAACTAATTAAGAGCTTCCTTCAAAGGCCAGGTTATCACACATTGTAAACTACCCATTTACTTTGAAGTCCAGGAACAAGGATGCATTTTACGACATATTGGGAAGAAACAATTTCTGAACAGAGACCTGTTACACCTCTCACCACTAGGAGAGAAAACAGTTGTCAGGAAGTTTCTGAAGACATCAAATGGGTAATTCTGCCCTGGCATAAGGCCTCACTAATTAAGAAGAATTATTTTTATTTTTTTTTATTGGAATGTTTGAGCAGTGGACAGAGACATGTGACAGATAAATTAATTCAGTACCCAGGTTTGAGTGACCTCACAGCCAGCATCTGTGAGCTGTCATCAGGGAGGAGGAGTTTCGTAACATATTACCAGCCAGCTGGGAGAACATTTTGTATTTTGCTTTTGGTTTTGAAGTGGGACTCCTGACAAGACACTCTCTCACAGCACTTTAGGTAAATTCAACCACCTATTTATTACTTGAAACTTAGGGTAGTTGGAAATTCAGTTACAGGCATTTGATAATTTCCCTTTTCTTTTGACTAAGTATTAAAGGAAAACTACACCCAAAACCTGAAAAAATATATGGTTGTGCAGAGTGTTTTAATTTGTATGTGAAGTTCTAGTGTTTCCTTCCCTCTGACTGGTATTAGGAGTTTTTCTCAAATTAGCCTGCTAGCTTTATGCTAGTTTCGACCCTAGGGATCTCCATACCTGATAGTGTAATTGTATTTCTGGTTCCCAGTGCATTTTGTCTCATGTGACTGTGATGTAAGAGAGACCCAACATTCAGCACACGCATGCCAAACAAACGAAATATCTTGGAAGCTTTACAAGCTGCACAAAAATTACCAGGAGCAAAGTTTTTCAGGACAGTAAAACCTTTAGGATGAGGGTGGTCACCAAGCTGAATTCTACAGATTTTAAAATATAGCCATCTCTGTTGTTGTGAACTAATTGTAATGCAATGCTTTCTGCTGGATTTATTAGCTCTGCTACATCACCATTACATGAAACAAGGTGCACTGTAGGACAAAGAAATGCAATAAAACTATTTGATATGGTGATCTCCAGGGGTTGTAAAACTACCCTAAAGCTAGCAGGCTAATTTAGGAAAAACTCCTAATACCAGTCAGAGGGAAGGAAACACAAGAACTTCACATACAAATTAAAACACTCTGCACAACATATATTTTTTCAAGTTTTGGGTGTAGTTTTCCTTTAATGTACAGAATCTTTCTCTTCTAGTGTCCCAGTTACCTCATGATTTCTACTATATGGATAATGTGTTTACTGGGCGACAATTGTACTAAATGACGTATGTATCCTCTTGTGTTTTTATGTATATGATGTGCAAACTATAACCTATTTGTAAGATTGTACTTATTGTGCCTTGTATCATATGCTCATCTAACTTTTATATGTTATATACCTGTACCTGACCCAGGTCCACCATGTAAATTAGCTATCTCAACGGTGTTTCGCCTGGATAAATAAAGATTGATTGACTGACAGATATAGGTTCGGTGTTTTGTATGTATTTACTATTTTTTTTTTTTATTTCAGTAAACCTTCTGGTTTCCTTAATCTTGCTCGAGTCGTTTCTCATTTTTTTTTGCATGTGAATGTTGGGACAGTATTTGATAATTCTGACAAAACTGTTAAGGGCTTAAAGTATGTTACCATTTTGCTCTAAGGTAAGAAAATACACAATATCTCAATTGAGTCAAAAGAGAGAATTGGGAACCAGGCTGGGTGCTCACTGGGTTAAGTACTGCACTGCATTTCCCCGATGAGGGTGTGATATTCGATCCTGGTAACTGGACATGCTAGCGAAAAAGGGTTCATACTTTACCTCAAGACTCGAGACCAGTAGGCATTTTGGACCCAAAACACAGGAGGGTTATCCTGTTTGTCTCATGTTCACATATTGCACTTTGAGGTTTTGGCACTGTGGGAGCAGAGGGTCTGACCTGCGGAGTGTGTTTGTGACAGATCTGGTTGGCAGGGGTGCGATTTAAAAGTATTTGGTAACACAAGCATTAACAGTCCAGCGTGTCAGATTGATAACCAACAGCTCACACGCAAAATAAAGCAGTGATTTAAAAAGTAAAGAAATATAGCATTGTGCTTACAGTCTAAGTTCCCTGCCCATTTTATTTTTTGGGGGGAGTAAACTAGTGTAGCCGTAGCTTAGGGAAGAAGATGGCTTCCAACTACAGCGAGTATACTGCAGACTACCTGAGGCAGTTGTGCCAAGAGAGAGGAGACCAACATGAGGGGCAAACCAAAAAGCACCTCGTGGAGGCTCTTGCGGCAGCTGATGACCAAGACCTCGAGTCACAGTCGGTGACTGGAAAGGACCAAACCTTGGGCGTGGAGGGTCCAGGGTCCAATGCAGTGTCCAGACCCAGAGGAGGACGACAGCGGGACCATTGTAAGCAGAGAGCCACCACAACAGGGGAATGTCGCCACCATGCTGGAGCCCGAAGGGATCAGGCTGCAGATGGAGTTGCAGAAAATGGAGCTGGAGTTTGAACACAAAAGGTTCAAAGCCGAGCAGTGAAGGGAGCTTGAACAGAGAAAGATGGGGGGGGGAGGAGAAGCGAGAGCAGTGTGCGGCTGAGGAAAAAGAGCGACAACGTCAGAGAAAGGCCGAGCGAGAGGAGCGAGAGCACCAGAGGAAATCTGAACTGGAGAAGCTACAACTCCAAAGAGCAGCGCAAAAGAAGGTAAGTGGCATGGGTAAACTGAGAATTCTAGGACTGGGTCACAAATTAAATTCTAAATTGACAACTGAATTTAAAGAGGAGGAAGATATGGATATATTTTTAAATTCATTTGAAAAAGTGTGTCAGGCAAAAATTCCCCAGAGTGTCCTGGAGCTCCCAGCTATCCCCGCTGCTTACCAGGAAAGCTTGTGATGCATTGGGTCAAATGGACAATCAGAACAGTAATGATTATGGCAAACCTAAAGCCGCTTTATTAAAAAACTATGATCAGACAGCAGAGGCATACAGAGTTAAATTCTGTAAGCTCAGGAGAAGCCCTGATATGAGCTACGAGGAGCTAGCCACTAAACGTCATCCGTTTTTAAAACGTTGGTGGGAAGGAATACAAGCAGACTCTGTTGAGAAAATTTAAAATGTTGTACTTTTAGAGCAGTTCTTTTGGGCTTGCCCTACAGAGCTAAAAACCTGACTAGAGGAACGAGATCCGAAAACAGTGCAGGAGGCTGCCGAACTCTCGGACCGCTATGCCAGGAGCAAACCTGCTCTGAGATTGAGTGGGGCGGGCATGGCAGTGCAGAAAGTGAAAAGCACGCCTTCAGGGCAGCTAAAACCCTCACTGCCCCACCGAAACCAGGCAGTCCCAGGTTACAAAGAAATGATTTGCCTGATAAAAGAAATGAATGTTGGGCTTGCAAGCAGTCTGGACATCTTGCAAGACAGTGTCCTAAAAAGGCACAGGGAACACAAAGTGGTGCTAGGAAAGAAGTGGGTTACTTGTGTATCCCTGAAAGCATGCCAGTAAACATGAGGGGGCACATACGCCCAGTTACTGTGAATGGGGTATAGACCCATGGATTAAGGGACATGGGGGCGTCCCTGACTTTGGTAAAAGGGGATTTGGTTGAGCCTGAACAGCTCATACCCAATCAATTTGTTACTGTACAGGGATTCACTGGGGAGGAGAAAACACTGCCACTTGCTTGTGTTCTCCTGGACTGTGCAAAAGTTGCAGTGGCAGAAAACCTTGCCCTGGACATGATTATCAGGAAAAATCTCAAAAAAGGGGATGGTGTGTACAGTTACCCGCAGTCAAGCAGCAAAGGTAAATTGTAGTTCCCCGGACCCCATAGAAGACCCTGTGGAAAACACTGGGAGGCTGGTTCCCCAGCCTGCGTCTCCTGATAGGGAGAATAGTAAAAAGGGGGGTAGAAATTCCCCATGTAGCAGTTAACAGAACAGCTGCAGAAGGTTACCCTGATGAAGGAGGGGTAGCCAATAGTCAGAGGGTTAGGGATGGCAGTGACCCTGAAATGCCCCGACGCTAGACCTAGGGACCCTAGTTAGAAACTGGAGGGGACCTGTCCCATGCCTTGGGAATGTGTAAAGATTTTGCAGCTGCTCAGAAAAATTACCCTAGTTTACAGAAGCTGAGGGCTTGGGCATACTGACTGAGCACAGGGAGGTGACGGGAAACATAAAAGTTTATTGGGACAATGGACTGCTATATACGCAGGATGTAAAGACAGAGGGAGGGGTGAAGGGCAGGCAGCTTGTCGTTCCCCGGGGTACCATGAGCAGTTGCTCATGATCGCTCACGATATTCCCGTCTAGTCATCTGGGAATTGCGTATACTATGCAGCGATTGGCCCAGAATTTCTATTGGCCCAACTTCACCCAGCAGGTGAAGGAGTATTGCAGGTCTTGTCACCAGTGCCAAGAAATAGGAAAGGTAGGTAGAAAAACCCAAGCCACCCTAATTCCCTTGCCCATAGTGGAGGAACCATTCCAGAGGGTAGGAATGGATATTCTGGAGCCTTTGAATACACCCAGTTCCTCGGGGAAGAGGTTTATCCTAACAGTAGTGGATTATGCCACCCGGTAACCAGAGGCAGTCGCCCTATCCTCACTGAGGACAGACAAAGTGGCAGATGCCTTGCTAGGGATTTTCTACCATGTTGGGTTCCCGCAGAAGGTCATCACCGATCGAGGAAGTTCCTTCATGTCGGACCTGATGAAATGTTTGTCGGAGAAGTGTGGGGTGGTGCAGAGATGCACAACACCTTATCACCCGCAAGCCAATAGGCTTGTGGAAAGATTCAATGGTACCCTTAAAACGATGCTCCAAGCGTTTGCTGAACAGCATGGGAGGGACTGGGAGAAATACTTTCCCCACCTGTTGTTCGCATACAGGGAGGTGCCCCAAGAGTTGACAGGGTTTTCCCCCTTCGAGCTCTTATATGGACGCAGGGTACGCGGGCCCCTAGACTTGATCTGGGAGGACTGGGAAGGCAAGCATGCCACTCAGGGAGCTCCCATGTCCTTAAATTAAGGGAAAAGTTGAAGGAGCTTATGGGAACAGCCCAGAGCAACCCGGCAGCTGCCCAGCAAAAACAAAAGGTATGGTACGATTGCAGAGCAAGAGCTCGCTCATACACTGTGGGTCAGGATGTCATGGTCTTAATCTCGGTCTGGAAAAATAAGCTGCAGGCCAAGTGAGCAGGACCGTGCAAAATAGTCAGGTGAATGACCTAAATTACATTATAGAACTGCCTGACAGGAGACATACCCAAAGAATGTACCATGTCAATATGATGAAGCCATATGCAAATAGGACTGACATGGTCTTTGCAGTGTGTAGTCCTGGGGAGGGGACGGACGAAGAAGACCCCCTTCTGGACTTGCTGGAAGAAAGCAAGCGGGAGTCCTCTGTGGAGGCAATTAAAATGTTGCCCCAGTTGACTCTGGACCAGATCCAGGAAGTAAGGGAGGTTTTAGCAGACTTTGCCCCATTGTTTAGAGGAAAGCCTGGGCTAACCCCTTTAGCGATGCATGATGTGGGGACGCAAGCGCCCATATATGGTGAACAGCATATCGGTGTCAGAGGCCATCCATAGATACATAGACAGTGTCGGCAGATAAGGGCCTATAGCCCACCCAGTCTGCTCATTTGAGCTTGTAAATTCACTTTATGTTTTTCTAGAAGTCTGTTGCCCCTCACCCCCGACCTCCAGAATTCCTTTATGTCTATCCCATGCATTCTTAAATCCCGTGATTGTTTCAGCCACCACCACTTCCTCTGGCAGGGTGTTCCACTTGTCCACCACCCATTCTGTGAAGAAATTCTTCCTCACGTTTCCTCTGAATCGTCCTCCCTTTAACCTCATCCCATGCCCTCTAGTCCTGGAACATCTTTTTCGCTAAAAAAAAAAAAAAAAAGAGTGTATTCCTGCACCTTGTTCCTCCCTGTAAGATACCTGTATGTCTCTATCACATCCCCTCTCTCCCTCCTGTCCTCCAGGGAGTACATATTCAAGTCCTTCAACCTGTCTTCATAGGACTTGTGATGCAATCCATGTACCATCTTTGTTGCCCTCCTCTGAATCTTCTCTACCCTGTCTATGTCCTTACGAGACAAGGTCTCCAGAACTGTACACTGTACTCCAGGTGGGGGCTCACTAGTGTCTTGTATAGTGGAATTATGACCTCCCTTTTCCTTCTGGTGATGCCCCTGCCTATGCATCCCAGCATCCTATTGCTTTACCTGCTGCCTTGTCGCACCGTTTCCCTACCTTGAGGTCATCAGAGATGATAACCCCAAGATCCCTTTCCTGCTTGGTGGATACTATATCCTCACCCCCCATCCAAAAGGACATTAGGAGGGAGATGGAGGAAATGCTGGATTTAGGGGTAATCCAGAAATCCCACAGCCCCTAGGCCTCACCCATAGCCCTTTTTCCCAAGCCAGATGGCTCCACTCATTTTTGTGTGGACTATCGTGGACTCAATGCAGTTACAAAGTCAGACGCCCACCCAATGCCATGGATGGACGAACTACTGGACAAATTAGGAGGGGCAACATACCTTACTACTATTGACCTGACAAAATAGTATTGGCAGGTAGAGTTAACTGCCAGAGCTAGGCAGAGGTTGGCCTTCATCACTCCGATAGGGTCATTTGAGTTTAAAGTAATGCCTTTCGGAATGAAGAACGCCCCTGCCACCTTCCAAAGGTTGGTGAACCAGGTGTTAAATGGTGCTGAGGAACATGCCGTGGCGTACCTGGATGACACGATCATCTTTAGTGCCAGCTGGGAGGAACACCTGTCCCACTTTAGGGAAGTGCTGGGCAGGATACAGAGGGCCGGGCTCACTGTAAAAGTTGGAAAGTGCCAGGTGGCCATGGCTTAGGTGGCATACCTCAGGCATGTAGTAGACCGGGGACAGCTCCGTCATAATCGATCAAAAATTGAGGCAATCGAGGCATGGCCCAGACCTGAAACACAGAAACAGGGTGGAGCTGCAAGATGGCCGCAGGCAGCTCCGCTCCTGGTAGAAAACGCTTTGCATTGCATGGATTTTGATCAAAATAAGGTTTTTTGAGTTTCTTGAGAGTTTATGAAAGAAACCCTCGATGATTTAAGCTATATATTCGAGTTGTGAGCTTGTAGCTCAAAAACCGAAGTAACCATAGAAACCAACCGTTTATAGTATTGAGCGTTTTACTTTGTTAATGGCATTTTCCGAGCACTGCTAGTTGCTGGTTATGTCAGCCTACAGAGAACTATTGTGTGCTGTAGTTCATATTTAAGAATCTAGTTCTCAAGTTCTTTTAATTCCTGCTTGAGAAAGAGTGGTGTGAAGGCAGCAATTCGAACTTGAGACTTTAGCCAGACTATTCAATAATGGATGGTTATGTTTTTAATTGGCATTTTTGCCGGAGCGCTCAACTTGTGAGGACCTTGGTAATTCTTGAGGAAGAACAGATGAATGGACACATAGGATACATTGGAGAAGTGAGCAGCTGTGTGCATGTATGCCCAATGTGCAAATGAATATAGGTATGCCATATCGTTGCCTAGGACCGGGGGGTTCTGTTTCATACGGAGAGTGGCCTCACTGCGCTTAGTAGAGCACTGTTTCTTTTCTTTATCTCCTTAGGTTGAAGGCTACTTTGGCATTTGATTCCAGTAAAGGGAAGAGATCCAGAGACGATTTAAAAAGGAGAGATGGAAAATGGGAGTGCAAGAGAGGTAGTCGATTGAATGAGCAATAAGTACTGAAACGCTGTACCCTTGTTCGTGCTGAAGCAAAAGAGAAGTTGAAATTTTTGCTTGTACGAGATTTGGGACGTAGAATTTGAGACCATTTTACAGAAATAATTCTTATATTCTTATTGAGGCCAGGTTCTTGTTTTCTGTGGGCCTTGGTGGGATGTTAACATGGCAACTTGTCAACTGTATGGTTGCTCTTGAGGTTTTTTTTTTTTTTATTTATTTTTTTTATGGGGTAGTGTCTCAGCTTTTTAATTAAGAGCATTTTTGCACATTTGTAGGAGCTTGGAATTTAAATAATTCATAGGTATGGAGACGTATCTGTCGGGTTACTTAATCTAATACTATATGGTTAATTGGTCTTTTATTTAATTATCTTAAGAGATGATAGTTTTACTGTTATAATAACGGTTAGTGTGAATTATTGTATTCTTATTAGCACAAAGAAATAGTGGTATATTTGTATAATGGACATTTAAGTAGCCAGCAAGTCATTTCAATATGCTGCTGTAAAGTCTGCTAGAAGGGTGTTAATTTTGATGTACCTGGGGAGATGCCTTGATTTCACCCGGGACATGTTGGGGGAAACTGATGGACAACCGAGCTCCCAGCTGTGATATGCTGAATCTAGAAATTTTGGTTGGTAAGACATTGTAACTGAAGCGAATTATGCAGTCTGGGAAGGGACACTAGTTGCCCCATGCCCATGGCGCTTGAATAACTTCTTGTCTGACTTTCCATGGTTGGTGCCTTAGGACCATAAAAGACCCAAGTGAGGTATCTCTGGGAAGCCTGCCCATGGGAACCTAATAGGGGATCTTATTGGTATGCACTATCCAGGATTTTTGAGACATAGGAGAGTAATCCTTTAAGCATATTCTGAACCCTCAAGGAAGATTATTGAGCTATTGCACTAAGTGCTTTTTTGCATGACAAGCCTCTAAAGAGTAATAGACGAGATATAGACAGTGGAGGGTCAGATGTTCTCTGTTTTTACCTGCTGTATACAGGGGTTTCTGGGGTATATTCCCAAGGGGTCATTATGACTCCTTAAGTAGATAGACTGAGGTAGATATTGTAGTGGTTAAAAATGTAATATGAAATGAAATGGTAAATGTGTAATGATTTTATAATTTGAATTTGAAATTTTAACGACAACTTTATGATTGTCAAACAAACTCAACAACAACACAGAAACAGTTTGGAGTTTTCTAGGGACTGCAGGATACTATAGAAAATTTGTACCAAACTACACTACCCTGGCCGCTCTCCTATCTGGCCTGTTAAAGAAAAGAATGCCTAAGAAAGTTATCTGGGAACCAGCCTGTGAACAAGCCTTTACAAGGCGAAAGGAGGCACTGTGCAGTGCTCCTGTATTAGCCAGGCCAGACTATAGTAAACCCTTTGCAGTCCAGACTGAGTTTAGAAAGGGGCATAGCATCTCCATGGCCCTAGCAGTTGTTCCCTCAGAGATCAGGTCTGCTGCTGACCGAGGTGAACTAACAGGGGCCATCTTTGTTGATCTCTCAAAAGCCTTTGATCGGGTTGACCACACATTACTGTGCTCCTCTCTCCTGCCACTTGGCTTCTCCTCCCCAGCTCTTGCCTGGATCAGTAATTACCTCACGGGTAGGCATCCGTACACCAAATTCAACAAGGTCCTGTCTGAGCCTGCCCAGGTTAACTGCGGAGTCCCCCAGGGCTCTGTCCTGGGGTCTCTCCTGCTCTCTCTCTTCGTAAATGAGCTACCCTTGGCTCCGGCTCTAGGGACCTCAGTGCTGTACGCAGACGACCTAGTCACAGGGTATTAAATAATTGATTAGCAGTTTTTTTCTTGGGACTACACTAACTGTACAGAAAGTATTTATATAGATTTTCTGGAAGTGCTGTGTTTGTTAAACACAGTGAGGCAAGAGCTATGCATTTTCACAAAGATTTGGCACTTTTATGAGCAAAACGCTAATCAATTTTTAGAGTTAAATAAATCCCTGTAGTCATCATGGCCAAATCCCAGGACATTGCCACCATTAACACCAAACTAAACTCGGACTTTGATCACATCCAAGCTTGGTTGCAGAACCATAAACTTGTTATTAACCTACAGAAGATGCAGGCCATGCTGTTTGGCTCAGCAGCCAAGTTAAAAGCCACCCCGGAGTCACTACAGATCTCCGGGGCTGATGGGTCACCGCTGACTGTCGCAGGCTTGGTCAAGTACCTGGGGGTGACCTTTGACCCGCAGCTGGATATGAACCTGCACATACGAAATACATGTAAGGCCTCAAACTGCAAGCTGGGTCAGGCTTACAAAGCAAAAAGCTGTCTAACTCCAGCTGCCCATCTTGCTCTAGCCAGAGGAGTCCTCCTACCCACGCTTTGCTACGGACTAATCACCTTTGCCCACGTTGCAAAAACTAGTCTAGTAAAGTGGGACTCAGCGTACAACAACATATGCCGTTTTGCGCTCTCAGCCCCCCGCCTCACTCACCGCTGTGAGCTTTACACCCGGCTTGAGTGGCTCCCACCGGAAACTCACCGCTCTTATGTTGTGGGCAACTTCATTGACAATATTGTCAGAACTGCCACCCCTCAAAACCTTGCTGAGACCCTTGTTCTAGCTACACCTCCTACAACCTGCGATCCAGCGGCTCCATGCCCTCCTGGTACCTAAAACCACACACAAATGGGTGACGGAGCTTCGCTATGAGGCCCAGGGTTTGAACTTTCTTCCAACTAGCACTCGGCTTCCTCTCCCTCACACCAGAGCTTTAATGCCTCCCTCTGGGGCTTTCTCACAATGGCTGCCACCTATCTCTGCACTAGACAAACCCTCTCAGCCTGTGATGCCCCAACAAACTGAGATACTACCTAAACATTATGACTTGGGTAGAGCACATCTGTGCTCATACTCCTCCTGTTCTCACAGCAAATATAAAAATGGACCACTTAGACCCACCGGCAAAACAGGGTGAGCACTGTAACTGTGCACTCTCTTATCTCACACTGGGCCCACTCTATCCTAACTGTGACTCCTCCTTATTCTAACTGCTAGCCTTACAACTTGCTGCTTGGAGCGTTGAATTCACACTGTACTTCTTCCTATTGACTGCAATGTTTAATACCGTATTGTAATACCTGTTTTCGGTACTGTTGTCTTGCAATGTCCCTGTGTTCTAGTCACTTTATAGTAATTCTTCACTATTTGCCTAATGAAATCTGATGCTTGTAAAGTCCCTGTTGTGCCAATTCTATGTAATGTAATCCTCCACTTGTATTTGCCTGATGTTCATGTATGTACCTTGTAATCTCCTGGGTCGCACCTGAAAGTAGGCACTTGGCTGTCTAGTGTGCTTACCCGGTTAACAAAAGCAAATAAATAAATGCCTCAGATGTAGGTACTGGGGCAGTGCTTAGACAAACGTCTAACAAAGGGAAGGATCACCCAGCAGTGTACCTCAGTAAGAAGTTACTTCCCAGGGAGCAGGCTTATTCTACTGTGGAGAAAGAATGCCTTGCAATGGTTACAGCCATATCTATACAGGCGGCACTTCGGAGTACAAATAGATCACAACCCCCTGGATTGGCTGGCACAAATGGGTAAAACAAATGGTAGGCTTTTAAGATGGAGCCTTGCCTTGCAGGGATACGACACAACTGTCTCACACAGGACAGGGGCAGCAAATGAAAACGTAGATGGAATATAGCGTCAGTTTGAGCAGTGAACTGAATTTGAGGAACTCATCCCATGCCTAGGACTAGATCCCCCCAGATTCAGTCTAGGAGGGAGGAATGTGACGCTCTGCCTATCTACTTGTTATTATATTGTATCATATCTGTGATATAAATGTATGTTCTGTGAATGTCTGCTGGGGAAAGTATGACAGCAGGCCCATGGGAAAGACTGGCTTTTAAAGTGGCCTGACCTTTTGACCCCAAAAGCCCCTGCTTGCTGAACAGCTGGCTGTCGTAAAACTGACCCAGTGGAAACTCTAATTAAGAGCTTCCTTCAAAGGCCAGGTTATCACACATTGTAAACTACCCATTTACTTTGAAGTCCAGGAACCAGGATGCATTTTACGACATACTGGGAGGAAACAATTTCTGAACAGAGACCTGTTACGTCTCTCACCACTAGGAGAGAAAATAGTTGTCAGGAAGTTTCTGAAGACATCAAAGGGGTAATTCTGCCCTGGCACAAGGCCTCACTAATTAAGAAGATTTTTTATTTTATTTATTTATTTATTTTTTTTAATTGGAATGTTTGAGCAGTGAGCTGAGACATGCGACTGATAAATTCAGTACCCAGGTTTGAGTGACCTCACAGCCAGCATCTGTGAGCTGTGTCATCAGGGAGGAGGTGTTTTGCAACAACATATTACTAGCCAGCTGTGAGAGCATTTTGCTTTTGGTTTTGAAGTGGGACTCCTGACAAGACACTCACAGCACTTTAGGTAAATTCAACCCTCTATTTATTACTTGAAACTTAGGGTAGTTAGAAATTCAGTTACAGGCATTTGATAAGTTCCCTTTTCTTTTGACTGTAAGTATTAATGTATATAGATTCGGTGTTTTGTATGTATTTACTATTTTTTTTTTTATTCCAGTAAACCTTTTGGTTTCCTTAATCCTGCTCGAGTCTTTTCTCATTAATATTTTTGCATGTGAATTCTAGGACAGTATTTAATAATTCTGACAAAACTGTTAAGGGCTTAAAGAGCATTACCATCTTGCTCTAAGGTACGAAAATACCTAAGGTCTCAATTGAGTCAAAGGGGAGAATTGGGAACCAGGCTGGTGCTAGCTGGGTTAAGTATTGCACTACATTTCCCGAAGAGTGTGTGATATTTGATCCTGGTAACTGGATGTTTGTATGTCTATAGTATATTTTTTATATAGTCATTTGGTTGCCCATACAAATGGGTCTTTGGCCCATGGACTTTTCCAGATTTTAAACAACTGAGCATGCTAGCGAAAGAGTTCATAATTTACCTCAAGACTTGAGACTAGTAAGTGTTTCAGACCCAAAACAGACAGGAGGGGTTACCCTGTTTGTCTCCTGATCACATATTGCACTTCGAGGTTTGGCACTGTGGAAGCAAAGGGTCTGACCTGTGGAGTGCGTTTGTGACACCCTTTTCCCCTAGGGCTATCGGAAGCTGATCTTCATCACCTACAGCTAGTGCAGGCTGTGGCAGCCAGGCTGCTGACTGACCTTCCAAGGTCATGTCACATTATGCTTGTGCTGCACTCTCTGCACTGGCTTCATATTAGGTGGCGGATCACCTTCAAGGTCTGTTTGCTGACTTATAAAGCCCTACATGGTCGGGGCCCAGTTACCTGCAAGACCTCCTACAGCCCTACCACCCATCTCGTCCCCTCCGGTCAGCCGATGAGGGCCTCCTAGGGACTCCCAGGGTTCATCTGAAGTGATCTGGCGCCCAGGCTTTCTTGGTCGCAGCGCCTACCATGTGGAATTCTCTGCCTCGGTTGCTTAGAGAGGCCCTTCAGTTAGTGCATTCAAAAAGGATCTGAAGACCTTTTTATTTAATAAAGCTTGTCCCTCCTTTTAACATATCGTGCTAGTCTATATTTTTAAGTATATTTTATTTTAATTTGTCTGTATTTTTTAGGTATCTGTAAAGAGCCTAGAGTCACAATGAGATAGAGCCCTCAAATAAATAAACTAAACTAGAAGAATCCAATGGAATTCTTGTATTATGATTTCAGAAATATTTTACCAGCAAGGCTGGCAGTGTGTTTCAGTGAGAAACTGCAAACCTGTTTTCAGATTTTTATACAGAAATACTTTTCTACCACCAAAATATTATATATTTAATAGAAATACATGATTTTTGATAACACTGATTTATACATAGAATGGACAGCAGATGTAGACCGCTTGGCCCATCCAGTCCACCCACCTACTCTACCCCTAAGTGACCCTTATTGCCCCTCACCCTGTCCCCACTAGGATTCCTTTATGCCTATCACAGGCATTCTTCAAAGCCTCCACTGTTTGTACCTTTACCATCTCTGCGGGAGACCATTCCATGCATCTACCACCCTTTCTGTGAACAAACGAAATTTAAATCCCTGTAAATTTTCCTCCTCCGATGGCTGGTCTCCAGGCTTCCATACTGATGGGTTATACTTCCTGATGCAATCATGCAGGCAGGAACCAAAACTCTGCAGCCTGACTATCCTCCCCTCCACTTCCTGTGCACACCAGTTCTTCATAAAGCAGTCCAAATCTGGTAGTACTATACAAACTTGGAAACAAAAATTAGAAATATTATCCAAACATTCGACCAACTGGCCAACTCTGCACATTCTGGGAGGGAAGAAGCCCGGACACCAGCCGGAGAAAGAAAATTTACAGGTATTTAAATTTCGTTCTCTCTCCCAAGCTGGTCTCCAGGCTTCCATACTGATGGGATATACTAAAGCAGTACAACCCCTGACATCCCGGGTGGGAAGAATGTAATTGCCCTTAAGGGTCCACCACTGCCAGGAGAACTCTGTGGCCAAAAGACACCTCAGCTAAGGCCATCACATTCAGCTTGTAAAACTTGGTGAATGTGTGGACGGACAACCAGGTAGCAGCTCTACGCAAGTCTGCTTGAGAAGCTTCTCTAAAATCCGCCCACAAGGTGGCCATAGCCTGGGTTGAGTGGGCATTCGTTGGTCCAGGCAAAGGCACTTCAGCCTGACTGTAGGCAATGGTGATGACTGAATGGAGCCATCTGGCTATAGAGTCTTTAGAAGATGTTTTGCCCATATTCTGTCCTGCAGCGAGAACGAACAAACTAGAAGTTTTGTGCATTGACTCAGTTCTTTTAATGTAAAGCTTCACCGCTCTTCTGGGGTCCAGAGTGTGAAATTACCTCTCCTTGTCATTTTTTGGGTGAGGGCAGAAGGAAGGCAGAATCAGCTCCTGGTTGCAATGAAATGGAGACACTACCTTAGGCAAAAAAACCTGGATCTGTTTAGAGGACTACGGAGTCCTGATGAAACACAGTATAAGGTTCTTTAGTCGACAGAGCTCCCAGCTTGCTGATTCTTCTAGCTGAAGTAATGGCTATGAGAAAAGCAACTTTCATTGTGAGATGCATAAGGGATGATTCCTTAAGAGGTTCAAAAGGAGTCTTGGGCAATGCTTTGAGGACCAAATTGAGTCTCCAAGGGGGTACCTTTGGTTTGATTGATGGGCGTTTTAGAGTCGCTGTGCGCAAGAACCTCCTAACATGGGGATGAGAACACAGAGATTCCCCTGAATTACTAACAAGAGCGCTCCCAGTGCAGAAACCTGAACTCACAATGTGACCAGTTGCAGCCCTTTGCTGAATCCTTCTTGAAGGAATTGGAGCAGAATAGGCAACGATATTGGCTGATTTGGCATTTGTTGGGTTTGAAGCCAGAACAAGAATCTCCACCAAAACCTGTAGTACACCTTGGAGGAAGACAGGTGACGCAAGTGAACCATCATCTCAATCATGGGAGCTATATATCCTAGCTCTTTAGAGAGTTTCTCACTCAATCTCCAGGCCAAGGGGGACAGGTTGCACAGACTGGTGTGTAGCACAGGGCCTTGATGAAGAAGGTCTGGGCTAATTTGGAAAATTAGAGGTGGTTGCTTTGACAGGTGAATCAGAAGCGGGAACCATGGATGATGGGGCCAGTGCGGGCAAACTAGTATCAGCTCTGCCTAATCGAGCGCTACTTTGTGCAGAACTCTGGACAAGAGTGGTATTGGGGGGGGGGCATACAGGAGACCTTAGTAACCCCAGTTTAGGGAAAAGGCATCCTGAGCCACCACTAGTTCATCCTTGGCTAGGGAGCAGAATTGCTTGACCTTGGAATTTTGCCGACAGGCAAAAAGATCTACCTGGGGACAGCCCTAATGTTCGGGTAGGACTTGGAAGAAATTATCCTTCAGCTCCCATTCTCCCGGTAGGACATCCTTGTGACTGAGCCAGTCTGCCGTGATGCTCTCCCGACCTGGAATGTACACCACCATCAGGCTTGTGAGGTGATGTTCAGCACACTGAAACAGCAGAATCCGCAAGCTTCTTGTGCCGCCCTGATGACTGATGTATGCCAGTGTCGTCCAACTGTCTGTTAGGATCAGCATGTCCTGGTTGAAGAATTGCTCCTTGAACCAATGCAGAGCTAGGCGTACTGCCCTAATTTCGAGAACACTGATACTGCAACGGGATTCCAGCAGAGACCACTTGCCTTGGGCTGAGATCTGACCCAGGTGGGCTCCACAGCCCCTGAAGCTGGCATCTGTAGTGATTCTTATTTAGCGTGGATGCCCCAACTTGCGACCTCTCATAATATTGGTCCTCTGAGTCCACCAATGAAGGGAGGTCCTCATCTGGTGAGAAATTAAGATCTTTTGGTCCTGGCTGTGTCTGGACTCGGATCATAGTCTGAGGAGGTTTGCCTGGATGGGCTGCATGTGAATTAGTGCCCAGAGGGGACTGTATCGGCTAGGGACACCATAGTCCCTATCAGCTGCATGAAATCGTGAGCCGGCAGCTGGTTTGCTGTTTGAAACCTCCCGATGAGCTTCTGTAGGTCCCTGAATTTTGTTTCTCTGGGAAACATCATCTTCACCTGCATCTTGAAATCTGCCTCCAGATGGTTCAAGGTCTGTATTGGAATTAAGGAGTTTTTCTTCCAGTTGATGACAAATCCGTGAGCCGAGAGGCACCGGACAACCTCTGCCACAGCTTGTACTGCTTGGTCGAGCTGAAGGCCCTTGATGAGAATATCATCCAAATAAGGGAAAAGTTGTAGCCCTTCGTTTCAGAGGTGAGCGATGACCATCACTAGGACGTTGGAGAAGGTACTTAGAGCTTAAGAAAGCCCGAATGGAAGCGTTTTGAATTGGAAGTGACATTCCCCCACTTTGAATCCTGATATATTGTCTGTGTAACTCTCGGATGGGAATAGGCGTCCTGCAAAATCGATTGAGGCCAGAAAGTCCCCTTGTTGTAGTTCCCCGATGATGGATGAGTGTGTTTCCATCTTAAAGGATCTGTTGCACACAAAGCAGTTCAGGAATTTCAGGTCTAAGACAGGCCTGAATCCTCCTGTGTGTTTGGGAACAATGAAGAACAGAGAATAAACATCCCGGCTGAACTCTGTGGAGGGAGCCTTTTCGATAACCCCTGCCTGAAGGTCTGTAATAGCCTGAAACATCGCCTGTTTTTTTGGCTGGGTTGCCTGAAATGGAGGAGGGTACCACATGAGGTAGTGAGGCTTTGACTCTAATTCGATTAGGTAACCCTTGCTGACAGTATCTAGGACCCATCCGTCTGTTGTGGTATGGACCCATTCCCTGTGAAAGCTTGAAAGTCTGCCCCCTGCACGAGGAAGGGCCCGGAAGGCTTCATTCTGACTTTTTATTGTTGCCTCCTGTCTCTCTAGTGCCGCTTCCTCCTCCACTGCTTCCCCCTCTAAAGTTGCACTGGTTACGGGAGGAGAACCATGTTCGTTTGCCTGTGAAGTTCTTATTTTGACCTTTGCTGTAACTTTGGTCATAAAAATTGTGTTGGAGGCTTGAAGACCATGACTTGCCTCAGTTTCTTGATTGAGGCATGTGCACCTTAGCTGTCTCCCCCCCCCCCCCCCGACGATTCCTAATAAAGATTTCCTTCATATGGAGCATTCACCAAGTGACTTTTCAAGGATCTGACCGCTTGCCAGGCTATAAGCCAAAGGTTGCACAGAGTCTAAGTTTGGTAAAAACATGGCTCTAGCTGCGCATCTGACCACTTTCTCTGACATGTCTACTGCATAAGCAGAGGCCAATTCCATGAGCTGGAGCTGCTGCAGGGTAGCCTTGTTCTTCTCAGAGTCCTCCGCCAGTTGGAAAGCTAGCTCTGAGGCCCTGGAAAGAGCGGCTCTGGCTGAGAAAAGATTAGCCATCGCTGCCTTGAGCGAGGTTGCTGAAGCTTGGAAGGCCTTCTTCAGAGAAGCATCCACTTTTCTGTCCACTGGGTCTAGAAGAGAGGCCCCTCCTTCTGCTGGAATGACTGTCTTTTTGGGGAGGTTTGAAATCAAGGGGTCAATTCTGGGTCAATCTTGCCACTTTTCTGTTCGCTCCTTGTCAAATTTTAGAAGTTTAGTGATTCGCTGTGGGACTGGATAGGTTTGCTCTGGTCCTTGCCACTCCTCTTTAGCAAGTCCTCGATAGCCAGGGGAATAGGGAATGCGGTGGCTGGTTTGGAGGAAGAAGCCAGATGAAATGCTGGGTTAGCTTGCTTTGGAGCCACTGGTGACGAACCGAGGTGGATCTCGTTTATCACCTGTTTTATAAAAAGGTCTAGGTCATCCAGATCAATGTTTCTGAAGAGCGAACCATCAGAGCTAGAGGACTTGTCCACCAGCTCCCCTTCCTCTAGTGAAGATGAGCTCGATTCTGATGAGGCTGGAGAGTGGTCCCTGTGACACTTCCCTTTGTGGGTGTCCCTGGACCTGTTCTGGGACCCTTTCCTTTTCCTGTGATGTGCGGAAGGCTGTTCCACCTCCTCTGAGGATCTGCCCCAACAGAGATTTTTTCTCTTCCCCTGAGAGATGTGAAGAATGCCGGCCCTCCTCATGGAGATGGAGACAGAGTTCTTTCACTTGGCCTTCTTGTGGGCCCTAACCTCCAGGGACCTGGGAGGCTGCCAATCAAAACATGAGGAGTTCACGCAAAAGGCCCTGTTCAATTTCTCTATGAGGTCTGGGTCTTGAGAGGGAGCAGCTAGTTGCTGAGCCTCCCTGAATGCTGAGACCCCCTCAGTCCTTGCGGCCTGTTGCTGATCCTCATGAGCTGAGGAGCTGGAGGCCTCCACTAGATCCTCCGCACTGGAAGTTGACGTTTTCTCGCACTTTAAACATAGACAGCTAGCAAAGTTGGCCAAAAGGAGGGATCTGCATCTTTGGCATTTTTCTGCCCCTGGGGAACTTGTCCAAAGACATGGTGAGAAGAGTGCCCCCTTGTCCTCTGAAATGTTTCGGGGTCCCCCCTCACTCCCATGAGCCTCACTGTCCCTTCTTATTGATGCTGTATTAACTATTCAAGTTATTTTTTTGTTATGCCTTGAATTGCTGCTTCCCCTCAAGTGCTGTCATCTCCTTGGGGGGGGTCTAATGTGTATTCAGCCGCTGGCATCAAAGAGTGAAGCGCTGTCAATGGCTCATGCAGCACTACCACAGGATTTTGAAGCGCTCATTGATGAGGGGTGCCATCGACGTCTCAGGAAGAGTCAATGAGCAGCTGTATGAATGCTCCAGTGCCGCCGACGGGTGACTGAATGAGCGCTCTGGTGCCATCGACAAGGGGATTTTCCCCGAGTTTTCGCTTGTGCTCAAAATATCACTCCATCTGTCTCCATTGTCCCAGATGGCCACTGGGCTGAAGCAAGGAGCCTGAAATCATGGGAAAAATCTCTGTTGGGAATGGGCCAGTCTGTGCGGTGAGCAAGGCTGAGACTGGGACCGAACAAGACAGAGCTTTTTCTCACACTGCTCTGTGTCCAAACTGTAGAGGATATCACACAAAAGACAATTAAGACGCAGTCTGATGTCTTCGGCCCTGCCACGAGGTGACAGAGCTCTGCTACAGAGTACCCTGCCACTTGGAAGGCAGGAAGTAAACTGATGTGCACAGAAGTGGAGGGCAGGAAATCCAGGTTGCAGAGTGTTGGTTCCTGCTGGCATGATTGCATCAGGAGGTACAACCCATCAGTATGGAAGCCCGGAGACCAGCTTAGGAGAGAGAAAGTACCTTCTCACATTCCCCCTGAACCTACCTCCCACTACCCTCCTATTATAACCCCTTGTCTATGCGCATTTGTCTTGCTGAAGTAGACTCCTCTCCTGGACTCTATTAATACCTTTGAGGTATTTTAAAATTTTATCATATCCCCCGGCCCTTCTCATTTCCAGCAAATATTGGTTACAGTCTCAGCCTCTCCTCATATGACTTCTGGTGTAGTCCCTTCACCCTCTTCGTAACCCTCCTCTGGACTGCCTCCACTTTGTCGATGTCCTTTCTGAGGTGCGGCCTCCAGAACTGGACGCAGTACTCCAGATGTGGTCTTACCAGTGATCTGTAAGAAAAAATTACTCACCTTAGTAATGTTGTTTCTTCTAATGGAGTCTTGCTATATTATGACATATGCAGTGAGTCCCAACCTTCGAACTGCTCCGGAGGTGAGAGAGTTAACTTTCCATGCCAGGCATGGAACTTTGAGTGCGAGCTCGGTTGAAAACTCTGTCTGTTGTTCTTCAAACTGTCAGATCTTTACGAGCAAAACTCACTAAGGTTCTGTGTAGAAGCTGTAAACCTACACTAGCCAACTGGCTACTAAATATATGAACACATTTGTTGGTCCCAAAACAAAGACTCAAGTCAGGGGATCCAAAAAATGAAAACACCACCCAATCACCCCAAAAAGGAGGGGTGAAAAAACAAAGGTGGGCATCTACTAAGTGCCAACACTGCACTGCCCACCCACATCCCAAAAGCAGAGGTTCTGAGAGGGGCAGGCAGGGGGGGAAGGTCATAATATAGCAAGACTCCATTAGAAGAAACAACATTACTAAGGTAAGTATTTTTTTCTTCAAACATGAAGTCTTGCTATATTATGACATATGCAGACTACACAGCAGTACCTCCATGGAAGAGGGACAGAACCTACTTAGGAAATAGGCTCTGAAGCACAGCTGTGCCAAACAGAGCATCACTCCTAGCCTGGATGTCCAGGGAGTAATGTTTGGTAAAAGTGTGAACTGTTTTCCAGGTAGCTGCTTGACATATCTCTAGGATAGGGATGTCCCTGGCAGCAGCCAGAGACGCAGCTGTACCTCTGGTAGAGTGAGCCCTCAGGCCTGAGGGAGGAACCTTACCCAGTGTTTCATAGCAAAATTGGATACAAGAGACAATCCACCTGGCAATGGATCTTTTAGTGGCAGGTCTCCCTTTACCAACCTCACCATAAGTGAGGAACAGTTGGAGGTAGTCAAACCTGTGACCCTTGGTACGCTCTATGTAGTAACTAAGGGCTCATTTGACATCTAAACTGTGCAGTCTCCTATCGCCAGAGGAGGAATGGTCAGTGAAGTACACAGGGAGAGACATAGATTGATTAAGGTGGAAGTCTGAAACCACCTTAGGCAAGAACTTTCTGTTAGTCCTGAGGACCACCTTATCTCTATGAAAGGAGATAAAATCAGGCTCCACTGACAATGCTTGTAATTCACTTATGCCTGGCAGAAGTGATGGCTACCAACAACACAGTTTTCCAAGTCAAGTACTTAAGCTCTGCTGAAGACAAGGGCTCAAAAGGGGGTTGTATAAGCTGGGCAATGCAAATATTAAGATCCCAGGCAGGGGCAGGGTCCCTGAATGGGGGGTTGGTGTGAAGCAACCCCTTGAAAAACTTGGAGAATACAGGATGAGCTAAAAGAGAAGAGGGTTTACCTGCTGATAAGACAGCAGACACGGCTGCCAGGTGAACTTTTAGGGTAGCTGGTCTCAGCCCCAGAGTATTCAAATGCACCATATAATCCAGGACTGTGGGTAAGTCAGCAGATTCTGGGGAGATATGCTTGTCAGAGCACCATATGGAAAATCTCTTCCATTTGGAATTATAAGTAGCCTGGTGGAAGGCTTCCTAGAAGCCTTCAAGATATCAATACACCTTGGGAGAGTGTAGGTCAGCAAACTCTAACTCTTCAAGAGCCAGGCCTTGAGATTGAGAGATTTGAGGTTCGGGTACCAAACTCTCCCCTCAGCACAGGTTAACAGGTTGTGATTCCTGGGAAGACACAAGGGAAGGTGGACTGCTAAGGACATAAGGAGTGGGTACCAGGGCTGTCTGGCCCAATCTGGAGCAATCAGGATCATCTTGCATGGGTTGAGATCTGATTTTGACTAGCACCTTGAACAGAAGAGGGAAGGGGGGGAAAGCATAGAGAAACTTCCCTTCCCAACTGAGAAGGAAGGCATCCAGAGGGACTGAGCCCAACACTGGGGCCTGCAGCAAAAAAGGGGAAGTTGGTGATTGTCTGGGGCTGCAAAAAGATCTATCTGCGGGGTGCCCCATCTGGCAAATACTACCTCCAGTACTAGGGGATCCAGTGACCATTCGTGATGGCCCTGGGAAATCCTGCTGAGAGCATCTGCCAGGACATTGTCCTTGCCTGGGAGGTGAACTGCAATAAGGAAGGTGTTCAGAGAGTAAGACAGAGACCACAACTTCATTGCTTCGGTGCACAAGGCCATAGACCGAGTACCCCCTTGCTTGTTGATGTACCACATTGTGGTGGTATTGTCTGTTCTGACCTGAACAACTTTGTTCTGAACAGATTTGGAAAAAACTTGAAGTGCTAGAAAACTGCTCTGAGTTCCAACAGATTGATGTGGAGCAGAGATTCCTGAGGGGACCACAATCCCTGGTAGTGAGGTGCCCATGTGAGCTCCCCACCCCAAGAGGGATGCATCTGTAGTAAGGATTAAGGATTGAGACTGAGGGGCGAAGGGGAACCCCTGTCTCAGATTGCTCTGGTCCTGCCACCACTGAAGGGCTTGGATCAGGGTTTGAGTTACTGGGATCAATTTGGATAGAGGGTCTCTCCTTTGAGACCAAAAGGCTCTCAAATGGAACTGGATGTCCCTCATCTGAAATCTTGCTCTCTGCACTACTGCTGTAGAAGCAGCCATGTGCCCCAGGAGCTGCAGAAAATGCCTTGCTGGTCGAGAGACCTGCAGGGTGAAAGAGGCGGCCAGAGAGACCAGGGTCCTTGCTCTTTCCAGAGGAAGGAAGGCTCTGGCCTCGTTTTTGTTCAGTTCTGCACCTATGAAGGTGAGAACCTGGACAGGCTCTAGAACTGACTTTGGAAGATTGAGAAGGAAACCTAGAGATGTGAGCAGTTGCTGAGTTACCTGAAGATGTAATTTGACTTGGTCTGGAGACTGGCCTACTATGAGCCAGTCGTCCAGGTAAGGAAAGATGGCAATCTTTTGCCTTCTTAAGTGGGCAACTGCTACTGCCAGGCATTTTGTGAATACCTCGGGCAGAGGTGAGGCCAAGGGCATTGCTCTGAACTGGTAATGGCCTGAGGGCAGTTCGAATCTGAGGTACTTTCGATGGGAGCTTCTGATAAGAACATGGAAGTAGGCATCCTTGAGGTCCAGGGGCGCTAGCCAGTCCCCTGGCCTTAGAGAGGAGTAAAATAATTCCCAGAATCACCATTTTGAATTTTGGTTTTAAAAGGTGCTTGTTTAGGTATCTGAGATCCAGGATGGGCCACCATTCTCCGGTCTTTTTTGGGGTAAGGAAGTACCTGGAGTACAACCCTTTGCCCTGGTGTAGGGGTGGAACCCTTTCCACAGCTCTGAGAGCCAGGAGGGTAGAAACTTCTGTCTCTAGGGCAAGTGCCTCTGATGGATTTGCAGGTGGAAAGGACCTGGTTCTCATCTTTGGAAATTTTTTGAAGCTGAGAACCAGTCCCTGGCTTACTACTTCCAGGCCCCACTTGTCTGATGTTAAAGACATCCAGTCCTGGACAAAATAAGCCAGCCTGCCCCCTACAGGTAGTGGAGAATCAGCCCTGGCCACCTCATCAGGGTGCCTGCTTGGCAGGGGCTTTAGGCTGAGGGGTAGAAGCAGGTCTGCTTGTACCCCGTCTGCCTCTCCCTCTAAAGAACCCCCTCTGGGCGTAAGCTGAAGAGGAGGCCTGGGCTTGGTAAAAAGGCCTATGAAAAGGCCTGCCCCTGCCCCTGGAAAGCTGCCTTTGAGGAGTGGCCTGCCTTTCCTTGGCCTGTGCACTCCTATAGGTGGTCCTATACTCATCCATTTTCTTCATGTAATTCTCTGTCTGCTCCCCAAACAGAGAATTACCCACAACAGGAAAATCCATGGCCTTAGTCTGGGTATCCTGTGACAGGCTAGTACATCTGAGCCAAGCCATTCTACGAAGTGCCACAGATGTAGCCATGACTCTTGATGACACATCATTAGAGTCCACTGCAGCACGGAACTGCACCTTAGATGCCTCAATACCATCAGCAGCTACCTGCTCCAGCTCCTTGGCAAGCTGGCCAGAGACCTGTTTTGCTAGAGCCATAACAGTATCCCATCTGGATTTCTGGTATCTAGCAACATAAGCCATATAATTTGCCTGTCTGAGTCCCAAGGATGATGCCATGTACTGTTTCTTTGCCATGGCATCAATCCTCCTGGAGTCCTTGTCAGGGGGGTGTGAAGCCAAGGGAATATTTGCCTTGTCACAGGCTGCAGCCTGCACTACCCCAACATGGCTGCATTGTTGTGTAAGGAACTCCGTATTAGAGCCTGACAATGTGTACCTCTTGTCCATTCTTTTATCCACAGGAGGTATAGTGTGAGGAGTTTTTAGAATTTTTACAGTCTGTTTCCCAAAAGATTTATGCAAAGCAATAGACAGTCTCCTAGACTCTGGGATATCCATCATTTCTACATAGTCAGGCTCCTCTTGATCATCCACAGCTTCCTCCATAGGGAGCTGGAGGGTTTCAGCCACTTTTTTGTAAAACATAAAATGAGAGGGGGACTCAGAAAGCCTAGGGGGAGACACTCCTGAAGGTCTGTCTGGGGAGATGTCCAGTTCAATGGGCACATCCAGACTTTCAAATCCACATTCACTCTCCTCATACTCCTCTTCCCCCTCCTCCAGTTCATAAAATTCCTCTAAATCATATTCTTGAACCGGTGGAACCGACCGAACCGTATGCTTACCTGAAGGTGCCTGTTTGGTCGGAACCGAGGAAAGCGACTGGACAATTTTAATCGCTTTGGCTATTTCTTCAGCGGTTGGAGAGGGAAATTTTGGCTCCAAACCTGCTGATTTTCTAGTCCTTTTTGCTGGAACCAACTCCTCCGGTCGGCTCTCCTTTTGCCTGAGAGTCTAAGCCCTGGTCAGAGGGAGATTCTCCGGGTTCGGTTACAACCGGAACCGGCTGGCCATCCGGTCAGCAGACTTCTTGGCCTCCCTTTCTCCTGAGCCTACCAACTCTCTTATCCAGGGTAGCTGCAGGAAAATTTTTGCAAATCTGGCAGTCTGCATTGAGGTGGTCAAACCCCAGACAATAAACACAGGTGGTGTGGGGGTCAGCCTTGGCAAAGGCTTCCCCACAAACACTGCAGTGTTGAAACCCAGTGGGCCCGGTTTTTCTTTTGGGTTTCTCAGACATAGTGCCAGCCTAACCAAAACTTGCCCGTTTATGGCAATCCGCCAAGCAAGACTCTCTTATCTGTTCCCAACCGTGTCACGGGTCACGGAAAAAAACGTAATGAAATCTGTTTTTTTTAGAACCGATAAGAACTGGGAACCGCACTCTAAAAGACAGATTAATGTATTTACAACAACCTGATCGGTTCAAACCGAACCGATAATACTGTTTACAAGTTCCACACAGAAAGTAAATGTAAAACCTATCTAGTACTTACAATAGACAGAGCTTGAACCGACGGGTTATGTTTAAATTCGGTTAAAAACCGAAAATTAATACTTTAACCGACAAAATGAACCAAGCAGAAGGAGAAATCTCCGGAGCGACTGTTCAGTGAGGCGGAGTAAAGAATCTGACACTTTGAGTTTGAAGAACAACAGACAGAGTTTTCAACCGAGCTCGCACTCAAAGTTCCATGCCTGGCATGGAAAGTTAACTCTTTCACCTCCGGAGCAGTTCGAAGATTGGGACTCACTGCATATGTCATAATATAGCAAGACTTCATGTTGTTTGAAAGTGGCATTATTACATCCTTGTTCCTACTGGATATACCCCTCCTTATGCATCCCAACATTCCGTTGGCCTTCCTTGTCGTTTTATCACATTGTCTGGCCACGTTTAGGTCATCAATTATAATCACCCCCAGATCCCTTTCTTGTCTGGAGGAGGTCTCCTTTTGCAATAAATTTCAGCTGCCACACCCTTGACCATTCCTTCAGTCTACCTAGGTCCCTTCTCATTCTTTCTACCTCTCTGGAGTGTTGACTTTATTGCAGATCTTTGTGTCATCTGCAAAAATACACCATCCCCTCCAGCCCCTCTGCAATGTCATTTATGAAGCTATTGAAGAGGACTGGCCCCAGCACAGAGCCCCAAGGCAACTCACTGGTCACCGCCCTCTCCGTGGATTGAGCCCCGTTCACTATCACCCTTTGAGTCCTCGCGCTTAGCCAATTTCTAACCCAGTTCAGCACCCTGTGTCCCACTCCCAGGCTTCTCAACTTGTTTACAAGCCATTTATGCGGGACGGTGTCAAAGGCCTTGCTAAAGTCTAAGCAGGCCACGTCCACCGAACCTCCCTGATCTACCACTCTGGTTACTCAGACAAAGAAGTCGATCAGGTTTGTTTGGCAAGCTCTTCCTGCCATGAAGTTATGATGCTTCAGATCCTGCTGCCCGCTTGATTCTAGGTACTCCACAACCCTTTCCTTGAACAATGATTCCATCAATTTCTCTACCACCGAGGTCAGCCTAACTGACCTGTAATTCCCTGCCTCCTCCCTACTCCCACTTTTATGAAGCGGGACATTTGCCCTTCTCCAATCCGTCAGAACCACCCCTGTCTACTGATTTGTTGAAGAGTTCTGCCAGGGGTGCCACTAGGACATTTCTGTATTCCTTTAGTATCCTGGGGTGAATTCAGTCTTGTCCCATTGCTTTGTCTATCCTCAGTTTTTCCAGCTCTTGTAGGACTCTCCCCTTTGTGAAAGGACTGGTGTCCACCCCCTTTCTGACTGCTTTGAACTCCCAGTAGTGGTCCCTCCCCCTCCACTGATAAATTTTATAACAAAAGATCAAAGGTTAACAGATGATATTTTCTTTATAATCAGATTTTACTTGGAAGAAAATTAAAGCCAATTTCTTTTTTCAAAACTTGTAAAATTATACAGATGTACCACAACAGTGCAAACATATAAAAGGCAAAGTTTGTTGCTGAAAGAAGTATCTCTCTTTTGCTTGTGGATTGTGGAATATCTTAAATCCAATGGATTACAAGACCCAAGGCAGCATGAATTCATTGGGGGGTGCCACGTCCACTACTCCACCCTGCTCTAATTCCTTGGTCACACAGTCTTTGAAGGAATTGGAGCAGGGTGGAGCAGTGGCCATGGCCTTCCTGGATTTCAATAAGGCTTTCAACACCATTCCGTACAGGAGACTAGTAAGCAAGCTGAGTAGCTTAGCAGTGGGTCCAAAGTTGGCGAACTGGGTAAGGAAATTGGTTAGGGGATAGGCAACAAAGGGTGGTGGATGACTGTCTCCTAGAAAGTCCTAGTGCTGGCTTTAATGATTCTAGAAAGTTTTACCTAAAAGTTACTACACCAAATGAGGTTAGAAAATTGCGAATGCTGATAAAACGTGATAGTTCAGAGGGAGCTGATTGGACTTGTTCCCAATCTTTTGAGTGATGCTGGCACTGCTGAGGAACTGTCCTATCCCATCAGCACTATTTTTAATGTATTATTTACCTCGGGGCAAGTTCCTGGTATATGGAAACATTAACTAGTTGTTCTGGTGCATAAATCTTATTCTGTATATGACTTTGGGAACTATGGGCCCTTTTCTGTTTTATCAGCTTTGGCAAAAGTTCAAGAGAAAATTCTTTACACTCAACTTACGGATTATATTGAAGGATGTGGACTACTGTCCCAAAGTCAGCATGGTTTGAGGAAGGGCCGTGGGACTGAGACTGCCTTGGTCGAGTTCACGAGCATGGTCCTAGAGGGCATGGAGAGGGGGTGCCTGACTGGGGCCACGTTCATGGACGTGACCAAGGCATTCAACCTTGTTGACCATGGGCTCTTAATCAGAAGGTTTGAATCACTTGGGGCAGGACAGTCTGTCTTAAGTTGGTTTGAGGACTATTCTTAGGGGGAGATTTCAGAGAGTGAAATATGGTGGTGTTGCTTCAGATATCGCACCTGTAAGGTATGGAGTCCCACAGGGCTCCATACTAGGACCGGTCTTGTTTTCTGTTTTTTGACAAAATTTCTGCAGTACTAGGGGATGCTCATCTTATGTTACATGCAGATGATGCAGTAATTTATTCCAAAGGTGTCGCAGTTGATGAATTGAATAGAACCTTAACTAAAAAGATGTGTAACGTGCAACAATGGCTTATTGCCAATAGGTTGGTTTTGAATAAACTGAAAGTCCAAACTATGGTGTTTGGTACTAATGCAAGGATAAGAGAAAAGGGACAGAGTTTGCAGTTTAAATCTTCTGATGATTCCTACTTTGAGAATGTGGACACTTTTTTTTTTTAAATGAAATAACAGCGTATGGGTGCTTCAGTCCTCAGGAGCAGTTTTTCTACATCTGCTTTTCCCAGGGGGTCACCCCATCTGGTATTCCACAGAGACAGCTTCTCTCTTGAAGTTTTGTTTACATCATTGCAATTTCATCAGGGGGCCAAATTAATTATCAATTATGGGTCCGAATTAGCCAGAAATGGTGCCCAAATTTGTACATATTTATCTTATTTTTCCTCCATAATATAGATGGACCTATCAATTCTGGCGTGGTCCAACATTTTTTCAAACCACTCCAGAAACAGAGGTTCTACATCTTTCCAGTGTGGTAGAACCACTTTTTTTGGCTACTATAACATCCATGTTTTAAAATGCCAATTGATAGTTCTGCAACTCTGGAAATCTGGCTATAAAGCCAAAAATAGCAATACCTGGATCAAATGGTATTTCCAGATCCACAGTTTTCCCTAACAAAGACCAAAAATCTCCCCAATATTTCTTAATATTTTCACATAGCACTAACATATGTGCAAGTGTTCCCTTCGTTTTCCTACACCTCTGACACTGGTCAGAGATGGCAGCATCAAAAGTATGTAACCTAGAAGGAGTTAAATAAGTTTTATGTAAGGTATTAAAATAAATTTGAAAAAGTTTATTTTTTACCTGTATAGAATCCAAATTTATATATTTTGTCCATTCTTCTTCCATAATTGCAACCTTCAAATCCTTTTCCCAAGCCACTTTGTCTCCCAGGAATTTTTTTTTATTTATTTATGCTCCCATCTTACCTCCTCTCTCCACTCTCAGACATCCTTTCTACTGCCTCTCGATCCAGTCACAATCTGCCCCTAGAGTGCATGGTCCACTAATCCTAGGTACCCGGATTACCCCCTGGGCGGGGTGAGGAGGGACCCCCGATTCCTCCCCTGAACCAATCTTTCTCTTGTCATGGTGCCAGCACAGCAGAGTCTGCTGCAGGCATCCGGGACGCGCCACGAGGTGTTGTCGCCTAGGCAAGAGCGAGGGGGTTTTCCTTTTTTTTTACATCCTCCCCAGCTGCCAGCGTGCAATAGGGGCCAATGAGCTAGGAGGCGCGCTGAAACGTGCCTCCTGCTCCGCCCCCTGCTGACTTCTACCCAATGTCCTTGCTGCTGTCCCCATCTACCGCACCTTCCACACGGGCTCCCCTAGGTGAAGGTACTGCGGCGGGAGCATGCAGTAATCCCCCCCAGGAGGAGAGCTGCCGTTGGGCACTCTATCCTCCTCCTGCTCCCCAGCCGACCCCCGGCGACCCGTGCTCACTCCCGAACACAGGTCACCGGCGTGGAGCGAGGCAAGGCGTCCAATGCCTCAACCCTCAGCGCCACCGAGCCAGCCTCTCCCAGGAATTTATACAGTCTGGAAATCAAATGGTTATTGGATTCTAATCATTCTAACAGTTCTTCCAGAGGTGTTACATTTATCTTAAATGTTTTTTTTTTTTTTTAGTAGATAAAACTTTTTACTTGTAAATATTGCCACTTCTGTTCAGCTGGTATTGTATCTTTTTCTTGAAACTGTTCAAATGATAACAGTCTAGTTCCTTCATAGAAATCCCCCACTGAATGGACTCGTTTCTGATGATACCAGACCTTAAAAATATTATCTCCCATTGATGATGGAAAATTCTTGTTTTTATAAAATAGGAGTCAATTTAGAAATATCATTCTTAGAATCGAATTTTAAGATGCCTGGATCCATACTTGCAGTGCCGTCTTAGTTATGTCTAAGGCTTCCACAGACATCACCCCAGCCCTGGTTTTATACAATGCCAACACATTTGAAAGCTGCAAATCTAATATTTTTTCCTCAAAATCTATGCCTGCAAAGTTTCCATCCTGCTGTAGGTGAAACCAATAATATTTTATTTCCATCTGTGCAGTTAGATACTTCCAAAAATCAGGGCAACCCAATCCCCCCCCCTTCCCCATCTAATTGGAGTTTGTCCAATGATACTCTTGCTCTCCTCCCTCCCTGCCACAAAAATCTCCTTATATCCATTCCTCGCAAAAAGAGTTTACCCAGGGTGACAGGTATTGATTTGAACAAATAGAGTAATTTTGGGAGGATATTCATCTTAAGTACATTTACAGTATCCTGCCTATTAAGGTTAATGGGAGGTTTTGCCATCTTTCTAGATGCCTTTTGATTTTATGCATTATAGGGTCAGTTTATTTGAAATACTTTATCCGTTTTTTATAACCAGATAAATCACTAAATATTTAATTTTATCTTGACTTATTTTCTTTAATGCTAGATCAGATATATTGCTTATATCTCCTAAATACAGCATTTCACTCCCCCCCCCCACCCATTTACTTTGTATCCTGAGAGAATACTGTAAACTTCCAAAATCCTGCATATTATAGGATAGGATCGATCAAGAGACCTTACAGTCAGCAGTATATCATTTGCAAAGAGCAATATTGAGGTTAACCCTTTATTTGTACATATCCCTATTTGACTTGCCTCTTCTCTGATTTTGATAGCTAAAGATTCCAAAAAGAGAGCAAACAATAAGGGCGAGAGAGGACATCCCGGTCTTGTTCCTTTCTGTAAACTTATTGGTTGGGACAGGAAGCTATTAGTTTTCATTCTTGCCTGAGGAGCTGTATATATTAATTGTATCCAGCTCTTAAAACTTTCCTGTAATCCTCAGGCGTTCATGACTTCCGAATAGGAACGGTCACTGCACCCTATCAAAGGCCTTCTCGGCATCTAGTGAGATGAGTGCAGTGTCTGTTTCAGCCATTGCCTGTGTAATTGCATACGCCCTACGTGTATTATGTTGTAAAAGTCTATTTTCTATAAATCCAACTTGATTGCTATGAATTTATTTAGGAATAACTTTTGCAAATCTATTTGCCAATACCTTTGCAAAGATCTTATAATCACTATTTAAGAGTGATATTGGTGCTGGCCCGGTGGCGCTGAGGGTTGAGGCGCTGGACGCCACGCCGGCAACCCGGGTTTGGGAACATGCTTGGGCGCCAGTTGGGGAGGGAGAGGATCGAGCATCTGTGGGACTGCTCTCCTCTCCCTGGACAGTGCTCCAGGGCTTCTCAGATGCAGTAGAGACCCCCGGTGGCGACTGGAGGTACTACTAGCGCGGGAGCAACAACATGGGAGGAGTGCGGCAGACGTCTGTGGCAGCCGTGCTGACGTCACTGCACAGCTGCACTCCTGGGGGTAAAACCCCCAAAACACAAACCCTAACAGCTGGGTGAGGCGACAGCTGTCCTCCAGTGGCTGAAGCTCCACACGCCCATCACTGGCCACAACTCCGACTCTAACCCCTGTGGATCCTTGGCCTTCTCCTATGGGGCCAGGGAGAGGTGGGGATCCTGATACCGATGTACTCGGCGGTAGGAGTGGTTCAGGCAGGCGGTTAGGAGCAGAGGTTGAGTGAGACAGCCTGAGAGATGCCCTGGACTGGCAGGAGCGAAAAACAGTCTACCCAAAAAAAAAAAAAAATTAATAATAATTGTGATATTGGTCTATATGATCTACATAATTCTGGATTCTTATCCTTTTTGAGAATAAGTATAACATTTGCCTCATTACATGAGTCCGGCAGTCGATCTTTCAAAGATGAGCAGAAAAGTTCTGCTAATAGGAGAGTTAACATTTCTGACATTTTTATATAGCTCGAATGTTAGTCCATCTGGACCTGGGCTTTTCCCATTGGGTAAAGATGTTATAACATATGCCATTTCTTCTCTTGAGATTTCTACATTAAGAGATGTCAAGTCCTGTTCTGAAATTTTTGGCAAAGTTATGTTAGAAATATAGGGCCAGATATTCAAAACTTTGCCCCAGGGCTAAATTAGCACTGCCTGGCGGGCAAACTTAGCCCGGAGCACAAAGCAAGCTATATTCAAAAGGAAATAGCCCAGTGCTAATCCTGCTGAATACAGCAGTCTAAGGAAGCCAGGCAAACTGGTCTGGGAGTGCAGGGAAAAAATAGCCGGGGAATAAGACAGCACTGAGTATAGCAACAGGGAAGTGCAAACTGCAACTGCAGCTCATTAGACTCTGTAGCAAGTCAGTGTTGCAGGTGGAGAACATTGTGTGTGATTGCACAGAGATGTCTCACATTTACTGCAATGCAAACAACACTGTAAGCCACACACTGCAGAACTGTGTTTAGTGTGCTGTGCTGAAGTGAGGTTTGCCCGGGGCTAACCTGAATGCACAGTGCTAACACATTAGCCCAGCGCAAACTGGTTAGCCCGAGGCAAACAGGAGCTATATTCAAAGCTCACATGCAAATGAGCCTACTTAGGTAATCCATGGGCAAACAAGTACATTTGCATCTCATTAAGTGCTATTTAGCATACATTACCATGCAGTTTGCCCGGTGCTACTGCATGGAACACAAAGCTCCCCCTTTTGGTCGGAATGGAAGTACAGGCTGGATGCTGCAGGCCAAGGAATGCCCACAGCACCCCATGTTGGTCGGAATGGAAGTACAAGCAGCAGGAACTGTGTGATTGCAGGCACAGTCAGTGCATACAACACACCCAAGCAGGACAGATAGATAGATATAATATATATACACACACACACACACACACACACACACACACCCCGACAGCTAAAATGCCCTGGAGGATGCCTCCCCCCCAACAACATAGGTACCCCACTGCAGTGGTGGGTGAAACACAGTGGGGGGACGCAATGCATGGGACAGGCATAAGGCAAACCTGGTGGGGGCAGGAGGCCATAGGCTGTAGGGTCACTAGGATATGCAGCATATCCAGTAGATGGGGAACAGGGCAGACTGGCTGGGACAGGCAGTCCTTTTCTGCTGTCATGGTCCCTGTTCCAGTGTGTGTCCGTTATACCCTGGTAGGCTAGTGTCTCCCCCCAGCATGATCCCTGACCCCCAGTAGCCCCAAAACACACTGAAAACCCTCATGTGCCAGTGGTCCCCCCAACCCCAAGCACGGCTCCCGACCCCCGTTGACATAAAATAAAAGAATTTTCCCTGGTAGTCTAGTGGTTCCCCCCACCAGCAGTGACACCCCGCTCATCCCAATTACACTGCATGAGCGAGGCGGCGACGGCTCAGCTCTCCTCTCACCACCATGGCGGCCGCTGGGCCCAGGCTCGGTTGTGCCTCAGTCGGCAGCCAGCCGGTAATGAGTGAGGAAGAAACTGAAGCCTGATCGCCCGTCAATCTAATTGAGATGGCCGAAAGCATCCTGGTGAGGAACAATTGCTAGAAAGAATCATGTGTTAATTTCAGCGGGGTCGGGAGCAGTGAAATTAAGAAACTATTCAAGGGAGAATATTTTAATGTTCAACAGGGATGGGGCCGTGCTTGGGGTGGGGGACCACTAGACTACCAGGGTAACTTCTACTTTACAATCAGCGGGGGTTAGGTTCCATATATGTGTGTGTGTGTGGGGGGGGCAGCGCTGCATTACCGTCAGCTTTTTGTTGGTGGTATTGGCGCGCACTACAAGTGCACTAATACCTGTAGCGCGATGCTATTTTGAATATGCCTGTGCACCAGCATTCAGGGCCCCACCCCTACATACATTATTATTTAGCTGCCGGTGTTAATACTCTAGCGCCGGTGCTAATGTCCTTTTCACTGCAGTCGGGCGCAAATTCGGTGCTAGTCCAGAGCAACAGATTTGCGCCCGGAGCTCCGCTTTGAATATCTGGCCCATAATCTCTAATTTGAACAGTTTCTGCTTCAGTTTCTGGTGTATAAAGTTTTTTCACAAAATGATCTAAAGATCATATTAATTTCTAAATCTATGGACGATATTGTTCCATCCTCTCCCCTCATTTTGAATTCTACTGATGTTTCTTTCGCATTTTAGCAGATAGGCTAACATTTTCCCAGGACAGTCCCCATAATGATAATATTTTGCTCTCAATCTATGCACCTCTCTATGTCAGCCTTCTTGAAATCAACTTTTCCAGTCTCTCTTTTGCTAACAGAAACTCCCTTTCACATTGTTCTGACCCCTTTATAACATTATTTTCCTCTGCTCTCTCCAAATCTTTTTCAAGATCCTTCATTTGTTTATTATATTTTCTTTTTCTGACCCCTTGCTGATCCATGCACCAGCCTCTTAGGCAGATTTTTAAAGTCTCCCAGAGATTATATACCTTAATATTTTGGTTAGAGTTAAAAACCCCGAACCAGTGAATTTCTTCTTTTATTTTTTTCTTTAAAGCCTGGGAACAACCATAGTGAGTTATCAAGTCTCCACAATGTCAGTTTAGTTCTATCTTTTCCTGTCTCCAAGGTTAAAGTCACTAGAGAGTGATCCGAGATTATCGGCTCATAATTAACCTTTTTAACTGCTTCCAACATTTCTTGGGAAAGGTTAGAAAATCTATTCTCGAAAAGGTTTTATATGATTTAGAGTAATATGAATACTTTTTTATATCTTGAAATAGGTCTCTAAATGGGTCTAACAAATTTAGATTTTTAACCATCTCTTATCAATGCAACTGCCAGTCTCTCTTTCCCAGCATAAGGGGTATTCTATCCAATATTCCAAATGTCAGATTAAAATCTCCCCCATTACAACATTCATATTATATTGGGATATTTCAATAAAATTATCAGAGAAGAAATATGGATCGTCCTGATTTGGACCACATACTGAGGCAATCAACATTTTTCCCTCCAATTATTATGTGCATCATAATAAAACAACCATCTGGATCTCTATATTTTCTATATTATAAGATATTTGATTTTTAATACATACTGCTACTCCTCTAGCATTACCTGGCTAGAAAGAACAAACCCTTTCCCACCCAATAGATTTCCAAAGTATATAGCATCCTTACTGTTAACATAAGTTTCCTGTAAGAGCAAGCAATCTGCCCTTTTTTTTTAAATAATTTTTACCACCTTTCTAATTAATTTTTTTCATCCATTAATGTTACATATCATAAATTTCAGTTCTTCCATCTTTTTTTTTGTTTTGTTTTCCTTCTCTTCAATATTCCTTTTGATGCTGCCTCTCTATACCCTGTCTTTTACTCATTCTCAATTCTTTACAGCTACCTAAATCTGTTTCTTTCCCTTCACCTATATATTCTACTCGACTTGTAGCCAAGCACCCACACTTTGAGTTGTCTTTCATATTTACTGTTTTGTTTTTCCCTCCATTCCCTCCTCCCTGTACCCTCCTTTTGTTTTACTTGCCATCCTAATTTTTGTTTGAGCATAACTATACTTTGGGGGGAAAAAAACAAAGCCATACGGTTATAACAGATGGAAGCAGAGATGAGAAAGCCAAAGAATCCCATTTCTGTGTCCTAAAAATAAACTACACAATCCCCCCAAGGTTGTTGAGACTTCATCTGTGTACGAAAGGTGCTTCTAGGAGAATTAGAACCGAACCTGGCACTCCCCCAGCTAGTCTCAAAATACAAAATGGTGAGTTTTGGCTTAATTCTTAATCAAAGATGTATCCCCTGTGCAAACAAGATATAGAACAATAGAGAACAAGAAGCTCCATTCCACCCCAATTCCAACTTGCATTATTTTCAGAAAGGATCTGGGGCTAATGGAGAGGGTACATTTATATCCAGACTTCCTTACAATAGTTTAGTCTTCAAGCTTATTATTATCTCCCCCCCAAAAGGTCAGATGTAGAGTTCTTAGCCGATTTTTCTTGTTTTTCTTTTTCTTGTCTTTTCTTCAAAATTTCTTTAACCTGTATTGTATTGAAGAATAACAAGGTTTTTCCATCTAGGATAATTTTAATTTTGCTGGGTATAACACTGAATAAGAAATCCCTTTTTTCCGTAATTTATCCCTAACCATATTGAAGCTTTTCCTTTTGGCCAGGACCAAAGGTGGTAAATCTGGAAACACTTGCAATCTAATCCCTCTAGAAACATAGAATTTGACGGCAGATAAGGTCCGCTTGGCCCACCCAGTCTGCCCATTTCCCTGCCTACTGGATAAGCTGCAGATCCTAGTTAACCAGCAGCTTACTTCTTCCTACCCCCACCCCCTAGAATTGCCTTATGACTGTCCCATGCATGCTTGAATTCCACCACTGTTTTTGACTCCACGACCTCCTCCGGAAGGCCGTTCCATGCATCCCCAACCCTCTCTGTGAAAAAATACTTCTTACATTACCTCTGAGCCCCCATCTTCAAATTGTGCCCCTTGCTCTTGCACCTCTTTTTTGAAAGATGCTACCCTCTTGGCTTTGTTGATTCCCTTGAGGTACTTGAAAGTTTCTATCATGTCCCCCTCTCCCTCCTTTCCTCGAGGCTATACATATTAAGCTCCTTAAGTCTCTCTTCATATGTCTTCCGGTGCAGACCCTGCACCATTTTAGTTGCCCTCCTCTGGACAGCTTCCATCCTGTCTATGTCTTTGCGAAGACTGGGTCCCCAGAACTGCACGCAGTACTCCAGATGGGGTCTGACCAGCTGTCTGTACAGAGGGATAATAACTTCCTGTTTTCTACTGGTGATGCCTCTCCCTATGCATCCCAGTATCCCCCCAACCCTCCTTGCTGCCCTCTCACATTGCTTGCCCACCTTTAGGTCATCTGATATGACTACCCCGGGTCCCTTTCCATTTTTGTTGTTGTTAGTATCTCACCCCCATTGTGTACTCTTCCCCTTGGTTTTTGTTTCCCAGGTGCATTACCTTGCACTTCTTAGCATTGAATCTAAGCTGCCATACATTTGACCATTCCTCTAACCTTGCCAAGTCCCTTTTCATCCTTTCCACCCCACCCTGTGCATCAACTCTGTTGCAGATCTTTGTGTCATCTGCAAAGAGACATACTTTTCCTTCCAGTCCTTCTGCAATGTCACTTATAAAGACATTGAAGAGGACCAGTCCTAATACTGAACCCTGCGGTACCCCACTAGTAACCCCCCTTTCTTCAGAGTGGACTCCATTTACTATTACTCTCTGTATCCTATTCTCCAGCCAATTTTTACCCAAGCTGTCATCTTGGGACGCACTCCCAGGCTAGCTAACTTGTATATTAATCTTTGTGTGGGACTGTGTCAATGCCTTGCTAAAGTCTAGGTAGGCCATGTCCACAGCCCCTCCTGATCTACTACTTTGGTCACCCAGTCAAAGAAATCTATCAGATTTGTCTGGCATGACCTTCCTGCTGTGAATCCATGCTGCCTTGGGTCCTGTGCCCCTCTGGCCTCTAGATACTCGACAATTATTTCCTTCAGAGTGATTCCATCATTTTCCCTACCACTGAGGTTAAACTAACAGGTCTGTAGTTTCCTGCTTCTGCCTTGCTCCACTTTCGTGAAGGGAACCACATCTGCCCTCCTCCAGTCCTCAGGTACCACCCCATCCTCCCATGATTTGTTAAACAGGGTAGTCAGTGGTGTCACTAATTCTACCCTTAGTTCTTTTAGAATTCTGGGATGAATCCCATCAGGCCCCATTGCTTTGTCCACCTTCGGTTTAAGAGTTCTTTCAGAACCCTTTCTTCTGTAAATGGGCTGGTATCAACTTCTGTATCCAGAGTGTTTCTACTGTTTGTTTTTAGGTACCTCCCCTCTTCCTTTGTAAATACTGAGCAAAAATATTTGTTTAGTATCTCTGCCTTCACAGTCACCCTCTGCCCACCCCGCCCCCCATTTTTTAAGCCTCACTATCCCTCCTTGGTCTTCCTTCGCTCTCTGATGTACCTATAAAGGTTTTATCCCCCTTCTTAACTGAGTTGGCTATCTTTTCCTCGGTTTGGGCCTTTGCTGTTCTGACTGCCTTCCCAGCTTCCTTTTGCTTTAACTGATACAGTTCTCTGTCCTGCTCCTTTTGTGATTTCTTGTACTTCCTGAATGCTTTCTTTTTCTCTTGAACCTTCACTGCCACTTCCTTTGAGAACCATAGTGGTTTCTTACATCGTTTAGTTTTGTTTATTTGCTTCACACAAGGCTTGTTACCTCTGTGATGGCAGTTTTATTATTCCCATTGTTCTTCCACCCCTCCTTCCTGCCCATTTGCTAGTGCATTCCTTAGGCACTCACCCACTTTTGGCAAAGTCAGCCCTCCTAAAGTCCAGTACCTTTGCCTTTGTATGGCTTGACTCTATTGCTGTGCTTATTGTGAACCATACTGTTCGATGGTCGCTAGTTCCCAGATGGCTACCCACTTCTACATCTGTGATCCTCTCTTCATCTCCATTTGAGAGAACCAGGTCTAAGATTGCTCCCTCTCGAGTGGGCTCCAATACTAGTTGTACATTACCTCTGTACATTAGGCCTCTTCCTGGCCTAACCTTAAACATAGAAACAGACTTGGACGGCAGATAAGGACCGCCTGGCCCACCTAGTCTGCCCATTTCCCTACCTACAGGATAAGCTGCAGATCCTAGCTAACCAACAGCCTATTTCTTCCTACCCCCCACAAGAATTGCCTTATGTCTGTCCCATGCATTCTTGAATTCTCCCACAGTTTTAGACCCCACAACCTCCTCAGGAAGGCTGTTCTATGCGTCCACCACCCTCTCTGTGAAAAAATATTTTCTCACATTGCCCCTGAGCCATCCCCCATCTTCAAATTGTGTACCCTTGTTCTTGCACATCTCTTTTTCTGAAAGATGCTTCCCTCTTGGACTTTGTTGATTCCACTGAGGTACTTAAACATTTCTATCATGTCCCCCCTCTCCCTCCTTTCCTCAAGGGTATACATATTAAGCTCCTTTAGTCTCTCCTCATATGGCTTCTCTTGCAGACCCTGCACCATTTTAGTTGCCCTCCTCTGGACTGCCTCCATCCTGTCTATGTCCTTGCGGAGATGGGGTCTCCAGAACTGGACGCAATACTCCAGATGGGGTCTCACCAACTGTCTGTACAGAGGGATAACAACTTCCTGTTTTCTTCTGGTGATGCCTCTCCCTATACATAGTATTTTTTCCTTATCTTGTTATCTCAAGGTTTTAATGTACACAAAACGCGGTCTGTTTTGATTGTCCCTAGGGCCAAAAGCCCTATGTGCTCCAACTCCACTTTTTGTGCAGGATATGGTAAATCAAGGCTTTCAGTAAGCATAGTTTCACAAAAGGTATGTGGGTCACCCCCTTCTATTCCTTCAGGCAAATTGCCTATTTTCAAGTTGCAACTCCTGGAATGAGATTCCAGATCCTCCACCTTCGATCCAAGTTCATCCAACTCTTTACAGCATTTAGTTGCTGAGGTAGCCACCTTAGGTAGAGAATCCTCCAGATTACTTACCTGTGTTTCACATTCTATTTTTCTTATAGAGAGAGATTCAATTTTATCTACTACTTCCGAAAGCTTCTGTGACAGGTTATTAATAGCTTTATTTATATTTGAAAATCCCAGGCTCGTTTAGTTCAAAACAGCCCAGAGGGTCCATGACATTTTCTTCGTGGCCTCTCATTATCTTTTTCCTGCTATCTTCATCTCCCCCTTTTTCTTCAGACTGTATTTTATCCTGAGTCTCCCCTTCCCGTTTGCCGTCTTCCTTTATAGGCTGGTTAACTGCCATCTTTTCTTTCTGTTCTTTAAATTCAAATCTTTCTTCTTTTAACAAAAGATATCGTATGTGCACATAGGTGATGTAAGCACTACAGGCAGAGGATTTTCTGCTATAGTAAAAGCCTAACCTACTTCCAATCTGTTGGATTTTATTTTTTTAATTTTATTCTTTATACTAATATCTACTATAGAAGTTTCTTTTCTTACTTCCAATACAGCAGAAGAACTATTGGATTTTTTCCTCTTGTTCCTACCCCCAAGCGTTACAGGAGACCACTGCTTAGCAACATTGCTACAATGTAAAGCTTTACTTTTTGCCTCAAAGAAAAAGACCCCCTCTGGCTAGTTACTCCAGGCAAAGGGGTTACCTGAACCCTGGATCGGCGACGGGATGTCCAGCTGAGTATCTATTGCTGCTTCCCCCCCTTTTCTTTTGACCAGGGGTTACTTTTGATATCTCAGGATGTGCCTTGGCCTGTGTTGCCATTGGTTTGTGCGTGGGTGGCATCCCATAGCCCTGCTGGAAATTCAGCTGCATTAGCTAGGCCAACGCTCACTCCTGCTGGTGGTCTTCGCGGCGTTTCAGCTGCATTAGCATAGACAAATTCAGATACTCGGAGATACAGCTTCGACGTACCCCGCGGACAACCACAATAATTTTTTTGTTTTGCCAAGCCACCAGTTCTTACACATACAGAGCGAGCGAGGTCGATTTCCAGAAGGCAGAAAAGGAGAGAGGAACAAGCGATTTGCACACGATTTACCCGCTCAGAATGTAACTTAATATAAATATACGACAAATCGCAAACCAAAAGAAAGCAACAAAAGCATTTCAGCTGGGAGAGTTCTTGGCGTTCAGTAGCTCAGCATCTCCTCGTGCACCATGCTCTCAGCCTAGCACTCTGGGATTGCAGAAGGCTCCTCCTCCCCCGATGTATGCCACTGTTGCACTGCAACCATGTGGACACTAATATTTAGGAGTCGTACTGGATCCTACGCTACGTTTTGAACCTCATTTTTCTAGAGTAACTGCTAAGATTCATTCAAAAGTGGCATTATACAGAATACATTCTTTTCTTACTAATGATTCTAAAATGGTAATAGCTAAGCAGTGCCTAGCTCCAGTTGTAAATTATTCTACTTTGATAACAGATAATACTTCTGCTAGTACAACTGCTAAAAAAATCTACTTTATTACAGTTAATTAGCAAATCTGCATTATCAGCTCCTAAAGGCATACATCATTGTAAAATTTAAAAAAAGATGGTCTGGTTGTCACTCCAGCTAAATTTCACATATGTAATGGCTAAGTTTACTGTTAGAATTCTTAAGTCTGGGATTCCATTAAGTCTGGCTAGTAATCTGGGATATTATGATACTGCTTTTTTATTCTAGAAATAGGGTAGATAATAGGGTTTTGAAGCTCCCCCTAATGAGAACACCAAGTGGTCAACGTGCTTTTGGATAATCTACACTAAGCAATTGGAATATTCCTTTTACTATCAGAAATGTTAGTACTGCTAAGACTTTCTCACATGCTTCATATCTGTGTTTTATTACATTATCTGAATGTGTTTTTTAGTTCAAAATTTATTGTTCTTTAAATCATTACAATATAAAAAAAAAATCACATAAAATCAGTATTTTAAAAGATAAAATATCTAGGGGATACATGATGGGCAGGAGTGGAATATGGAACATATTGTCACTCCTGCAGAGTGAGCTCTGCATTCTCACGAGTGCTGAAGACACAGTGAGAATGCACAGCTCACTCTGCAGGAGTGACAATATTTTCCATATTCCATGATCTGCACATCATGTGTGATATTTATACAATGGGGTAAGAGCTTCAGAAGTGTTATTTTTTTGCATCCTCTTCCTGTTTCTGTGTACTCTGTCTTTCTTATTTTAGTGTTTGGTAACTGGGTAAGTTTTTAAAGATGACTTGGGAGCATTAGACACTTAAATGACTTGTTCTAAGTCACACAGTGTGGAAGTGGAGGTTGTGAAAAATCAAACCCAAGTCTGGTGTGCTGGATAAAGCAAGCTTGCTTAAAGCTCATTACTCTAACCTCTAGGCTATACTGAGAGCAGTGTTTGCGTGTGATGTAAGTGTTTCTGAATGGGCTGGGAGTGTTACAAACACTATGAGAAACAGGTGAATATGTTTGGCAGTGCTAACTGAGTTAGTGTCAGCAAGCAGTGAGAAACGAACTGTGAGGCACTGTGATTTAGAATACAGGTTTTTCTTGAAAATGACTGTAGCATAGTCATGGGCTGGGCGTTTTACACACACTATGGGAAAGAGCTGAATGTCCTTTGCAATGTTATCTGAGTTACTTGCAAGTACTGTAGCAGTGATAAACAGAAACTGTGAGGCACTGTTATTTAGAATGCAAGCTTTCTTGAAAATGACAATAGCATAGTAATGGGTTGGGAGTTTTACATACACTATAGGAAACAGCTGAATGTCCTTTGCAGTGTTAACCGAGTTACTTGAAAGATTTGTGGAGAAGTTCAGTTTAGTATACAGGCTGGAGCGAGTGAGGACATCAGCACAGTAGGTATATTTGTAAGTTATTTAAACTCCAGTGATGTCATCGTAAGTTATTTCACTGCAGTGGAAATAACTGAAGTTATCCCACTCATATTACTCTCACCCCCATTGTACAAATACAAATATTAGTACATCACAATACAATTATATCTGTGCCCTTTAATTGTACTCTATGGTATTATATTATGCAGTCTAATGCTGTCATAAATACAAAGACCCTCCAAAATGGAAAAATAAAAAAAGTATATAAATGTAACAGTGCAATAAAGTGTTTACTCAGAAAGGTTAAATACCATAATTTTAACCATCTCCTAAATGTTGGTTAAATGTAGTTTGTTTTCATTATTTTTAAGGAGGCCACAGTGACTAATATCCTTTCAATATCTGCTGTAAGTAAATATGTGATTACATGTTGCAGCTCATACTCTAAAGAGCCAAAAAAGTTCTAAGTATTTTTTCCTATAAATATTATATAGTGGACAGAGAATGACTAAATGAAGCAAGTAATCTTAATCTAAACCACACTTACATAAAACCCTCTTCCCTTTTTTGGTTTTACTGTATTGATTTAGCTTCCATTGGCTTGTGAAACATTCAGATCCAAAATCGAGTAAGTAAATGTCTGCAGCCAGGATTACTAATTAGTTTTAAATAATCTTCCATTCTAGGATCTTTTTTTTGTAAGCCAATTACAGACCTTATACTGTTTGCCTATTTCACGATCTCTCTGAATGAAAATCTCTTTTACCCCATTTCTTATTTCTTTTTTTATTTGATTTAGGGGATATCTGAGGCTGTCAGCTATAAATAATAGTAATCCTTAGGGTTTAATGACTTTCTGTTCTATATATATATATATATATATATATATATATATATATATATATATATATATATATATATATATATATATATATACACACATACATACACACACACATACACATATGCACATATATATATATAGATATATATATATATATATATATATACACACACACATATATATACACATACACACACACACACACACACACACACACACACACATACACACATAATATAATAGATAAACCACTCTATGAGGTGTCAGTCGTGATATATGCATGTGGTGTGCATTATGCAAGGGCAGGCACAAATCATCAACCATGAGCATCCATTATATCAGAGCCACGGCGGCACACCTCAGAGTGATTTATCTATCTTATAAAAATGTCAAAATTGTTTTTTTAGGGGTAAAAGTGCAGGTGTGCAGTCGCGTGCGCTGATATACGCACGGTCATGTGATGGTGGGCAGCCAATAAATAATCAGCAGTTTTCCTACATTTTATATATAAATACACACACACACACACACACACACACACTCTGGAAGAGCACATTTTGTTTCATATAGGTAATGGCCGCCTCCATACACAATCTTGGAAATCTGTGTTTACCCATTCCATATGCCTTAAGCCAATAATTTATTATCCTTTGTGTGATCAGACATTCTGTAGGTACCTGACCCAGTTTGGCACTAACTAAGGCAGACTGTGTACCATTTGGGAGATCTAATACTTTCTTATAAAACCTACTCAGAAAGAGACAATATTTGTCTTTTCCTGGACCCCCATATCTCAGCCCCATATAATAGCGGACTCCCGATTTTGGCATTTATTACAGCTACATTTCCTTTAACTGATTTACCCCCATATTTATAAGAAAACATGTTCATTATTGGAATGAACTTAACTTTACTTTCCAGTTCTTTAATACGTTTTCTCTAAGTTCCTTCCGGAGTAAAGATTATACCTAAATAACAAAATTCCCTTACCACCTCTAATTTATGTTTATTCATTATATATTGATATTTTTTGTTGTTCGCCAAATGCCAGCACTTTAGGTTTTTTTGTTTGTTTTTTTTTATATATAATTTACCTGTAAATCTGCATTATTGCATTCTTGTTGAAATTTTTCCAGCATGCTTTTCATTCCTAAAAAACGCTGAAAACAGGGCAAGAGGTGATAAGGGAATTTTGTTATTTAGGTATAAATTTTACTCAGGAAGGAACTTGGAGAAAACATATTAAAGAACTGGAAAGTAAAGCTAAGAAGTTCATTCCGATATCGGAATATGGATGTTTTAAACTGATTTTCTGCTAATGACATGGATATTGTAGTCTGAAAACGTTTTATCATGCAATTTGTAGGATACGTTTTTGGTAACTGTTTTTGTTATTCGTGGGACACATCTGTAAATGGAATTCAGTTTTCCAATATGCTTTCCCATTAAGTAATAAAAACAGAGTTCACTCTGAGGAGGGAAAGGTGAGCAGCAGGGTGTCTCAGGGATCCAAGCTGGGACTCGTCCTCTTTAATGCCTTTTAAGTGACACTGCAGAGGAGCTGGAAGGGAAAATCTGCCTATCTGCAGATGATACCAAATCTGCAGCAGAATGGACACTGGGGGGGGGGGTGGAAAGGATGAGCAGAGACCTGAGAAAACTCTAGGAGTGGTCAAGGGTATGGCACCTGGATTTCAATGCGAAAAAGTGCAAAATAATGCACTTGGGGCATTGAAACACAGAGGCGGAGTATAAAATGGGTGAAGTGGTACTGATGACCACCAAGCAGGAAAGAGACCTAAGGTAGTCGTATCAGATGACCAGGTAGTGCGACAAGGCAGTCGGGAGGGTTAGTGGGATGTTAAGTACCTAGGGAGGCATATCACCAGCAAAGAGAGGGAGGTGGGGTTCCCCTGTATAGATCACTGGTAAGACCCCATCTTGAGTACTGTGTCCCATTCTAGAGACCACATTTCTGAAGGACAGCGTGGAGGTAATCCAGAGAAAGGCAACTAAAATGGTGCAGGGTTTGCACAAAAAGCCCTAACAGGAGAGACTAAAGAATCTCAATATGTACACCCTGGAAACCCGGAGGGAGAGGGGGGTATGACAGAGATCTTTACATCACTGGGTTAAATAAGGTATAGGAGGGAAGTGTTTTTCAGATGAAGCTGGAGGGGGTTAGATTCAGGAGAGATGTGAGGGAGTACTTCACAGAAAGAGTGATTGATTCCTGGAAAAGCCTTCCAGCGGAGGCTGTGGGGGCAAACACACTGATGTGGTTCATGAATACATGGGATAGGCATAAGGGAATCTTAGTGGAAAGGAAGAGGGGTGGAGGGTGAGAAAGAACCAACGATTGATTAGGGTCTGTGGTGATACTGTAGGTAGGGGAAAAGGGGCAGACTAGGTGGGCCAAGCAGTCCTTATTTGCCATCAAATTCTATGTTTCAGTGTTCTGAAAAGAAAAATATATTTCGTTTCTCAGTGAAATACACTGGGCTCATAAGTAGTTGGCAGTTTCAGACGATACAAATTTTTTTTTACTAGCAGTGTGTAAAGCAAAGGTGAAAACCCACTTGTTCCACTGCACTAAAACATTTTACTATAAAAGTAGAAAGCAATTACTAACATCAAAATGCAATACATAAAATACCAGCTATCTATTTATTAGAAGTAAACACTTGCTCTTCAAACAAGATTTGCCAGTGAGTAAATGGGGATAGAGACAGACCATAACAAACAGACACAGAATTTGCTGGCAGAAAAGGACCGTGTCGCCCACCCAGTCTGCCAAGATGGGCCCTGCCTAGTCCGACTCCACAGACCCTAAATGGTCTCCAGCGACCCTCCCTCCTCTGACCCCAGCTGGTCTCCAGCAACCCTCCCTCCTCCCGGCCTATTAATATTCCCCTAGGTCTACCCTAAGCATGCTTGAAGCCCTCTACTGTTCTCACCTCCGTCACTTCCGCTGGCAGTCTATTCCAGGCATCTAACACTCTTTCAGTGAAGTAGAACTTCCTCAGATTCTTCCTAAACCCAACCCCCCAGGATCCTGCGAGGTACTTGTAGGTCTCATGTCCCCTCCCATCCCCTCATTAACCCTTTCATGCCACTGGATGATGATTCCATTCTTGTTTATTAGATATCAAAGTTCGAGCTCGCTGTAGTGATCGACTGTGAGACTCAACGTAATGCTGGCAGGTGGGGGGTCCATTTCTTGCTATATCTACCCTCTCTTTTGTTCCATTTCTTGGTATATCTACTCTTTTTTAACAGATATGGTACTATTTCTTTGTGAGAACTGCTTCTATTTCATGGGTAATGTTAACTGTTTAGGACGCTACACGGTAGAGGTGGTGTTAAGGATTTAGTACGGTGTCCTCCTTCAAAACAGAGGCACACAGCACATCTAAACTGTACCCTAAAGCATGTGCTACTTTAGACCTTGCCGTGCTCCTACCTACTTTTTAATTTATTAGTTAAATAATTTCCACTATTTTGGGGAAGGGGATGGTGTGCACTGGGTTGCCTGTTTTAACCTATGTATACCACAACTGGCTGCACGCCAATGAGAAAAGCAGTTTAAAGTTTGTGAAAGCGCATGGGTTGAGCTGCTAATTAACATGCTAACATAGTAAAATGCCAACAGAATAGGCCTAATGGTCTCTCGAGTCTGCTCGATTTTCAGCAACCGCACTCAGGGCAGAGTTTGGTGTCCCCCCCTTCCCCCTTGGGTTATACTGTCCCCAGTCCCAGATGTTCTACCTAGGAGCAGACTAGGTGGGCCAAGCGGTCCTTATCTGCCGTCATAGTCTATGTTTCACCTGTATTGGGCCTGGTCAGATTTACCCTCCCCCTGTACAAGTCCCATCCCCTCTTGAACCCATCCATAGTCTCCACCTCTACCAGCTCCCTGGGCAGTGCATTCCATGGCTCCGCCACCCTTTCAGTAAAATAACATCTCCTTCTCTCCCATCAGAGCCTGCCCCCTTCCAGCTTACACCCGTGACCTCTTGTTGCCCTACCCTCCTTCCTTTGGAGCACCCTGACTGGGCCTCCTTTATTGATCCCTTTCATGTACTTAAAGACCTCTATTATGTCCCCCCGTCCCTCCTCTCCTCCAGGGTGTACATGTCGAGCTCCTTGAGCCTCTCCTCATAGGTCCTCTCCCCCAGGCCCCAGATCATTTTGGTTGCCCTCCTTTGGACCCTCTCTAGGAGCATAATGTCCCTCTTTAAATGTGGTCTCCAAAACTGTACACAATACTCGAGGTGTGGCCTAACCAAGCAGTTGTACAGTGGAAGGACCACTTCCACCTTTCTGGAGGCAATCCCCCTTGCGATGCATCCCAGCATCCTATCTGCCCTTGCCGCTGCCCTCCTACAGGTCTCTGAGTTGTTCATTTTGACATCTACTTCTACCACCCCCAGGTCCCTCTCACCCTCTGTGACTTGAATCATGTTTCCTCCCAGGGTATACCCCTGGCCTGGATTTCTGACTCCCAGGTACAGAACCTTGCACTTCCCGCATTGAATTTTAGTTTCCATCCCCCAAACTATCTTTCCAGAGCCTCAGGTCCTCCTGCAAGGCCACCCTCCCCTCCCCATCCACCATAGCACCCAACTTTGAGTCATCTGCAGAGAGACTCATCTCACTCCTGATCCCCCTCCTGATGTCTTAGATATAGGCGTTGAACAGGAGTGGCCTCAGCACTGACCCCTGGGGAACCCCACTAGTAACCCACCTTGGGGATGAGGCTAACCCTCCAACCACCACCTTCTGAGTACGGTCAGAGAGCCAATTTCCTACCATCTTAACTGTCTCCCTATGCCCATTTCCTTCAGCTTAGCCAGCAGGCCACTGTGGGGTACTGAATCAAATGCCTTGCTAAAGTCCAGAAAGAGGATGTCCACTGGCCTACTCTGGTCCAGGGCCCTCATCACCCAGTCATAGAACTCAACAAGGTTTGTCTGGCACGATCTTCCCATGACAAAGCCATGCTGCCTATCGTCCAAGTACCCAGTTTGCTCCAGTAACCCCACTAGCCTTTCCTTGACAATACCCTCAGTCACCTTGCTGACCACCGACGTCAGGCTAACAGGCCTAATTCTCGATTTGTTTTATGTTTGGGAGAAATATGGCTGCCTCCATTAGCTGACTCCCCACCGATCACCACTGCAATAGCCGAGGACTGCCCATCATTAAAACTGAGCCAGTCAGGTAGTGTACTGTATTTTAAAAAGGGATCCAACTCTGGCAGCTGCATTTTAGAACAGGGCCTCTGCCGATGGGCAGTCCACCTTGATGATTGGTGGCTAAGGTGATGTTTCGCATCGGAGCTCTGAAGTGAACATTAAGACGCCCACACCCCTTTGGCATGTAATATGTGAGTAGCAATACGAGGCAGAAAGCACATTTTAATAATTTAATGATTTGTCAGTTTTGAGGAGGAAGGGAAGGGTGTGTACTGGGTCTCTTGTTTTAACTTAGTGCTTAGGTATCCTGTTTTTTTTTTTTTTTTTTTTTTTACACTTTCCCTTTCCCCCATGAGTAATGATCAAGAAGGGGACTAATGACTATTCTATAAGAGTTGTACGTATAACTTGTCTTTACAACTATCTTTCTACATAATAGCAACTGTCAGTTTGTTTACTTGTAAAATAACTAAAAAATAAAAACATAACACACTGACTACCACTAACAATTTGTAACATTTTCCTGGCAGCTATTTTTGATTCTATTAAACCGTGAGCACTGCAGTGGCGCAGAGAACTAAAGTATTCACCCTACTAAACATTTCTGACTGAAAGCGAACTCTATTCTCACCAAGGTCTTTTATGAATATGTGTTTGCATTTTCCAGTAATTTGGTTACGTGGCCATCCATGACACATATGCTTGGCAGTACAATGCTAATTAAATATTTTCAATGAGACTGGAAGGAAATTTAAATATACTATGCAAAGAAAAAAATAAATATTTTAGACTAATTATAGCAGTATCCATGATATTAGGATTGTTTTTGCGTATTGTATCGAATGTTTTAAACTTTTCATCATCCTACTATAGTTCATCGAAGTACTGTAAAGTGGACGCGAGTTTAGAATGTGGAAAACAGAGGCCAAACATGCAGATGCTAGAATTTAATATGCAACAAAGTATCTTCAATCACTACTTATCGTATTTATAATTAAAAGCTACTGTGGTTCCTCTGTAAGGAAAAATTGTTCATGAATAATTTAACTGCATTATTGGGAATCAAATACTCCTCTTCTAAAAACCTTAAAGTGGACACTTTAATCAACTAAGCGATCCGTCTTCATTACATGATGCAGAAACTTACCGTCCAACAAAGCATCCTAAACACACTAAATCAAAATTACGACAGACTGCAGCAAGTCTTTAGAGCCTACAACTGTATTATGCTCTTGTACTTTGCCGTACTCTCTGCAATAAAAAACTGTTGCCTGCTCTTTACTTCCGTTTCCCTGTATTTTTACTCATTTGACTCTGCTCTGACCACAATCACGATAACATCCATCTTCTTGCATGGAGTTCAGCCAACAGAGAAACAGTAAAGTTGGTGATAAGTTTGGGGAGACCAGGACATAGGAATTTGACGCAGATAGGACCGTAGCCACGCAGTCTGCCATTTCCTACCTAATGGATAAGCTGCAGATCCTAGTTAGTTAACCAGCAGCTTACTTCTTCCTACCCCCACCCCCTAGAATTGCCTTATGACTGTCCTATGCATACTTGAATTCCACCACTGTTTTTGACTCCATAACCTCCTCCAGAAGGCTGTTCCATGCATCCACAACCCTCTCTGTGAAAAAAATACTTCCTTACATTACCTCTGAGCCGCCCCCCCTCTATTTTCAAATTGTGCCCCTTTGTTCTTGCACACCTCTTTTTTTGAAAGATGCTACCCTCTTGGACTTTGTCAATTCCCTTGAGGACTAAATACGACCATCCGCTTCTGACAACACAACGTTGAGCAATCTCAGATAAATGTAAACAAAAAAAAACTGTCAGACATAAAAAATAAAATCACCAACATAAAAATATATAAACTAATAAGTAATGTTTTAAAAATCTACAAAACCAATTCCAAAGCCCCAGGCACCCTGCCCTAGCCACACTAAGTGGCAAAACAAATTCTGAGCAGTCCCAATACCTAGGACCCCCCTCCCAGAGTCACATCAAAGAGTGGCAAAAATCCTTCGAATGCCTACCTTCTCCCCAAGCTGTACCAAGTAATGGAGTAACTATCAAGAGTGTTCGAACCCTGGGATGAGTTAGGCAGCAGGGCCCCCATATTGAGAGCAATTTCATGGCACAGTACAGACATGCGCGATACAGGCATATTCAGCAGACATCTGTGCACCGCGCAAACGTGACTGCGCAGCAGCGCAGCAAGAGGCCATACCGCGCACTAAAGGGGGAGTGTACACAGGGCTCTAGATAAGATTTTTTGGGATGAGTACCTGTACTCCTCATTTTAAAAGTGAGGTGAGTAAAACGAAATTCAGATGTGTACAAATGTCTTGCTAGAGTGGACTGAGGAGTACATTTATTAAAACAAATATGTAGGTTTTTTTTTCTAGATAAGAATTTCAGGCACCAACAATGCTCCAAATAATGGTGGCAGGTAGGAATTTACTCACCAGTTTTAAAACATAGTGAGTAAAACAAAAGTGGGATGCATACAAGTGCTGTAAATCTGGCAAAAAACTGTTCCTTTTGAATCACCAGTTATGTTATGAAGCACTATTCTTTGGTGTGTGGAGTATTTACAAAGGTTGGGTGAGTACTGGTACTCATTAAAAAATTTCTGAAGAGTATTTCCTAAAATTAGGTGAGTAAAATAGGCCAGTACACCCCTTATCTGGAGCCCTGAATGTACATAAATGTGCCGCGCAACTGCATATTGAACCAGACTGAGCCAACGGTGCATCACGCAACATGTGTGTGCAATCGCGCCAAGTTAGGTTCACTAAAGCCACCACAGTGTAGGCTCAGAAACTGCACTAGGAGAGGGGAAAGAGTGAGAGTGTGGAGTGTGTGTGTGTCACAGAGACACACACACACACACACACACACACACACATAGTGTGACAGACAGCAGGAGAGAGGGACACCCCCCAACACAACAGGCCCATGGCATGCTCGGGTGTGTGGAATGGCTGCAGGCATGGCCAACAAGGGGATACTGGGGGAACACCAGGACGGCCAGCACTGGGCCAGTCAGTGGTATACCTAGCTGAGACAGTACCATCCCTCCCTCACATATGAACTGCTGACAGACATGGGAGTGTGGGGCAGTACTGACCCAACAGGGCACACCCGAGACAGCTCTGGGGGCTGCACCATGTTGTGCTGCAGGCATGCAAACACAGACACCATGCCATGGTGGTAGTGTAACGGGTCACTGCGGCCATGTGCCTGCTTGCCACAGGTACCTGGCGGTGACAGTGAGATGTACCGGAATAGAAGGGCTGCCATGCAATAAACCACCATGTGGTGTGCAATGCCACAGGGAGACACCCTGGAGGTGCACATGTAGCCTACAGTCAGCTCACGGTCAACCAGCGCCACCAGTTAGAGTCCAGGGACTTGACCAGGGGCCAACTTGTGCGTGTGTGCAGCAATACAGCGGCACAGGTGTATGCAGGGTACATACGGTTCAGATGTGGGGGTGTACAGGGGCACAACAGGCCGACATGTGGCAGGGCATGCAGACATGCTAGTGTGGGGGGGCCCGCAGCATGGACAGTGTGCCAGAAGACCGAGGGCAGGGGCACAATGACAGCATGGACTGGGGTGGCTGGCCAAGGGACACCTGGGGATGGGCAGTGCACAGGTATGGCATGCGGCACACACAAGTGTGGGATCATCCCTAGTGAGATTCGGTCATCTCTGACTACCATGCAACATCTCTGGTGCTGTGGGAACACAGTAACAGGCTACTAACCTGTCAGCAGGGCTAGGGGCAGTATATGGCAGTTACAGCGCATACAGAGCGACACACAAGCAATGGGCAAAGGGCCTACCTTTCAGGATGCAGTACCTGGTGTACACCACACCGTCAAAGTGGTGCATCCCTGTTCATCTGCTCCTCCAGATGCAGATGAGGTGAATAGCTGCAGGTAATGAGATGCAAATATCCAGGGAAGGCACCAACTGTCTAATGAGCCCATCTGCGTATCGTGGCTGCACACTGCAGTGATCCATGCTGCACAATGCATGGCCCACCACGCATTACATCCTACTCTGTTGCTCTTGGCATGCCGCTTTGTGCGATCGCACAACCATGCAATATTCAGCTGGTTTTGCTCGACTGCATGTCCATGCACCACTGCTGAATATGGCCTTGTTTTTCAGCCACACATGTTCTTGCGCCAACGCATCTCTTTGTGCAGAGCATGTGTCTGGCTTTGAATATGTCCCCCCAAATCTACAAACCCCATGAAAGTTCTAATGCCTGGGACCCCCTCTAGAGACAAACTATGAAACTCAGAAATATTCCAATACCCAGGATCCTCTAAGCAAGCACACAACAAGTGGTGAATCCACTCAATAGTTGTCCTGATGTCTGGAACCCCCCTCCTTAATCCATCTGAGCGCCATATAAAACCCCCTCAGAAATCCTGCATCTCAGAATCCCGGTCCCAGAGCAACCAGAGGCGGCGCATTCACTCCCTAAGGATTTGCTGGCCACTATTCTGCTACATTCCTAGAGATGAGTGGTGACTGGGGTCTGGGGGTGATGGGCAGGGGCACTAACCCACCCTAGATTTTCATCACACACGGCACGTGGGGAGATCGGGGGAGAGGGGTGACCACCAGACTACCAGAAATATTGGACTATGGTTACTACGGGGTGACTAGGGGAAGAGGAGACCACTAGACTGCCAGGAACTCCTCCGTCTACTGCCCAGCATGGGCACTAGGGGGTAATCTGTGTGCAAGGAAACAAACCAATAATGGGGGGCATGCAGATGGCCCATTAGCACCTTGCAAGCCCAATAAGCTCATCCGCATGCTTGGGCTGAACATGGCCCACAGGAGCCCTGGCACTATCCTGTGCCAGGCAGCACTATCTTCTGTGGGCCATATGCAACCTTGGTCCATGTCGGTGCAGTGCATATCCACTCAAGGATGCACAGACATGGCCCAATATTCCGTCAGTTAACGCACTTGGGCACTGCGTGCCAACTGCTGAATATTGCTTAGAGCCAGTGGTGCACTATTTTAGGCACAGAGTAACAAGCTGCACTGTGCTTGCAGCCAGCTCGGAATATGGATGTGCGACAGGGTTGGCATAAAGCCCTGTTACATCCGTTATGCAGAGACAGTTAAAAGCAAGGATCTATTTTGTCCTCCCCTGGCCCGTCTCTGGCCTGTCTGAATGCGCAATCAAATTTTGTTGTGGCATCTAGGAATTGCCCACTCCCAAGGTACCGCAATCCCCCTTTATCTCCCTTCTTTCACTTGCTGTTTTTTATTCTTTCTTTTCTACTTTGTTTCTCTGTGGCTAAAATATATAATAATTGGTGGTTTTGGGGGCACTTTCTGTACAGCAACATGGCTAAGCGGAGAGCCCTGGTGACACAGCAAAGCACAAAGTGGTACAGGAAGGCTGAATGGAGCTGTTCTTCCTCTGCACCTGAAAACGGATGTTGGACGATCTGTTTAAGTAGAAAATGCTGACCAAAAAAAAAAAAAACTGAAAAAAACTTTAGCTCTGCCAAAAGTGACAGAGCACTGCTGCACGTGTCCTGCTACTCAGGAGGCAGAAAGTAGACTGGCAGGATCTGTGTGGAGAAGGAGAGGATGCTGGGCTACTTCGAATCAGTCTTCCTGCCTACCTGCTGACACAGGGAGATCCCAGCTGCAGTGAGGAGCCCTGCGACCAGCACAAGGAGGGTTAACTATTGCTTTCAAAATGTATACAATTATACTGTTGAAACGAATGCAGAAAGCTATTTGGGTTTCTTTAAAAATGACAATCTGTAATACAAGGGGTTAACCATGAGCTGTATTTTGACCTCCACAAGCTTGCAAAATTAACAGAAAACTAGCCCTGGGACAGGATGCCTTAATTGGTTCCACCTATTAAGAAGACCAATGTACTTTTCAGGCTGGTCACAACAAGGTCAATGAAAATAAAGTCATGTTCCATTTCGTCAAAAACAGAAGAAACTTAAAAATATAGGATGCAGAGGTTAAACTGCCTGGCAAACCCATCTTATAAAAAGAGAATATTGTTTTCTTTGGGTGTGAGACAGAGAGAAAGACTGAAATTTAAATTGGAGAGATTCGCGGATTAAGAACTTTGTTCGTTTGTACTGTGTCTTTGTGAAGTGCTATTCTGTACAATTTTATTTTTAATCGATTGTTGTTAATAGCAATTCTCCTGTTTACCTATGCATCCCGACCTGTGGCTCTATGACAGGGTGGCCGCACACTCCTGCTGACACAGATAAAATATTAGGGTAACGCATGGGTAATGCGGTTTCATTCACAGCACTAGTGTCATCTACACCACTGTTCTTACTGCTTTGCTACAACTTGACTGGGAGCAGCGGGAGCTGTTTATTCTTCCAGGATAGCGGACAGGATGAAAAAAGCAGCTGTTTAAAGAAAATGATGGACTATGAAGATCTGGACTCCCAAAAATTATGTTTACAGATTACAATATAAGCCTGCTTAGAAAAAGCACCGGTCACCTTTAAGACTCTTGCTCAGAGGATGGGGTTTAGGTGGCAAAAATGGACCATATTTTCATCCCTGCAGTCTCAATTTCCATCATGTACCTAATGTTTGTATAAACAGAAAAAAGAACCGGATCCCCAAAAAAACAGTAAAGGGAGCCCTTAAAGAAAATCTACAAGGCTGGATTCAGAGACTTCAGAAAGCAGTTACCCATCAACTCTGGGTGTATAACACACAATTAGCCCGTTTCCCCCGTGTTTTCCAAACCTTTTAATCCACAGTTTGGAACAGAGAAATAATTCACGGTTTAGGACACAAATGATTTCTCCACTTAGCTTCTTTGATCAGCACTGCAGTGAACCAACCAGACAGACTGGCACATGACCAGATTAACACCACTGCAGTACAGCTGAGGAGTTGAGGTCACGAGCAGTTTAAAAACTGCACCTCAAAAGCACAAAAAAAATACAAAACAAGAGACCATTTTGTGCTCAAAGGCCACCAGGGTAAAAAATTTTCTAGTTGGTAAACAGGCTTATAGTGTATAGTAGAGCACTGTTCTGTATAAAATTCCATCCCTTTTCAAAATGCTGTTGTACCACAGTTCAAAGGTCACTGAATGCGATTGTACCCTTCTGTGATACAATAGCATTCTGCAACCTCTAGAGACTTCACAAGTCAATTTCATTCTGAAAGCCAAGGAACTGCTGTGTGCACATGTCACATAATACTATACACTATAAAAAAAATACAGGATGAGCAACTTTATGTACAACCAGTGTGTTCTGCCACCTCAGGGTTCCGATTTCCGTGGACCTCTCAAGCTTTGCTCTCAAGGTCAGAGGGAATCGGAATCCCTCTGTGGCAGAACACACTGGTTGTGCATAGCTGCCCATCCAGTATTCTCTATATCACTGTAAAAAACTCACAGTGAAGAACTCACTGGTAACTCGATACCTCGTTAGTGTGGTGACATCATTAGGGTACTTGAGCTTCACTCTCATGCCTATGATGTCTCATGCCCAAGGACATATTGCTTTTATTTGTACTAAAATACCTCCAGTGTACACCAGTTTTTCAGTAGCTTTTGTTGCAAGCCAAATTGTGCATCTTAGTTGTGTTTTATACCAGAGCCCCCCCCCGGGATGCACAATACTTTTCCCCCGTCCGACCCCCAATGACCCAAACTCATTCCTGAACTAAGGTTGCTGGCACCACGACTGGTAGCTCTTCCGATGTGCTGACTCAAAAAAACAAGTCTTAAACCCACTGAGCACCTGCAGCCACTGCTGTGGATACAGATCCTCCCCCTACTCCTATGCAATGCCATTACATTACTATTTTTATTTTAACTTAAGTTTTTTTTTTTTTTGGCATATATAACAAACATTACAGCAACAACATACAACAGTCGCTGCTGACAGAAAGTAAAAAAAATTATACACTGAATCTGGATTGACAAAGAAATGATCAGTAAAATTAATGATACATAGGTCTTCATATTAAAGGATACATAAACAAGGGTTTCAGAATATGCCAAACAAAAACTCAGCACTGTAGTGTTAGAGACTTATCTACATAATGATGTGCTCCATTTGCCTCAGAAATGTGTTAATCCATTTTTGTTGTGTTTAAAGGTTTCCATTAAATGTAAAAAAATAAATAAATAAAAAATATCCCTGCTTCATATTCAAACATCGCGCTTCAGTAGCTGCCTAAAATAGCCGCTACGTGCTTATGCAATGTCAGTGGAGCGACAATGCTCCAGAGCAATAATATAGTCTGCATGAGGACCTTGGTAAAAACTATTGAAATAACATTAAAAAACGCTGTTCCTCCACCTCCTTTACCGTGCCGGTGTGAAAAGGTTGTCACACCTGCAAAGTAAAGGAGTTGGAGGAACAGCACTTTGTGAATGTTATTTCAATGTAAAAGGATAATGGATGGGTAACAGTGAACAACAACGCTGTGTTCACTTCGAGAGGTTGTCATGACAACCAAGTAAACCTCGAGAGCGAATCCTTAGAGGTTTACAGCTGTCATACAACCTCGAGAAATGACCACAGCGCTGTTGCCCATCCAATGTCTTTTATAATACAAGGGCAACAGTTATAAACACCAATCCCGAGTTCACCCTCACGCCCACCCTGTCCTGATCTGCCTCTCCTCAGCACTGCACAGCTGTTTTCAAATCCCAACCCACCCCCTAATAATCAAGCCCTTCTCCGTCCCTACTCACACAAACTGTATTTATTTTAAATAAGTAAATCAGTACAAACAAGAACGAGCCTCCTAGAAACCTAGCTACCTTGAAGTCCACAGTGACCCTCTGCGCCTTCCCTGGTGCGGCTCTGTGTTCTTCAGTGACAGCGGTAATCGGATGCCACAGAACTTTCTGAACGCCAGAGCTGCAATTGGAGACAGAAGCAATAGCGCAAGCTGGCGTTCTAACTTATTGTGCCATTGATGTGATGTACTCAAGATGGTACAGCAACACTCTGACATCAGATCGACGGTACAACAAGGTTAGGAATTTATCAAATTTGATACATAATAGCCCTCTCCCATACACTGTAGTTTATTACTAAGGTCCCAATGCAGACTGTATTATTGCTCCGGAGCAAGTCGCTCCACCGACGTCATAGCATAAGCACACAGCAGCCATTTTAGGCAGCTACTGAAGTGCTGTGTTTGAATATGAAGCAGGAGTTTGTTTACATTTCACGGAAATGTTTAAACGTAACAAAAATGGATTAACATTTCTGAGGCAAACTGAGCACATCATTGAGTAGGTACACCTCTAACCTACTGTGCTGTGTTCCGTTTCGCAAATTCTGAAACCCCCATTTGTGTGTCCTTTAAGCTGAATCTGTCATGTACAGGCAATTCAATGGGGGAGCTTGAACAACAGGTTACAGTCACAGGGTTGACGGGGATAAAGAGAGCTCTAGGTGGGGATGGGTGAGTAAGCAGTGGCACCAAATTATGAGACAAAGTCCGTACAAGAAGACAATGTATAATACCCTTTTCCACTAAATTTCAAATTTATCCAGGATATGGCTCAAATGGGGAGTGGTTTTCTCAAGTTTGCACATCCCTAACACTTATCTTGCTGGAGGTGAACAGAGGGAATAGTAGTACTTAGCCAGTTCCTACTGATTGCCGTCTAAGCCATAAGGAAGTATATATTCCAGTTTGCAGGTCGGTGGGGGCATGATGAATGAGAAGAAACATACGGTCTGTTAACTACACCTGTTGACAAAAGAGCTCAGACAATTCCTTTTTTTTTTTTTTTTTTTAAAACTATTGTTCCCTCCGGTCATGGCTCGTGGAACCTTCCCTCGGGCATCCTGTCCGTTTCCTGCCCGCCTGAGGCCCCTCCGGTCTGTGCCTCCTCTCTCCACCCCTCCCAGCAGCCAGCACTCCCAGTTTAACCCGCCCGGGGTTGGTCGCCCCTCCTCTTGGGCGCTCTTCCACGTCAGATCCTGGCTGCAGGTAAGGGCCCGGGTGGAGAACCTGGAAGACCAGTCAAACTGAGCCCGGCAGTGGGCATGGGGGACAGGTGCCATCACCTGTCCCATGAGCCGGTGTTTTCCCTGTTCTGCGCTCTCCCCCACCCATGGGTGGCACACACCCGACGCTCTGGTACATGGCAACACTGCCAGCGTTAGCCCCGCTAATTACGTGCTGCCCGTCTTGCTGCAGTGCCCCCAGTCTCCACCGCGGGCCACTGGCATGCCAGGTCATCCACACCCTGCTTCCCCGGGGAGGAGAGCACCACAAGGGCACTCATGCCCAACCCTCCCCTGCTGACCCCTCGGCACCCTGAGTTTGCTCCTAAACACAGGTCACCAGCGTAGCGTGTGGTGTGGTGTCCGGCGCCTCAACCCTCATGCCACCCGGCCGGCCCAACAATTCCTTGTTAAGAGCTGGAAAAAGGACTGTAGTGCAAGGCAGCCCCAAAAGGTGTGGCCATGAGTGGTAGGAGATACCCCACAGTTTCTCCAATAAGACGTCCCCCTTTCCCAGACACATTTTTGCTGGATTACTGGAGTCCTGAAAACCTGATAAAGTTCTTCCAAGGAAATTCTTTCCATGCATGAAAGGCAGCAACAGTGTGCAGACTAGAAAGATCCTTGTCTGTGATGACTGAAAGGTCCACTTCCCAAAACCTTTTAACTGAATTCGCTGACTCTGCATTTACTGTGCCAAGGCATTATACAATGTCGAAATCGTGAGAGAGTTGGAGGGACCCTTCCAATGCCGATTTAATAGGTATTACCAAACTTAAGAATCAAAGCCAGCTTCCAAGGGGTTACAAACAGTGGTTTAATAAAAATTAACTTATTGAAAATAATGAAGCTGGTCTTGAGGTCTAAGGCAATACTTGGCTTGTATCTCTGCAAATGGAAGATTTTACCATCCAGGAGAAAGTGGCTGACTAAACTGATCCTTAAACTTTGCTAGTGTCAGAAAGCATTGTCTATAGCTGCAGGTGGAATGAACGTTAGCTAGATACGGTAGTAAATATAACAAGAAACTAAGTCGCTCAAGTTTGAGGATTACATAAGAGCAACCTCTATGCCTTTAACACTGATGTCATGTATGGGTTAGTAGTTACAGTAGACGGGGGAGAAGGATATGTCAGAAGAAATTGATTAAAATATAACATATCCTCCTCTCTCAGTTCTTTAGACTTCCAATGGGCCCTTTATTCAGCGGAAAGTCAATACATTACAGCACACAGGTACATGGAGGCCAAGCCCCTCCATATGTTTTGAAAGCTGCAATGATGTAAACCTAATACAGGTTTTTTCTCCCCGTCCCAAATGTAATGTGAAATAAGTTTATTAAACTCTCTAAAATGAGTCAGAGGAGGGTTCTCTAGTAAGGTCTGAGCAAAACAGAGCACCATGGTCAGAACATTCATTTGAAGAGTGCCTATACACTGCATTAATGAAAGAAGCAAATTCTTCCACATCAGCATGTCCACCGAAATGTTTTAGTTAATGGTCCACAATTTAAAGGAACCAGTTGTGCAGGATCCACTGCAAGCTGAACCTCCAAATACTTCAAAGAAGGGAGGTCCCAGTGAAACGTGAACTGGGTCCAGGTGGCAGGGGAACGAGACAGCACAGCATTAAAAGCTGAGTGTGCGACGGTAGGCGGGTGGGTGAGCTGGCTGCCGGGGAAGAGATGCGTTTCATGACTTAATTTTGCAAAGACAACAACAGACAGATTACGAAGGAAGAAAAAAAAAAAGAAACACTGCCACTGAACGGGACAGGTGGGTTTCTATTAACATCGGGACATAACCACTAGACCACCGGGTATGGCTGTACAGTACTGCACTCAGGTTTGGAAAGCCATTTACATCAAAAGTATGATCTCTGCAGTACTAGGTTGACAAAATGAACAAAACCATAGAATAACATGTGTACTGATCAAACTAATACACATATTTAAGTCTTGGTTTTGATCATTTTTTGTAAAATATTGCAAAGGAAATGTAAATGAAGACAACCGATTAGCACTACAGAGAGCCAATATAGCCTTCTGCCACTGGCTCCGACGTCATTATGTTGCACGTCTGACAGCAATTTCAGGGACAGCAATTTCAGGGACTACACGGAGTGGGTTTTTGTCCCGGGGGGTGAGTTGGGGGGAATAGAGGAGAGTGGGGACTGAGCCTTGACGGCTGCAAAAAAGCATAGTAAATTTAAAAAAAAAAAAAAAAAAAAAAAGGGGGGGGGCAAATTCTGATGTTTACATTTGTTAAATGCTATGAAACTGCATTTATGTTAATTATATAAATGCAGTTTTAGCATCAGTATAAACAGCAGTTTTCACTTTACCTCTCTATGAAGTCAGATTTTCTAAGTCTCTTTTCAAAATAGGTCGTTTAGTTGTCCTCTCACTCATGGTCTTGGACACTTCCATTGCACTAAATGGGTACACCCTTTTTAGGCTAGACAGGGCTGGGAAAAGGGGAGGTGGGTGTGCTGTCTACATCAAAGATCACAGGTGCCTGTGGAGGAGTTGTGGGATAACAGATGGACCAGACAGAGAACTTCAGGTTCAACACACAATCTCTGTGTGGTTGTTATTTAAACCTCATGGGATAACCTTAAGCAATGGCATATCCCTTCTTCAATGTATCAGTTTGCAGCAACGGACTATGCATGCCCTTCCTCTGCAATTAGCACCTACTGACCCACTGATCTAGCTCTGTAGTGAAAACTAGGGTTACCCCAAAGAGCACTGGCAATAAAGCCAAGTTTTCAAAGAAACACATCATCACACATACCCCCATAATGCAAAGCATCATGGGATGCATAAGCAAATTATAATTAAATTTTAGGCTGGTTCAGCTTAAAGCAGGAATGCATGGTGTCAAAGGGCCTCTCAAACAATCAGTAATTTACATGCATTTAAATAACACAATGGGAGTTTCCCAATCTCTACCTCGGTAATTTCATTTTTATAATACAGTCACCTTGTAACTTTTTACTTTTATCAAAAACACCTAGTGCCATGGTATTTTCAACATTTACATGTTTCATACACATAAGGCATATACATCAAGGTATTTGATGACATAGTGATATTGCATACTAAATCCAACAAGGAACACAGCCTGTTTTACATCAGCTCGGTCGTCACCACAATAACCTCCTTCTACAAGGACCTGAGAGGGAAAAGGAAAATTAAAGAGGACACTGTAGCATAGTCAAGAAAGGGGAAGGGGTGCCCATAAATGGCTAACCCTATGGACTAGAAATTGTAAAGGATAGATTAAGCTAAGAAATAGAAGAACTGTTGCAACAGATTTAAGAAAAGGTCATGCTAGGTTTTCAAGGCAAATCGTTAACTACAGCCTCAATTTACATTCTCCCCCGAGATCAATCAACTGGTTTCCGCAAAACTGTAGAGTTCATTAAAGGCCTTAAGTAAAACTGGGTGGTGATAGTCCTAGAGGAGTTATATTAAACTAGGTATCCCCTGAGGTCGCCAAATACAAAGATGCCCTGTCCTGTACCAACCTCTTACAAATGGTTGACTCATCTACCGGGTTTAACTACCGTACAGGCTCCAGCTCCCTACTTGACTGGGTCATCACGAACCGGCCAGACAGTATATGCCGACTCACTTAGTGATCACTCCCCTATCACTTGCCTCTTGGCCAATAAGACTGCTAAGCCTCCCCCTAAAATCATTTTGAGTCATATCCTCAAACAAGGGGCAGCTGGACTCACTCAAGACTTACCTAAGGCACACTGACTGGGCCCCACTATACTCCGCTTTAGGCACTGACCAGGCATTAGGTTATTTTATTGCTAAGTTTAATGATGCCTGCAATATCTATGCACTGATTAGAAGAAGAATCATCATCAACATTTATATAGCACTTTTCATATACAGTATCCCAAAGCGCTTTCCAAGCAAGGCTAGACTGGTAGTGAAGTGACTGAATCTGTGGTGGCAGCCATATCGCACATCATCACCCACACACAGCCTGGATAATTGCATGAACCGGTTTATGGGAAGGGGAATGTTGGTCAGGACACCGGGAATGTTCCCTGCTCTTTACGAAGAGTACCCTAGGTTCTTTTACTTCCACCTGGACACCCACCAGGACAACACCAGGATGGGCAGAAGGGACCTCGGTTTAACGTCTCATCCGAAGGACGGCACACACCAGCAGTACAGCACCCCCGAATACTGCACTCGGATGCCAGCGATTTTTAGGTGCAAGTCCATCCTGGTGTGGGACGAGAACCCACAACCTTCTGGTCCAGAGGCGGATGTGCCACCAACTAAGCCAAGCGTAGAATTAAAGGAATTCATCACTCATGCATCACCACTACACTTCTGCAACTTTTGCTCACCAGAGACCATGTCTGGCACAGAGCCAATGACACTGGCGCAAAAAGACAGACATGCAAAAGTACAGATCTGAAAGAAACATCTGCACCCAAAAAATCCCAACATTTTAAAGACTACCTCACTCATTCTTGGGGTGACGTCAGAAGATTCTGGGAAAATATTAAGGATCCTAGTGGCAAAATTAGCAAAGTCTCACCTTCCATGCTGCTTGTGAATGGTAAGATCACTCAGGACCCCAACATTATTGCCAATACCTTTAAAGGAAAACTACACCCAAAACTTGAAAAAATATATGTTGTGCAGAGTGTTTTAATTTGTATGTGAAGTTCTAGTGTTTCCTTCCCTCTGACTGGTATTAGGAGTTTTTCCCAAATTAGCTTGCTAGCTTTATACTAGTTTTACGACCCCTGGGGATCTTCATACCTGATAGTGTAATTGCATTTCTTGTTCCCACAGTACATCTTGTCTCACGTGACTGTGATGTAAGAGACCCAACATTCAGCACACACATGCCAAACAAACTAAATATCTTGGAAGCTTTACAAGCTGCACAAAAATTACCAGCAGCAAAGTTTTTCAGGACAGTAAAACATTTAGGATGAGGGTGGTCACCAAGCTGAATTCTACAGATTTTAAAATATAGCCATCTCTATTGTTGTGAACTGATTGTAATGCAATGCTTTCTGCTGGATTTATGGGCTCTGCTACATCACAATTACATGAAATAAGGTGCATTGTAGGACAAAGAAATGCAATAAACCTATTTGATATGGAGATCTCCAGGGGTCGAAAAACTACCCTAAAGCTAGCAGGCTAATTTAGGAAAAACTAATACCAGTCAGAGGGAAGGAAACACTAGAACTTCACATACAAATTAAAAACACCCTGCACAGCATATATTTTTTCAAGTTTTGGGTGTAGTTTTTCAATGATGCTTGTACAGACCACAGCAGCATACTGTCTACTGATCCCCCCGAATCCTCTGTTGAAAGTGCACAGGCCCATGACCACACACACACACACACACACACACCCACACACACACACACACACACACACACACACACACACAGAGTCTCTCGCTCTCCCCCACCTCAAAGCAGTCACCGTTTCAAAAGCTAGGAAGTACCTTTCTCATGTGCTAGGCAAAGCCAGACATAACAGAGACTCCCTGGATCTTAAGTTGCTTGCTGTCTCCTGTGCTGTACTGCAGGAAGACACAGAGAGAATGTAAGTAATGAAAAAGAATTGAAACACAGAGCCTTGCACTCTGTTGTATTCTGTGTAAACTGCGTTGAGTTTGCAAGAAGCCAAAAACAAAACATTCTTTCCTAGGTGAAGCAGAGGTGTGTAAAGGTCAGATGAGTCAGCCTGTCTGTGTTCATTTAGGAAGAGTCAACCTACATGCGTTTACTTGGAGAACTGCGAGTCAGACAGCTCACATGGTGCTGACATCATCAGTAGGCAGGTATAAAAAGTCCACCTTGTGAGGTGCAAGTCAGATGAGTCAGTCAGTAGAGACCCGACGGCTCATAGTACATGCAAGTTTTCAAGTGCTAGGAGTCTATTTGGCTGGAACGAAGCCTGGCAGTTGTGCACTGTTTTTGCAGAACTGAAGGACTAATCACCTATTTCCTTTCTGGGTGTTTATTCTTTTATTTTGGAAAATAAATACCGAAAAGTGCATTCTACACCTTTTATCAGAGTCTGTGCATCTGTATCACCCACTAACCTTCACAGAAAGTCATCTCAGCAATAGGTCACAGCGAGTAAAACCTGATGGTACACTTTCCAATAGTCAGGAGGTACTCAGGTGTCCCCTAGAGTTCAATTCTTGGCCTGCTCCTATTCAGCCTTTTTATTAATAAACTCCTCTCCGTCTGCAAAGAATGAATCCTTCTCTACACAGATGATGCTGTCATCTTTTCTAAAAACGCTAACCCACACCAATTGGAGTCCCATCTACGGTGGGATTTCGCCGCAGTGCAAGTTTGGTTCAGATACAAGCTCCTAATGAACTATAAAAAAAAAAAAAAAAACACACTAAAATCAATGTTGTAAACCTCCACAAGTAGTATAACAACTTCCAGCTCACAATCCACAATAACCTTCTTACCCCTATAGAGCAAGCCCAAACTTCCAAATATCGTGGTGTCATCCTGGATAGCACTATTTCCTTTGCTCAGCATACTGAACAAATTGTAAAGGTAGTTAAACCCCAGACTTGGCCTACTCTACAGGAACAGACACTGCCTATCCCAAGATGCCACATCTCTTGCCATAGAAAGCTCCATACTGTCCATCATTGACTATAGTTTAGTGGTATATGGTGCTGCTTCATACTCTACTCCAAAAGGGTTTCCGTAGCTCTGAATAAATCATGCCGACTGCTCCTTGGTGTTAACTGCCTTACCCACACCTGTGACCTTTATGCGAAATCTAACTGGCTAAACCTTCAAGGCAGAGTACAATACCAAGTATGCCTACTCGAGTGGGGGGGGGGGAGGATACCTGTCTTGGACTTTCCCCACAAGCCATCCAAAAGCTCCTCGTTACAGCCTTCAACCCCTGCTGCACAAGGAACGTTTCCAGGCAATCTCATACTGTCCCCTTGTTTCACACCTTGCAGACGCAAAGGACATTTGTGTACCATGCCCCACTTTGGCTTAATGAACTTCCCCCGGACATATCCAATGAGCCTAAGCTGTGGTCTTTCAAAAAGAAAACTCCAACACCTCACCTATTGAAGCAACTGTGATTGTTGGCCAAACCGAGTACCTGTGACCACCTATCCTGTTTCCCTCTCTTCCCTCCTCCCCCCATTGGTGTGTCTCATCTTTTCCCCCACCTAATCTCCTCCCTGCTCGCACTTTCTTATCTACTCCTTGATGCACTTATCTCCTTCCCTACATCTCTCGCTCTTCATCGCTCCCAATTCTTTGACAATGAAATGTTATTCTGCTTAGTAGTCCCAAGTACGCAGCCCTAGTCTCACATTGTACACAATCCTATATTCTGTTTTCCTCTGTTTAAGATCATCATTGTACTTGTATGTTTATCTACATTTTCTGAAATTCATATATTGTCATGCGTTTCTATTTTTTTTTTTTTTTAACTACTGATAGGGAACTTTGTAAACGAGCTTCCAGGTCAAAAGGAGTTTTCCTAGACTTCCAGTTCCACCACGGACAGCTAGGCAGCACTACCATCAGTCTCCCTCCCTCGCTAAAAAGTAGAAAACCTCATCAAAAGACTTCAGCTGGGAAAAAAACTATAAAAAATATCTAAGGAGGCACATAAGAAGGTCAGAGGAGGGAATCAAAGGGCTAAAATGATGCCAAAGCCTCAGGATGCAGACCAATCCATTTCTGAACAAAAGCCTAGAAGCCACAGCCGCTCACTCAGTAGCCCACCAATGCTCCGATTACGACACGGACGGGGAAAACGATAGGCTTTCTCGGTCACGGTTCGAAACGATACTGCGGGAAATTCGAACCTCAAGAAAAGAAACAAAACAAGAGATATAAACTCTCGAGGAAACTGAACAGAGGATCTCGAACATCGAGGACACCTCGACTTACCTCGACCAGGCCATCAGGACCACTAATGCAACAGTCGATTGCCCTACAAGCCAAAACCATTGATCTTGAAAGCAGATCACACTGTAACAACTTACGGCTTTATGGGCTAGCTGAGGGTGCTGAGACTACCCCCCAAAGATGGCGTTCCTTGAAAACTTACTACGGGATGTGTTGGATCTTCCTCCGAACTACAAAATAAAAATCGAGCAGGCCCACCGATCACTGGTACAGAAACCCCGGGACCCGAAAGCTTGGCCACACTTAATTATATTCATGATGGGCAGCTATCAAACAAAGGAGGATCTACTGCATAGGGCATGGTCAAAGATAGATATCACATACCTGGCCTCTAAGCTCACACTAGACCATGACTATCCAGCCGAAATCAAACGGGCTCGCCAGCAATATACCCCGATCCTCCGCTTATTAAGAGATAAAGGAATCCGGTTCCAGATGCCATTTCCTGCTAAATTACGGGTCTTCTGGCCTGAGGGCACACAGCTATATCTGACCCCATATACTGCGGCAGAAGCACTGAAACAGAGAGGGATCCAGCTATCAAGCGAAGACATGGAACGACTCTCCAAAAGAAAGGCCACCGCATCGAGCTGGTTTCAGGTGGCAACACATCAAAGAGGAACTTCCCCGATGAGAGTCCTGCGAGAAGCTTACGACTATGGCAAAACACACCTCTGCGGGATCAGATAAAACGGGACCTGTAACGGACGGCTGATTGAAGGTGCTACATTAGGACTTTTTGTTTACATCTGTGATCCTTAGCTCAGCTTAGCGGTCTTTCGTAGAAGGACATGGCAGTGCATATGTTCTCCCCGCGGATCAAGAACGGTGCAGCCCACCCTGCAATGGACTATTATACATGATGGACTGGATAAGTACAATTTTATTTTGTCTGACACAGAATAGTGCTGTGAAATATATTTCCCTTATAAGAATATAACAAAGTGAGAATTTAGGGAAAGATAGAGTGGCTCATAAGTAATAGGTTAAATATGGAATTCACCAGGGGGGAGGGGGTCACCTTGCCTGGCTTAAATAAAAGATTGCAACAGATATCGCTTGGTAATGTGGAGACAGAGGAACCACACACTTGTTTAGGTAAGGGTAAATAATATAGTAAAGCTAGAGGGCCTAAACATTCTCTTCTTAACAGAACCTCCACATTAGAAACATAGAAGTTGACAGCAGATAAGGACCGCAAGGCCCATCCAGTCTGCCCATTTCTTTTTCTACCTTATAAATGTGCCATCGGCCTTTGCTCTATCAGTGGCCTATCTATTCATACTCATTTGTATTGCTCCCTTATGCCTATCCCATGCCTGTTTGAAGCCCTGCACTGTATTCATAGCCACCACTTCTTGAGGTATGCCATTCCATGCATCCACCACCCTTTCTGTGAAAAAGAATTTCCTCACATTCCCCCTTAATCGGCCCCCCTCTAATCTCATGCTGTGTCCTCTTGTCCTGCTATTTTTCTTATATTTAAACATGTTAGACTCTTTCACCTTGTTAATGCCCTTAAGGTGTTTGAATGCCTCGATCATATCACCTCTCTCCCTCCTTTGCTCAAGGGCATACATATTGAGCTCTGTCAATCTGTCCTCATATGTCTTCTGATGCAGTCCCTGCACCATTTTGGTTGCCCTTCTCTGGACTGCCTCAATTTGGTTAATGTCCTTGTGAAGGTGTGGCCTCCAATACTGCATGCAGTACTCCAGATGGGGCCTAACCAGTGTCTTGTAAAGAGGGATTATTACCTCCCTCTTACGACTTGTGATACCCCTACTAATACACCCTAACACCCCCCCTTCCTACCTACTGCTTTAGAGGTCTGCTTGGATGATTTCAGGTCATCAGTGATGATGATGCCCAAGTCTCTTTCTTCCTTTGTGACTGCTAGCAACTCCCCTCCCAGCCTATAGGTGGCTTCAGGGTTTCTCTTCCCTATGTGCATGATCTTGCACTTCTTTGCATTAAATCCCAGTTGCCACTCTTCTGACCATTTTGTTAGTTTATCCAGATCTCTTCTCATTCTGCCCACCCCATCTGGATCATCTACTCTGTTGCAGATCTTGGTGTCATCTGCAAACAGACAAGCCTTACCCTCCAGTCCATCTGCAAGGTCACTAATGGAGATGTTGAAGAGGACTGGCCCCAGGACTGATCTAAGGTACCCCTTGTGACTTGCATCTCTTCTGACTGTATACCATTTACCACCCTCTCTGTTTTCTGCCCGTCAACCAGTTTACCACCCAGTTGACCAACTTCTGACCACCCTGAGCCTACCCAGCTTATTTATCAATCTTCTATGTGGAACAGTGTAGAAAGCTTTGCTGAAGTCAAGGTAGGCGACATCAACTGCCCCCTTGGTCCACCACTCTGGTTACCAGTCAAAGAAATCTATGAGATTAGTTTGACAGGACCTTCCTTTATAAACCATGCTGTCTTGGATCCTGTGCCCCTATGGATTCCAGGTGTTGCACTATCCTTTCCTTAAGGAGTGCCTCCATATTCTTGCCCACTACTGAGGTAAGACCGACTGGTCTGTAGTTCCCTGCCTCCTCCCTGCTACCACTCTTGTGGAGCGGGATCATACGAGCCCTTCTCCAGTCTTCTGGGACCTCTCCTGTGCTCAGAGACTCACTAAACAGTTCTGCTAATGGCTCTGCTAGTTCCACCTTTAGCTCCTTAATTCTCATTGATTGAGGAAAGTTCCGGACACGAATGAAACATGGCAGTGGGGTTAATTTGGGGAGAAGGGTATCTTGACAGTCCCAGAGTGGGTAAGTGAACAGGTCCCCTACATTTTCACTCTGATTGTGGACTTGGACCTCAATTCAAACACAGATAGGGGAAATACAGACAGACAACATGGGTTAACTTATTCCTTAGGAGTTTAAAAGTAAAAAGATGGGGTGATAAAAATGTCCAGTCTTTTCTAGATAGGGTTGGAAACCTCATACGAGACCAGGGGTAAATGAGCAAAAGGGAGAAACATTCAGAATGTATGCGGGGGGGGGGGGAGATACTCTAGCTCTAAGAGACTATTAATATTGATTAGTAGCCCACAGGCAGCCATGGAGATAAAGCCTCTTCTTCTGAGGGCTTTCTCGGGAAGAGTCCCCACAGAAACAAGGATACCACTTCTCACAGCTGTCCTCTTAACCAATTTACGGGGACAGACATAGGGACCCACAGTGGTGGGTTCCCAACCTTGGAAGTAACAAAAACTTCATAGAGTTTAACACAGTTGATTATCAGAATTTTTTTTTTTGTTCTTTCACTGTTGGTTCCGACTGTTAGTTACATCAGAGTTCGATGTGGTTGAAAATGTTAATGCACAGAATACAAATGAATCTGAATGTCTACAATGATCCTCAGGTAGATAAGTATCTAACTGATCTAGCAGGAAGAGAAAACCCAGATGATGGGAAACAGAGGGGAATTAAGAGCTACCCAAATGGATAAAGCAACAGTAACATGCTCATTTAATATAAATGGGCTCATGAATCCTGTAAAGAGAAGCAAGGTATTGACAACATTAAAGAAGGCAACCCCGGATTTCATTATGCTCCAGAAGATGCATATTTCCCCTCAGGAACACTTTAATTAGGGAAACTGGGATTTAATCACGCAGTCAGTGCGTCTTATCAGGGAGGTAGACGATGAGGGGTCTCCATCCTGATATCTACTAAAACAGTATTTGACCCTATGGACAAACTGGTGGACAAGGAAGGGAGATGTGTGTTTCTGAAAGGACATTTTCAGGGAAGAATACCGACGTTGGCATCAATCTATGTGCCTTCGGGTTCACACTATACGACATATAAAGCCATTCTGTTCAGGCTGCAGGAGTGGGCAGAGGGACAGGTCATTATTGGGGGGGGGGGTTTAACATACTGCTGAACCCTCACTTAGATAGTACATCCCAGAGCAACATAACAGATAAAGCTACTTCTAAGAAACTGGTTAAATTGCTTGATGAGACAGGGTATGTAGATGTCTGGAGGCAAATGTATAAACATCAGAAAGATTTTACCTCCCCCCCCCCCCCACCTCATAAGACCTATTCAAGGCTTGACTACTTTTTCCTCCCGAGGGAAGCTACAGGACTGGTTAGAGATAGTTGGATTGGGGACACAATATTGTTGGATCATGCCCATATTTTCCTTCAGATGTCACTGGGTGATTTTCAAAAAAAAGACGTTTTGGAGGCAGGGGTGTCAGAAGTATAAAGTTGGGGGGGGGCGCTAATGCCCCACAGTCAAAATCCTAATAAAGCTAGGAGGGTCTGGGGGCTTGCTCCCCTGGAAAATTTTGAAAATTGTACCTTCAAATTGTGGCTTTTCCTGCATTTTAATGGAGAAATATATGTTTGAAAAGTCTGATTATCATGACATATATTTAATGGCACATGTGAAAAGATTTGGTTACTGGACCACTGAGGACAATGGAAAGAGAGACACCATTTCCCAGCAGATCTGCTGGGAAGGTTACAGGACCCCAGAGCTAATAAGAGACCAGTCAGACACCATTAGCCAAGCAGATCTGCTGGGAAGGTTACAGGACCCCAGATCAAATAAGAGACCAGCCAGACACCATTATCCCAGCAGATCTGCTGGGAAGGTTACAGGACCCCAGCTCAAATAAGAGACTAGCCAGACACCATTATCGCAGCAGCATTATCAGACAGGACTGAGCATTACAACATACAGCAGGTCTACTCTGAACATACTAGTATGAGGAGTGCCAACTTCTTCCAAGAATTGAAAAAAATAAAAAAATGGCTTTTAAAACAAAATAATCAGATTGATTAGCTTAGTTCATAGCCTGCTTGCCTACCCTAACCCTTGTTAACCCTGTACATTAGAAAAAACAAGGGGGTTAGGTTATTATACTTAGGCACTGTTGGCAGTGCTTTTTTATCTTACAGACAGTGCTAATAACCTTGCTTGCTAATACTGCCACCACACAAACCTCTGATGGTGAGGGCAAGGCAATGCAGAAAAAGATAGGTGATGTGATTTTTATTACAGTAAATTTTTGAACCGTAATCTGTCTGCTCTTCACCACACAACTTACAGTAATGAGGAAGGGAGAATAAGAAATGTTTTTATTAATACTGTTTTGGCACTCAAGAGTCACAGGCCGTCTGTGAGCAATCAAAACACAACACAACACAACACCCCCCCACCCCCGACTCTCTCTACAGACCAAAAAAAAAAATGAAGGTTAAAAATAAACATGAATACACTGCTCTTATTTAAGTAAGAATATGATTATAGTTTAATAACTTTTTAGTCAAGATTAAAAGAAAGATAGGATTGAAAATTGAATCTCTGCGGCTCACTTGAGTCGCTCCACTAACTGTGACACTACTGCTTACTGACTACACATAGCGGGAGTCATGTACCACGTGGGTGTTGGAGAAACACCACGTGTTTGTGCAATGATTGGCTTTGCAGCACTATACAAACTGGCTCAGGCTGCTGCTATGCTGCTGGCAGGCAGAGGCAGGTGTCAGTCAGAACAGAACCCCTCCCCTGCCTCCTCCTCTCTGTATCATTCATTCCCCGTCCTCTCTGGCCATTTTTGGTTTGTCCCCCGACCCCGACCCCCCCAGCCTCCACAAGGTGGCAGCCTGAGGCAGATGCCCTGCCCACACCACAGGTAGACTACAATTGAAGAAACCCACCCGGAGCCCCCCCACCACCACCACCACCATCGAGAGCGAGTGCTCATTCACAGTATAGTCCCGACTCCCCCAATGTCCCTGTGTCGGACCGTCGGTATCCCTACTCCTTCCCATGCCATCCCACTCACAGTACCTGTGCCAGACTAGCTCCCCGACTCCAGTCCCTCTGTATCAGTGTCTCTGGTCTAAATTCGGAATCTGGTCACCACCATAAGTCACGGTGGCATGGCAATGCATCACATGGTGGCACATTCTTCTGTTGCTGCGAGGAGCTGAGCCGACTGACTTGCAGCAAATAAATCTGGCACGTTCACACAAACAGATTGTCTGGCGCTGGCTCTTAGGCCTTTCATTTTTTTCCTTTGGACTTCAGGAGCTCTGAAAGCACTGGCAAAGTCCAAAGGAGAAAAACGGAAGTGCACTCCACTTGGAGTGGCGGTGCTATGAAGCGAACAGGAATTAATGAAAGGAAACGAACAGCAGGCTACAGGCTAGGCTATTAAAATAAGTGGCACAAAGTACCAAAATGTTAATTCCAGCAAAAATGAATTGGAGGGGGGGGCTTTAACTTACATTGGGGGGGGCTTTAGCCTCCCCAAAATCAATGTGATGACGCCACTGTTTGGAGGCTAAACACATCCCTCCTGCAGGACCCTGAAGTCAAACAACAAATGGCAGACACCATTAGGTAAGACATAAGGGAGAACATTTCCCCTGAGGTAACAACAGCATTGCTCTGGGATCTACTAAAGCAATACTTAGGGGAGAAACTAATTGTTTTTTCTTATGTGCAGCAATCACAAAGGGAAAAGAGGACAGAGACCTTGTAGGCAGAGATAGCTAAATTAGAAGCTCAACTGAAGGACAGGGTTTTAAAAAACTACTCGCCCTAAAGAAAGAGCTGAACGAGATTTTAAACTATTATGTGGAACAGAAACTTCTTTTTCTAAAGCAGCAGTACTATGAGGGGGGTCCTAGAGCCTCACAGCTGTTAGCTTCTAAGCTACGAATACAGAGGGCCAAGGCACATATTTCTATAATAACACACCCACAGATCCACACAACTACTACAGAAGACCATAAGAGATAGTGGAAGCCTTTAAGACATATTATGCGGAATTATACTCTGTACCCCCTCCCCCAGGTAATGGGCTGCAGGAGCAATACCTTTCAGGTATTTCTCTACCTAAGATTCCCCCTAAAATAGGACAACAACTAATAAAGACAATCACTATAGAGGAGCTGAAGGACGAAACAGCACGTCTGAAAACTAATAAATGTCCGGGGACCGATGGTTACCCCATGGAGATATATAAATACTTACAAGCTCAGCTTTCCCCTATTCTAATTAAGGTTTTCAATGAGATACTGACACTGGAGGGACGCCATCATGAATCATGGTCCCAAGCCATTATTTCAGTCATACCTAAAAGTGGAAAGGACCCGGAGTTATGCCCCTCCTACAGCCCCATTTCTATCCTCAACACAGATTACGAAATATTTATGGTTATATTGTCCCACAGACTGCAACAAATTTTACCTAAATTGATCAATTACAAATCAGACAGGTTTCATCCCTGGACGACAGGCCCAGGACAACCTGCGGCGAACCACCCACATCATTGATCACATAAATACATCTCGCCAACAGGCGGTCCTCCTCAGTATGGACGCCAAAAAGGCTTTTGACAAAGTCTCTTGGGCTTTTCTACGAGCAGTTCTGGTTAAGATTCGGGTTCCCAGATCAGTTTATTACCCTGATAATGAAACTATATGGGACACCGAAAGGTTTTATATGAACGAATGGCCATCATTTGTCTGCTTTTACCCTGGAACGAGGCACCAGACAGGGATGTCCACTTTCCCAGTTACTTATCGCCCTATATCTGGAACCCTTAGCCCAGGGGTTGGGAATAATCCAACTACTGTATAGAGAGTCCAACTGGGGAACACCACAATACACAAGCTAGCCCTCTATGCGGACGATATATTATTATATCTGACTAGCCCGGAGGAGTTGATACCGATGTTGTTCCGGCATCTTAACACCTTCTCTAACCCTTCTGGGTACACATTAAATACCACTAAGACAGAGGTACTAAAAATTCAAATTTTCAACCCTCTCCCATTCCGTGCAAACAATATCTCATGAAATGAGACCTACCCTTAATGCAGTACTTAGGGTTAGATCAGCCACCAAGTCAACACAGTTAGTAGAGCTGAACTATTCCCCTTTAATAAAACAGCTATCTATAGACATACAGAGGTGGTCATTGCTACCTTTAACACAACACACTAGAATACAGGCAATCAAAATGAATGTGCTACCCCGTTTTCTCTTTTCCAATGTGTACCAGCCCAGGTACCACACAGGCTAATACGAGTCTGGCAAAAAAAGATCTTAAACTATATATGGCTTAACAAGAGACTGAGAATCAGAAAACAAACTCTTCATCTTCCTGAGAAACAAGGAGGGCTTGCTGTTCCCCTGCTATTAGGATAGTGACCCAACCTAGGATAATACTCCTGTTACAACATCCAACTTATACAGCAAGATGGAAAGAAATAGATCTTAATACCACCTTGAGCCCCCCCCCCCCCCCCCCCCCCAAAAAAAATACAAGAACAGAGTACCACTTTAAATCCTAAAGAAGACTGGACACATACCCCATTTCTAGGCACTGAAATAGCCCTACAGGGTTACAGAACTGCCCTTTCAAGAGGTGCAACCAGGATATATATGTGTGTGGAAATATAAGTGGTGGACCATGAATGTAGAAAGGAATCCAGCAGCCAACAACCCCTGGTATAGGAGGCAAAAGCGCATGAAGTATAGAGCCCCATGGCAGCTACTCAGAGGAGACATGGTCATTTCCTTTGAGGAAGCACAGACCAGGTTTGGTTGGGGTCTGGGAGATTTAATATATTATTACCAGATCAGAGACTACATTGGGGTTAATTAAATAACTCAGTTAGGGGGTCTAAAGGTTTGTCAGCACCAGAAACGTTTGAAATAATCTGGGGTTCAGATAGAGGAGAGAAGGCAATATTGCTCCTATACCAAAACTACATCAGGGACCTACAATATTCAACTGACTATCTAAAAGTGAAATGGGAAGCTGAAGATGCCCTTTTGGATCCACATCTATCTACTCCTGCACTTTGCCAATACCCCCCTCCTATCTTCACCTCCCCTGCTGGCCCATGACAAATGCCACCCGGCTGCACTACCTCTATTTCTTATCTGCCTTCCACCTCTCCTCTCTCTGTCCCCCCCAACCTACCTCCCCCTTTCTCCCATCCACTTAGTCTCCCCAATTTCACCATCCTCCTTTCCCTTCCCCAAAGTTTCACCTTATTGTTCTTTTTTCATCTACAAGACTGTTTTTTTTTTGTTTTGTTTTTTTATTTTTATAAACTGTTATCTTTGCTTATGACTGTCTCAATTGTACCAATGACGTGGAACCTCAAAGGTATTTGTAACCCTAGAACAAACAAATAAAAAAAAATAAAAATACCAAAACTACATCAGGGACCTACAATATTCAACTATCTAAAAGTGAAATGGGAAGAGGACCTCAACATTAGAGTTAGTACTAATGACTGGAACAGAATTTGGCAAAACACTTGGCAAACCACTTCCTCCCAAGGTTGGAGTGAATTTGCCTGGAAAATGAGGGCCAGATATTTGAGTGCCGGCCCAGGTTACAAGTGGCAAGACAAGGTTCCTAGCCAATGTTGGAGGAATTGTGGGGAAGCATCTGTCACACATACACGTGTTCTGGAACTGCCCTAAACTCGAGAGATTCTGGCAAGACATAAATAGACAAGTTTGTACCCTGTTCACACTCGTGGATCCCCTGGGTCCAGAACGATTACTTTTAGGGATACACCCCACAGAGCTTAGGGGCAAGGAAACACAATACCTAAAGAACGTTATAACAGTGGCAGCTGGTAAGGCAGTCACCAAGAGACGGCTTACCCCTACTCCTCCATCCCTGGAAGACTGGACAGCGTTAAAGGAGAACATAAACCAGTATGAGAAGATCACATTTTCGATCAGACAGAACCTCCCCCAATACCAGAACAGGTGGACAAGATGGGACCTAGCAATGGGAGAAGGCTCGTACATGCTGCACCCAAATGTCTACAACATGGGTTGATGTGACCGGGGGGGGGAGACTTATAAAACACATGACCCCCCACAACAAAAGTGTAGTAATGGGGGAAAATAAAGAATACGAGTAAAGAGACAGAAAACAATATTAGAGAGAATAAAACTTTATTACATATGGAGGGAAGGGGAGGTTATAAAGTAAAATCTGGATATGTTGCATCCCTTCGCTGGTACTGGTCAGTGGTCATGTGTTTGAATACCATTGCTTCTGGAGTTTTCCTTCACTGCATCCTGTAATGAAACAGAATGAAGTATTATAGACAGCAGAGACTGGAAAGAGATAGATTTAATGATGGAAATCAAAAAAGGAAAAAGTAAAATATCCTGTGCTGATATTTACTGTTTTAAGAGGTAAAACTTACTGATTAAGTTTGTATTTTATCTTAAACCCCCCAAAAAGGGGAGATAGAATTTTTGTAATGGACTTTAAACATTAACAAGCTGACTTTTGGGATGTCTCAGTAAAGTTTGTATATTCTTTTTAGAGTATATAAGGGTATAGAATTTGAAGACAGTGGAAATTATAATTTGTTACGAATGTGCCGGCCCGGTGGCGCCAAAGGTTGAGGCGCTGGACACCACACCTCACGCCACGCCAGCGACCTGGGTTTAGGAACGAACTCGGGAGTCACCGGGGTCGGCGGGGGGAATCGAAAAAAGTATCCGAGGACTGCTCTCTCTTCCCAGGGGAGGGATGGGATACGCTTGCTCATGGAGCGACCACTGGCGGTGGCTGGGGTTCACCGACTGAGCAGCGCGGCGCATGGCAGGGGGAGGGCGAGGCTACGGCGCTACGTTGCCGTGCTAGGTGAGCTCCGAGGGGGTGGGAACAAAAACAAGAGAAATGCCTCCTATGTGCCGGTGAGATGACAGTGGCCCCGGTGGACTCTCCCACGTCCCAGATACCGGCCCAGACGTGCCCATGAACTCCCTCCAGAGGACCCGACGACGTACAGATAGGCCCCTCACACTTAGGAGTAGCTGCCGAGGGAGGAGCGGAATCAGCCTCGGAGATGGTACCGGGGGGTCAGGTCTGCCTGTGGTCGATCGAGGGAGGGAGTCGGGGAGATGCGGAGGGTTCAGGTTGGGAGTAGGGTGGAGATCCGTGTGGGCACTCCTGAAGGATACCCGGGGTGTAGGAAGAATAAATAAAGCTAGAAAAAAAACAAGAATTTGCTATGAAGATAATCTGTAAGAGAAATTTTCATGATAACAGATGAATAATTTTCTGCTGTAATGTTATACGTGTACTAAATACCTTTAGTATTAAGCTTTTAAACTCTTGATCATTCTTGGACCAAAACCTTTTTGAGACAGCAATGGTTCAAATTTGGACTGAGACAGTCATTCAATCTCTACATTTGTATCTGCATGGGGACCTGTTGTGCTGGAAGGTGAAAAGCTCTTCCTTCATGTACTGCCATTCAGGCTGAATCCTCAGACATCAGTTTTAGGGAGAAACACAGAAGCGTAGAATTTGATGGCAGATAAGGACCGCTGGACCTCATCTACCCTTAGGGGGTTGGGGTAGGAAGAAGTAGGCTGCTGGTTAACTAGGATCTGCAGCTTATCCATTAGGTAGGGAAATGGGCAGACTGGGTGGGCCAAGCGGTCCTTATCTGCTGTCAAATTCTATGTTTCTATGGACCCAGTGCTTTAAACCGCATTCCCTGCCCTAGCTGTGGCTTCCTCTTTCTTCCCTGTTGTTAATGTTCCTTTAGGTTTGTCCCATGCATTTTTTGAATTCCCTCACCATTTTTGGCCCCACGGCCTCCGCCAGGAGGCTGTTCCATGAATCCACCACCCTTTCTGTGAAGAAATACTTCCTCATGTTACCACAGAGTCTACCCCCTCTTCTAGTCTCATATCATGTCACCTTGCTCTTGAACCTCTTCTCTGAAAGATGCAACCCTCTTGTACCTTACTGATATCCCTGAGGTACTTGAAAGTCTCTATCCTATCACCCCCCTCAATTTTCTCCTCCAATGAATACATATTGAGGTCTTTCAGTCTCTCTCTCTTCATATGGCTTCTGATGCAAACCTTGCACCATTTTAGTTGCCTTTCTCTGCACTGCTTCCATTCCATGTCTTTCCTGAGATGTGGCTTCCAGACCTGGGCACAGTACTGCAGAGGTGGTCTCACCAGTGATCTGTACAATGGCATTACCACCTCCTTTTTTCTGCTAGTGATTCCTCTCCCTATGCACCCCAGCATCCCACTGGCTTTCTCTACAACCTTCTCACATTGTCTGGTCACCTTTAGGCCGTTGGATATAATCGCCCCCAGGTCCTTTCCTGTTTGTCGGTTGTCAGAAGCTCCCCTCCTATCCTACATTCCTCCCCTGGATTTCTGTGCCCCAAATGCATGATCTTTTATTGTTTTGCACTGAATCTCAGCCACCACACTCTTGACCACCCCTCCAGCTTTTTCTTAGGTCCCTTTTCATTTTCTTCACCCCACTGTAGTGTCCACCCTGTCGCAGATCTTGGTGTCATCTGCAAAGAGGCATACCTTCCCTTCCAGACCCTCTGCAATGTCACTTTTGAAGACAATAAAGAGCACAAGTCCCAATACCGATCCCTGTGGCACCCTGCTGGTCAACCCCCTCTCCTCGGACTGAGCTCCATTCATCTCCACCCTCTGTGTCCTTCCGCTCAACCAATTCCTGACCCATTTTACTACCCTGGTCCCCACTCCCAGGCTATCCAACTTGTTTACAAGCCTCCTATGTGGGACAGTGTCGAAGGTCGGATGCCTTGCTGAAATACAGGTCATTCATCAGACCCCCAAAAAAGCCCCGAGCAAGACACACTCCGTGCCTGTAGCACGCTGGATTAATGTCAAAATCACTTTTTTGGATCTACCTTAGAATTTATTACATTTGTTCTGGAGTGCCACACTCTCTACTGACTATCGTTATTTGAAGAGTGAGCTCCCTGCATGTATCGGCACCCACTGTTTGTCCTGTGATGCACTGCAAACCTCTCTCTTTTCGCTGAAATCCAGGTAGGCCATATCCACTGCCCCTTGCTGATCAACCTGCCTGGTCACCCAGTCAAAGAAATCTATCAGAATTGTTTGACAAGTCCTTCCTGCTGTGAACCCATGCTGCCTTGGATCCTGTATCCTGCTGTCCTCTAGATGTGTCACAATTCTTTCTTTCAGTAATGATTCCATCAGTTTCCTCACTACCGAGGTCAGGCTGACTGGCCTGTAGTTGCCAGCCTCCTCCCTGCTCCCACTTTTGTGGAGAGGACTACATTTGCCCTCCTTCAGTCCTCCGGAACTACACTGGTTTCTACTGATTTGTTGAACAGAACTGTCAGAGGTGCTGCCAGCTCCCTTTGGAGTTCTTTTAGTATTCTTGAGTGTGTTCCATCTGGCACCACTGCTTTGTCTACTTTCAGTTTTGCTAGCTCCTTTAGGACTCTGTCCTCTGTAAATGAACTGGTGTATGCCTTCTTTCCCTTGGTGCTTCTATCCCCTAGCTGTGGTCTCTCCCCCTCCTTCTGTAAATACTTAACAGAAAAATTTGTTCACGATTTCTGCCTTTTCTGCATCCCCTTCTGCAACCCCCTTCCCCCTTTAGTCACACAGTCCCTTATCTGGACTTCTCTTTTACCGATATACCTAAACAAACAAAACAAACAAACAAAAAAAAAAGGATAATTTCCCCCTCTTTATTGCCTGCGCTATGCTTTCCTCCGTTTGTGCCTTTGCACCCCTAACTGCTTTCCCTGCATCTCAGTTTTTCTAGATACAGTCTATTGTCTTCCTCCCTCTGCGTTTCCCCTGTACCTCTTCAAAGCCAACCTTTTTTCTCTCACCTTTCTGACCATTTCTTTAGAGAACCAGTGGGTCCCCCCCCTTTCTCTGTGCTTTACTTACTTGCCTAACAAAATCTTGTTGCTTCCGCTATGGCTCCTTTATTTTATTTATTTATTCATCAAGTCTTGGATTACAATACCTTTCAGTAACAAAACTTTTACAAAAGGTTCCACGTCAGTAAGAGTAGGACACTGACAATGTTACACAAAAGGTAAACTAAATAAGAGAACAGGAGTTATACATTTAGTTAATACATTGAAAATGGTATTTAAAACACTGGTTGGCACTCTATAAGGAGAAAAGGCGATAAGGGGAGGAGAGGTAGTAGGAACAAGATGAAGGAGCAGCCTAGAAGGCCTTGTCAAGACAGATAGATTAGGTAGGTAGGTAGAGCAAAAAATGAGGGAGGGGAGGGATAGCGATGGGATGCGAGTAGCATGAGAGGAGACAGGGGTTATACAATAGAGGTGGTAGGGGGAAGAAATGGTGAATAGGGGGTGGTAAGGAAATAGAGGGAAACGGGGATAATGCAAGGTAGGTGTAGGGGTGGGACCCAAGGCTATTTAAGTTGAAGTAGGAAATCAAAGTGCTTTGAGGATATCAATTTAGCATAGGAGGCTGTTATGGGAGACAGTCACATCTACTGTTTGCAACTAGTTGTTGACTGAGCTTATGGTTGAATAGGCCCAATTTTGATTCAATAGCGCTATCCCTTTGTAGAGAATTGAACCAGACAGGAGCTCTGTAAGCAAACGAAACGCTGACAGAGTTGTGCGACATCTGGGTACACTGAAGATGTGTGTTGTAGAGCTGTGAGTAAGTAGAGGACTGGAAAAAGGAGTATGGAGTTTTTAGACCCCAGGAGGTAATAGTCCAAGATGAGCTTTCTTAGCTAACAAACAGGTTTGGGATTGGATCCGACCAGATAACTGAAGCCACCCGGTTTGGGCATGTAAATCACGCGTGTGTGAGGTGTACTGCTCCCGTCAGGAGTCTACAAGCTTTATTTAGAGCAACAATAATCCTGCGAAGGGCCGTAGTAGAAGCAGAGTCATATATGACCAGCCCATAATCAATCAGGGAAATGGAGCTGTAAATCGCTATTTTTAAGGCCTCAAGAGTCAGACTATGCTTGTGCCTGTGGAGTAAACCAATCCTTATATTAACAGCATGTGCTACATTATCAATGTGTTGCACGTAAGGGAGAGTGCTATCAATGGTGACCCCAAAATACTTAAACGAGTGGATCTGTTCAAGGGGGGGTGCCCAGACAGTTTTGGATGGTCAGGGGTTTGGATTTTTGCTTGTTATAGGCACTGTTGAAGAGCATCACTTTAGTCTTTTTGTAGTTTAGCACCAGTTTATGGGTGCTAAACTGCCCACTGTTCCTCTACACCCCCTCTTGCCTCCTTCCCTGTCAGGGCTGTCTTGAGTCATTCCCCCAACTCTGCAAAGTCAGCCTGTCTGAAATCCAGGACCTGTGCTTTTGTGTGGTTTGACTCCTCTACTGTCCTCACATTGAACCACACTGTACGGTGACAGCTGGTCCCCAGGTGGCTACCCAAAACTACATCTGTGACTCTGTCCCCTCTGGTGAGCACCAAGTCCAATATCGCTCATTCTTGTGTGGGCCTTACCACAAGTTGTCTGAGGCGTGCCCCCTGCAGGGCATCTAGGATATCTCTGCTCCTTGCTGTGACTGCAGCCATGAGTGCTCCAATTGACATTTGGCAAACTGAAGTCTCCTACCAGCAGTACTTCCCATTTAGCTGTCATTTTGTGAATGGCTTCCACTAAGACCTTGTCCATTCTCTTCCCCATTTTCAGGTGGTCTGTATATCACCCCAGTACGAATGGTTGTGTCGTTTCCTGTTTCCAGGGTCACCCACAGTGCCTCTGCCCCTTCCTGCATTCCTTGAACCTCAGTAGCCCGAATTCCATCACTAATGCAGATAGCCGCTCCTCCTCTCTTCATTCCCACCCTATCTTTTCAGAAAAGTGTATACTCCGGGATAGCCATGTCCCAGTCATGGTTTCCCATGTACAATGTCTCGGTGATAGCGACAATGTCCAGATCTGCCACTACCATTAAGGCCACTAGGTCGGGGATTTTATTTCCAGGGCTGCGGGCATTTGTGCACATGGCTTTCCAAGTTATGCTACCTCCCCTCTTATCTCTATGCTCCCCCTTTTTGCCCCTCCTGTCCCTACTCCCAGCAAGTGTAGTATCCCTCTCTATCTCTGACTGCTAACTGGCCCTCATCTTTCCTTCTCTTTTACCCATTTGCCTGGTTTCTATTTCTGTATGTACTTCCTATTTGTGGGGGAGTGACAGCTAAATCCCTATCATTTAAAGTGTCTGATAGGTTCTTTAGCCTCTAACCCCCACTCATCTATTTTAAACACTTTATGCCGATGTCTAACTTCTGTCCCAGTACCCTTACTCCTTCCTTGGTCAGGTGCAGTCCATCGCATCTGAAGAACCTCCTTTCCCAGAAGTCACCCCAAGCACCTATGAAGTGGAACCCTTTTTCATGACACCAGCTCTGCAACCATAAGTTAAACTCTTCAGTCTCCTTTCTTCCGATCCTGTCTGCACTTCCACCTTTGCCCCACACTGGAAAAACCTCAGAGAAGGTCAGGGAGGTCGACTGAGTTGCCAGACTTTCATCTAGTTTCATTAGGTTCTGTTTGGTTTCCTCTACCAACTGATTAACCAGGCCGTTCTTCCCAAGATGATATTGCTTCCCCTGGCTTGAATGTTGATGCTGGAAAAAAAAGGGTTTAAAAACACATTTCGCTGGGAAAATAAAATATTCCCTTAGTTTTCTTCCTTGGAACTGTCGCCGATCTCAGTTTTCCTTTGGAGGTCCTAGCCCCTCCCTCTGTTGCAGTTCATTTCACTGCCTGTAGTCTGGTCTCAGCTGGGTTTCCCTTCCTGTTCCAACAGGAAGTCTCCATTTTCAGCTACATGCAGTCCTTATATAATGATAAGCTCCTGGGTGGCAGGAGGCGGCAGGTGGGAGGGTAGTACAGGGAGGAGCCCTCAGTGTCCCTCTCTGTTGCTCCGCTACTGTCTGTGCCTCCTGGAGTTGTGCATGCTATGCTGCTGCAGGGAAATGTAGCCAATGTCTCAAGCCTGACACAGCCTGAAAGCCAAAAGACCATAGAAAATAAATCTACTGGTGTCCTCAGATACCCGAACCCTGTTCCTCTCCCAAATCTGCTGCTTCTAAAGCTCAAAATGGAGCTAGGGCACAGCTGACTCTGCTTTAGCTGTCTCAGTTAACAGTTAAGCGACTGGGGGAAGCTACAGTTGTAACTGCTTTTCCTGTTGGCTCTCCCAAATCTGATGCTCCTAAAAGCTCAAAATGGAGCTGGGGCACAGCTGACACTGCTTTGTCAGGTCAAAGGCCCTGGGTAGGGGCTGTAGGATAACAGATGGACCAGACAATGAACTTCCAAGTTCAACACACAATCTCTGTGTGATGTTTATTCAAAATGCAGCAGATAACCTTAAGCAACGGCACAGCCCTTCTTCAGTGCATCAGTTTGCAACAACAGACTACGTATGGTTTTTCTCTGCACTTAGCCAGCACCTACTGACTTACTGATGTAACTTGGCATTTGAGATTCAGCCTCCACCCCTATGCGGGCCTTGTTCGCTTGGGTAGTGGGGGACAAAAAAAATAAATAAAAAAGAAGCTATAAACAAATACCTTCAGTGCAGAAGCACTGAAACAAGGGTTACCCCAAAGGGTACTGACAATAAGCCAAGTTTCAAAGAAACACAACATCACACATACGTCCATAATACAAAGCATCATGGGATATATGCAAATCAACATGACATTTCAGATGTCTCAGTTTACAGCAATTTACATGCACTTTAAATAGCACAACTAACTTAATTTTTATAATACAGTCAACTAGTACTTTTTACCTTTGTCAAAAACACCTAATGCTGTGGTATTTTTAACATTTACAAGTTTCATAAACATAAGTTATATATATATATTAAAGTATTTTATGACATAGTGCCATTACATACTAAATCCAACAATAATAAACAGCCTGTTTTACATACGCTCAGAGGTCACCACAATAACCTCCCTGTACGAGGACCTGAGAGGGAAAAGGAAAAATTAAAGAGGACACTATAGCATAGTCAAGAAAGGGAAGGGGTGCCCATAGGTGGCCAACCTTATTGACTAGAAATTGTAAAGGATAGATTAGGCTAAGAAATAGAACTGTTGCAACAGATTTAAGAAAAGGTCGGTCCTCAAGAGTGGCAGGAGCTCCCTGTCACAGGCCCCTCTCAGTTAGCAGGCAACTAATTGGGAAGGGGAAGCTGTAGCTGCTTTCCTTGTTCCTCTTCCACATCTGCCGTTTCTAACAGCTCAAAATGCTGAGCTACCTGCCCGGCAAACAGGGAACAGAGTTCATGTTCTGCCTTTGAACTAATCATCCTATTTAAAATCGATCACCTCATGTAGCCATTTGGGGCTGTTTGGATCACCTTTACTGCCCAGTTAGAGGATCTGATTGGCCAGGGCAGCAGAGCTGCAAGAATAGCAGCTCACTGGGCTGATGACATCAACAAAAGTCCACCATTACATTATTTTTAACATTTCGCAAGGTTACAACCCTTCTGGCCAACCAGTGAGCAATGTCTGAAATGATCTTCTGCACTGTACGATGCTGATGCTTTTCTCTGCCTCCACACCCCTACCGTTACCACTTTGTGAGCAGTGCCGTGGCTGCTAACATCACGTGGTTCTTCCAATTTTGTGCGTGTGTACCAGTATCTTGTGCATGTGCAGAGTCGGAAAGTATTAAAATCAAAATGTGAGAGTAAATCACGCAAAAACTAGAGTAACACTTCTTTATGCCTCTTATTTGTTGTTCTCATCCCTGCGTAGATTAACTGCAGACTAGTTATGAAAGCAGCAAGTATATTCAGCGCCTAACCACCCCTGCAGAGGGTCTACCATGAGAAGGATTCAAGTGGAGCAAGAAGGAAGTCCCCCAAGAAGAGAAATCTCCAGGAGAATGCTGCCTGCCCAGCAAACCGGGAAAATCTTGGGAGTTAGAAAAGAAAAAGGGTAGGTGTGACAGAGGGCGTAGGTAGAGGGAATGGTAGGTGTGAGGAGGGAGGATAATTCAATCCAGGAGGGTGTTACACCAGAATTTGAGAGTCAGTAGTAAGGGCCAACCTAGGCTGCACTGCTGGAGTACATATCACATCGATGCAGGGGTGCAGCCACTAGCCAGTAGAGGTAGTGACTAGAAAAATCTAACAACTGGTGTACTTATTAAAAACAAAAAAAAAAAAAAAAAAAAAAAAAAATTGGGGTACTTCTTGAAATGCAACCTTCTCCAATACTAGCCAGCAGAGCTAGTTAAGGAACATATCGGTAGCCTGATATAAAATCTACCAGAATTTGACTAGTAGGCTGGTTCCAAAGTCAACCCTGCAATGGATAATGTGAGGGCAGCTGAGAGTGAAACAGCAGAAGGCACTGAAAAAGGGGCTAAACTGGCTAGGGACTATTTGGGAACCACCATTGATAACATCACCATACTCAAAACTGTGAGAATTCTATTGTGGACAATCTCAAGTCTAGCAGCAAGGGTGAGGCAGGATCTGCAGGGGTGGAGGGCACTGAGCTTGGGGAGGAGCTCAGAGGAAATGGAGTCAACACAGGTGGAGAAGCTGAGGTAAGTGCTGATCCAGCCAGACATCCTGAGATATTTACAGGTTGTGACATACTTCAGGAGAAGACAGTCATCAAGGGTGGGATTGGTAAAAGGTGAGTTTAGCCAGTTTGGGCCTGGAGTCAAATTTCACGAGCACTGTTTGTTTGCATTCAGGGTCAGTTGGTTTGAACAGAGCCACCCCTTTGCTCCCCTGTTCCTCTGACCAGAGGTCTCAAGCAAAAGCCGTGAGGCATAGAACACTTACTATGGGGTTAAAGATATGAATGAATGGAGCTAATTACAGCACCACAATGTCCACCCAAAATCCACTGCAAGATTTACTGAATTTATCCTGACCCACTTCAGCTTCAATGGTAAACATTATGTTCAAACTATGGGACCAGCATTGGGCACTAGCATGTCTCCACAGTATGCCAACCTATCTGTGGCAAATTTGGAGTACTATTTCCTAAACCAATGTACACATAAATCATTTGCTTATTTCCGATATGTTGATGATTTAGTTATAATCTGGACAGAAGATACTCACACACTTAAAGAATTTCATCAGGAGCTTAACATCCTCCACCCATCCATTAAACTTTCCCTGGAGTACTCTGGCATCAGTGTTAATTTCCTAGACACCACAGTTACCATCAAAGATGGAACCTTGCAGATCTGTATTTACAGGAAACCAACAAATATACTTACACAAACACCCTAGGCACACTAAAAAATTTGTAATACACAGTTAAGCACTTTGATACCACCAAATCTGTTTGAGTGAGAAGGACAGAGATAAACACCTACAATATAAAGACCACCACCAACTGGATACCCTCGGTTGTTACATGCAACCCTGATCTGGAGCCCCTATATAAAATTAAGGACTTCCAACCAATGTTCAGCGAGAATGACACCTTGAAATGTATATTCCGAAAACTACCTCTACTGTCTTTCAAACAGCCACCTAATCTATCCAACCTGATTGTCAGGAGCAAACATATACTTGACCAAAGCAACAGAACACTAGGCAGAACTAAACCCTAAAATAGTCCTAAATGGAAGACATGTGAGCACATTTCCACTTTAGACTGTATCAGCATCCCCCAAACAAACAATTCAAGACACAAGAGAATTATACATGTGCACCTCAGAACACTGTCTACTACAGCCAATGCAAGAAATATCCACATAACGGCTATGTAAGGGAAGCCGGATAACCCCTTTAAACCCTAAAGAACTCGCACTGATACGACATTAAAATGAAAAATATTGTGAAACCATTGGGACTTTTTTCCTTAGTCTGCTCACACCATCTCTGACCTGGTTCTCAAAGGACATTTCACAAAATCACAAGAAAGGTGGGCATACGAGGTCAGACACTTTTCTTCTCAATACATAAAAACATAGAATTTGATGGCAGATAAGGACCGCTTGGCCCACCTAGTCTGCCCATTTTCCCTACTCATTTCATATACTGCAGATTCTAAAATTATCTACGGCTTATTTATTTTTGGTTACCCTCTCTTTCCTATTGCTAGAGTTCCTTTATGTCTGCCCTGTGTGTTTTTGAATTCCCCTACCACTTTTGCCCCTACAACCTCTGCCAGGAGGCTGTTCCATGGCTCCACCATCCTTTCCGAGAAAAAACACTTTTTCATCTTACCCCTAAGTCTACCCCCTTCTATTTTCATATCACGGCCCCTTGTTCTTGATTTTTTTTTTTTTTTTAATATGCTGCACTCGTGGTATTTAAAATGTTTCACCTACTCTGCCACCACAGCTTGGAATGCCCTTCCACCTCATCTCTTCTCTTGCCCTTCCCTTTCATTAGTCAAAAAATTGCTTGCGGCTCACCTTCTCCAGCCTTCTTCCTGCATTTGTTTTTGCTAATCACTGTTTTCTCTGTACCCTATTTACTTTCAAAATTGATAATTTCTCAAGTGCATCTTTTTCAAAGCATGCTTGCTCATTGCTCTATTTAGGTACACCTAATCCTATTATCTTTCGTAATTCTGTCGAAGAAATCTCAATTGAAACTACTACAGTGACATCTTGTAAATATGTATATTTCACTATAAATTTATATATCATGTATTTAACTAAGATTTTTGTATTTTCTCACCACTGTATTTTTTGTTAAACAAAATTCCAGTGCACAACCCCCCAAAAAAAAAAAAAAAAAAACACATGGCGTAGTTAGAATTTAAACATTTTAACTGCCTATTGGCTTTTCTTACTTTAAACTCCTTGAAAAAGGGGGTCCTCTTAGTATCAGATTGGAATTCCAATGTGAGCAAGCCAAACCACCACATCACAGTGGGACCCATGGTTTGGTACATACACTAGCTTCTCAGCTCTGAAATGCCTGCAGTGGCTACTCATAAATATAGAGTGCATTACCTAATTGGGAAGTGCTTCCACCCAGGAAATTACACAGGTGGTCAAAGGGAGCATGCTAAAGGGAGTACCAGAACTCCCAAGACTCTAAATATATCTAACACTAGCACACTCTAACCTTTAAAGGTTACAGCGCGCTAGTTTTGGATGTGTTTAGTATTTTTTTTTTTAAACCACCATGCATACTCCTTGACTCTGCTGTACATACATTGCTGTTTAACTGCTCTCATCAACTGTTCACCGATTGTATATCTACTGTTCGTGACATTTGCTGCTCATTATTTGTATTCCTCTTCTCAGTATTGTACTGTTCATGACATCTGCTGCTCATTATTTGTATTCTGTTCTCTGTATTGTATTGAATTGTATTGTCCTGCCTGCTTCGCCCCTGAAAAAAGGGACTACATGGTCTCAGTGGACTCGCCTGGTTACCAAAATTCATATAAATAAAAAACCTCCATCATATCTCTCATACATACTGAGATCCTCCAGCCTCCCCTCATATGACTTTTGGTGCAGCCCCTGCACCATTTATGTTGCCCTTCTCTGAACCACTTCTACTCTATGTCCTTCCAGAGATGCAGCCTCCAGAACTGGACATAGTACTCAAGAAGCAGTCTCACCAAAGTTCTATACAGTGGCATCACCACCTCCTTCCTTCCACTGGAGATGCCTTTCCCTATACACCCCAGCATTCCACTGCTGGCTCTCCTCACAGCCTTCTCACACCATTTGGTAACCTTTAGATCATCAGATATAATTACTCCAAAGTCCTGTTCCTGTTTGGTGGCTGCCAATACCTCCCCCCACCCCATCATGTACTACTCCCCTGCATTTCTGTGCCTCAAGTGCATGATCTCGCACTTCTTCATACTGAATCTTAGCTGCCACACCCGACCACTCAAGCTTGCTCAGGTCCCTCATTTTCTTTACTCCTCCTGGAGTGTCAACCCTGTTGCAGATCTTTGTGTCATCTGCAAAGAAACGCACCTTACCTTCCAGCCCCTCTACAATATCGCTTATGAAGACATTAAAGAGGACTTGGTCCAAGCACTGATCCCTGTGGGACCCTGCTGGTCATCCCCTCTCTTTGGATTAAACTCTATTCAGCACCATCTTCTGTGTACTATTGCTCAGACAATTTCTGACCCAGTTTACCACCCTGGGACCCACTCCCAGGCTGCCCAGTTTGTTTACTAGCCTCCTAAATGGGATGGTGTCAAAGGTCTTGTTGAAATTCAGGTAGGCCATATCCACCCCCTAGTTACCCAGTCAAAGAAATCTATCAGATTTGTTTGACAAGATCTTCCCGTTGAGAATCCATATTGCCTCGGATCCTGTGCTCCATTGGATTCAAGATATATCACACCTTTCTTTTACTAGTGATTGCATTAGTTTTCCCACCACTGAGGTAAGACTGACTGGCATGTAATTGCCAGCCTCCTCCCTGCTCCCACTTTTGTGGAGCGGGACTACATTCGCCCTCCTCCAGTCCTTTGGTACACCTGCTTCCAGTGAACTGTTGAACAGGGCTGTCAGGGTGCTGCCAGCATCTCCCAGAGTTCTCTTAATACTCTGGGATGAATCCCATCCTGCGTCCCTCCCCCCATTGCTCTGTCCACTTTCAGATTAGCGAGTTCCTTTAAAAACTCTTTCCTCCTCAAATGGACAGGTGTCCACCTCCCTCCCAGTGATGCTTCCATCACCTAACTTTGGTCCCTGCCCGTCCCCTTTTTCTGTGAATACTGAACAAAAATACTTCTTCAGAATTTCTGCTTTTTTTGGTCCTCCTCAGCACACTTCCATCCTTAGTCTCACAATCCCACTCTTATGTCTTTCTTCTTTCACGAGCGTACCTGAAAAATTTCTTATCCTCTTGTTATTGCCTGGCTATTTTTTCTTCTGTTTGCGCCTTTGCTCTCCTAAATGCTTTCCCCACCTCCGTGTCTTTCCCCCAGATACAGTTCCCAGTCTTCTTCCCTCTGTATTTCCTTGTACCTCCTGAATGCCACCCTTTTCACCCTCACCTTTTCGGCTACTTCCTTTGAGAACCAAGTTTTTTTTTTGTTGTTTTTTTCTCTCTGTTTTGCTAACCTGCCTAATGTAAAGGCTTATTAATTTGAGTTTTAGTAAACGGGTATGTCCACTGAGACAATTACAGTCCCTTTTTCAGAGTCAACCCGGGGTTGCTACAAGTAATACAAGAACAGTGCAATGACACAGAAAAAAAACAGATAAAGATAGCAAAGAAATTTGACATACAGCATTAAACAGCTACCGATGCCTCAAAAAAAACTTTAAAAAACAATGGCCGGCCTGGTGGCGCAGAGGGTTGAAGCGCTGGACGCCACACCTCATGCCAGGTCCGTGACCCGGGTCCATCAGGGGTCAGCAGGGGAGGGAGAAGACTGAGTGTCCAAGGGACAGCTCTCCTCTCCCGGGAGGGAGGGGAGTTCGAGCTCAGCACCTGACCGGCGTCTGGCAGAAGTCAGAGGTATGGCAGGTGTACAGCGAACTCCAGGGGATGGGGAGTGGCGACGTCAGTGGTGACACCATGACACCTGGACATGCATCACTCCCCCAGAACAGGGAAAAATCAGCGGCCGGTCTCCTAGATGAAGGAGCACCGTGCAGAGACCCAGGCTGACCACACTTGCCTGCCGATCCGTCAGAAGTCTGACAACAGTTGAATGTCGGGGTGTAGTAGCCCCACCTCGTACCCAACTGGGGGGAGGTACACCAAGGCTCCATGGGGACTTGGCATGTGGCCACGAAGGCTGTGGAGCAGGGATACTACGGTGTGTGTCTCCCAAAGAAGTGGAGACCAGATGCTTGGAGAAGGAGCACAAAACAGACAAAAAAAAAACAAAAAAAAACCACATGATTATGTACAATTCTGCTTGCATTCCATTTATAGTTTATAAATTTCTCTTCTCCATAATTTATTACTAACGAAATGTGTATGAATACATGACTGTTGCCCATTAGAGTTCACTCTGAGTTCATCTGCCTCTATAGCTTACTCCCTACTTCAAGTCATAATCCTCTGTTGTTACATCGCAGTTTGTTACCATGGGAGTAACTGATGTCACAAGCAGTACACTGACTTCAAGTAAGGAGAAAGCAGCAGGAACAGACAAACTCTTCAGGAGCAAAGATCCTGTTTTCATGCAAATGACCTCACTACTAAATAATGGGGAGTAGGAATACAGAACTAATGGGAAATACAAGGTGGACAATGTCTAAATATTATGTTTTGTTAAAGCTCTCCTGAACATGTCACCAGCTCTTTAAGAAGGTATAAAAATATGGCACATAACAGAGAATAAAAAGGTACCTACACTTCAATAAAATCATAAATACATGACTTAGTCAATTGAGATTACAGGCTGCAGAACTAATAAAGATAAATTATGGGTACGAGGGGGTCAGACAATTAGCAGGTGGTACATGATGGTAAGGACAGGGAGCGTGGAAAGGGACAAGGTTCAAGGATTAGGTAGGAGGAGATAAAAGGAATATAGCATTGCAAGAATAGATGAGGCTTCATCTGAAGCAGGAGCATGATACTTCTGCTGATTGCCTCCGCTATATAGCTCCCTTAAGATTCTCCCATTGCTCCGCCCCCCCTTTTTCTCCTCCTCTGCCAGTGATTTCCTAAGACATTACCCCATCTTTGCAAAGTTGGCCCGCCTGAAATCCAGGGCCCTTGCTTTCATGTAGTTTGACTCTTCTGCTGCAACAATAGAAAAAAATGTGGAACTTAGTTTAACGGCTTGTTGCAAAACTTTAAGCTTCTACTGCCTTTTTCTTGTCTCAGGCACAGCACATGGACTGGTCTTATATTTGTTATAACTATTTTTAATGTACCTCAATATATTACCATGGTTCTATTTAGTATATGTAACTGTGTATTTATATGTCCAGTTTAATACTTTCTGGTTTCATACATGCAGAGGGGCTGTCTCTCAGAGCTAAGTGTGCGCGAGCGCACACAGTCTGCTGTTTTTTTCAGGAAGGTAATTAGGAAATGACATTTTATAAGCCTTCTCGCATTCCATCCTGACAGTAGTAGAGATTTACACCCTACTAGGGTCTCAGAGTCTGTTTTCTTCTCTCTCTCTCTCCAGTATACCAATTCTGCCCAATGTACTTAAAAGTGATTACTTTGCACAACATATTTTTCTGATGAAGAACTCTGTGTAGATTTGAAAGCTAAAAGCATTCTGTTAATCTGTTGGTCCAATAAAAGGTATCAAAGCACACACTGTGTTCATCTACGGGGTTAAAAGGCAGTGAGGTTTAGCGGTAAAAGGAGAGGCATGGGAGCCAGGACACACAAGTAACAAGCATTTGTCAATACCAAATGGTGCTTGCTGGCATTAACAATGGAAGTGCAGGAGTTAGACAGATGCAATATAGGAATGGCAGTGAAGTATTGAACAGACGCCAACTTCACACCCACCCTGCAGAGATGGACAGCCACTGGGGTGTGCCTTTGGGTCGCCGCCCATAATGGTTACAACATTTCACCTCACCCCACTCTGCAGACACTTTCAAGTGTCGAGGTGTGCTTTGGGGTGTTCGGGCTTCACACTCACCTCATTCCATAAGGAAATGCACTGAAATGGGTGCAGTATAGGAGAACAGGATGAACTCTGGGGCCAAAGGGTCCAAGGAGCACCTCGATGCCCGTCACTGGCTGCAGGGCGGGGTGGGTGTCTGAGCATTATCGACAATCCCAATACACCCCTGGCGCTGTCAGTCCCTACAGGAGTAGGGCATTATGGTCAAAACCCTAACGCCCTGGGCGTTTTTGGTATTTTTACTCCAAGTTTTCAATATGGGCTTTTTTGTGACCCCACTGTATGAACATTGACACCATCAATTCGCTAGCCGAAAGGTGATTTTGCACAGCGACTGCACCATTTGGTGCCACAGGAGCAAAAACACATTTCGAACAGGATGTGAAAAATGACAGCTGTACTGTTTATGAGGAGGTGTAAAAAAATAGCAATGTTGAAAATCTGGAGTGAAAATATTACAAAATTTGTGAAGTTATGAGGGTGTGTGGAAATTGCGCAACGCACGCTCATAGCACGGTCATTTAAAGGACTTTCGTCACCAAATTTTCAACATAGGTATTTTAGGACCTCTGCTCATGAACAGTGTCACTGATTTTCTTAATCTGTCCCGAATACTGACTTCTCACAGCGACCGCACTATTCTGCACCAGAAGTGTAAAAACACATTTTGGCCAGGACGTGAAAAATGACAGCTGTACTGTTCATAAGGAGATGTGGAAAAATGCCAGTACTGAAAATCTTGCATGAAAATATTACAGATTCGCGAAGTTATGAGCATGCGTGGAAACTGCGCAACACACGCTCGTAAAACAGTCATCTTTTGGATTTTTTTTTCCACCAACTTTGCAACATAGGCTTTTTGAGACCCCACCTCATGAACAGTGGCACTGTCATTTCGTTAATCGGGCCCGAAAAGTGATTCCATGAAGCGACCGCGAAATCACCTTTCAGGACCGAATAATGCCATGACAGTGGCTGAATTCATGAGGAGGGGTCCCAATAACCCCATGTTGAAAATCTGGTTGCAAAATTCCTAAAAATGCCCGAGATATGCACCAAAGTTGAAAAAACCCTATCTGGCACTGAGGGCTATAAAATGAGGATTGTTAAATGATTTTATTGTTAAAGCAGCAGTACTAAAAAAAAACCAAAAAAAAAAATTTGCGCTTTTTTGACAGTTTATTCCCTGTGCCCTACTAATCATATACCTGGTACTCTTTCTCGCCGGCATTGTACTACTGCCCAGTAATTTGCTCAGTTATTCTCTGCTTTTGTTTACATTTCTGCCATTAAGCATGTTGCACTGGAACCCCCTCTGCTGCCAACTGCACATGTGTATGACTTGCAGGGACATCGGGAATGGTCAGCAGAGGGTCCCACTGCTGTTGTCAAAAGACGTGATGTGACCTGTAGGAAAAGCACAGCTGAAAATTAGTCAGCCGCCATATTTGTTGTAGCGCTACAACAATTCAAATAAATTGCAAATATCTAGAAAACTAAAGATGACTGGAAAAAAAAACATTTACAGGTATGGAAACTGGAACTTTGGCCGCATTCTTACAACTGAAAAACAGAATTTTGATTGCTCACTTACTGATTTCGTAGTACTGCTGCTTTAAATGATTTTATTAAAATATTTTAGTGACTGCCTTACACAGCATCAATACTGTAAGGTAGGGAAATCAAGTTACTAAGGGAGTTGAGGAAACAGGGGCGTAGGTTGGAGCACCGTTGGCAGATGACAGCCTTAAATGCCGACCACCTTATTTTGTTAGGAGTTTATAATGCTCTATCAAACAGAAATTTCCCATAAGAAGGCAGAATTCCTGTCCAAGGAGATAGCTGTCGCACGCAACCGACCGGCCCAACTCTTCAGGACTGCCGACAGACTGTGCAACCCTGTCTGTCAGCAGTTTCATCGGGTTTTTTCACAAAAGGATTGTGATGAGATTGCTCACTTCTTTGCGAATAAGGTGGCAGACATCAGGCATGAATGCCTCCAACTCCACTCTGTGGGTGTTGCTGTTGATCGGTGCTATGTCACAGAGCATGGAGTTTCCTGGAGTACCTTTGAGCTGCCGGAGTTCGTGGATATTATGTGGATTGTCCAGGCGATGCATCCCACTTGCTGTAGTTTAGACCCTGGTCCTACTTCCCTAATTTTGGGTTGTATTGACATCATTGGCCCGGTCTTAGCTCGGATTATCCGGTGCTCTCTGGATTTGGGCGAGTTTCCCAGCTCCCTGAAAATGGGGGTGGTGAGACCCCTCCTGAAGAAAGCTTCTTTAGACCCGGATAACCTAGCAAACTACAGGCCCATCTCTAACCTCCCTTTTGTGGGGAAGATTATTGAGAAAGTTGTGGTGGCTCAATTGGATAACCATTTAACCATCCATAATATATACGAACCTCTCCAATCAGGTTTTCGTAAGAGACAGTACTGAGACTGCTCTGGTTCGGGTGCTCAATGATCTCCTGATGGTGAGAGATCAGAGACACCGTTCCATCTTGGTTCTCCTTGATCTATCATCAGCTTTTGATACAGAGAATCACGGGGTTCTGGTCGAACGTCTGAGGTTCATCTGTGGGCTGTCTGGTACAGTTCTCAGATGGTTTACATCTTTCCTCGCTGGTAGATCGCAGAGAGTTGTCTCGAGTATTTTTTCTTCTGGGGCTTTCTCTCTGTCTTGCGGGGTACCCCAGGGTTCGGTGCTGTCCCCCATGTTATTCGCAGTATATATGCTGCCTCTTGGAGGCATTGTAAGACAGTATGGGCTGAAGTTTCACTGCTATGCTGATGATAGCCAGTTCTACCTGTCTTTTGGCCCCGACCAGGTTAGTGCTATCTCAGTACTGAACAGCTGTCTCGCAGAAATCAAAGAAAGGATGAGTACCAGCAGTTTAAAGTTGAACCCAGGAAAGAGAGCTTCTGGTTGTGGACCCAGGTTGCAGGACAGAGGGATTGGGGACTGGACTCCACTCCGGTTTAATCTCGGGAGGGGCCCAGATTCTCACCTCTGAAAGAGTGCGTAGCTTAGGAGTGGTGCTGGACGATGGTCTGACCCTTGGTCATCAGGTGTTGGCAGTCATCAAGCTGGCCTTTTATCATCTTAGGAACATTGCTAGGATTGGGCACCTTCCTGTTTTGGTCCATGCATTTATGACATCGCACCTTGATTACTGTAACTCCCTTTACTTAGGGCTTCCTGGGGTTGATATCCACCGCTTGCAGCTAGTGCAGAACGCGGCAGCACGTTTGTTGACTGGTGTATCAAGAAGAACTCATATTACCCCTGTGCTGCACGATCTGCACTGGCTGCCTATTCAGTGGCAGATCACCTTTAAGGTAGGTCTATTGACTTACAAAGCCCTACATGGACAGGGCCCCGATTACATGAAAGAGCTCCTGGTGCCCTACTCCCCACTGTGACAGCTCTGCTCGGCTGACGAGGGTTTGCTAGAGATTCCGAGGGTAAGCTTAAAATCATCTGGTGCACATGCTTTTGGGTTTGTGGCACCTACCCTCTGGAATTCTCTGCCACATCAGCTTAGGGAGTGTGGGACAGTAGGGTGTTTTAAGTGGGCTCTTAAGACTTTCTTGTGGGAGAAGCGTAATCCGTATTGTCCGTATTTTATTGTATGCTGATTTTATTTTGACTGTACAGCGCTTTGAAACATGAAAGGCGCTATAACAAATACATTTTATTATTACTACTACTACCACCATCATTATTATTATATACAGGATCACCATGTACTCTTAATATAAGTCTAAAGTTCAAGTTTCCAGTTTATTTGCAGGAAAACACCATTGAAACACTAATTTACAAGGAGGTCCCTCCTATTATATAATAATAATAATAATAATAATAATAAGGTGATACCAGCCCTTATGTGATTTATTTTGACATCTGAAATCTCAAGATGTAGCCAATATGTGACTGTCTCAGATGTAGTATTACCAGGGGTTAACTCTTCTGCCTGCATTGCTAAGAAAAAATTACTTAAAGAGAATCATCAATTGAGGCTATTGCACCTGAAATATGGGTGTCTTACCCCCACAGGAGTCGAGAATTGTGAACATTTCCATTTATAATCATTTCAGAAAAAAACTGCATCACTTGTGAAAGTCTGTAAACAGGGTCCCACGGACCTCCCTGTTACAGGTACTGCCCCCACACTCAGTAGCATTATGACAAGATGCCAGTGAGAGCGCAGGTGCGCGCTCCACTATAATGAATGGGCGGCGGATTTTCCAGCAATTTTATATATTATCATGGCTGGTTAGTAATGAAATGTGGGCACGGTCGACTAACAAGCCACTTGTTAGTCGACCGGTGCCCATGTTTCATTACTAACCGTGTGTTAATATATAAGGTACGAGAGCCACCACCCATTCATTATAGTGAAATGCGCACCGGCGCTCTCACGCAACATCTTGTCATAATGTTGCTGAGTGTGGGGCAGTACCTCAACGAAATCCGTGGGACCCTGTTTACGAACTTTCTGAAATGACTCAGACCCCTGATAATGATAAATAAATATTCTGAATAGCTCCGTGGGCATGCAAAACTATATTTCAGGTGCAAATATTATTTTACGTTGGTGAATCTCTTTAAAAGCATTGCATACTACAACAAATTTATTTTCACAATTCTAGTGGGGCAGTACCTATACTGATCAATGCCTCACAGGACTTTTCCCCAATTTGCAGAGGATCATTTTCAGTTTCCCACTGCAGAGGTAATAGTAAAAGAAATCAGGAACTCCTGTTAACTTTACACCAGTTGACTGCATACAGAGCTATCTTTTGAGTATAACTTCTCTGTCAAGTCACTGGGTGGGTATTAAAAAAAAAAAAAAAAAAATTTATTCCTGAAGCCATAATGATCTGTACTGATTGGTCCGGTTGATCAATTGTCCACACTTAGGTGCATGTGAGAAACAGGTAGAGTGGAGTGCTGGACCACTTAGTAATTAAATGAGAATTGTACATCTCTGGCTCTGTCAGTTCAGAGAGGAGCCCCACTGTCACAGTCCTGACCCTCTGCTATCTTTTACAACATACAGCTGGTATACATTTTCTTTGAATCAACATGGGAAGATTAACCCCTTCATGACACGATTCTTTCAGCCTGAAAGACACATACATGACTTTTTTTCAAATTACTTCTATATAATTCTGGTGAAAAGGATTTATGAGTAAGTGATAATACTCAACAGGGTGGGCATTATTGGGATACAGCGGACCGCCCAGGGGCATAATGAGGCCCAATGCCCATGGACCATATAGCCTGGAGGTCGGTTATATCCCATAACGCCCACCTTGGAGGGTATTATTACACTTAGAAAATGGGCTATTTGGTGCTATATTTTGAAAAAATATATGGGAACTAAAATGTGTGTGTGTATATTATATATATATAAAAGAAAATACAAAATCACACATGCCCCCACAATGCAAAGCATCATGGGCTGCATATGCAAATCACCACAGAATGTTATGCTGGTCCAACTTTAAGCAGAATTGCATGGTGCCGAAAGGCCTCTCACACTGTGTGAGGGGCGCTGATCACCTGATGCAAGCCAGACCAACACTCTCTGTCTGTGTTGTTACTCTATACAACCAATACACTTTGCGATAACGAGGGCATCAACGACTTATTCCCTAACAAACAACTTCCCAGCCAATGCCCTTTGGGTAACCCTCGCCTCAGTGTTTATGCACTGAGGGTTTCTTTGTCTTTAAATATTATATATATATATATATATATATATATATATATATATATACATATATACACACATATATACACACACACACACACACACACACACATAAAAATCAAAAATAATCTTTGTATCAGAATAGTCCTATAATGTGAAGTGCTACAATTACCAGTGGAGGGCACTGCTGTTTTTAGCGTTTTTCCCGATTAGATTGTCCTGCTGCTTGGGTACACAGATACACATGACATTGCTGTGTTTTTTTTTTAACACAGTGGACTTCTGATTAGGTTGTGCTCCTGTCGGTTGCAGACACACACGCTGATTAACAGTCTATGAGAATCGGAGACTGTAGCCTGCCGAGAATGAGGTAGTTTTGTTTTATTTGAGATGGCGTTAGAAGTGTGGCGTAAGTGTGCAGCTAACAACAAAACTGAGCATTGACTTCACAGGGAGTGCGATTACGTTCGGTGAAGGAAAAAAAAAAAAAGTTTGCTGTTTTTAAGGCTGCCCCCCCTTTTTTTATTACAGGGAGACAGTGTTAACGGACGGGGAGTACCGGGAGCGTACGAGTGTGACAAATTGCCAGAAGTATCTTCAGATTTGTGAAAAAAGATGAGCAGGATTTTGGGTTGCATTTTATATAGAAACAAAGCAGAGGTTAGTATTGATGTTTACTGGGAGAGTTTTGATGTACGACCTGGTATACAGAGGTGAGTCTTTAGTGAGCGAGGACGGGGAAAATGGTTGGAGTATTTTGAAATTCAGGGTGGCTCAAGGATCACGTTAGTAATGGGGCACTAGAAAGTGGCACTCGTTATTTTGCAGGCGTTGAGAAATAACAGCCTGGGTGCCAGGCTGTTTTAGCCAATCACGATAAAAGTTTGAGTTTACCCATTTTCTAAAGGGCAATCTACTTTGGCAAAAAAAAAAAACTGACTGCCTGTTACATAGTCAGATGCTGTTGGTGCAGTGTCCATTCTTACTTTTATTGTAGAGATTTGGGTGCTGTTGCATCTCCGGTAAAGAATGCAGCTGTCCCCTCTATGCACGTGTGTGTGTGAGAAAGAGAAAGAATGTGGGGGGCGGCAGTGGGAGATAACAGATGCAGACTAATGTTTTTACAGATCACAGCTGATTGTAACGCAAGTTTCTTTGAACACAGTGGCAGCTCATTAACTGGCCCCACAGAAGCAATGCGTTTCTTACACATGCCTGCAAGCAACACAAAAATCCTCCCAGAAGCACTGGCTCATTAGTTACATAGAAACAGAGAATTTGACGGCAGATAAGGACCGCTTGGCCCACCTAGTCTGCCCATGTTCCTACCTAACAGATAAGCTGCAGATCCTAGTTAACCAACAGCTTACTTCCTCCTACCCCCCACTAGGACTGCCTTATGCGTGTCCCATGCATTCTTGAAGTCTCCCACTGTTCTTGACCCCACGACCTCCTCAGGAGGCTGTTCCATCAAGTCACTTCTCTCCCTGTACTCCAGTCCATCCAGCACTAAAACTGGGGAAAAGCAGGACCACCCCGAAACAAGTTATAGCATCTAAGCTGGGCTATCCTGGGCAGGATTTTTTCAGAAAATGCTAAAAGGGTGGTGACATTTGTTGAGCAACACAGGCATGATTCCTGTGTTCGCCATCTCTGATCTTCGAATGGTCTTCATTTCTTTCTCTCAGGTTTTTTTTTTTTTTTTTTTAAACACTGGTTTCTGTGTAGCTCTTGCTCACTTTTCGTTTTTTTTTTCGCGAGTTCTCCCAAATGCTGTAACTATACCAATATTGAGGACCAAAGCTCTGCTAGAAATGTGTGCGGAAGCATGGAGGTGTGGCAAAGGCATGGGAACACCCCCATGAAGATGAAGAATCCGTAGTTATATAGCATTTTTCATACACATTGTATCCTAAAGCATTTTACATGCAATGCTAAACTGGTAGCAAAGTGACTGAACGTGTACTGGCAACAATTTCACGTTCTAGATCGAGGAAGCGCTCCTGACCAATCGAAATGCTCCTTTCTCCTGCACGTGAGACATCTTCTGTGAAGAGCATCTCGTGCACAGATCCCCTGGAAACGGGCACATTCCAGAATTTTTTTTTTTTTCTCCACACACATATATTATTGATAACTCTTGATCACTATATTAACACGTCCCGTCACCACTCATTCCTGTATTAGAGTGGTTTTCACTTGCCTTCAGCTTTGCTGTTCTCGCTCCAGCTGAACGTGCGTGAAACCATTCATACAGTAACAAGTGGCTTGGGGGGGGGAATGTATTAACGTATACATCAACACCTACACAAGTCTTGGACAACTGCATGAACCGGTTTTATGGGAAGGGGAACACTGGCCAGAACACTGGGGAAAGTCCCTATTCTTGCAAAAAGTGCCACGGGTTCTTTTACTTTCACCTGGACAGCACCAGAGATGGGCAAAAGGGACCTGGTTTAACGTCTCATCTGAAGCACGGCACCCCTCTAGTCCGCACTGTTCAGGTATTTTTTTTTTTTAATATTCTTTTTTATTGATGTTTTAACTTATTTACACACAAGTCAGCCAAACCATCAACAATTAATTTAAAGTACATAACCTCAAAGATCAACCTCAGTGAGAGTGTAACATTTCATGACAATCTAATACCAAGTTGAAGGATGAAAGTCCAGGAGTGGGAGCAGTGTCCATGCTAAGGTAGTACTTCAGTTCCTTGGCCTTCCATTCAATTAATTAGATATTAGGCCTTTTGGTATGTCAGTTTGACCTTTTTCCCCTAGACAGGGATGCCCGCCTCTCCTACATGAGAGGGCCCGCCACAGTTATAGATTATGCAAACTGAAGCCTCCCTATCTAGTCGCTGTAACTTAGTATTCGTGAGGGTGCTCTCCCAGGTGGTGGACCAAGGCCCTCAATCATAGGGCCCAAACCCTCCCCACGCCCAATAGCCAGGCCCCCCACCCAGACCGGCATGGAGAGAGAGACGTCCCCCACCCTCGCCCCTCACGGAACAAAAGTAGAGTCCTTTAGCATGTAGTACATCTGCCATCGGGCCCATCTGGTATTAAATTTCTCTTCCCGATTGTTTAGGCTATGGGTTATCTTCTCCATGACATAGATTTGTTTAGTAATAGCCCACCATTCTTGTATGGTGGGTACCTTAGGTGTCAACCAATGTCTCGTAATGGCTTTTTTAGCTGCTGTGAGCAGTATAAGAAGGAGATGCCTAGTCATGGGCCCGCGCATGTCCCGGGGAAGGACCAGGAACAGGACCAGTTCCATTGTCAACTGCAACCGGGGGTCAAAAACCTCCCGAAGGTGTTGCTGCATGGAGGCCATGAAAGGCCTCAAGGATGAGCAGCTCCACATTACGTGGGTATGATCAGCCTTTGCATTGCCACACCGGCGCCAGCATCCAGTTCCCTGCCCTGGCTTGTAGTGAGCTGTAATTACAGGAGTTCTAAAATAGCGAATTAAGCATTTCCATGCGAATTCTCTCCAGACATGTGAGCTAGTTACCTTGGCTGAGTACCTCCAAGCTCGTTGCCACTCCTCAGGGGCCACCCTGTAACCTGCCTCCTGGCTCCAGCTGTTCCGAATGCTGTCTATACAGGTCAGGCTCCGGGCTCTCAAAGAGCCATAACACACCGATATCAGGCGGTTTTGTCTAGAGGTCCTGATCATTATTGTTAGGGTTTGTATTAGCGGTGGAATCTGCTCCGAGGCCCAGATCCCCCCAAGGTGATGCTCCATGTAGTGTCTGAGCTGTAAGTAGCGGAAGAAGTCTTCCCTTGGAATGTTAAATTCCTTTTGGATTTCTGTAAAGGCCCACATTATGCCTTGTCTCATTATCTGGCTTAGGTACCTCAGTCCTCTCCTCTCCCACCGTCGGAAACCGCCGTCGAGGACGTTTGGGGGAAAATAATTCAGAGAGGGGATCGGGCACAGGAGTGGGAGAAACGTGGTCAAATGGTGGCCCCTCCGAATAGTCCACCAACCTCTGACCGAGGCTTCAAGCCAGGGGTTTCCTCCCAGGAATACTATCCCGTCCTCCCTAGCTTGATATAGAATTCTACAAAACATAGTGTCATCAATTAGTGTCCGTTCTATATCCAGCCAATGTGGGCTATCGGTTCTGGTTTGTCTGGACATTAGATGTACTACAGTCACCGCCTGCTGATTTAGTCTGAGGTCTGGAAGGCCCATGCCCCCCTCATCCCTGGGGAGGGTCAGGGTCTTGAATCTTACCCGGGGCCTTTTGTTGGACCAGATAAATTTGGTAATGTGTTTGTTTATTTCTTTAAATGTTTGTAATGGGACCTGAAGCGGAACATTCTGAAACAGATACAGTGCTCTGGGTAGGGTGATCATTTTAATGAGGTCGATCCTGCGCGCCAGCCCCAGAGGGAGGGTCGCCCAAGCGGCCAAATCCGCCTTAAGTTGTGTCACCAGAGGCGTGTAATTGCAGCTGTAAAACTCCTGGGGGGACCTAGGTACGGGTATCCCCAGGTATTTTAATTTCTCCAGTTCCCATTTCCCCGGGACTGTAGCTTTAGCCCTCTGTGTGAGGGAGTAGTGAAAGGGGAGCATCTCAGTTTTATTGAGGTTTAATTTGTACCCCGATACCTTGCCGAAAGCCTCTAAAATCGACTTAACTTCCGGAAGAGATTGCTCCGGATTACGCAGATACAACAATATGTCGTCTGCGTAAAGGGCTATTCGGTGCTCAACTCCTCCCAATTCCACCCCAGTTATATTTTGTGCCTCTCTGATCTTCTGGGCCAAGGGTTCTATAAAGGCTGCAAACGTAAGAGGAGAAAAGGGCAACCCTGCCTGCTCCCTGTACAGTGGGAAATAACTCGAATGATGCCCGCTCACCTTGGACGAGGCCCGTGGGCTGAATATATGTTCTTTAAGGCATTTATTAAAGCGGGGAAGCCAAATTTATGTAGTGTTTCATAAAGAAACTGCCATGATACTCTGTCAAATGCCTTCTCGCATCTAAGCTGACCAATAAGGATGGGATCCCTCAGTGCATTTGATGTACCACATATAAGGTTCATCTTATATTGTCTGTGGTGGTGCGGGCTCGAACAAACCCGGTCTGGTCCTTATGTACCAGTAAGGGAAGTACCCGATCCACCCTATGGGTCAGAATTGACATAAAAAGTTTATAGTCTTGATTAAGTACGGATATAGGCCTATAAGAGGCACATAACTGTGGGTTCTTATCCTGCTTAGGGATAACAGACACTGTGGCATAGGCCCAGGACGGGGGAGGGGGTCTCCCCTCCAGGACCTCGTTAAAGACCGCGCGGAGGTTAGGAAGAACCTGAGCCTTAAATGCCTTGTAAAATTCCGCACCATATCCGTCTGGGCCAGGGGATTTCTGAGATTTGGTGTTCCTTATGGCAAGTGTCAGTTCGGTATCAGAGAGATCGGGCTACCAGGGCCTCACACCTCCGGTGAGTCAGCAAGCAAAGCGACCGATCGCAGGAATTCCTGCACATCATGTGTGGGAACCTGCTCCTCTGGGGTATACAGGGACTGATAGTATACGGTGAAAGCTTCTGCAATGTCCTGGGCCTTGGTGAGTTGTATTTTATCTGTGGGGTGGATTATTGAGGTGACCGTAGCCATCTTTCTTTGCTTCCGGACCTGATACGCCAGCATCCGCGTAGCCCTAGGCCCAACCTCATAGTATCTCTGACGTAAGAATGTAAGTGCCATCTCAGTCTGCTGCTGCGCCAGCCAGTCTAGTTCGTACTTAGTTTGCTGCAGCTGAGGGAGCACCAATGTGTCCCTTGTTTGTGTGCCATTTGTAAGAAGTGTAGGAGTCCTCCAGCTCCCGTCTCCGTGCCCTGCGCCGTCTCTCTTGTTCTGCTGTAAATTTTATTAAATGACCTCTAAGCACTGTCTTAATCGTGTCCCAGTGTATGGTGGGGGTGGAATCTGAGATCGGGTTATCTTTTTTTAATCTCCTGTATCTTCTCTATGAGAAAGTTACAAAACTTCTTGGAGCGCAGGTGGAAGGGATTAAGTCTCCACACCGTCCGTTTTGGTTGGAGGTCGAAGTCCCATCTGGACATCTGGGGGGCATGGTCACAAATGGCAATGTCTCCGATTTGAACATCATGCAACATCCCGAGATTCTCAACCTGTGTATATACTTGGTCGATGCGGGTGTAGGTGTGATGAACCGCCGAATAAAAGGTGTAATTCCTCGAATGAGGGTGGATCTTCCTCCATGCATCACACCATCCCGCCTCATTCGCGAATCTTTTAAAAAAATCTCTGGGTAGCCGACAGCCTGGGGGGCCTAGCATTGGTGGAGTCCATATTGGGGTCCATGACAAAATTAAAGTCACCTGCCATCATAAGCACTCCTTTCGTTTTTTGTATGATTTTATCTAATAAAGGCCTAAGCTGCATCACTGACATTCCAGGAGAAAAATATAAGTTCACCAAGGTTGCTTGTTTATCGTACAAGACCCCCTGTACCAAGATCATGCGGCCCTCTGGGTCGGCCCATGATTCATTTACCACAAGGAGTTCGAGGAGACCATAATGGCTACTCCTCTGCGTCTACCGATCTGGCCGATGAATAGAACATTTGTCCTCTACTAAGCTTGGCTAACTTTGTGTGCTCCATTGTATTCATGTGTGTTTCCTGTAGGAATGTCAGGTCCGCATTTGAACGTCTGATAAAGGTCAAGGCCTTCGACCTCTTGATAGGAGATGCAAGGCCATTAATATTTAAGGAGAGCAGTTTTATTTTAGCTGTACCCATTTATTTTAAGTATTTATTTCCAAACTTACCTCTCCCTATCCCCAGCTGGCCACTAGGTCCACCACCCCCGGAGAGCACCCCCATCGAGATAAGCCGTCTGTGGTTGGTGACTAATACAATACAGGTAACGATACAACAACAAACTGATTTAACACCTACATACACTACATGTAGTACAGTACAACGTTTAAACACATTAACATTCAACATTAACAATTGGTACTTCCACGAGTCAGGTATCCTGACCCTAGGGCAAGAAAGTCTTGCCATGAACCCAGAGTCTCTGGGCTATAGCACTTTGTGCTATTAGGGAATGGGTGTGTGGGTGAGGTGACAAGTATGTGCAGCTTCCACGACGCCCCCCATGATCCCTGGATTGTTTTATAGGGGGATAGGTTAAGCAGAAGAAATCTCTGCCCTCTTGGGCACCTGCTCATTCTGTATTGTGGCCACGTCGCCGAGTGCAGCTATGGGAGGAGGACAGGGACCCCCGACCCCCCACGACCCCAGCCCTGGCGACAGACCCTGCCTGGACTAGAGTGCATAGTCCAATCATAGTCCAATCATCCAGGTGAGGGGGCGGGGCCAAGCGGGCCCCAGCCCTCCCCAGTCAGCCCCAAAGTTATCTGTCAGCCACAAGGTATGTATTGGCATTAGCCGGGCGAGGGTCCCCACCCAACTGGTAGCCCACCCAAAGAGCTCCGCCAGGCTGCCCCCCACCTCCCCAGTGGGGCCTATCCCACCACCCACTCTCTTAGGTCTCGCCCCAGGTCTTTAGGACCAGCACCCATCCCCGCTGCACTGAGGACAGGGACGCAAAATGTAATCCGCTCTGGTGCATCTTCGTGAAGATCACCCTCCTCCTCCATTCGATGCCACCCAATTCCCTACCAACGGAGTGGGAGGAGCTGAGACAGAGGGAATGGACCTCAATGGCACCTGCCTCTGGTGGATCCCCCCACCGTCAGCAACCGCCCCCCTCGAATCCTCCATTACAGTTATCCAGGCCATTCCCTGTTAGCATGGTATCCCTCAGATACTGTCCCGAGAGGAGCGCACAAAGTCTAATCAGGCTGTTCGAGTAGTCCTCCATACGGTTAGTGGATAAAGTTCCAGTTCATTCCATCCTCACAGGGGTCTGAGTGTGCGTCATTTGGCCTACAACCAGCTTGGTTCCAACTTCGGTCCCGCGTTGTCTTTCCTCTCCCCCCCCCCCCACAGTTCCCACTCCCCTATCTATTCATTCTTCATCCTCGTTTTCTATTCCTTCAGGGGTAGCCTCTGTTACTAGGACCGCTGTGGCTGGGGTTGCCTTCTAGTTAATCCCCTCTTGAAGGTGCTCAGAACCCCCCAAAGCCTCCTGCCTTTATTCCCGGTTCCCTTATCTTGCCATCTCGTCCCCCGCTAATCGCTACTAGTCCATACACCCTATGCGAATCCGTTATTCCCGCGCTATGACCCGGTTTAACCCTCGAAGGAAGGTCCCTACCTATACCACCGCGGCTACTTCTACTCAGTGCTACTCTCCGGGGGTTCCCGGGTCCAATTTAAGGTGGTGGTGGTCTCCCAGCCGCATTTAAACCCCTTCGCAGTAATCTATTCTATTCTCATGGCCTCTTACCCCCCTCCCTCTCACCCCAATTCAGCTAATGAATGAACTTCTCTGTCCCAAGTCCGCTCCCGCCTCGTTGGGCCTGTAAATCAGCACCCTCTCTTATTTAAAAACCCTCCCCTTTGTAGGCTGCTGTCTATCCATGAGCTCTTCTGTCTCCCTATCCCAGCCTCTCCCACCCTATTCCTTTATAGAATTAACAGAGCTACTTTACTTCTTTGTGTGTCCATAACAGCTCCGCCTTCTGCCGGTCTTCTGAGCGGGTTGATCAGCTACAGGGTCCCAACTATCTTCCTTATGGCCTCCTCGACTTTGTCTGCGTCTCACATCTCTCTGCTCTGCACTCCACAGCTTTTGGGCAAGTTTGATGCCACAGAGGGATCCTTCTGTAGTCTGGCCTGGGAATACTGATCGTCTCCTCCTCAACTCAGCCATAGCCTCCTCCGCTGACTCCACTGTTTTAGCGCCTTGGAAACTGGATCACCATTCTAGCCGGCACGGGTTGAATTTAATTCCAGCAGTCTTCAGAGCTCTCATGGTCGCAGCGTAGGCGCGCCTTCGCGCCATAATCTCTGGAGCATAGTCATTATCAAAGTATAGGCGCTGTGAGCCTAAAAGCACAGTGCCCTTCCTCCAGGCTGCTTTCAACACTGCTTCCTTATCCTGGAATCGTAGGAATTTGACCAGCACGGTGCGCGAGCCTCGGTCCCAGCGTGCGATGTGCCCACTCTATTTCCAATGAGACGTCGCCCGGTATGGTTAATAATGCCCTAAGGTGCTTCTGGATGTAGTTAATCATATCGGACTATCCGAAAGCCCTCTGGGATACCCGATATCCGAATATTACTTCTTCTATTCGGCTTTCTGCATCTTGGCCCTAGCCCGCCCAAGGCCTTGATTTCTTCATGTAGTTGGGTAATTGTGTGGCCAGTCTCCTCCAGTCTTTCTTCCGCTACCGTAATCGGAGTCTCGCTTTCTCCTGTCTTTGTTCCAGTTTCCCAATATCGGTGCGGAGAGCCGTTGCCGTGGATTTCATCTCCCGGCGAAAATCTCGCAATTCTGCCAGCATTTGCGTCATCTGCCTCTGGAGTATTACATGGGAAGCCTGCTCGGCCGCCGTGCCGCCACGATGCGATGCGATGAGGATGAGGCCCGCGAGTCCTCGCTCTCCGAGCCCTCATCCTGAGATTTTTCTTCATTTAGGTGAGCAAGAACTGCAAACTTGTTGTCCCCCTTTTTTCGTGGCATTTTAGGTTTCCCTCCTGTTGATCTGGTGTCAGGATGTCACTGGATTAGACGAATTTGGAGGGTTTTGTAGGATTTTGTAGGATCAATCGGGGGAGCTCCCTCGATTATGCTGCCATCGGTTCTATGACGTCACCGGAAGTCCCGCACTGTTCAGGTATGAGCCCAATCCCAGTGTGGGACAAGAACCCACAACCTTCAAGCCCAGAGGCAGATGTGCTATGCTGAGGGATGAAGGTGATGGGCAGTGTTACATCGTGTAAAATATGTTAACACGTGGACATACAGCGATGTTACTCCTAAAACTAGTTTAGAACATTTCTGATTTGTTGAAAATCAGAAGTGCAGGAACAGTACCCATAGCAACCAACAAGCAGATTTTGCATTATCCTTTAGCTAGTGATTTTAAATATGTCTTGTATTTTTTTTTTTTAATTACTGTATTAGTTTTACACATGCTCATTTAATATATGCAATAAGACACAATGGGGGCGTTTGATTGTCTGAGCTTACCGCATACCCAAGTGTTGAAGGCAATCAAGCCCATCGTGTCTTATTGTTAAAGTAACTGTAACTAACACAAGATGTACAATCACGCTCTGATTAATACACACTGCAGCACAGTTGTAAGGCACAAGGCAAAGCACAGTGCCGCCAAATACTCAAGCGCATGTATCAAGAGCAACCCACACACCCTGAAGTATTATCACACTCACAAAATGGGTTCAAGATTAATATAGAGAAAAAACATCAAAGAGAGGTTTGTGGTTATGGGGGGGTATACTGTCATCTAATGATTTTACATAGTGACAGGGTTTTCTTACCCACATTACAAAGACATTTACGAACATTACCAATTGAAGCATTACTTAAAGACAAGTGTATTACCCTCCTAACTTGCATTTTTATGCTGCTTGACGCTTGCATAATCTAGCCTTTCTAGTCTCCTTTCAAACTGAAAACTCGCCAATTCAGATGAAAGTCTCCCTCCTAAAATATTAGCCACGGCGTCAGTGTCCATTTTTTTTTTTTTATTGCTTTTATAATTTCACTCCAATACTCAAAAATTCCGAATCGTATACAAATGTCACCCCTCTCATCTCTCTCGCCCTCCTTACACTGTGCTTTCTGTCGAGTCAGCTAGGCGGCTGGACGCTGCCAGCCCGATGTCTCAGCAAAGTACTGTTCAGGGAATGTAAGGTGTTGCTGCTGGAACTTGCCAATAACACCTGTAACATTTAAGTCCTCCAACCTGCCACATGATAACACTGAACAGGGGACCAAGAATTCTTTTCTTTTTTTGCACCGCTATCCATCGTATTTGTAATCTTATGAAGCGTACTGTATTGTATTAATGCCCAGGACCACCTTGAAAATGAGTTTGCTCAGTGGTTTATGCCTGGTTAAATAACGTGATTGATTGATTGATAATGGCAATGTAGCCGGCTAACTCTTCCCCAACCCTCCCATCACACAACAACGTACTATGAAGGGGGGGAAAGTTACGTTCCTCCAATTAAAGTATGTTTAACTAAATGCCGCGTCCTCGCCGCTTCCTTACAGCCAGTAGGCCAAGGGAGTACGTGGCGTGCACGGCTGCGTTCTTCATTTGTGGAGCCTCTCCACAAGTGGACCGTGACTAGTTTTAAATTAAAAAGTTTACTAGTGCACTTGGGGAGCACAGAGTGCCGTTGCTGCCCCCAAGAAGCATATAGTGCAGGTCTGCTACTACGGCATTCAACGTCAGGCCTCAGACGGCACTCGCAGCCTTCATTCCTCACGTTTCTTTTTCCGGGGAAAAACTCTACTTCCTGCTCCTTGTGGGAACGCTTGTTTAGTGTGTTTCATTTGAGCCGGGTACTTACAGAACTCCGCGATGTAAAAGGAGACGGCATAGTTTTCCTCACACCAGTCCAGTGTGGAGGTGGGCTCGCCCCAGTAGCCCTGCCCGTAGCTGTCCGATGTGGAGCCATGTTGATGTTGGGAGTGGGGACATGCAGTCGCCTGGAGACAGAGGAAGGAGGCGGGGCGGAAGGTCCGGCGCCGGCACCAGCTGGTGGGGCTGTAATCATAGTCCGTAGCCATGGCAACCAGGTAAAGTTCGGCGTGCAGGTGGAGGTTTTGCCAAAATAACTGCAGAGCTCCTCGATTTACCGGGAGGAATTCACGTATTTTAAAGGGAATTGAGAAATGGAACCACCTAAGGGAAATTGCTCCCGAAGACTTTCATTGGTTATGTGGGAAAACACAGCAATTTTACTTCCATAGGAAATAATGTAATCTACAAAAATAAAAAGGAAAATTGCCCTGCAGTTACAGGGTAAATGTCAAATCAATTTGGGAGCACTGTAACTGCTCCTGGATCAGTTTACCAACTGCTGATAATATCCAGAATCAGTTTGTGTTGGAGAAGTTTGTAAAACGGAGGGAGTATAGCGCAGTGATCTAAGGCTCTGAGCTGCAAATCTGGTGACATCCAGCAGACCAGACCTGGGTCTGAATCCCACAGCTTCCACTTGCATACTGTGTGACCCTGAGTAAGTCACTTAACCTCCTTGTTCTCCCAGGTCGCTCCTGTGAAAAAGCTTTCAGCTTAGTGTGCTATACCTGGTTAACCAACTAAAAAAAAACAGCAGCCAGCCTAGTGGTTAGGACACAACAGTTGCAGCCAGGAGAGGGTTTGAATTATGAAGGGATACTCAAAATTGACTGATTCCAATCTGATTAGACTATTTAGGAATTTCTGATTGTGAATCCGATTCCTGTTTGATTCCCGAAAAGGATCTCAGAAGCAGAGATCAGATTTGGAATCTTTAAATTCCTTAGCACAACAGTATTTGTTTGTAACCATGTAGTTTAAGATAATTCTCTCTCCTGATTGGCTGAGACACGTTTTTAGGTGGGCATCTATCAGACAATAGATGCCCAGCTAAAAATGAGAGCCATGCTACAGTGCCCCTTCACCCACTGAACTATCCTTGCACCCACTCTGCTTCCTAATTGGCTACAACGCAAACTTTTTATTTCAAATTCGCCACCATTTTATCCCTCACTTAGCGAGAGAGCTACCAAGATCCCTCCCATTCAATCCTTTACCCACCCAGTAATGTTTAAAGAAAATGAACAGCAGTAGTTTCCCTCTTGTCCCAAGTCAGTTGACCTTCTGTAACGAACTGTACACACAAAAACGCGGAAGCTTACTTTTCGGCTCAGAAGCTGATCCTCACCACTGGCAATAATATCCCGATCGGTGCTGCTGTGCATGACCCGCTCCTCGCCCTTGGTCCCACTCAAACACAGCACCCAACAAATGAATAAAAGAAAGGTTTGCCAGTGGTGAGGATCAGCTTCTGAGCCAAAAAGTAAGCCTGCGATAATATCCCGATCGGTTATATCTAACGCACAATACTGCAATGCAAGCCTGCATCTGGTCCGAATTCAGCAACTTGTGAAGTTGCAGTACTAACTGAGGAACAGCGCCACCTTGTTGTCATTGTTCACCAATGCAGCAGTGCGGTAACATAATTTTAAAATTTGAGTGTAAACATTAAACGCATAAGGACACCGAAGGCATCACGGCAACAGGTAGTATTTGGGACTTATGTCGTGCTCATGTATTGACCTGATGATGTGTTTGTGAGGCTGCTGTAACCCCCAGCAGCGGCTGCGTGGTTTTGAATAAGAATCAGGAAGGTCAGGTATGGCACCCCTGGCTGTCGCTGTTCAGTTTCGATAGCAAAACCCCAACGATCAGTTTCAGGGTGCTGCGCTCTGACGTGTAGAATATATTGTATCTGTGTTTTTGCCTTGTCTTATTTTGACAGGCTACTATATCCTCCTCTTCTATGAAGCTGCAACTGCAATTGGGTTGCAACAGAGTTGTATTTTTCCATGTCCTTCACATTTGCTCCAGTTTCCTTTCTTATGTTCTTTTTATTCGCAGTAAACTGTTCTCAACCAAGTTTTATGTTTTGCAAACTGCAACTAGGAGTTTTTCTAACTCCTTGCAAGAGGTTAATATTAATAGTTCAGTGGAGGAGGCTGCGATTTTAATTAAAGAGTTCCTCCCCTTCCCTCTTGTTTAACAACAAAGATCTCGGGGTGCAGAGCTGAACACCTTGGTCCCACTCGAACACAGCACCCAACAAATGAATAAACGTAAGGTTTGCCAGTGGTGAGGATCCATCACCAAGGAGTAAAAAAAAAGAGCACAAGGTGTGTGTGTGTGTGTCTGTTTGGGGATACATTGTAATATAGGTGGAGGAACTATTTTATTACAAAACTAATTTAAAACTAATTTTCTAATAACAGTTTTTTATTAAACAAATTTATTTTCTCAGTGCCCATTTTCTAAGCGCAATAATACCCTACAGGGTGGGCGGTATGGGCAATACTGGACCTTCCAGAGGCTATAAGGCCCTCCGCCTGTGGCGTCAGGCCTCATTACGCCCCTGGGCGGTCCGGTATTGCCCAATACCACCCACCCTGTTGGGTATTATTGCTTGCTTTTTCCATTCCTAAACTAAAATATATTTATATATCTGTTTTGTTGACAGAAAGGAGGACTAGGCAATTCTGCCTATTTCAGCCTCGTCCTGGAGGAGGGAGGATTCAGATGGATGCCAACTGATATTAAACCAGATTAAGCTGTTGGTGGTTTTTTAGTGAATGATACAGGATTTTGCTTTTAAAATGTCCACTCCGTGCCATGATCCCCATGAAACAATTAAAGATCTTGGCACTGTGCTGAACAGTTTACCATCAGAAACATGTGGTAGTAATATTGTAATAGATCCAGGGTAAGAATTTAGGCCCTTATATTCAAAGGTTTGTGCCAGTGCAAATGTGGTTAGTGCCAGCACTAACCTGGGTCTGTACCAGCACTTAGGACAGTGCCATATTCAGAGGCCTCTGGAGGGCAGCCCAAAGCCAGCAGCACCAGTGTGCTACCTATACCTCTGCACCTTTGCAAATAAGGGGGTCATTCATGCATACCAGCACAGGATTATATTCAAAGGTTTGTGGTGGTAGTGAACAGACCCCAGAGTGGCACTGTTTACCACTGCCAAAAACCACATCTTATCTATCCGCAAAGCCTGCACCCCCACCCCTCAAAGATAGGGTGGCTGTACTACAAGCCGTCGACCCTGTACTAAGCTGCCCCTCCCACCCCCAATCACCCATTTGGAATAGTTGCAACATAATCCTGATAGTGTAGGCATTTTACTTGAGATGACTCAACCCTGGTGGCATATGATTCCAAAAGTGTGTGATCATATGACTAAAAGAGTACACTGATTTGGTTGTTCTGCTTTTGGGTATAGACAGATCCAAGGATACAGCATTCCTTAGGGAAGGTATCAGGGTACATTTTGCAAGCGACAGCCCAAGTACTCTGGCACCAAGTCATATATACTTTTTGCAGCCTAGATTGTTTTATGCAGTTTTCTTCAGTTGGAAAGTGAGATCCACCCCAGTCTCTCATAAAATTCATGGTGATGTATATTTTTGGAACATTCTAATACTAACTGGACTAAGTGATTATATAGGATATCCAGATGGTGTAACCTGTCTTTAGAAGAGTAATCATACAATACATCCCCGTAATCGAATAGTGGAAAATTTGTGCCATAATGATCTTCATACGAAGTTCAGAATTGAGACAGTTTCAATATTTGTATAATCCTGCATGGATCCATCCCAGTTTTCTTTATCGATTTTAGCTATAGACTTTGCAGAGCCTCAGGCTCTATCCAAAACCCAGATATTTAAGTGTTAACCTGCTGCAAGAAGGTTCTATCATCAGCAGTAATGTTTAACATTGGTGTAACTCCTCTACAAATGGGGGTTCCTGAAGGCCTTCCCGGAGCTTGCTTGGATGCTCCATGCCTGGCTGGTGTTCGGCGTAAGGCTGCTAAATGTGGGGTTTAGGAGTGCTTTTGAAGCCTCCCCGTGCTGTCCCTTTAAGAGCCATCTGCTTGCAGGCAAAGTCCTTGTTTGCGAGGTGGACTGTGTATTTCCTTGCTCTAGTTCCACTCGAGCTGTGTTGTAATTCCCCCTCTTGGTGGTCGCTGAAAAGCGCAAGGGGTGCCCCCTCGACAGGTATACCTGTTTGCCTGAAATTATTTAGAGTGATAGCGAAGATGCAGTTTTGTCTAACCTGCTTTTGTTACAGATGGGACTCTGTGTGCTGTGCCCCTCCATGTTAGACCAGGACATTTTGAAGGGACCAATAAGGTGTCGGGGCAGTTAATGTGAAGGACTAAGTGACCAACCAGGACTGGGACTCTAGATGGAGCCGGCTGACCAATGGGACATAGCTAGTAATCCTGGAAGTGAAGTCTGAACAAGGCACCTTTTGCACCAATCAGACAAGTTATATAGCCTGGTGTCTGCAGCCCACCTATGGGATCGGGTGGCGCGCGCCTGAGAAGGCTGGGTCCAACTGCCTGAAGGGCAGGAGACGTTGTGACTGTCTGAGGAGGAGCCTCTTGCTTCTGGGCGTTAGGTGTTCACGCGAAGCGCATGAAAGGCCTGAGTCGTACGTTCTTGCATAGCCAGAAAGCTTTGGACTAAATCTGCAGGGCAGCGGTCAGAGGAGGCTGTGCAGGAGCACAGCTACCTACCAGGCTTCACCTGAAGAGGACTAGAGAATCTGCTGAATCGGGCTCGGTCTGTCAGGACGTTTGAAGCTGCAGTTAACGCCCAAAAATTGCTGTGAGTTCACTCTGGTCCTGAGAGCAGCTGCCTGGTATGGTACCCCTCTGTTGTTTTCCATATAAATGTGTGAGGAGGCCTTTGAAACTCAGGCTCAGCCCTGCAAGTGGTGAAGGAGTGGCCCTCTGTTGGAGTTGTGAGTACTGGATCAGGGCAGTTCCCTGTTAATGCTTTTAAACCAAGGCAAAGACATTTGTTGTATTGCAGACTGTACTAATTGAGCTGTCTGACTCCATCAGATCTGCTCAGGAATTGAATGCTCCTTTGTGTCAGGGCCCCAACCTGCTGCATCGAGGAACTAGCCATTAGGGCTTGGGTACCCATACACAGCAACTGATAGGTTTAGGCCTGTGCACAGAGCCCTAGGTAATTAAATATATTTTACAGTGATAAGCCAATCACCCTGATTTCCCCCTGTTCTTGTTGTCTCTCCTCAAATAAACCAGATTGTTCATTTTGCAAAAGTACCCTGGCTGGGTTGTGTCTTACTGATGATATACTGCACAGTGAATATTGGATAACTATATCTTGTTTTTCAGGGGGTCCTCGGAGTGAGCTGAGTGGTTCGAGATGGGGGGGTAAGCGTGCTGGGTGAGAACATTATACCTACACTGTGTAAACCACTAGTGAGAAGAAGGGGGGGTTGCAGCAACCCAGAGGGCTGTGACCGAGTCAACTTTGACTGTTCTGATCCCAACCTCTGGGTGGAGGCACTCGTCAATGGATCTGGGCCCCTCACTCTGTCACCGCTGAGGCAGGCAGGGGTAGTAGCCCTTAGGATAGCGCCCCTGGGGGTTACATTGGGATCGGGGAACACGTCAACTTTGAGGGAGAGTCAAAGATCATAAATTTATTTTTTCTTGCATTTAACTTTCATTTGGAGCATATAAAGACATTTTGGAGCCCATTAAAACAATTTTACAGCTTTTCATTCTCCGCCATTAAAAATACATCAGAGGCATAGATCACCATATCATCTATGTGTAATCCCCCCACCGGCCCCCCTTGTTTAACCAGCAGGGCTTCTCCTCTCACCACAAACATCTAGGGGCAACAGAGAGGGGTGGGGGTTTACATATTAAAAAAGACATAGAGAAAAAACAGATGAAGGTGGCCACCATTAGGCAAGGTGGACCAGACTGTTATACAACAACAGTCGACCAAGTGTGGAAACTACTTGGCACACACCTGGCGGGACCATTTACCATGGCCAGCAACCCAGGTCCGTTTGCTCACAATTATGCTAGATTTGCACTACTGGACAGTGGCACCCAAGTAATCCAGACACATGGAAGCAATAACAATACTGTCCAAACCAGGTTGGCATTCTAGAGTGTGGCTTTTATTCACGTAACAAAGTAAGAATAATACAAAGCGAAGATGGACCCCCATGGGGCTACACATACTGGTATTGCAGATTTTTTCCAGGGTACAGAAGTTCATGAATTCCCATTTAGCATAGGGTGAAGAAACACAAAACAGCGAATGCTCTGGTTCTGAAAATGAAGATTGGCACACACGGCCAGACTAGTAGTGTTCCCATTTTCCACAGGAATGATAGTGGTACCCATGACCACACTGAGTACATCCAGGCTCAGCTCTTTCAGGACCCACTATACTGGGGTAAACTGAAGAAACAGAAATTCCAAACCCACATCTCGGGGTAATTACTTCCATTAGGCATTGGCCAGATGCACTGTATGAGAATGTACTGGTGCCCAAACTGAACCCAGAGAGGTAAACTGGTTATTCCAGATGGAGGGTCTCCCACCTTTTGCTCCCAAGCTTATACATGGCCATTCATTTGGTAATAATACCCTCACAGATGAACTTGTAGTTATCTTAAATGTTTACCACTTAACACAAACTACTGACTCACCTCTGGTGTCAAAGTTAAAAGTTCTGTACTTGGACAGTCACATTCTCGGACTACAACGTAGGCAGAAACTTGACTTAGTACTAGGTGACTGGTCCCATACTCAGAGAAATTTATCCCAAGGTATTGCAGATGCCCCGTAGGACACTGAAAAGATTTGTACTCACAATCAATAAAGATGTACAAGGCAGTTTCACCAAACAAATGGATCAAGGGGGGTTACCCCGAATCCTGGAGTTCACTCCCATCCCTCCTGCAATGGGGCAAGTTAAACCTTCTGGCACAGATGTCCACCACTTCAGACAACTGTCTTCTTTGTTCTTCTTCTAGGGTGAGAACAAACTACCACAAAACAAAAAGGGATAGCTCTTTGTCCGAGCTAATCTGAGGAGCTGCCCAGCAGCTGCAGCTTCCTCCTCGAACTCCACTCTACTCCTCACTGACTGAACATTCCAATTCACTCCAAAGCCAGCTGAGACTGTGGCTTATGCTGCTGTGAGAGCTCTGTGATTACATCATCAGTCCAGCTCAGCTATTTCGTAGAATTAAAGGTACTTTTGTCTCTAGAATTGAGCAATGTATTATACCATTGTATAGAGCATACATCCGACCTCATCTTGATTATGGTTCACCATTCTGGAGTCCTTACCTTAGTGGAGATGTGGTTAGGTTAGAAAAGATACAAAAAAAAGTTACCAAATCCATACCTCATCTAACGCATCTTGATTATGAAACTAGGTTACACAAAACCGGGCTGCACTCCCTTAAACTAAGAAGACAGAGGGGGGATTTACTACAACTTTACAAGATTATCCAAAATCCAATACTAATGAAACAGTGTGGTATTTCCGTTGCTAAAAGGAAAACTGGACCCAGATTGCACAACAAACAATTAGATATAGCTAAATGTAAAACAAAAAAAAGACAAAACTTTTTTACAATACGTACACCAAGACTTTGGAATACACTGCCACAGGAGGTTATTGATGCCCCTTCCTTTACTAACTTCAAACTTAAACTAGATAGATGGCTAACTAGATAGGGTATATCACCAATGATCCACATATGTGGAGGACAATGCTCATGGGCTTCGGCCTTCTTTTGTCCCTCTAACCAAGTAACCAAGTAACCAAGACAGAGTGTGACAGTGTGAAACCCATTTACCTGGTATTTCACATGCTGCCTTCCCTGCCTGCCACTGATTCTAACTGTGATTCTAGTAACCCTGGGGAACAAGGGGGTTACATATGTATAAATGGTAATTTATGTCTCTGATGCAGTCCCCAGTCCCATAAGTAAACTGTAAACAAAAGAGGTCCAAGGACCGAACCCTGTGGTACACCTCTTGAAATTGCCAACTCTTGAGATGTTCTCCTAGTTGCCATAGCATACTGTTTTTGGTTCTCAAAATAAGACAGACACCACCTTAATGCTTTAGTTTCCAAGCCCCCTCTTTAATTTACTCAACAGTACCATGTGGTCCACCTTGACCGATGGACTTTGAGATGTCAACAGTTATCACCCGGTATGCTTCCCACAGCCCATAACTTTGTTGATGTCATCTAAGACCTTTGACATGGAGGAAATGGTACTGTGCCCTTTTCTGAACTCAGAGTGAAGGTCATCATAATGCACACCCTTCTGAAGATAATCAGACAGGATAGGATGTCTAAGCATGGCAGAGGCTACCTATTGTACCTTAGGGATCATGTGAAGGGGCACAGGATTGCACTTAACCCTTCAACTGATGGCTGTGAATATCTCACTGTGAGACTCTCACTAAGTAAATGGTCATGAAAACCCAGTATCATAACTGTCTATGTACCACCTGGCAAGCACCATGAGGGCCTTGACACATGTGCCTGTTACTATAAACAAGCCAGTCTGAACTGGGAGATGATGGTCACGGGGGATTTTAACATTAACTGGGCCGCCAACTTCAGTATAATATACAGAAATGGGATGGCCAGCCTCTACCTCACTGAAAGTTTTCTGGTGTATCTGAGATGTGCAAGGGACTTGGATGGGCTTGGATAGTCTACTATGCATCCCTGCTGCATGACCTTCGGCCTTTCACTGACCTCCCTGTATCAGCAACAATAGCGAGATGCTGTCGTGAGGTTGGGATCTTGAGGTGCCAAAATGGTCAGCGATGGCAGGGTGCTCTTGGCCTGACAGAGGTGAGTGAGATATGGGTGGTTAGGTGCAGAAGACACCCTAGGTTTAGACGGGACCTAGAGAGAGGCCGGACATGTTTGGTTCCCGTCCCCATGGGTCCCAACGGACTGAGTGGGCAGGTAGTTAGAGGGGCTGCAGCGCCTACCAGTTCCCTTAGGGCAGTGCTTTCCAATGCCAGATCGATCAGAAATAAGACCGCAATTATGGTGGACTTGATTTCTATGGTTGATCTGGCTTGCCTCACAGAAACCTGGGTGGGAGATGATGCTGGGCCACATTTGGAGGCGTCCCCTCCCCCAGGTATTCGTAGTGCACTGCCCTAGGGTGGAACTAGGGGTGGGGAGTAGCCTCTGTTTTATATCTGAACTTGGCTTTGCTGTGCACCCAGTGGGAACTACCAGATCCTTGTATGTGTGGCAGTACCTGGTGATCCGGGTGCAAGTTGCAGGATCCTCCTTATTTACTGCCCTCCTGGGTTGGGGGGAGAGTTCCTACAGGACGTGGTAGATCTCATCGTTGATGTGGTATTGGAGTCCCCCAGATGTTTGGTGCTGGGGACTTCAGTGCTTGGGCCAACGATGAGTCCTTTAGGGTGGTTCCAACCTCCTCCAGATGATATCATCACTGGGTCTGGCACAAGAAGATACTTCCATGACTCACCAGGATAGCCACATTTTGGACCTGGTGTTCTCACTGGGGCTTGAGTTAGCTAACCTCTAGATTGATCATGTCATTTGGTCTGATCACTGTATGGTGTGGTTCTCATTCAGGGCTCCCACCGAGAGCCCTCCCCTTGCTGAGATGGTCAGCTACCACCCTTTGAGGGGATTGTCTCCTGAGGGTCTTTTGGCAGTGGCTGACTTATCTAGTCTAGACGCTGTATGTGCACAGGGCATGAGGGAGGCAGTTGCCACCTATAACAGGGTGATGTCTGCAGCCCTCGATGCACTTGCACAACCAAAATCTTCTCACGTGAGGTCTCCTTGGTTTGACTGAGAGCTCAAGGTGATGAAGATTAGGGGTCAGAATTTGGAGAGTTGCTGGCAGAAAACCGGGCTAGAGGAGGACAAACTGGCCCTGCATGCTCACTACAGTGAGTACCAGGGGGCACTCAACAGTAAGAAGGCAGAATTCCTGTCTAGGGAGATTGCTGCAGGGAAGAGCCGACCAGCTGTTCTTTTTCAGACTGTAGACAGACTGTTACATCCAGCTTGTCTGCAGCCCAAAAAAGACTTCTTTGGTCACTTTGTGTGATGAGTTTGCTCAGTTCTTCACTGACAGAGTGTGCTCTGTCCAGCAGAGAATTCCACCAGTGAGTCGTGCTGTGTGTCACAGTGATTGCCTTGGTTGTGGTTGAGGTACTCCACCTGTCTTGGGGGAGTTTAAACCAGTGGAGCTGGCTGAGGTCATAGAGGTTGCTTCGAAGCTCAAGTAGACATACTGTGAACTGGACCCGGTTCCGACACATTTCTTAATGGGAGACATCGATTCTATTGGTCCGGTGTTCACCTTGATTGTCCAGTGTTCATTGTCAGAGGGGGTCTTCCTGGACTCTTGAAAGAGGCTCTGGTGAGGCCCTTCTGAAGAAACCATCTCTAACCCGGACATCTTGGCAATTATCAACCTGTCTCCAACCTCCCATTTCTGGGTAAGGTTGTTGAGAAGATTGTGGAACAGCTTGAGGAGCACCTCATAACCTTGACATCTATGAGCCACTCCAGTCTGGTTTTTGAGCCAAGCATAGCACCAAAACAGCATTAGTTTGGGTGCACAGTGGCCTCCTTAGGGCCAGAGATAGAGGCGACAGGTTTATTCTCGTTCTCCTTGATATCTCCTCAGCCTTTGACACTGTAGATCACTTTGTTCTGCTCGATCATCTCAGAGAGTACTGTGGGCTTCCCAACACTGTCATCTGCTGGTTTGAGTCCTATCTTGCTGACGGAAGCAACGGGTAGTGATGGGGAATTTCTTCTCCTCCATGAAGCTCCTATCATGCGGTGTGCCTCAGGGATCGATCTTGTCACCAATGTTGTTTGCAGTGTACATGCTGCTCCTGGGTGAGCTCATTAAGAAGTACAATGTGGGTTTTCACTGCTATGCAGATGATACCCAATTGTACTTGTCCTTTGCCCCCGGAACATCCAATGCTTTGGAAGTGTTGAGCATCTGCTTGGCCGAGATCAATGACTGGATGTCCTCCAGCTGATTGCTGCTGAACCCTGATAAGATGGATGTACTGGTAGTGGAATCAGGCTGAAGACATGATATGAATGCCTTCAGTGTGGCAATGGATCTTTTCCTGGGGTCCACACAGTTGATGGCTTCCTCTAGGGTGTGAGATCTTGGCATGTTCCTAGATGACTGCTTGACATTTGAATCTCAGGTGTCATCAATTGTTCAAAGTGGTTTTTACCACTTGAGGAATAGTGCGAGTATCAAGCCCCTAGTTCCGCCTGAGGACCTCCCTGCCTTGGTGCATGCCTTTGTGATGTCCTGGATTGATTACTGTAACGCTGTCTACTTCGGGGTCTCAAGAGGTACCCTCCACCAGCTGCAGCTAGTGCAGAACGCAGCTGCCAGGTTACTGATGGGCCTTCGAGGTTCTGTCATGTGACCCTGGTGCTGTGTGAACTGCATTGGCTGCCAGTTGGGTGGAGGATTATTTTCAGGGTGGGCTTGCTCACCTTTAAGGCTCTACATTGACTTGGTCCCGGCTAGCTGTGTGTTCTTCTTACACCTGCTGTCCCAGTCCACTCCCTCCATTCCTCCTCTAGGGGCCTCCTGGTGATTCCCAGGACGAGGTTAAAAACTGCTGTTGACAGGGCATTTAGTGTCGCCAGCCCCATCCTGTGGAATTCGCTTCCTGATGCCATCAGGGAGGCCCCTTCAGTTGAGGTGTTCAAGAGCTGCCTAAGTCTCACCTTTCTTCTCCTGGCTACCCTGATATAATTATATTATCACCTAATCTGACATAATGAGACTTCTGAACTTATTTATTGTATTATTGTTTTTTTTATGTTTTAAATATGTATTTATATATGCTTTCTTATTTCCTACTTGTTCAGTATGGGAGGTGCCAGAGCCTCCGGGAATGGGCACCATACAAATAAACCTTGCCTTGCCTTGCCTACCTCACTCCAGGTAGTAAGGACAACACCAGGAGCTAACACAGAACAGGGACCAGCACCCTCATAGACTGGGTGCTAGCCACCCACACAGAGAGGGTAACCGAGGTCGCTGTGTTGCCTGATGCCATTAGCGACCACACCAATAGGTACACTATTATGCACCTGGTCAGCTAAAGTCATTAAATCCTCCTCAAACTCAGCATCTCCAGGGTACTCCCAAGATGATTATTTAATTAACTAATTAATTAATTAATTTTGGTAACTGGGTAGGCCTGCTGGAACCATTACAGTCCTTTTTTCAGGGTGACCTGGAATTAATTACATGTAAAGTTGCATTGGCATTTTACAATAGCACAAAAAAGTTAATTGATCACATTACAACATATAATAGTAGTGGCATATGCTAATACAATGAGGACAAATTGAGTATATTTTACAGAAAAGATGTGCAATCTTGACAGACATTCACTAGCACCACCACATTAATAGAAGGAGGTAGTAGGAGCCATAGATCATGGTGCAATTACACCTGCACTAATACATTGACCAGGTCCCTAGCTTGAATCCCATTTATTTCAAGACAGTGATTTGTTGGGGTTGTTTCCTGTGAGTTTAGATCTGCCATGACAATTACACTAATGTAGGCATGCATTCACCCACTGCCCAGAGTACTAAGTGGACATTTGTGGAGAAGTTAGCGGTGGCAAGTGCAGATGCTCAGCTCCAGTAGGTGAGCCTCGAGTCCTCTCTTAAATCCTCCTAAAGAGTTGCATTCCTGGAGCTTTCCTGGCAATGCATTCCAGAGGTGTAGTATATAGGCAGGGAAAGCCTTGGGAGGACCTAACTTTTTGGACTTGTAGGAGCTACCGGCTGGAGGATCTGAGGCTCCTACTGCTTGTTTGGTAACTAATGGGCCAGCCAGGCTGGGGGGGGGGTGGTGGCATTTTCAAGTCTGAGTTTGTAGGCCAGGCACAGAGATGGATATTTGAGTCTGCCTTCTAATGGGGGCCAATTCAGGGTTTGGAGCACTTGTCAGTGATGCTCCATGGGTAGAACTGCAGCAGTGAACCTGCTTATCCTATAGTATGGGGTTCTAAGTTTCTGGATCTCTGCACCTTTAACTGAATGTAGAACCGGAGATCCGTATAACAGGGAAGGTAACAGGGTACCAGTTGCAACTTTTAGTCGTGAGCCCTTTGTTAGGAAAAGACTGAGTCAATATAGTAGACCTAGTTTCTGGTTCAAGATCTTGTTCAAATGGTCAATATGTGCTTTAAAGGTGCATTCTTGATCTAAATCAACCTTGATCTTAACTGATATCTTCAAGGAGCACCTCGCCAACCTGAACTGAAGCTACTTGGACTACATACCAGATGTTGACCTGGCACTGGACTTTTTCATCTCTGAATTTAATGCCGCCTGTGATAAATTTGCCCCTCTCAAAAAATGAATGCTGAACAGTTCAACAGTTGCATAGGTCACACCTACTCTCCTTGCTCATATGCAGGGTAGGGACAACCTCTGGCACCAGGCTAGGGCCTCTGCCTCCCATACTGATCTGCAGAATTACAAGGTTGCATGCAACAGGTGCACCAGAAACATAAGGCTGGTCAAGGCATCTTACTTTAAGGAGAAGCAGACCAGCAACTGGGGAAATGGAAAAGGTTCTGGCAATCCCTCAAGGAGCTCCTGGGAAAAGGTGACAAACTGACACCCACCTTACGGATAATAACGGCACTGCTATCACTGCCTCAAATGAAACTGCAAATTTATTTAACAGCACCTTCACTGACTTCTGCACTGTTCTACTCACTGACACAGAGCTTCCCTATGCTGTGCCAATTGGATCCTGACATCCCTAAAGACTACGGTAGCCTACTTACCCCAAATTCGACTTCAAAGTCATTTCTGTCTCCAACATCATCAGATACTTAAAGACGGTCTTGAACAAGACTAGAGTCAGTAATGATACCCTTGATGTGATTTAATAGCACTATCATTTGGACGAGATTGCTACTCCACTAACCAAAATCTTCAACCCTCCTTGCAGTACTTACAGTGTTTGGAAAATGGCACTGGTAACTCCAGTTCAAAGGGGTGACCGCTCCATTGTCTCTAACTACAGGCCATTTCTATCCTTTCACCCATCTCTAAAGCCCAAGAAAAAATAGTTTCGGCCCAGCTTGTAACCTGTCTTGAAAAGTACCAAATCCAGCGTCAACAGCAGCATAGGTTCCGAAAAAAACATAGCACCAATACAACTTTAATTGAATATGCACACTTTATTCACGACACCTTCAATAGTAGCCACTTTGTATGCTTTATTTATGTTGACCTTACAAAGGCCTTCAACTTGGTCAGTCATGTCTTTCTATTGGATAAACTCCACTCCCTTGGCCTCTCCATAGATACGGTGGCCTGGTTCTCCCACTACCTCAGAGATAGGACCCAACATGTCATAATTAATGAGGTTCTATCAGACACAATGTCAGTAACAATCAGAGTGTCTCGGGATCCATCTTAGGAACCTTACTCTTTAGCTTATTTATTAATAACCTATCCAAAGCATGCCCCATATCCCAGGTCCTTCTGTAAACCGATGACACCATAATCTTCAACAGAAGCTCCTGCATCGATACCCTTACTCGTGACTTGCAGTATAGCTTCAAGTCACTTGAAGCTTGGTTCAAGGCTAACAAACTTGTATTAAACTACAAGAAGACCAAAGTGATGCTCTTTGCCAGACTCCAGAACAGGAACAGGACAAACCCCCTCACTATCCTAAATGAGAATGCTTTCATCTCTAGAACAAGTAAGCACCTTTAAGTACCTAGGGGGTCACAGTAGATGAAACACTCTCCTTCACTTCCCATGTGGACAACGTGGTCAACTCTGCCAACAAAAAAACTTGGGACTCTGCATAGACAGAAGCATGACTCAACCATGAAGCAAGGCGAGTTGCGCTGGTTAGTTCCATTCTCTCAATTATTGACTATAGGATAACAATCTATGGTGCGGCTCAGCCACAGCCCTGAACAAGATCAAGCTTCTGCTGAACAAGGCTAGTGATTTTGTGCTTGATGAACAGGCTTAACCATACCTGTGCTCTCTATACCCTGACTAAGTGGCTTCCCGCTTTGGCCTGGTGGTGCTGAGAGCTGAGACATCCACTTACCTCACACACGCTGGCGAACCAGGTTCAGGAATGAGCCTGGGAGCTGGGGGTCAGTTGGGAGAGAGGATTGAGCATCCAACGGACTGCTCTCTTCTCCTGGGAGGGAAGGGGGTCCTTGTCCTGCAACACTAATGGCTCCCATTGGAGACTGGGGCACAGCAGTTGGGGACTATGCAAGGGGAGGGGCATTGTCAGGCGGCCAACCTGTGGACATGAGCGGGGGCGCGCACATCTCGTGCTGGATGGCATTGCACACATCTCGTGCTGGACGGCATTGCACATCCTGCATCAGGGGAAGGGATGAACAAAGGAAAATCCCTGGTGCCAGGGAGGTGAAGGTGACTCCCGGTGGCTGTGCCCATATGTCCAGTGCCGGCCCGAACCTCGATTTGACTCTCTGTGGTCCTCTGCCTTCTCTCGATGGGTCAATGGGAATGGAGGGAACCCACCATACCTGATTTCTCGGTTTGGGTAAGGGTTCAGGCCGGAGGTGGAGGCATGGACTGAGTGGAGTTCACTGGAGAGATGCCTTGGTGCCGGCGTAAAGGCGAAGGAAAAATAGATTCCACAAACAAAAACAAAAAAACAAAACAAGTGGCTTCCCCTTCAGGACAGGATCAAATTTCACACATGCCCTATGTCCAAAAAAAGCCCTCCTAGGGTTCACACCTCCATCAATCCTGAGCCTCCTGATTCCTGTCACAAATAATTACTTGACCAGGAGCATGTCAAGGAATTCTCTGATTGTTCCTTTCCACTGAGCCACTCTAGCCATGCACTTTTATGCTTTCAGGGCCCTACTTTGTAGCAAATACCTACTTGAGTCCCCGAGTCCCTTGTCAACCTCTCCAAAACTAACCAGTTCAAGGTTGGGCTGAGGAAGGCACTAACACCCACTGACTCCAGCGGTTGGCATTGATTCTGCCCCACATCCCACTCCCCCCCTTTTGACAAGGCTCATTAAGCTGCTTTGCTGCCCTCCACTTCCCCTACCAACCTACCCTTTCTACTTTCAGGTCCCCTATGCAAGAGGTAATTTCACCAGCTGCTCTGCACAGTGCTGTGAACACCCTGGAGGGTGTTTACCTGTCGACACTCGTGTTGACTCCCCACCGCCCAGCCGCCTCCCACCCAAGGTTATCCCAAACTTATGCATCATCCACAAATTCGGGTCAATCACCTACTTCCCATTTGCAGGTTATACTGATTGTCCACTAGGAGTCAGTATTGTACTCCCCTTTTCTTCAATTTCACCTGCCTCAGAGCTTTGTTTCTGCCTCCTTTTCTCTCTGAACTGGCTGTCCCTGTGCATTTCCTGGTATTACCCTTTGCCGATACCTAACCCTGTACCATCTGCACCTAAAGTGAGCACCTTTCCCTGTGCCATAGTGTCTGCCCTGGTTTTCACCCTCCAAACTACCCTACAATGTTAGCTCACTTGCTCACCTTGGCTTGCCTCACCGTGTCTTCTTTTTCTAATATGTTTCCAGCTACCCTTATGCCACTTCCTGCTCATCATCCAAGTCTGCCATTAAATGAACCGGCAACTGCCCAAATCTATGTATCACTCGGTGCCACCAGCCACCCTCCTGTAACGACTTTCCTGACTCCCACGCTTGTTCATCTCCTACCTACCCACCCACCCCCCTTTCTCCTCATAGCTCCCACTATTCTGTCTCTCTCTGTACCCACAGTCGCTACTGCCCCCCTCCGCACATCCTGATATACCCCCTGCCTCACTAAACTCCTCAGAGCATCCCTACTGCGACATGCTCTCTTCCTTCTCCTTCTATCCGGGAATGTCCATCCTAACCCTGGACATCCTGTGTCCCACCCCCAACTAGGTAAGAATCTTAGTGATCTTCTTATTGCCTCAATGAATACCCATAGCCTGCTGAACAAAATTACCCCCCTCCATTCCTGGATCACTCTCCACTCCCCCACACTCTACAGTGTCACTGGATGGTTATATTATCTTTAGAGCTGACAGAATTGGGAAAAAAGGTGGGGGCTGCACAATTTATATAAAGAACACCCTGCAAGCTCTCCCTATCACCCTCTTGCCCCTTACTCATGGTACCCAGGCCCTTGCCATCAAAATAATGTTAGGCAACCAGAAAAAAAGTATAAATCTCGTGGTCTCATATATTCCCCCATGTAACCAAAAGCCATCCTTTGATGAAATCATGTCCTCCCTAGCATCCCTCCCCAACAATGTGGAAACTATCACGGCCAGTGACTTTAATGTAGAGTGGCTGACTTAGTCATCTAAAGTCTTCAAAGACTCGGCCGCTGCCATGGACCTGGTCCAGCTAGTCCAGTCCCCTACCCGAATAAACAACAAAACTGGCACATCCACCCTACTAGACCTCATCTTCACCAATCGTCCTAAACACATCTCCCAGGTATCTGTCCTATCAGACTCACTTAAGGACCACTCCCCATCACTTGTCTGTGGTCAAATAAGTCCCCTACCTCCCCACCCCATCTACCTTAGACGGTTAAAAAAAGGCACGCTACCCAAACATAAAGCCTTCCTTCGCTCCTGCAACTGGTCCCCCATTTTCAACGCTACAGACGTGGATACTGCCCTTTTTCACTTCATCTATACTTTCAACCACGCCTGTGACTCTTTTGCCCCCTAAGAAAGCAATATATAAAAAACAAAAGCAATCCCTGGGTCTTTCCGGACCTGCTTGAAATGATGTGCCACCGTGACAACCTCTGGCTTAGAGCACTCGACTCCAAGCATCCTAGGGACAGGCAACTCTACCGAGATGCCAGAGACAAATGTACATGGGCGATACACCAATCCAAAAACTCCTATTATCGCCAAGCCCTTTCAACTACCTGGAGCTCTGACTGTGATTTCTGGTGCAACATTAAGGAGATCACCTGGAAAGTGGTCCATGCCCCCCTCCCCAGCTTACTATCAATGGAAAACTAGTCCAGGACCCTCTTGCCATCGCTAACACCCTAAATAAGACCTTCTCGGATCTTAGCAAAGTATTGCCCTCGAATTTCTTTGACAACCCCTCAATTAAAACCCCTCCTCCAGCTCTATCGAATGCACCCCCCCCTTTCCATCTTAAAGCTATCTCCCCTAACTCAGCTCGAAAATATATCTCTAGCTTCATCAAGTCCAGGCATAGTGGGGATTCTCTGGACCTAAAACTTTTAAGACTCACCCTGGACGATGTTCTCTTCCCCCTTACTAAAATCTTTAACCTGTCCCTCTGTCTTGGGCAATTCCCAGCTGCTTGGAAATGTGCTGTCATCACACCTCTGCACAAGGGCAGAGACCGCACTGTCCCCAATAATTATCATCCCATTTCCATTCTGTTCCCACTCTCCAAGGCACTAGAGAAGGATGTCACTGATCAGCTTACAGACTATCTCTCTAACCATGGCCTTTTCTCCCCTGTCCAACATGGTTTCTGCAGTGGCGCAGCACCACCACTGCGCTACTTGAGTACCCATCCTTCGTACACCGCACCCTCGATAGTGGACAATTGGTAGGCTCTGTCTATGTAGATCTTACCAAAGCATTTGACATGGTTAATCACGCTTTATTGCTCCACTCCCTCCATCAATGGGCCTCACCTTTAAGGTAGTGTCCTGGTTTGCCAGCTGTCTCACTGACTGAACCCAATAGGTCAAGATCGGCTCCACCCTCTCTTCTCGTAATCCCATTCTCTCTGGAGTACCCCAAGGTTCTATACTTGGCCCCCTCCTTTTTAGCTTGTTCCTAAACCACCTTCTCTTATCATGCCCCGGTAACATGCACCTATACGCAGATGACACCGTCATCTTTGAATGTTATCCCAACCCCAACACTCTCCAAACCATACTCTAAGAGCGTTTCAGTACCATCTAATCCTGGTTCGTTGCCCACAAACCAGTTCTCAATTGTAGCAAAACCAAAGCCATGGTATTTACCCATCAGTAGAGTCAACATCGCAACCTATCCCTTACCATCTGTAACTCCACAAATGTCCCCTTTGAGCAGGTTTACTCTTTCAGGTACCTGGGGCTTACCCTTGATACCCACCTCACCTATCACAACCATATCCAAGGCCTTCTGTCCACACTCAACTCTGCTTTATTGGCATAAACACTTCCTGACAGTTGAGGCGCTCTAACTGGCTGTATCATCATATGTTCTCTCTCTGGTTGACTATGGCTCAGTTGATCCAACCTTCCTCTCCTGGGTTAAGAACTCCCTGAATAAGGCCTGCAGGCTGGTCATGGGTCACAACAGACTGACCCACACTCACTTGTACAAGTTTGCAGGATGGTAAACCTAGACTTAAATATTATACCTGCATCCTCAGAAAGAAGATATCCTCAAAACAACCCTCCTGGCCTTGACTTCCTGGTCTCCATAGCACCTCGGCCGATGCCTCCAGAAGTACCACTAGGTCCACCTTCTCTGTCCCCGCTACAGAACATCATTTATGTCAAAGGGCCTTTAATACTGGGCCCTCCTGGCTCAATGAGCTCCCAGCAACCATCACCCACCTACCTACTCTCTTCTTTCAAATCAGTCCTAAGGAACCATCTCATTGAACATTCCAACTGCAAATGCCTCTGACCCTAGCCACTGCCATCCTCCTGGAATGTTCATTCTCGATCGACCAAGTATTTCAGACTATCACATCTCGCTTGATATTTCCTATACTGTAAATGACCGAGGGCCACTTTTAAACCCTGGAATTGTTTCTGTATGATCTTCCTGTATGACTAAGGCCCCATGCTCGCTGTACCACTCTGTATTAATTTGTATAACTGATTGTGTAATCCTGTACAATCTACAGTTAACTGTTTAAATATTGGCACATTGTGGCCTGCTGTATCACTTTGTGTATATTGCTGTAAAATATGTCTAATTTGTATACCTATTATATTAATCTCACCTACTATGTACTTTGTTGTAAATGTTGTCCAACTGCTTTTGATGTGGAGCTTTTGCAAAAGAGTCCTTTGCTCAAAGGTTGTACTCCGAATCATCAAATAAAATAAAAAAAAATATATAACTGGGAGGGAGGAAATAGGGCAGAAGTTGGTCATATGACCAGGCATGCCCTTTTAAAATGGAGACAGCCCTGGACAACTTCCAACCCTGAGGACAATTCCAGATGCCAATGACCAGTTAAACAGATAAATTAAAGTTCTGCTATCTGTAAAGCAGAATACTTTAGTAGACATGGGGACAACTTGTCAGGTCCACTACTCTAGTTAACCTTCAGCTCAAGCAGTGTGTCAAGAACTTCATGGTTTGGAATATCATCAGATACAGGAGGCTTACTAATATTGGGATGTTCCCACCAACTGAAAAATTAGCTGCAATGCCACCTCAAGAAAAAAATTCCTGAGCTGACAAAGAAAGAATTACATTAGTCTACATAGAAACATAGAATTTGATGGCAGATAAGGACAGCTTGGCCACACCTAGTCTGCCATTTCCCTATCTAATGGATAAGCTGCAGATCCTAGTTAACCAACAGCCACTTCCTCCTCTACCCCCACTAGAATTGCTTTATGTCTGTCCACATGCATGCTTGAATTCCCCCACTGTTTTTGACTCTGACCTCCTCAGGAAGGCCGTTCCATGTATCTACAACCCTCTCTGTGAAGAAATACTTTCTCACAATACCACTGAGACCATCCCCCCATCTTCAAATTGTGCCCTTGTTCTTGCACATCTCTTTTTCTGAAAGATGATATTCTCTTGGACTTTGTTGATTACTTTGAGGTATTTGAAAGTTTCTATCATGTCCCCCCTCTCCATCCTTTCCTTGAGGCTATACATCTTAAGCTCATTTAATCTTTCTTCTTATGTCTTCTGGTACAGGTCTCCAGAACTGTACACAGTACTCCAGATGTGGTCTTACCAACTGTCTGTACAGAGGGCCAACAACTTATTGTTTTCTACTGCTGATGCCTCTCCCTATGCATCCCAGTATCCCCCCAAAGTCTGCCAAGATATCTTCTGCAGTTTGCTGTCCCTTATCTTTCCTGTTTTTAACAACAACAGAAATGGAAGGGACCAGAGGGTAGTCATATCAGATGATCTAAAGGTAAGCAAGCAATGTGAGAAGGCAGTAAGGATGGCTGGAGGATACTGGGATGTATAAGGAGAGGTATCACCAGTAGAAACAGGAAGTTGTTATCCTCTGTACAGACAGTTGGTGAGACCTCATCTGGAGTACTGTGTGTAGTTCTGGGAGACCCCATCTCCACAAGGAGTTAGACAGGATGGAGACAGTCCAGAGGAGGGCAACTAAAATGGTGCAGGGTCTGCAACTGATGCCATATGAAGAGAGACTAAAGAAACTTATGATACCCTTGAGAAAAGGAGGAGAGGGGACATGATAGAAACTTTGAAGTACTTCAAGGGAATCAACAAAGTCCAAGAGGGTAGCATCTTTCAGAAAAAAGATGTGCAAGAACAAGGGGACACAATTTGAAGATAGAAGGGGACGGCTCTGGGGCAATGTGAGGAAGTATTTTTTCACAGAGAGGGTGGTGGATGCATGGAATGGCCTTCCTGAGGAGGTTGTGCAGTCAAAAACAGTGGGGATATTCAAGAATACATGGGACAGACATAAGGCAATTCTGGTGGGGGGGTAGGAAGACATAGGCTGTTGATTAACTAGGATGTGCAGCTGATCCAATAGGTAGGGAAATGGGAAGACTAGGTTGGCCAAGTGGTCCCTGTGACGCTTGGCCAGCTGGTTATGATTATTGTATGATATTGGTATTATAAATATATGGTCAGTGTATGAAATGTCAGTCTGTGAGATTTGGCCCTTTAAATTACAAGGTGTCAGCAGCTGAAATCACAGGATGTATTACACTGACCAGGAGATCTCTGTAATGTAATTAACTTCCTTGAGAAATTGCATTTTATGGCCTTTTTATGACCTCATGCTTTTGAAGTTAGAACTTAAATGCGAATGTTAATACATCAGGAAAGGACATCATTTAGCTGATTCCTGTTGGATATCTCACACCTTGGTAATGGACTGCAGGGTTGTAAACCTCAAAGGAACTGGTTGATCAAAGACTTATAATTTGGGAAATGTTTTTTTGCTGATGTTCACATTATTTAAAATACCTCCTGGTAGGAATCATGTTTGTAATTTTATATTCTAAAAGGAGGCACTAGATGACTCACAGAAGGGGTGTGGAGACACAGAGTTTAAACTGATACTTGTGTTTGAAATGTATGTCATATCATCTTGGGACTCTAGAGAGACACAGCTCTCTGATCTAACTTTAAAACGCACTGCCAGAGGTAATGCCTTAGATAGCAGAGATCTAAATATATGTGATAGGAGTTTTGCTTTGTAATTTTCTCTAGTTCTTTTATGTGATTGTAAGCTCTTTGATATATTGTTCTGTATTTATATTTTTCATGTTTTTACCATCTTTTAGTACAGAATATTTTCTTTGAAAGATTGCCTGGGTGTCTGTCAGTTCTTTTTGCATGTGATGTATAGGTGGTTAAGTCTGACAAACGTTCAACAGCTTGATGGTGTTACTAAGCTTGGTAAAAGGTAAGAATATACCTAAGGTCTCTTATAGAGTTTTAAGGGTTCATTTTGGATACCTGGTTAGGTGCCTTTAGGTGAAAGATGTATATTGCATCCCCCGAAGAGAATATTATCTGAGCCTGTACATTTGGGTACGCTAGCATAAGGTTCACAGTTTGAATCCCCCCAGAACTTGAGACTAAAGGTGATTCAGACCCAAAAGCAGACAGGAGGGTTACCCTGTCTGTTACCTGTTCACACTATTGTGCTCAGAGGTTGGCACTGTGGGAGCAGAGGGCCTGACCTGCAGAGTGCGTTTGTGACAGTCCTTATCTGCCATCAAAGTGATACTGTGTGATCCTGAGCAAGTCACTTAACTTCCTTGTGCTCCCAGATCGCACTCTGTAAACAAGCTTTCAGCTTAGTGTGTCTCTTCTGGTTTTAAAAAAAAAAAGTTTATTTCTACGTTTATGTTTACATTATTAGTACACTACCCATTTAGTTTTTTTTTTATAGTTGTTCAGAAGTCTTTTGGATCACCTGCTTCCTCTGCTGTCTTCTTCCTAAAAAGGACATTTTAGCATTCCTTTCTTCCATTACATACTTATTTCTTGCATTCTTGTATAGTTCCCAATCTCCCATTGTCTTATTGTTCTGGGCCTTTCTCCACAACGTTTCCTTTTCCTGTCTTAATTTAATTTAATTGGGAGACAAGAATACCAAACTGCTGAATTCTTTTTCAGCTCCCTTGATTTTATTGGCATGTGTCTATCAAAGGGGATAAAGGGGAATGTGTGGAGGAGGACCAAGGAAAGGCATCGATCCTAAATCGATACCTCTGCTCAGTATTTACTGAGGAGACGGTAGGGCAGGGCCCACAGTTCAGCACCAAGGACACAGGGGAGAGAGAGATGTGCACAAGTACCTTTATAAAAGAAAGGGTCCTACAAGAGCTCACTAAGCTCAGGGTGGACAAGGCAAGTGGACCTGACGGCATACATCCTAGGGTACTAAAGGAGCTAAGGGTGGAACTAGCAGAACTGTTTAGTGAGTCTCTGAGCACAGGAGAGGTCCCAGAAGACTGGAGAAGGCTCATGTGATTCCGCTCCACAAGAGTGGCAGCAGGGAGGAGGCAAGGAACTACAGACCAGTCAGTCTTACTTCAGTAGTGCACAAGATTATGGAGGCACTCCTTAAGGAAAGGATAGTGCAACACCTGGAATCCATAGGAGCACAGGATCCAAGACAGCATGGGTTTATGACAGGAAGGTCCTGTCAAACTAATCTCATATATTTGTTTGACTGGGTAACCAGAGTGGTGGACCAAGGGGGTGCAGTTAATGTCACCTACCTTGACTTCAGCAAAGCTTTTGATACTGTTCCACATAGAAGATTTATTAATAAGCTGGGTAGGCTCAGGGTGGGTCAAAGGTTGGTCAACTAGGTAGCAAACTGGTTGATGGGCAAAACAGAGAGGGTGGTAAATGGTATACAGTCAGAAGATATGCAAGTCACAAGTGGGGTACCTCAGGGATCTGTCTCTGGGGTCAGTCCCTTCAATATCTTCATCAGTGACATTGCAGATGGACTGGAGGATAAGATTTGTCTGTTTGCAGATGACACCAAGGTCTGCAACAGAGTAGATGATCCAGATGGGGTGGGCAGAATAAGAAGAGATCTGGATAAACTGGCAACATGGTCGGAAGAGTGGCAACTGGGGTTTAATGCGAAGAAGTGCAAGATCATGTGCAAAAGGAAGAGAAACCCTGAAGCTACCTATAGGTTGGGAGGGGAGTTGCTAGCAATTACAGGGAAGAGAGACAGACTTGGGCATCATCATCACAGATGACCTGAAATCATCCAAGCAGACCACTAAAGCAGTAGGTAAGGCTAGAAGGATGTTAGGGTGTATTAGTAGGAGTAACAAGTCGTACGAGGGAGGTGCATAATCCCTTTACCAGACACTGGTTAGGCCCCATCTGAGTACTGCGGCAGTAGTGAAAGCTGCACCTGCACAAGGACATTAACAAAATGGAGACAGTCCAGAGAAGGGCAACCAAAATGGTGCAGGGACTGCATCAGAAAACATGTGAGGACAGAGGAATTAGATACAGAATTGAATAAAGATGCATGGCAAAAATCAACCCTTCCCTATTCTAAAATTTCCTCCACAACATATTGGAAAGAATGGGCGTGGAAATCCAGAATTCGTTTTTTTAGAACCCCAGATATTACTGCCAAATTTAGAGGACAGGAGAGCTGTAGCTGTTGGAGAGGATGTGGTCATCCACTAATGGGGAGTGGGCATATATTTTGGTCTTCCCCTCTCCTTCGGGGGTTTAGGCAAGATGTCATAACAAAGCTGAATGGGATATTTGATATGCCCAACTTGCTCACACCAGCCTTTATCCTGACGGTGACACCCCCTACTGGTATGAAAACTAGCTGGGTACAATATAGACTTGTGGTACTCCTGAGTCTAGTAGCAAAAAATGTAATTATTAGACTTTGGCTTACAAACAATATCCTGGTTAAGGAATCATGGAACAGCCTAACTTATGAGATCTATAATTTGGAGTGAATTTCGTCCAAATTAAACAACTGAGGGACTAGATTTAATAACCGCTGGAGAAGATGGACCCAATTTCAACTGGATCATTACCCAGACTTTGTACCATGAATGGAATAGGTAAACTAAGATGTATACTGGGAATACTAGCTACTCTGGGACTCTTAATATGGGTCACTTTTATAGGAACGCCTCAGGATATGGGACAGGTTGTAATGGGGTACATAAATGCTAATAAGCATGAATTAAAGCTGCTTAAAATAACAATAATACCTGAATTGAGGATCTGTATGTGTATTGACTTTCCATTGTGGACTTGGACTTGGGCTCAGAGATGATATATATTATATTGTAACAATATGACCAAAGTACAAATGTATTGCAAAATGTATAACTTTGTATTTTATCAAAATAAAAACAATTTCCAATTAAAAAAAAAAGAAGAAAACATATGAGGACAGATTAACAGAGCTCAATATGTATACCCTAGAGCAAAGGAGGGAGAGAGACAATATGATTGAAACATTCAAACATCTTAAGGACATTAACAAGGTGAAAGAGTCTAATATGTTTCAATATAAAAAAAATAGCAGGACAAGAGGACACAGCATGCGATTAGAGGGAGTCCGATTAAGAGGTAAAGTAAGGAAGTTCGTTTTCACAGAAAGGGTGATGGATGCATGGCACAGCCTACCTCAGGAAGTGGTGGATATGAATACAGTGCAGGACATCAAACAGACATGGGATAGGCATAACGGAACAATACAGATGAGTATGAATAGATAGGCCATTGACAGAGTACAGGCCTATGGCACATTCATAAGGTAGAAAAAATGGGCAGACTGGATGGGCCTTGCAGTCCTTATCTGACGTCAACTTCTGTGTTTCTGTGTTTCATAGATATGTTTCAGTTCAGAAAGAAAATAACCCCAGGCTGAGTCTGCCCAGTCAATTCCCTCCAAATCAGATACAAAAGAAAAAAAAATGAAACCTTTACAAGATCTAGAGTGGACCAGTTTTAAATGACCATAGATTCTATCTCTATCTCTGATACAATAAATAGTGTTTGTCATTGAGGCATATGTCAGGAGGCGGAGGCAAAGGCAAAACAGAAGAAACTGTAAAATTCACAAGTAGCATTTTATTATTATCAATAACAATAAAATGAAAAATAAAATTGTGCAGAATAGCTCTTGATAAAGGTAATTAAACACAAGTCCTTCATCTGAGACTCTCTTTAAAATTTCCAGTTCTTTCTATCTCTAAACCAAACATTGCTCTCTTTTATAAAATGTGTTTCCCTCTCAATTAAATTATGCATCCTGTTCTTGTAAATTACACCACCTGTGTTCCACAAAATGTATTAAAATTTTGCCAATTTTTTTTCTGTGACAAGCCTGAAGAGTACATTAGGATTCTTAACAGGTGCAACTAGTTAAGTCATCCTGTCCCAGGGTTGCTCTCCTGCTGATAATTCTGCAAACAAACTTATGGCAGTCAAATGCACCTCAAGGTTAAGCCCCATGTTCCAGAGAAACCATTTAATCATTGTAATCATTTCAACATAAATATTCCCATATACTTTTTAACCACAGAGAAGCAAGGGAAGAAAGAAAGAATAGTAACAGCAAGTGAAGGAAGGGAGAAAACATGGGGGAATTGTGGGACTATCAGAGTGACCAAGTCCATCAGATGGCAAGAGATAGACAAGTGTCAGAACAGGAAATGACAAAATAGATGAGTACTGTCAACGCTCTCTGTATAACAAATGGGACATGGTCTTATCCCACCCCATCACAGTGTTGTGATTACTAAATCTGTCTACCATGACACCCACCTCCTTGATGTTCTGATGATCATTTTAAAAATCAGGTCCAGGGGAGATTAATCAGTAGGTTTCTTCAACTTAATATGAGTCAGCTCTGTTACCAATTGTTCTGTCCGTAGGCTAAGAGAAACATTTTTAGCTACTTTGGTTTTCATCTACCAACCAATTCACACTGAAGTCATCCAGTAGCAATAGCTTGTGAGATGTTGTGTAGGACATCAATATTTTGAACAAGCAGAGAATACCTGTTCTTACCCCAGGAGTCCTTTAGCATCAGTAACTTTAGCAGTTAGCTGGCTAGGTGCAACTGCCCCGGAGGTGTGCCTTTAAGAGAAATTCAAATGAGCTTAGCCATAGTCAATCAGAAAACAGGAAGGGTAGTGAGCTGAGGAGAGCTGCTGAAGGCTTCAGAATTTTTTTCTCCGGCTGGACTGAGCAACATTGCCCTGAGGTGTCTCTCAACTTTCTTGTTGACAGCCTCCAGTGCTTATCTGGGTAAAGTTTTCCTCATATTTCTTTTCTAAAGGTGTGCTGAGTGAAAGTTTTATGTTTTTCGTTAGCGCTGTGCTGATTTTTTATTTTTAGCGCAACCACACTATTTTGACCTTATATTTACTGCAAATATTTATTTTAAAGTCTAATTTCATCGCGGGTGCTTATTTTTGACAGTTCCCTTCCTTTTGAGCAAATTCTTGTGGGAACCGTCAAATTAGGGACAGTTGCCTTGTTTTTTTACCTCAGATCTCGTGGGGTTTACCACGAGGCACTCCTTGGAATTCAGATCTTAACAGTGCCTGGGGGTTTCTCTCAGGACTGGCATTTTAAAAGAAACCCTTCTATATACATGTTTATACATAAAGAAACTGGACCTAGGTATCATCTGTCACGGGACTGTCCATAAGGGTCCAGCAACCACCTGTGGCAGTTGACAAGTATTGCTGTTTTTTATTAAGACTGGCACTGGTGCCGCCCGGTGGCGGCAGAGGGCTGAAGCACTGGACGCTTTCACCCGCAGCAGCATGCCAGAGACCCAGGTTTGGGAGCGAGCCTGGGTCATTGGAGGTTAGCACGGGGGGGGGGGCAGAGCTGGATGGAGCTACCAACAGGCAGCTTTCCTCTCCGGCGAGGTGGTGTGGCATCCTTCGCTCATGGCTGCCCCTTGGTGGAGGCTGAGGGGCTGCGCAAGCAGGGTGCCAGCGATAGGCCAATGGGGTGAGTGGAGGAGGGTTGTTACCAGGGCTGTAAGGCTCATGCGTGCCTCCACACGCATGCGGCCTTCTCATGGGGCCCTCGGGTTAAAATGAGGAGAAAATGGAGGAAAAAAAACAGCAGCAGGATGGTGACCAACTCTTCTCAGCACCACTCCCAGGACCGGGCGTAAGGTAAGCCCCGGTAATTCCGGGGGGGACAGAGCTGGTCAGATGGGGGCCGTACGGGAAGGAGTATAAAGCCTTTTACGATTAAAAAAAAAAAAGACTGGCACTGGTATCAATTCCAGTTCTACAACCACAAAAAAAAAAAAGGCACTGGCAACAGACAGAGCTAATTAACTAGGGCAGGACTGGCCGGTGGTGTTTCACAGAAACCTGCGAACAGTTTGTAAGGTCCAGGATTGGTTTGCTTTGCTTAAATTGGGCAAAACATAGCAAACAAACCTTTGATTATTAGGGCTGAGGACATATCCAACTAGGGGTCATTCAAAAGTACTAAAGTGTATGGAGGTGCTGAGGAACCCTTGAGATCCTAGCCAAAACTTTAAGCTTCCAAGTTACGAGTTCCCACAATTTAAAAAATAATAGAAGTGACGTGAAGGAAGCTTGACTGCCGCTGATGAAGTGGCTTAAAAGAAACTCTGTTCTAGACATAGATGCTCCTGTTGCTCCTGGGAAAGCCAATAGTGAGACAACAGGCAGCTTAAAGCATACAGAAAATCTGCGCAGTACTCCATCTGTGCAAAACATGGAAAAAGCATGGCAACTATTTCAGACCCTATAAAAATGGGTCCTTTCTTTACTGGGGCTGGCAAACACTTTTCCACAGTTCTCTTTCCCATAGACTGTGAGGGTGATTCAGTTGATGATAAATAATTTTAAGATGCCCCTGCCTACAGAGGCTGCTAACACTCTTCCACAGTTCTCGCCCCAGAGACTATGAGGGTGATACAGTGGATGGCCAGTTGGTGGGATCTGTCTTTATTGATCTCACCAAGGCCTTTGACACTGTTAACCACCCAATCCTGCTACAGGAACTGGTATCACTTGGGGCCTCTAAAGCAGCCCTTTGGTTTAAAGACTATCTATCCCTCGGGTCTAAAGCTACCAACAGTCCCTATTTTCCCAGGACAGTCCCTGTTTTAGGAAGCATGTCCCAGTGTCCCCACAAGTTTTGAAAATACCACTTTTGTCCTGGTTTTGCTTACTTGTCCCAGTTTTGTCCCTTTTTTTTGCTGACTGCTAATCCATGAGTAACAGTTATTTCAGCACCACTGTGGCACTGCTCGGGCTGGACAGCAGCTTGCAACTTCAACCTCTGAACTTGTGTTGCACTGCAAGCATGTCAGTGGGAGCACAGTAAAGCATGTTAATTCCTGATAAATTAGACTGGGTAGTAGTGCAAACAAGCACATGTGGACGTCTGCCTGCCAGCAGCCGAGAGGGACTCCAGACAGAGAAGAGACTGGTAGCAGGGAACTAAGGTACCCAAACCTGATCAGTTGTAGAGTAGTGTATGAAAACAATCTGGTGTGGTGGTGGGAGTCACTGAAGTGAAGTTTGCTCAGCAAATGAGGCGAGTGTAAGCAGATTAGATGGGACTGCCAGGAGGAGCAATACATGCAGCTCAAATGTCTGATCACAATTTAATGCAGGTTTGCTTCTAATGAACTTTCTGTGCATCATGGTTTGGAACTTGCTGCAGCAGAATGATGTATTGTTTTAACCTGAATGTTTGCGGGCCGGCCCGGTGGCACTGAGGGTTGAGGCACTGGACGCCACACCACGCCATGCCGCAACCTGGGTTCAGTAGTGAGCCTGGGTTGTCGGGGGTTGGCAGGGAGGAAGAGAATTGAGCGCCTGGAGGATGGCTCTCCTCTCCTGGGAGGGAGGGGGGGTCCAGACTCAGTGCTTGCCTGTCTCCTGGCGGAGGCCAGGGGTACAGCAAGCATTGCAGCAGATGTCGGGGGACGAGGAGTGGTGATGCCAGCAGTGATGCCTTGGTGTATGGTGCATGCCACTCCTCCAAGTTAAAGCGGAGGAAAACACCTGTGGGTGCCGGAAGACGGTGCGCTGAGCGCGCTTCTCGATATGCCCCTTTGCCTGCCTGACTACCCTGATCCCATAAGATTCAGAATTTCAGGGTGATTGCTGCCCCACCTCGACCCTCTCGGAGGGATAAGCCACAGCTCCATGGGGACCAGGTGAAGTATCGAGCAGGCAAGTGAGGCAGGAGAATGACTCCTGAGGCCCCGATGGGTCGGCACCCACAGGACGTAGGTGTGGAAAAAATAGTAATTTAAAAAAAATAACCTAAATGTTTGCTACTGGTGTTACTGTGGGTGGCATGACCAGAGCAAACAGCAAATGTAACTGATTGTGCGCAGTACTGTTCATGCAGCGGGGTAAGGATGGGTGTGGGTTGCCATGGTCAAGATGGACCATCCCAGCTTTAGGCCTCAGAAAGTTGGTAGCTTTACTCAGGTCCCAAAGTGTCAAAATAAGAAACTCAGTGTCTTCAACAAGGAAAGTCACTCTAGGAGTCCCACAAGGGTCCATCCTTGGTCTTCTATTGTTTAGTTTATTTCTAAACAATCTTCCCCTTGCCTGTAAAAGCAAAATTATCTTGTATGTGGATGATGCCATCATCCTGAGCAGTAGCTCCTCTGCTTCAAAAAGAGTTACAGACTACCTTCAGCCAGCTGGAACAGTGGTTCTACTCACAAAAACTACTCCCCAACTACAAAAAGACAAAAACAATGCTAATCTCAAGTCACCAGCACAAGAAAATCCACCCGGATCTGATAACAATGTCCTGCTGGAACAGGTACACTCCTTCAGGTACCTTGCAGACACTTCTGATGATACACTAACATTCTCTCAACATATTGGATCAGTTGTAAAAGCTGTCAACATCACACTAGGTGTCTAACACAGTCACAAACAATATCTTAACCCTCTGCCCTCAGGCTGACAGTCTCCAGCTCAGTCTTGTCAATCATAGACTACGGGCTGATTGTCTATGGAGCAGCTACTGGAACAGCACTTAAGAGGGTGGCAACTACCCTCAATAAAGCCTGTAAACTTACACTAGGGGCAGACAGATTTGAGCACTCCTGCACACTTTATGAGCAAGCTAATTGGTTGAACCTGGAATTTAGGATAAAGTTCCAGATGTGTCTGTTGGGGAAAAAAATTAATGCTTGTGTAACCCCCCTGCAAATGGGGGTTCCCAAAAGACTTCCAGGAGCTTGCTTGAATGCTCCAAGCCTGAATGGTGTTTGGCGTTTAAGCCATTTATCAGTGAGTGTTTTTAGAGCCTCTGGTACTGTCTCTTTAAGAGCTGTCTGCTTGTAGACATAATTAGTTTGTATGGGGGACTGTGTGCTTCTCTGTTTGAGTACCACTCGAGCTGCTGCCAATTCACTCCATTTTTGCAGTCACTAGGAGTGCAAAGGGAACCTATCTAAAAGATGTAACTGTTTGCCAGAAACCATTTAGAGTAATAATGAAATTACAGTTTGTCTAACCTGCTTTCTTTGCAGTCAGAACTGTGTCTGCCTAGTTCCCCATTCTGGTTTTGAACTGCTGAACTGGACCAATCAGTGTGGGGTAAGCTAGCTCTAAATGGTGCCTTGGACGAATCAGAACTTGGACTCATAATCTGAGCCAGCCACAAGAGGATTGTATGGGCAGTGACCTGGGAGATGTAGTTTAGACTGGCGCCTTTTGGACCAACAGCAGCAGTCTATTGTGAGTGACAGCCAATCCAGTCAAGAACTGGGAGGAACTCAAAGGAAGTGCTCGGTTTTGTCGGTTGGAGTTTCAGTTTAGCTCTGGCAGTGAAGGGAAAGGAACCCTGTGCTCCTTCAGTGCACAGTTTTAGTCAAAAACATGTGTAAGGTCCAGAGTTCCAGTCTGCAGCTTGTGTAACTGCTTGTTAGGACTGAATCGTCCTGTGAAGAGAATCAAAGGATATCTGAAGAGTAGAAACCAGGCTCACCCTGTAGAAGACTGGAGGAATTGGGGAATTGCACTCGGTCTGTCAGGAACTGAATCTGCTGTGTGTTCTCCGGCATTGTGCAGTAATGCGATCGGATACAGATGCAGCCTGCCTGGTATAGTGCTTTTTTACCATATAAATGTGTGAAGAGGTTTGTGTACCTCAAATGAATCCTGCTGCCATTAAGTGACTTTTGCCTGTGACTGTTTACCATATAAATGTGTGAGGAGTCTCTTGGAGCTCAAGAGTAGCCCTGCTGACATTGAAGGACCCTATCTTGTTTGGAGGTCGTGAGTACTAATTCAGGGTCGCTCCCTGTTGAACTGCCACATTAAATCCAAATGGAATTACTGTACTGCTGACTGTTTAATTTTCCTTTTCTCTGTGTGAAAGGGCCCCTACCAGCTGCCACGGTTTGGACTAGCCACTAGGGCTTGGGTACCCAGGGACAGTAACTGATAGGGATAGGCCTGTGCACAGAGCCATAGGTAGATGAGTAGAGTGATAAGCTAATTAACCTGATTTCCCCCTGTCCTTGTTATATCTCCCTAAATAAATCAGAGCTGCTTGTTTCAGCAAAGTTATACTGCCTGAGGTAATTGTCTATGTTAAAGTACTGTACTGTGATTGTTGCACTGTATCTTATTTCACAGGAGGTCCCAGTGCCGGAATCAGTCCTGGGGGTAAGTGTATACTGTGAAGGTAATTCTGATATATTGTGTGGGCCACTAGTGGGAAGAAAGGGGGGTTGCAGTGTCCCAGAGGGCTGTGACCAAGTAAGTTTAACTATTGCAAACCCTGACCTCTGGGTGGAGGCACCCGCCATTGGATCCAGGCCCCTCAACCTGTTAGTGGCAAATCAGGCAGGGGTAGTAGCCCCTGGGATAGCTCAATCTAGGGGTTACACTTGGTAAGACTCCTCCATGTATCACTGATCTTCTACAAAGTACTCATTCTTGCTACCAAACAAGGGGTATGAACCATGGACCCCTGCTGGTCCCTTTCAGGAGAACATCCCTAGGACAACGATCCTTTGCTTACAGAGCTCCGCTATGGCTGAATGAGATCCCTGCCCCTCTAATGAAACTTCTCTATTTCAAATCTGTATTCAAAAACCACTTATTGGACAAGAGTTGGTGCTCTTGCAGGACAACTGTCTGATCCTCCGCACCTCCTCTCACTAGTCACTTCCCCCCCATACTGCCCTCTGTTGGGTTGCATCCCATGATCTCATCTGTTTGCCCATAGATCCATTTTTACCCTTGGCACCGGTGGTCACCCACTGTGGAATAGGAAACCTCTGTCATGCTATACTGTCTCCTTCTCCTGCTCTGATACCACCACAACCTTCTAATCTCATTTCTGCTTCCCCTCCCCCCACACCTACCTGAACCATCCCAAATCCCCACCTCCACCCCTTTTACACCTGCCACTTGACAAAGCCATTTCTCTTGGCTGTCTATCATAGTCAGTTCACATGTGTCTGGAACTGCTATGTGCCTAGTAGGCTGGGCTCTGGTGACTCGATTGAAGGTGTATTGTACTTTAGTCAATTCCTGTTATCAATGAACTTTGTATATTGCCTTTGCATTATGTGTCTTGTAAACTGTTTTCCTATGTATGTACATCTGCTCTCTCTGACGTAGAACCTTTGAAAAAGAGCATCCTGTTCAAAGGTTGTTTATGAAACTTGAAATAAATAAAAGATGGTAAATATTTTTATTCTGTCTCTGCTTACAGGGGCTGCTATCACTCTTCCACAGTTCTTGCCCCGGAGACTGTGAGGGTGATACAGATGATATGAGAATTTTTATGAGGTGGAGCCCTATGTATGCAAGGAGGTTCTCCCTCTATACCTCATTTATCCAAAACATGTTGGACACCCTGGACCTCCTTTCTCTGGAGTCCTTCCAAGGTGAGGATAGGGATAAGAAAAGAAGAGATTGTAGGGAGGTAAAAGGTTCCACCTCCTAAAAGCCCTGTCTATAATAAAAAATATAAATAATACCACAAAACTGCTTCAAACCCCCACTTTTGCGACAGAGGTTTACAAGTGGTCTGGAATTGTGAATAAATAAATGTGAAACCACTAGGTGGCGCTATTCCAAGGCTATTACCCCTGCCTGCTTGGCTAGTAGCAGGTTAAGGGGACTGAGTTCTGAAACGGGTGCCTCCACCCAGAGGTCAGGGTTGGTAGTGGTCAAGCTAACCTGGGCACAGCCCTCCGGGACACTGTAACCCCCCTCTCTTTCTCCCTCTAGTGGCCTGAACACTGTATAATAATCACTTTCACAATACCCCTAGTACACTACACAAGTACCCACACTGTTTGCACTTACCACCAGGGCTGGTTCCTCTGGCTCGACTCTGGGGATTCCCTGTAAAACAAGGTTAAGCACAGCAAATAGCAACAGTACAGTACTTTGAGCACAAACTGGAACCACAGTCAGATTACATGCAGAAAAGTTAGATCTGATTTATTCAGGGGACTTGAACAAGGGAGGGACAAAATCAGGTTAATTAGTTTAAAGGTTAAATCAGTCAAGCAGTTATGCATGTGCTTTGAGTCCCCCCCCCCACACAGTTCACCTCTGGGTACCCAGGTGGAGAAGAGATGGGCTAGCCAGGACAGTTGCCCGGGGTTGTAGCTGGTTGGGGCCGTGTGATGGAAAACACAACATGCACAGTACACAATATTTGTAATCCGGAGCCAGAGGGCTCAGTTCGTAAAGGAAACGAAACAACAAGACAATCAGATGACACACTTAGATTAAGCTGTTGTTGTAGGGAGCAACCCTGTTATTTACTCACGATACCCAAGACTGGACACAGACTGGATGAAAATTGAGACTGCAGGTGGTTGATCTGGAATGCCCGGAGAAGGAGGGCCCACACAAGTCGCAGAGGCATTGTTCCTGTTCAAGCGTGGAGCAGGGGGCTGATCCCCAGGCAGGTCTCTCGTCGATGGCTTCTCTGTGCAGTGGGTAGTCTGGCTGGGCCAGTCTGGCAAAGCCCAGACCGCATGGAGACCAGTTCGGAAGCAGTTTGTTTTGGGCTGGATACAGCTTCCAGCAAGCAGAACACAGTTCACACAGTGGGGAACTAACTCACAACCCACTAGCAGCTCATAGCACATTTACATGTACGGGAATTCTACTGTACTAGGCAAAGCGCTCCCCGGGCACAATCGCAAAGTCTCTGCACACACCGGGAGCTTAGGGGTAGCTGGAACTCCTGACAGGCCAATCGCATTCCACAAAAATATTAGGTCTTCTTCAGGTTGAGCCTGGCCCACTTTAGTAGCTTCCTTTAGTCACACAAACTTGGATTTAGTCCAAAATAATTCTTCTTCTCCCAATCAGGAGCAGCACACCAGCATGCAGGCCAAAACGTAGCATTTTAGAGTTCTCCCATGCTAATCCCCTCACGATTGCTGCTCAGAAACACCTTCTCGTCTCTTGCTTAGCTTCCAGCTTAGTTCTAACTGAAAACTGCAAGCAGCCCGGACTTCCCTAAGATCCAAAAGAATTGGTTGGTGATTTGCCTGTCAGTCAAAGCAAGAGCTCCCCCTTCAGTTGCAAAAAAGGCACCAAAACTCAAACCACAGTTCCTAAGATTTTGAATTCAGACAGCTCCTGTAGTCCGGCTACATTTTAGGTCCCACCAGAACTGTTTGGTCCATTTTGCAGTCCAGGACCAAGATAGTGGAGACAAACAAAACAGTCCTTGCTACAGAGAAAGCAGGTTAGACAAACTACATTATCATTATCACTCTAAATGATTTTCAGTAAATAGTTGCATCTTTCAACAGAGCTGCCTCTCAGATTACTCATGCTGCAATTAGGCAGCTCTTAAAGAGACAGTACACAGAGGCTATACAAGCTCTGGTAATCACATTTAAACTGCTAAAATGCAGGACACCAGCCTGGCAGTGAGCATTTAGGCAATCTCCAGTAAGACTTTTTGGGAACCCCCATTTGTAGGGGGTTACAAATGCATTAATATATCAATTGTTTAACAATCCTGAGTGCCTGTCTGTACAACCCAACCATGTGAGTAGAGTGCATCGGGCAGCTCGCGAAAAAGCTGGGGTCTCCTTGTACTCCTTACCTCCGGGATAAGGACTCCAGAAAATACATTTCTTAGTTACCCGCAGATGCTTGTCAAAATTTTTGCCTACTTGGCTTTTCGGCCAAATATCAAAAAAAAAAAAAAAAAGCACTGCAGACCTCTGTCTTGGTTTTTGGTTCAGCAGCCAGTGGATATGGCTAACCTGCTCTGGAAGCTATGTAATACCATTTCCACAGGACAACAACAAGGATGCTGCCTCCAGAGTCAAGGCCTATGCCATCTCTCTGAGGCACTCTGTCTGGCCTAGAACTACTGGTTTGCCCTCAGATTCCCAGTTTAAAGCCATGGACTTTCCTGGTGATCAAAACATAATATTCACTTCCAGAACATCTCAAACAAGGCCGCCTGCCCCATGGAACTTCCTCCCGAGGGCACTGGGGCAGAGATTTTTTCCCAGCCTTCTCTTAGTACAGTGGTGCTCTCGCAGTCTAAAGCCTGACGTAGTGTGGGCAGACCTCATGTGTACCCAAGTGTCTAAGCCTCTATCTTCAACACAGACATTTCTGTTGGAGTGAAAGGCAAAAACCATTCTAGCTTTGCGAAGATTATTATGTATATTTACCCCCCTTACTCTTCCCCCAGGACGCATCTGGAATCGAGCAGTACTCTGCTCAGTATGCCTTCCTGGTAAAACTTTTAAATAAATAAATAAATGGTGGAGAGGGTCCCTGGCCATCAAAAGAAGAAAGGGACTCTACTCCACGTAATTCCTGACATAAAAAACAACTGGGGAGTGGCTCTCATTTGGCTATTAAAACCCAAATTCAATCGCCGGCCTGGTGGTGCTGAGGGTTAAGGTGCTGGACGCCACACCTTGCATCATGCCAGTGACCTGGGTTCGAGAACGAGCCCAGGAAGTCAGGGGTCAGCAGGTGAGGGAGAGGATTGAGCATCCGAAGGACAACTTTCCTCTCCCAGGAGGGAGGGGGGCTCCTGCTTGGCACTAGGCTGACCTCTGGCAGAAGCTGGAGGCATAGCAAGTGTCAGAGCATGAAAGAAGGGCTGGGAGTGGCAGACGTCAGTGGAAATGCCTTGACGTCAGGGCGCTGGTCACTCCCCTACAGAACAGGGGAAATGCCTTCCAACTCTGAGGGAGACAGAGCACCAGAGCTTGCCCTCGATGTGCAGCCGCCTTCCTGGCACCCCTCGACGGACGAGACTAGAATGTTCGGGGTGTTTGGGCCCCACCTTGTCCCCACCCAGGGGGTAAACTGAGGCTCCATGGGTGACAGGGGCAGATTAGGTAAGGCGGCTTACAAAGGGATGACTCCTAGGTGCTCCAGAGGATATCGGAACGGGGGGGGGATAGAAGTTAAAAAAAAAAAAAAAAAATTCAAGATGGTCACTCTGTTGCTATTCATACAGCCCTTACAGTAGGGAGATGGGCTAGCCTTCCTGGCCAAAAAGGGACACCTTTTTCCATATACCTTTAATCAGGTCTCACACAAGGGCGGGCTCACAGCTGCCCTTCGGGCTTCCTCAGTCCCAAGAGTCTTTACAAAGTGCTGAGCAGTGGTAGCAGCATGCCTCAGGAATCTGGGTGTCTCTATCTACACCTAAGTTGCCAATTAGCCTGCCTAAGTCTCCTTGTCAAGTCAAGGAGTCCCCTTTTTTCCCCTTACAGGGCTCTAGCTGTAATCTTGGGGTTCCTGGGTTAATCTAAACAAAATCTCACCTGGAACCCTCCCAGCATCCAGGAAGGATATGCCTTCCTTCCTCAGGCAAGAATTCAAGATGTCCCTCATTGGCAGTTTTCTTTATCCAGGGACAACGAGACCAGCCAGCAAGCACTTGACTGGGTTTGAATCTTTAACCCTCACTGGTTCAGTATATGTTACGGTCCTGAGCAAATAACGTCACTTTGACATTTTTTCCGGCTATTGGGATGCATGGCTTCAGTGCCTGCAGTGGTCCCAAGGTTCAGATACAGGATGCATCACCCACAAGTCCCCTTGTAGCTTTCTGGTCTCAGAAAGCAACAATTTTCAAAGCTGAAAACTCAGACGGAGCAGTTCCACAGACGCCTTCACCCTGTGGTGGGAAGCGGATCTGGACAGTGCCTCAGTAAGTGGCACCTAGACTCTCCAAGAGTCACAGTTAATCTTATTTCTTTTTGGAACTCAGAGAAATCTTTCTAGCTCAAAGCATTTGCTCCTGTCATAAAAGGACACACTTACAGAGTCAAAGAGACACTACCACAATGGCCAGATCAGGAGTTCTCTGTTCGCAGGTGCTATAAAAACTGGTCTCTCACCTTCTATTTGGGAGTCAGCCTTTCAGCGATTCACCTCCCAGGCAAACACAATACTCTGGCAGAGGCTCTAGTCGGCCAGTCAGGGCCAGCGTTAATGGCCTCTGAACAAACAAGTAGTAGCACGGTATTCAGGCGGTTGGGCACCCAGAAGTGAATCTGTTTGCCTCCTCCCTCAGCTTCCAGTTTCCTCATTTCTGTTGCAGGCTCCAGTCCCGGGATCGCCTCCTTGATTTACTTAGTTTACATGGTTGTAAGGGACAAAAGAAGGCCGTGGCCCATCGAGATTGTCCCTCTCCACTATGGTGGGATAATTAAGCCCAGAAGCTATTTGACTCCAACTACTGATCCAGACCTCCTTTAAAGGACTGAATAGAGCTACTATCCACCAAATATTGTGGTAAACTATTCCACAGTCTTGGTGCTCTTATCGTAAAATAATTGTGTCTTTTATTTGTTCTTGATTTAGCCACATCAATCTGTTTGTTATGAAGCCTTGGGGAACTCCTTCTATTAGAGAACTTTAAGTTGCATTGACTCATTAAGTCCTGAGATTTTGAAATTTTATATAATAATAGCAGGTCACCTCTTGCACGTCTTGTTTGTAATGAATGTAATCCGGTTTCCTTCAATCTAGTGTGATAGTTGCTATAAACAAGTCTAGGTACTAGTTTTGTTGCCCTCCTCTGAATTCTCTCCACTTTATCTATATCCTGTTTGAAATAAGGGCTCCAAAAGGAAGACCCATAGTCAGAATGGGGCCTGATATGGGTCCTAAAAGGGGATCATGCATTCCTGGGTCCTAGAGACAAATGTTCGTTTAATTCGGGTCAATAATGCATTTGCGGTTTTAGATACCTTGATGCAATGATCCATAGAAGTTAGTTTGTCATTTGTGGTGACTCCCAAATCCCTTTCAGATGTTGAGATTTTAAGGGGTATGTTATTTGAAAAATAGCTCTGCCTTGGGTTATTCTTTCCAAAATGTAACACAGTGCACTTGCTAGAGTTAAGCACCATCCCATTATTAGCTGCCCAATCTTCAATAGATCTTAAATTGTTACATAGAGTGGACCTGCTTAAAACCATGGATACTACACCCCCTAGTTTAGCAACATCAGCAAATTTTAATAAAAGATTACCAGCATCGCCCTGCATATCACTGATGTAAAGGTTGAATAAAGTACGACCAAGAACGGAGCCCTGAGGGACCCCACTGGTAACATAGCCTTCATTGGAGAGAGTACCATTAATCCTAACTTGTTGCTATCTGTTGGCCAACCAGCAAGAAACCCATCTGACCAATGTCGGGGAAAACCCCAAATACAGCAATTTGTCTACAAGTTTGCCGTAGGGCACTTTATCGAAGGCCCTACTGTAGTCGAGAAGGATAACATCCATTGGCTCCCCCCTATCAAGTCCTTCACTTATGTAATTATAAAAGGAGACTAAGTTGGTAGTACAAGAAAACCCAGACCTGAAGCCGTGTTGTGAATTATCAATTTTGTTCTTAATAATTATTTTCTGGTCAAAACATTTTTTAATGATTTTTTCCATTAATTTGCTTATTACAGATGTTAGACTTATAGGAGGGTAATTTTCAGGATTTGAATGATTACTTTTTTAAATATAGGTATAACTGTGGCACTAGCCCAGTCATGAGGAATATAACCTTCCTGAAGAGACATATTAAAAATGAGGGTTGGGGTTTAGCTATGGCCTCAGCTGTCTCTAACAAAAATCTAGGAGTTATATTGTCAGGCCCCTGGCTAAAAGTTTTTTTTAAGGATTGTAAGGCTTCAAGCGTGTCAGTAGCAGATATATTATAGTCTATAGAAGTGCTAAATGCATGTAAATTGAGTTTCGGATCCTCTTTCTTTGTAAAGACAGAGCAGAACTGCTTATTGAAAGCATCTGCAATCTCCATGTCTGTTGTTTTTAAGGAGTTGTTAATAGTTAAAGGGCCCAAATATCTATTATTAGTCTTTTTATTATTAAGGTAGGAGTATAAAGATTTGTAGTTATCTTTGCTATGTGCCAAACAAAACTCAAGATTCTTTTTGGACTGTAAGATAGTGTATTTCAACTGTTTTAAAGATGTTTTATATTTAATAAATAATTGTTCTTTGTTAGTACCCTCACTCTTTTTTAGTTGTGAAAACAGCCTTTGTTTCTTTTTAATTAGTTTTTTTATGGTTTTATTTAGCCATAACGGAATCTTCCCCTTTTTATTATGTTGGCACGCTTGCACAGCCAACATCTTGCGGCAGTGGAGATTTGGAGGTGCGATCACTGTTGGACAAATGCAGGGCACGCATCAGTAGGTGCGTCCCTCATTCTTCAATCAGCCTGCATGCCGGCGCCATACCATGCATACTAATGTGGCAAGCACATCTAAGGAAAGGTCCGCTGCAATCCGAGCAAAGCTCATCAGACGCAGCAGACCCTTCCTACGTGCTCGGCCAAATTGTTAGCATGGCAGGCGGCCGCCCAATTGCTGACTTCGGGGATGTCCAATCCCCCTGCTGGCTTACCATGGGCCCAATTATGTGCCGATGGGGGAGCCCACTTCCATCAGCATAAAGCACTCCCATGTGTCATATGCCGAGGGGAGCCCCATGTCCTCGGCTCTTGCCCCCACTTTCCTTGTGTGCCAGTGGGGTGCCTCCAACTTGGCATACATTAACACCCCCATTTTTGTGTGTCTAACGAGGGTGCCCAATCCCATCGGCTGCAGCAACCCCCAAACAGTTAGGTGGCACACTTGGAGCTCACTCCAGCGTGTCAAATCCCCTGAGGGAAAAACTGTCCGCAATGTTTTTTTTTTTTACACCCTGTAACACAAAAAACGATCCCTTGTAGTCTCCCCTACCCACCACCCGCACCCACGCACTGCGCACCCTGCCTCCCCACACCCCCCACCCCATACTCATTCTGGAGTCCGGCGCAACGATCTTGAGGGACCAGGAACACGCTCTGCACTCTTTTCAAAGCCGACCGCAAACCGAGGAAGTGCCGGTAAGCTGTATAATGGAATAAATAGGGGATTTTCAACTTTGGTGCATATCTCAGGCATTTCTTGGAATTTTGGCACCAAATTTTCAACATGGGGTTTTTGGGACCCCTCCTCATGAATTCTTGCACTGTCATGGCGTTATTTTGTCCCAAAAGGTGATTTTGCAGTCACTGCGCTGAATCACCTTCGGGAGTGAGGAAACAACAGTGCCAGTGTCCGTGAGGGGGGCTCTCAAAAGCCTATGTTGCAAATTTAGTGGGAAAAATAAAAATGACTTTTACGAGCGCATGCTTGCGCAGGCACTACGCATGCTCGTAACTTCAGCTGAATTTGCAATATTTTCATGCCACATGCTCAGCATTGACATTTTTCCACACCTTCTTGTGAACCATACAGCTGTCATTTTTCACATCCTGCCCGAATGTGTTTTCAGACCAGCAGAATAGCGTGGTCGATGTGGGAAATCAGTGTTCAGGACAATTACTTAAAATGACAGTTGCACTGTTCATGAGCAGAGGTCCTAAAATGCCTATGCTGAAAATTTGGTGACGATACTCCATAACATGACTGTATTACTTAGCGATGCACCCAAGGCAGCATGGATTCACAGCGGGAAGGTCATGCCAGACAAATCTGATAGATTTCTTTGACTGGGTGACCAAAATAGTAGATCAGGGAGGGGCTGTGGACATGGTCTACCTAGACTTCAGCAAGGCATTTGACACAGTCTCACACAAAAGATTAATATACAAGTTAGCCAGCCTGGGTGGTCCCAAGATGACAGCCTGGGTAAAGAATTGGCTGGAGAATAGGACACAGAGAGTAATAGTAAATGGAGTCCACTCTGAAGAAAGGGGGGTTACTAGTGGGGTACCGCAGGGTTCAGTATTAGGACCGGTCCTCTTCAATGTCTTTATAAGTGACATTGCAGAGGGACTGGAAGGAAAAGTATGTCTCTTTGCAGATGACACAAAGATCTGCAACAGAGTTGATGCACAAGGTGGGGTGGAAAGGATGAGAAGGGACTTGGCACAGTTAGAGGAATGGTCAAATGTATGGCAGCTTAGATTCAATGCTAAGAAGTGCAAGGTAATGCACCTGGGAAACAAAAACCCAGGGGAAGAGTACACAATGAGGGGTGAGATACTAACAACAACAAAAATGGAAAGGGACCTGGGGGTAGTCATATCAGATGACTTAAAGGTGGGCAAGCAATGTGAGAGGGCAGCAAGGAGGGTTGGGGATACTGGGATGCATAGGGAGAGGCATCACCAGCAGAAAACAGGAAGTTATTATCCCTCTGTACAGACAGTTGGTGAGACCCCATCTGGAGTACTGCGTGCAGTTCTGGAGACCCAATCTCCGCAAGGATATAGACAGGATGGAGGCTGTCCAGAGGAGGGCAACTAAAATTGTGCAGGGCCTGCACCGGAAGACATATGAAGAGAGACTTAAGGAGCTGAATATGTATAGCCTCGAGGAAAGGAGAGAGAGGGGGGACATGATAGAAACTTTCAAGTATCTCAAGGGAATCAACAAAGTCCAAGAGGGTAGCATCTTTCAAAAAAAAGAGGTGTGCAAGAACAAGGGGGCACAATTTGAAGATAGAAGGGGGGCGGCTCAGAGGTAATTTAAGTAAGTATTTTTTCACAGAGAGGGTTGTGGATGCATGGAACGGCCTTCCGGAGGAGGTTGTGGAGTCAAAAACAGTGGTGGAATTCAAGCATGCATGGGACAGTCATAAGGCAATTCTAGGGGGTGGGGGTAGGAAGAAGTAGGCTGCTGGTTAACTAGGATCTGCAGCTTTTCCAATAGGTAGGGAAATGGGCAGACTGGGTGGGCCAAGCGGTCCTTATCTGCCGTCAAAATCTATGTTTCTATGTTTGCACGCACGCTCGTAGGTTCGCAAATTTATAATATTTTCACTCCAGATTTTCAACATTGCCATTGTTCTGCACCTCTTTATGAATAGTACAACTGTCATTTTTCACATCCTGACCAAAATGTATTTTCGCAGTTCCGGCGCCAGAATAGCGCGGTTGCTGTGGAAAGTCTGTGTTTGAGACACATTATCAAAATGACAGTGACACTGTTCATTAGCAGAAGTCCTAAAATGCGTATGTTGAAAATTTGGGGCCTAAAGTCCATAAAATTAGTGTTTTATGAGCGTGCGTTGCGCAGATTGCACGCACGCTCGTGACCGTTCATTTGTAATATTTTCACTCCACATGTTCAAAATTGGCATTTTCCCATACCTCCTTATGAACAGTGCAGCTGTCATTTTACATATCGTGGCTGAAATGTGTTTTCACACGTCCGGCACAGAATTGCACGGTCGCTGTGCGAAATCAGTTTTCGGGGCAGTTTGAGGAAATGAAAATGACACTGTTCATGAGCAGAGGTCCTAAAATGCCTATGTTGAAAATTTGGTGCCGAAAGTCCATAAAATGACTGTGCTGAAAGAGTGCGTTGCGCAGTTTCCACGCAGCCTTGTCGCTTCGTACATTTGCAATATTTTCATGCCAGATTTTCACCACTGGCATTTGTGCACACCTCCTTCTCAACAGTTACAGCTGCCATTTTCACAGCCTGCCCAAAATGCGTTCCCGCAACTGTGGCGCTAATGGCGTGCTGCTGGGAAATCACCTTTTGGGACACATTAACAAAATCACAGCGTCACTGTCCATGAGGGGAGGTCCCAAAATACCTATGTTGAAAATGTTCCTAAAAAACTCCCACAAATAATTGGGTTGCAGACGTCTGCTGCGCAGTTTGTATGCATGTTCATTGCTTCACCAATACTTCATATTGCCACCCCAGATTTTCAGTGTTGCCATTTTTTACGCCTCCTCATGAGCAATACAGTTGTCATTCTCCACATCCTGCCCAAAACTGTTTTTTTTGTCCCTCTGTCACCAAATGCCACAGCCGCTGTGCAAAACCACCTTTCAGCTAACAAAGTGATTGTGCCACTTTTCATGAGGTGGTCTGACAAGCAGCCCATGTTGAAAATGTAGAGTGAAACTACCACTACACGCCTATGGTGTTAGGGTTTCCAACTGTAGCACCCCACCCGGTATGGACTGACAGGCATCAGGGCTGTGACTTGGGATCATTGGATGTAATGCTCACGCCATTCCACCCCCCACGCCCACCCTGCAGCCACTGACAGGCATCGTGGTGTGTCCTGCACTCTTCGGCCACAAACTTCACCCCACGCTCCTATACTGCACCCAAGTCAGCATATTTCCTTATGGAATGGGGTAAGTATAATGCCCAAAGACCTCAAAGCACACCAGGACACTTGTCAGTGTCTACAGGGTAGGGTGAGGTACAATGGCATGCCCATTCTAGCTGACAACCCAAAGGCACACCCCAATGCCTGTCGCTTTCTACAGGGTTGGGGTGGGTTTGACGTCACTTCAATAATTCACTGCCATTCCTATTATGCGTCTCTAGCTCCACCACTGCCAATGCCAATGCCAGCGTGACAACATTCGGCATTGACAAATGCTTGTTATATTTCTTCTTTGTGGGGACAAAGAGTTCTTCTAAGTAATAGATTGTTGATTTCAAGAAGTCCCATGCTTCCTCCACTGAAAGGGGGAGTAATAATTCTTCCCAGCAAAGATTATTTAGTTGTTCACTAATAGTATGAAAGTTTAACTTATCGTGATTTTTGAATTCTGCATAACTTAAATTCAATGACATATTAGTAGTTAATGAAAAAGAAATGGAATAGTGATCATTAATAGGGATGTAAGTTTGTCATGGATGAGGTTTTAATGACTCATTGTTTGTTCATGAAATCATTAGTAAACAGTAGTAAATGTTGTGGCACTGTCATCATTGCTACATTCTGATGACACTAGTGAAAGTCATGGAAATCCTGAATAAAATCAAACGTCATGGAATCAATGACATGTATGACTGCCATGACAAACTTACATCCCTAATCATTAGTACCTAAAGGGTCCCCAATGCAGATATTTGTTATGGTGTTTCCTATATTAGATATTACTAGGTCCAATATGTTATCACCTCATGTAGGCTCGGTGACATGCTGTTCCAGAGCTAGATCCACAGTTAGTGAGATCAATTCTTTTTCGTCATGTGATTTCCCTATCAAGGTAGTCCAGTTTATGGATGGCATATTAAAGTCTACTAGGGCTAAAATATTACCTTTATTAGCCATATTTGAAATTTCTTCAAGAAGACTGGAAGTATAATCAGTATTAGCTGAGGGGGGTCTGTAGCAAGTACCAACCAGTAATTAAGGTTGACCTCTTATCTGAACATTGACCCATATGGATTCAATACCTTCAGAGTAGGGCTAATATATTACCTTTATTAGCCATATTTGAAATTTCTTCAAGAAGACTGGAAGTATAATCAGTATTAGCTGAGGGGGGTCTGTAGCAAGTACCAAACAGTAATTAAGATTGACCTCTTATCTGAACATTCACCCATATGGATTCAATACCTTCAGACTGCGGTAATTGAAAGGAAGTTATATCCTCCCCAATATATATAAACAAACTCCCCCCCCAGTACATCCTAAACAATCCCTATGGTAAAGCTTGTAACCAGGTAGACACGTTGTCCATACAGAGTCGTGATCCCACCAAGTTTCTGTTATGGATGTAAGTCCATAATTGACCATAAGACATTTGGCTTCAAGTTCAGTCATTTTAACCCGGTTTAATGACTTGGCATTCAGTGAAAGCACCTCACAGACAGTTTTATTACTATCTGGGTTCTTTTTTTTTTTTTGAAATTTCTTTTTTATCCACCTTCCTTGCCTGCCATCCCCGACCCTTCCGGAGCCTCAAGGCAGACATCCCTCTACCTTCCACCCTGCCCGTATGCCCCTCTGGAACCCCATAGAGCTTCGGATTACCCCCAGCAGGGATGGGGCAGGGCCCCCTTACCCCATCAATCAACTGTCGTCGGTCCAGGGGCCATCGGGCGGGCGATGGCACATCAAGGGCACGCCTCCGGAGGCTCCGCCTTCCGCGATGGCAGGTATTTTCCACTTTTCCTCACCCCTTACAGCGTGAGACCCCTGATGTCAAGGCGCAAGGCGCGCGATGTCGCGCTATCGTGGCTGCCTCCCCCCTGATCTTAGGGCTTTTGGTACTCTGAGCCTCCGGCAGTCAGACAAATGTCTGAGCGTCGCCTGTAACCCTCGCGAGTAGGCGAGCTGTCGTTGGACGCCAGCTTAACTCCCCGCCGCCCACCAGCGACCCGAGTCCGCCCTCGCCGGATGCTGCCGCGGGCGCGAGGTGTGGCGCTCCAGCGCCTCAACCCTCAGCGCCACCAGGCCGGCTACTATCTGGGTTTTTTAGAGAACAGGAAAGGGACCTGGTCTCCTCCCAAGCATCTAGTTTAAAAGTTTGTTGATTGCTGATGCTACACTTTGGCCCAATAAGGAACTGCCTCTTCTGCTAAGGTATAATCCATCCCAGCAGAACAAGGGGTTTCTTTGGTAGAAGTGTTCCCAATGTGTAAGACATAGTATACCCTGCTGGAGGCACCATCTCCTAAGCCAGACATTGAAAGCTTTGATTTTGGTGGATATAAAATTAGTTGCCCTTGGGACGGGCAAAATTTCAGAGAAGCAAACAAGACTATCTCTTTCAGCCAGTATGTTATTAAGTGCAGTGATGATATCCTATTTAAGATCATCTAAGCTGGCTCTATTTATATCATTGGTGCCAGCATGTATGGTGAACACCAGATTTTCTCCTGCCCCTTTAAGTACTTCTTTAACCACAGTGGTTACATTGGAGACTCTCGCTCCTCTTAAACTGGAGCATGTCCGATTAGCCTTGTCCACATTACAAACTAAACGGTTGATGTGTTTAATAATAGAGTCACCAACTACATAAATTTGTGTATCCTTATGCGGGTGAGCAGAATCTGTGACTTGGGAAGTTGTTTTATCGTCATTTGAACAGACAGATTTATCCCCTAGATTAGAACAAATACCATCGGGAATGGTAATTTTCTTGTTTTGTTTCAAAGAAGATTTCAGTGAGGTACAAGATACAAGGTTTTTCCCGGGGGTTGGGGGTGGTAGGACTAATATCCTGGGAATGATGTATATGTTCTGTAGTAAGAACCTCATAATTATTAGATAGAGGTATTCAGGGGGCGCTGAGAAATATTTGACCTCCCCTACGTTTTGTTTTGTGCTTGGGAACTCCTGTCCAACTGTTTGACTCATCGGGAGATAAAGGGAGAGGGGCTGGAATGGTGGTGGAATTATTTTGTAATATAGGAGTCTCAGCTGGGTTTGTAGATACCTCTGGAGGTAATATTTGTCCTAACATTAGGTCTATATAATCTTCCAAGTCCTCGATCTCTGAGCTGACTGTTCTAGATGTTTGTAAATTAATTATTTCAGCTTGTAGTGTTTGAAGCAACAAACATCTATGGCAAGCAAAGTCTACAACCTGTGGGCCTTACCAAACATCTCACATGTTGAGCAGTAGTTATTAGGTACCTCCATTGTAGTTCTTATTATTTATTTATTTATTTATTTATTTATTTTTTAACACTTTGTACAAGATGATGACTTACAGTTTAGCATAAATGTCTCCAGAGATCCCCTTTTCCCTGCTATCCCAGCGGACACAGCAGACACACGCAGATGCACGTGTCTCTGCGCGCTCACCCTGCTCGCTGAGGGCTTTGATTTAAAGGGTATAAGGACCCAGAAGTAGAATTCTCGGGTCACGAAATTCCTCGTACACAAATACCCTCAAAAGTTTAAAATAAGCCCCAAAAACTGTAGCAATGAGCACATTTAGTTGGTACAATGCCGTAAATACAGTTTATAGCGCCCCAAAGAAATTACAAGTGCTATTTATCAAGTAGTAGTTTGTCGTGGGTCAGACAGAACTACAAATTCTCTTCCTAGTTCCTGGTTGTCAGGAACAAGGGCTCCAGGAGTTAGATAATAAAACACAACATAGTTTATTTAAACAAACAATAGTTCATTTAAACTAGCTTCCCACATATAGGGCATATGAGCGTGGTGATATAATTAAAAAAGCAACAGCTCACCCTGCTCGCCGAGGGCTTTGATTTAAAGGGTATAAGGACCCGGAAGTAGTCCTCTGGATGCTTTGATCCTGGTCTGGTCAGGGAGGTTCTTATATGCATTCCCTCTTTTTCCCCTGATTCTCAGGGTATTTCTGAAACTCTTACAACAGCCTGCATCTAGGATTCTGGTGGATCCAGATTGGCCCAAGCAAGCCTGGTACCCTCTCCTTCTCTCAATGCCCTGTGACAGTCCATTCGCCTGCCTCCAACTCACTCCCTGCTGACCCTTCCTCAAACAGGAGTGCAGTATCCAGGCATACACTCCTTCCACCTCAAGGCCTGGTTCTGGAACAGTTAGAGTCTGCATCCTCACAGTACTCTTGACAGGTCCTTAGGATACTGAGGGTGGTTAAAAAAATCAAACACTAAGAAAACTTATGCAGCCAAATGTAAAGGTTTTCCCTCTGGTGCAACAGCAAAAAGGTTGAATCCCATTCAGTCTCAGACCCTCAGCTGCCAGATTGCCCGGTACTCTTACAGGCATCAGGCTTGAAACCATCTCCCCTCAAGTGGTGGCAATTTCGGCCTCCCTTTCAGTGGGAAAGAAAAAAATCATTTTTTTCCCACATCATATTTGAACAGATTTTCAAAGGCCTCTTGCACCCCCAGCCTCCAATCCGGAAGCCTGTTCCTCCTCGGAGCCCTAACCTTTGCACAGACAGGTTCATGAAGCCACCCTTCGAGCCTATGTCCATGGCCCTCTTCAAGTTTGTAACTTGGAAGACAGGCTTCTTGGTAACCATTTCCTCTGCCAGGAGGTTTCAGAACTACAGATCCAGTGCACTGAGCCACTTTACATCTCCCCTCACAACGACAAAGTTGAGCTCAGGACAAATAGGAATTGCTGCAAAGGTGGTTTCAGAGTTCTCTTGGACCAGTCCATTACTCTGCCTGTCTTCTTTTCTGAGAAATCCACTCCTGGCGAGCAAAAACTCCACAACTTGGATGTCAAGCGCCATCTTCTACTACCTAGAGCATACTAGACAATCCAGAGGCTCTTCCTGTCAGTTGTTCCCCACCTTCAGCTATGTAGGCAGGGGAAGACTAGCTACCAAGATCATTTGTCAGTGGTAGGTCCCTTGTACTAGATTCTGCTACTAAAAAGCTGGTCACCAACCTCCAGTGGGGCTTAGGGCCCACTATACCAGGGGCACGGCAGCCTTGCTTGCAGCAGCAGTGGACATTTCTCTGCTGGATGTCTGAAAAGCAGCTACCTGGAAATCTGTACACACCTTTGTGAATCCCTACAGTTTGAATGTGTAGACCAGATTTGATGCCAAATTTGGCAGGGCGGTTCTGCAGAGCCTCTTTCCTAGTAGATTCTCTGCCCACCTCCCACTTGGTACTGCTCGGTAGTCTGCTAAAGTTACTGATGCTAAAGGACTCCAGGGGTAAGAAGAAAAAATTACTCACTACAGTAATCTTCTTTCTTCCAAGGGGTCCTTTAACATCAGTAAGCTTCCACCCTTCCTCCCCAGTTCACCTGTCGGAGGAGGGCTTTTTATCATATCTCTTACCAAATTTGGGGTTTTTTATTGATGAGTTTTTAACTCATGTTGTTTCTGTTTCCACTTTTGTGGACATTTAAATTTTTTAATCCTGCCGACTCTTTTCAGGACATGTGTCCTCGTTTTTCCTTCAAATAAATTCTGAAGCCTTCAGCAGCTCTCACTCAGCTCACCACCCTTCCTGTTTTCTGACTGGCTGTGGCTCTAAGCTCATTTAAATTTCTCTTAAAGGCACACCTCTGGGACGGTTGCACCTAGCCAGCTAACTGCTAAAGTTACTGATGCTAAAGGACCCCTTGGAAGAAAGGTTACTGCAGTGAGTAATATTTTCATATACAATACTTTGGCTGTCTATAACATTCAGAAATTAACATCAGTTTCCCAGACTTGGGCTTCAATTCTACAGGCAGGTACTTGCAAAAATTATCTGATATAGGTACGTTTAAAAAAGGGTTAATGAGTTTGTCAGTATGATAATCAATCCTCCACCTCCTTTATTCCTATCCACTCAATAGGAATAATACCCACAATTTGTACTTTCCCATCATTCACTCTACTAGATAATAAAGTTTCTGGCAGAATGAGGAAATCAAGTTAATTTCAAGTTACAGATTCACTGATTTCCATTTTTCCATTTTGTTAAGCATGCTTCTGATATGTGCATGCACATGTACAAATATATTGCCCTCCCTTTCTCTAATATTATCTACTTGGGAGAAACAATTTGCCCAGGATTGTGGTTAATATCTCCACACAGCATCAGGCTAAGGGCTAGGAAGGTCCTAGCAAGGAGCCTAATTCCCTTCCGATAAGTTCCAGGGGCTGCTTGTTGTTTCTTACTTAATAGCTAACTAAGAAAATACCTTGCCCCTAACCTTAACCCCCCTCCCCCTGCCTTATTTGGAATTTAGTATTATTACCAGCACCACAATTTGAATTTATGAGGGTCTCTGGTGCTAGCCATAAGCACCCCGTTTTTCTCAAATGAGAACTGGCAATTTCAGTTTGCTTTAGCACCTCACTATTGTCCATCAGCACTTTGCAATCCTTTCCACGTGGTCCCTCAGTTCCGTTCCCCACCCCAGCAAGTCCCATCTCAAACAAAAGGATTATCAAACCCAATATCCACACTGTACACAGATAAAATACCAATTAATAACACTAAACTTAAAAGCAAACTAAAATACAGAATTGTTTTATATGCTGCCTCCCATAGGCCTCCTGCAGTGACTCAAATAAACATAAAAACATATAATTTTTCAGCAGATGAGGACCGCTTGACCAACCCAGTCTGCCCATTTTTCCCTACCTACAATATCACCATAGATCCTACTTTATCTCCGGCTCTTTCTCCCTCCCCCCATTCCTTTCCACTAAGATTACCTTATGCCTGTCCCATGCATTCTTGAACCCTAACACTGTTTTTGGCCCCACCACCAGGGCTGGTAGGCTGTTCCAGGAATCCACCACTCTTTCTGTGAAGAAATACTCCCTCACATCTCTCCTGAATCTACCCTCCTCCAACTTCAAAACATGTCCCCTGGCTGACTCGATGGTGCTGAGGGTTGAGGCGCTGGACACCGTACCTTGCATCACACTGGTGACCGGGCTGAGAATGAGCCCTGGGTTGTCAGGGAGGAGGACGAGGAGTGGGACTGAGCTGCCGTAAGGTGGCTTTGCTCTTCCGGGAGGAGATGAGTGCTCGCCTCCCCCCATAGTTCGCTCCCATTGGGTGGAGGTCCAAGGGGAAGAATAGGCAGAGGGGGTGGCAGGTGACTACCAGGGGTGGGGGCGGAAGTGGCCAAGCCAGTACCCGGCATCTGTGTGTGCCTCCATGCAAATGCATGCATGTGTTTGCCAGGGTCCTGGCTGGGTAGAAAACCGGGAAAAAACACAAACTACATGTGGAAAAAATAACATGTCCCCTTGTTCTTGTGCACCTTTCTTTCTAAAAAATACTTTCCTCCTGTACCTTATTTACCTCTGTGAGGTTTTTAAAGACCTCTATCATATCCCCTTCTCCAGGGTGTACATATTGAGTTAATTTAGTCTCTCCTCACAGGGCTTTTGATGCAGTGACCACATCATTTTAGCTGCCCTCCTCTGGACTACCTCCACTCCATGTCCTTCTGGAGCAACGGTGTAGGCAGGCATACTCACTGTACACATTTGTGTACAGTATTGTTGAGTGCCTGTCACAAACCATATGCCTTTCTGTTAATATTATCATTCTAATTTATAGTATTTGGGTTAGTGCAGGCCACTGAGGAGTATCTCTGTTTAAACTTATGTTGTTTAGGGGACAGATACATGTATAACCTCTTTAGAGATTGCAGGAATCATCTGACAACAATCTGACTTGTTTGGAAGGGGGGTACCATTTGGAGAGGATGTGTAAATCTTTTAACGGGGGGGGGTGTAGCTGTTGGAGATTGCGTACAAAACAGAAATTTCTGGCTACACCCCTGTTTTGGAGATGTTGCCTTCAAAACTGTATACAATATTCCAAGTGAAGTATTACCAGCGATCTATATAGAGGCAGCACCACCTCCCTCCTTCTGCTGATGATACCTCACCCTGTGCACCCCAGTATCCTACTAACCCTCCAAGCTACATTGCCACACTGCCTGGCCACCTTAAGGTCATCAGAGATTATTGCCCCCAGGCCTCTCTCCTGCTTGGTGGTTGGCAATAACACTCTCCCATTTTGTACTCTGTCCCGGGTTTCTGTGCCCCAAGTGCATTATTTTGCATTTTTTTTGCATTGAAAGCCAGCTGCCATACCCCTGTCCACTCTTCAAGTTAGAGTATCCACCCTATTACAGATTTTGGTGTCATTCACAAAGAGGCAGATCTTCCCCTCCAGCTCTTCAGTAATGTCATCTATAAAGACAATAAAGAGGACCAGCCCCAGCACTGATCCCTGAAGCACCCTCAGACTTCTACGTGACTCACCACTCCAGCGGGAGCCACTTATACAAGTGCCGTATGGTGGCACAGGCTTTTGAGAGCACTAGCCCCATCCCCAAGTGACATCACAAGGCTTCTGATTCACTTATGAATCCCTGCCAACCAAGACACTTGCTGCAATCCATGGCAGGCACTGCCTGCAGATTCCAGGGTGCGAGTTGAAAACAGTGGCAGTCTCTGTGAGGTGGCAGCTGTAGACGTGCTGTAGTTGGCTGCAGGTCTCTCTTCTGTAGCAGGCAGAATGGGCTTTTGTGAGCATTAGCCCCATTCCCAAGTGATGTCACAGAACTGCTAGTTTGCCGCTGAACCCCCACCAGCCGAGGAGACACTTGCTGCAGTCCAGTGCAGGACACTTGCTGCAGTCCAGTGCCGGTGTTACCTACAGATTCCAGGGTGTGAGTTGAAGACGCAGGCAGTCTTTATAAGATGGTAACTGGAGATGGAAACATAGAATCTGTTGGCAGATGAGGACCGCTTGGCCCACCCAACCTGCCCATTTTTCCCTACCTACAGTATCATCGTAGACCCTGTTTGATCTCTGGCTCCTTTTTCCTTTCGCCATTTCTTTTCACTAAGATTCCCTTATTCATACCCCATACATTCCTGACCCCTGTCTCTGTTTTGCCCCCACTACTTCAGCTGGTAGGCTATTCCACAAATTCACTACCCCTTCTGTGAAGAAGTACTCCCTGACATCTCTCCTGACCCTACCACTCCAGCTTCACAACATGTCCCCATGTTCTTGTATATCTTTTTTTCTGAAAATATTCCCTTCACTTTATTTACCTCAGTGAAGAATTTAAAAGTTTCTGTCATAGCCAGCCTGCCAGCACAGCAGTAGCGCTACCGCTTGTGATGCCAGTGACCTGGGTTTGGTAGCAAGCCTGGTTTGCTGGATAGCCAGCCGGGGGGCGGGGGAGAAGGATCGCATGCCTGGAGAGCTGCTCTCCTTCTCTGGGGAGGGTGGGCTGTGGGTCTTGCTGCAATATTGCCACCTAGGTGACCACAGGTGGAGGTGCAAATTGGGACAGCAGAAATACAGGGAGGGGTAGACGTCGGCTGGTGTCCGGAGCGGCAGCACATCTCGGCATGCCCTTGTCTCCTTGGACCTTCCGGCATGTCGTCATCTACAGGGGAGGGACTAGAACATGGAAAATGCCCCACGTCACCTCCTGGAGACAGGCCTCGGCATCTTAGCCTCACGTGACTGGGATCTGGGGAAAGACATAGAAACATAGACTTTGATGGCAGATAAGGACAGTTTGGCCCACCTAGTCTGCCCATTTCCCTACCTATTGGACAAGCTGCAGATCCTAGTTAACCAACAGCCTACTTCTTCCTACCCCCCACAATAATTGTCTTATGTCTGTCCCATGCATTCTTGAATTTCCCCACTGTTTTTGACCGCACAACTTCCTCAGGAAGGCCATTCCATGCATCCACCACCCTCTCTGTGAAATAATACTTCCTCACATTGCCCCTGAGCCGTACCCACTCTATCTTCAAATTGTGTCCCCTTGTTCTTGCACATCTCTTTTTCTGAAAGATGCTACCCTCTTGGACTTTGTTGATTCCCTTGAGGTACTTAAAAGTTTCTATCATGTCCCCCCTCTCCCTCCTTTCCTCAAGGGTATACATATTAAGCTCCTTTAGTCTCTCTTTGTATGGCTTCTGTTGCAGACCCTGCACCATTTCAGTTGCTCTCCTCTGGACTGCCTTCATCCTGTCTATGTCCTTTTGGAGATGGGGTCTCCAGAACTGCACACAGTGCTCCAGATGAGGGTCTCATCAGCTGTCTGTACAGAGGGGTAACAACTTCCTGTTTTCTACTGATGATGCCTCTCCCTATATATCCCAGTATCCTCCCAGCCATCCCTACTGCCTTCTCACATTGCTTGCTTACTTTTAGGTCATCTGATATGACTACCCCCTGGTCCCTTTCCATTTTTGTTGGTGTTACTACCTCCCTCACCATTGTGTACTCTTCTCCTGGGTTTTTGTTTCCCAGGTGCATTACTTTGCACTTCTTTGCATTGAATCTAAGCTGCCATACTTTTGATCATTCCTCCAACCTTGCCAAGTCCCTTCTCATCCTTTCCACACACCCTAGTGTATCAACCCTGTTGCAGATCTTTGTGTCATCTGCAAAGAGGCATACTTTTCCTTCCAGTCCTTCTGCAATGTCACTTATAAAGACATTAAAAAGGACCAGACCCAATACTGAACCCTGTGGTACCTCACTAGTAACCCCTGTTTCTTTGGAGTGGACTCCATTTACTGTTACCCTCTGTGTCCTGTTGTCCAGCCAATGTTTTATCCAGGCTACCACCCTGGGACCCACTCCCAGGCTGGCTAATTTGTTTATTAATCTTTTGTGTCAAATGCCTTGTTAAAGTCTAGGTAGACCATGTCCACAGCCCCTCCCTGGTCTACTACTTTGGTTACCCAGTCAAAGAAATCTATTAGATTTGTCTGACATGACCTTCCCACTATGAATCCATGCTGCCTTGGGTCCTGTGCCCCGCTGGCCTCTAGGTACTCAACAGTTCTTTCTTTCAGAAGTGATTCCATCATTTTCCCTACCACTGAAGTCAAGCTAACAGGCTGTAGTTTCCTGCCTCTGCTTTGCTCCCACTTTTGTGAAGGGGAATCACATGCGCTCTCCTCCAGTCCTTAGATACTACACCATGCTCTCATGATTTGTTAAAAAGGGTAGTCAGTGATGTCACTAGCACTCTGTAGTTCTTTTAGAATTCTGTGGTGAATCCCGTCAGGCCCCATTGCTTTGTCCACCTTCAGTTTTAGGAGTTCTTTCAGAACTTTTTCTTCTGTGAATAGACTGGTATCGACCCCCTATCCAGCATGCTTCTATTGATTGGATTAGGTACCTCCCCCTCCTCTTCTTTTGTGAATACTGAACAGAAGTATTTGTTCAGTGTCCCTGTGTAACCACTAGGTGGCGCTATCCCAAGGGCTACTCCCCCTGTCTGCTTGGCTAGTAGCAGGTTAAGGGGCCTGAGTTCTGAAACGGGTGCCTCCACCCAGAGGTCAGGGTTGGTAGTGGTCAAGCTAACCTGGGCACAGCCCTCCGGGATACTGTAACCCCCCTCTTTCCCCTCTAGTGGCCTGAACACTGTACAATAATCACTTTCACAATACCCCTGGTACACCACACAAGTACCCACACTGTTTGCACTTACCACCAGGGCTGGTTCCTCTTGCTCGACCCTGGGGAACCCCTGTAAAACAAGGTTAAGCACAGCAAATAGCAACAGTACAGTACTTTGAGCACAAACTGGAACCACAGTCAGATTACATGCAGAAAAAGTTAGATCTGATTTATTCAGGGGACTTGAACAAGGAGGGGCAAAATCAGGTTAATTAGCTTAAAGGTTATATCAATCAAGCAGTTATGCATGTGCTTTGAGTCCCCCCACACAGTCCACCTCTGGGTATCCAGGTGGAGAAGAGATGGGCTAGCCAGGATAGTTGCCTGGGGTTGCAGCTGGTTGGGGCCCTGTGATGGAAAACACAACATGCACAGTACACAATATTTGTAATCCGGAGCCAGAGGGCTCAGTTCCTAAAGGAAATGAAACAACAAGACAATCAGATGACACACTCAGATTAAGCTGTTGTTGCAGGGAGCTACCCTGGTATTTACTCACGATACCCAAGACTGGACACAGGCTGGATGAAAATCAAGACAGCAGGTGGTTGATCTGGAATGCCAGGAGAAGCAGGGCCCGCACTAGTCGCAGAGGCGTTGTTCCAGTTCGAGCGTGGAGCGAGGGGGCTGATTCCCAGGCAGGTCTCTCGTCGATGGCTTCTCTGTGCAGTGGGTAGTCTGGCAAAGCCCAGACCGCATGGAGACAAGTTCGGATGCAGTTCGTTTTGGGCTGTATACAGCTTCCAGCAAGCTGAACACAGTTCACACAGTGGGGAACTAACTCACAACCCACTAGCAGCTCACAGCACATTTACATGTACAGGAATTCTACTGTACCAGGCAAAGTGCTCACCGGTCACATTCGCAAAGTCTCTGCACACACCGGGAGCTTAGGGGTAGCTGGAACTCCTGACAGGCCGATCGCATTCAGCAAAAATCTTCAGTCTTCTTCAGGTTGAGCCTGGCCCACTTCAGTAGCTTACTTTAGTCACACAAACTTGGATTAGTCCAAAATAATTCTCTCCTCTTCCTCTCATGGAGCAGCAGCAGACATGCAGCCAAAAACTCAGCCCTTTCACAGTTTTCCCATGCGAATCCACTCAGGATTTCTGCCCAAAATTACTTCAGCTCCTTTTTCTTGAGCTTCCAGCTCAGAACTAAACTGAAAACTGCAAGCAGCCCGGGACTTCCCCAAGATCCAAAATATTTGGTTGGCTAATTTGGCTGTCAGTCAAAGCAAGAGCTCTCCCTTCAGTTGCAAAAAAGGCACAAAAACTCAAACCACAGTTCCTATAGATTTTGAATTCAGACAGCTCCTGTAGTCCGGCTACATTTTAGGTCCCACCAGAACAGTTTGGTCCAATTTGCAGTCCAGGACCAAGATAGTGGAGACAAATAAAACAGTCCTTGCTGCAAAGAAAGCAGGTTAGACAAACTACATTATCATTATCATTCTAAATGGTTTTCTGCAGAAAGTTACACCTTTCAACAGAGTTCCATCTCAGATTACTTATGCTGCAATTAGGCAGCTCTTAAAGAGACAGTACACAGAGGCTATACAAGCTCTGGTAATCACATTTAAACTGCTAAAACGCAGGACACCAGCCTGGCAGTGAGCATTTAGGCAAGCTCAAGGAAGACTTTTTGGGAACCCCCATTTGTAGGGGGTTACACCTGCTTTTTCACCGTCCCTCTCTGCCACCCACTTCTCTCTTTATTAAGCCTCACTATCCCTCCCTTAGTCTTTCTTCGCTCCCTAATGTACCTATAAAAGGTTTTATCCCCCTTCTTAAAGTGATTTACCAACTTGAACTTCCCCCGATGTCATGTTTGCAGATCACCTTCCCTTTGTTGAGTGATGCAAAGCTCAGCTGCCCTAAAGTTAAGTATTAAATATATTCAGATGCTTAGTTTTTTTACATTTTTGTGCCACAGTTGTCTCTGCATGTTTTTTTCTTTGTTTGTAGTTCGCACATGAGCAGTGCATCCACATGCGTGAGTGACATCAGCACAGGGAAGGTGTTCCCACTGCACCTTTCTCACTGCTCGTTCATTCATCTTTCCTGGACCCAGCCTCGGTGAGTGCAGATCCAAAACCGAACTGGCAAAACTTACAGCACCGATGACTGAAACGGTTTGTTATATTGGCAGCTGTTATACTTGCTTTTGGGATTGCAGAAGTGATGATTTCTCCAGATTTTCAATTTTACTCATCTGACTAAGCTCTGTGTCCTAGGTCCATTGGTTCTAGGAACATCACAATCTACATTGCTTGAGTACAGTGTTACAGTTTTAATAAGTGCTGCAAGTACATAATTATAACAAGTCTGTATAAAAAATAAATTGTTTTAACTGAGTGGAGCTGTAATCTGTAGCGTATTGGGACACAAAAGGACGACTTTTGAATTGGGCAGATCTATAAATTGAAGTAAGCTTTTCAGTATTGGTACATAGAGGTCTGTGTTAAATGGATGACTTTTTCAACAGTTCAGAATTGTAATGTGCAGCAAGAGTATAAGCACTGAGCTGCACAGTCCAATCCCAGGAGAACAGTGCAATAAACTGTGTATTTTTGGCAAGTGCTGCTTCCAGTGTGATTGCTTCAGTAAACTGCGTTTGCTATTGCATTTCTGATTGTCACCATCATTACAGACAGTTTATATTTTTTCCTGTGCTCCTGTGTTTTCTTGGGCTCATTTGGTGTTCTCATGCAAGCACCATAACACTGATCACCAAAGTATGCTTAGATGTGCATGAATAAAGGGACATGGTGCACTGAATTGTTTCTCCAGCTTGCCAGCTTCTGGCTAAGTTTAAAAATGAATGCAATAAAAGCAGTTATACACTGTACATAGTTATACTGTACATAGTTTACAGTGTATCTCAAAATTAAAAACACTTAGTTTTTTAACATTTTAACATACAGTCTTTATTTATAATTAGGATTATAGCATCATTGTATGTGCTCCGGAGCATCAGCAAAAGAAGAGACTGCAGTTGTCATCCTCTCCCAACACTGTGGTACCAATGTACAGCTTCTATGGTGTTATATTGCAAAGTGTGCTAGTCAGTTCGGCATACTTAGGGAATAATTTATTTATTTATTTTATTTAGTTTTTGTTGACTGGGTAAGTGCACTAGACAAATCCTGCCTATTTTCAGGCACGACCCGGGGGAAGGGGATACAGATGAATGCCAACTGACCTTGAACCAGATTAAGCTGTTGGTGGCATTTTTATTGAATGAGGGAAATTTGGCCAGGACACCTGGGAAATTCCCCTACTCTTTTTTCGATAAGTGCCATCGGATCTTTAACTTCCACCTGAACTACCACCAATCCAGTCAGATGGGACCTTGGTTTAACATCTCATCTGAAAGACGGCACCTCAGAAGTGCAGGACCCCTCTCATGCTGCACTACAGTGTCAGTACTGGGATATTAACCCAAGTGCCAGATGTGGGAACTGAACCCACAGCCCTCTGATCCCCCGGCCTCAGAGACGAGTGTGCTACCTACTGAGCCACTGACACGGCAATGTCTGAACCAAAATATGGGCTACACAGCAATGAATGTAGGGAGTCTACACAATGCACCATGACATCGGTAAGGCATGGGAGACAGTATAGTGCAGCATCTGTTGTGTTTGATGTACACTTTACGCATGTGCATCAGAGATCCACTGTAATGGAAAAAAATGGGAAAACACAAATGGCTTGACACAGACCGAAGTGGTAATGAAGTATGGTGACATAAGTGAGGAAGGGTGGTTCAAATACAGTCTAACACTTGAGTACCTACCACAAGGATATGTCCCTTTTTGTAGTGGACCAATCAAATGGTACTTAGGCTATCTAAGCATAAATACGGTCTCTTTCTCTATGAGAAGGGTATTGGCAGTGTCATTTTTAACCTTGTGGGGTGGGGGACGATCAACGACTGTACTGTGTATTTTTTGCTCAATTCATAATGCACCTGGAGGCACACATGTAGCGGCAATAAGCCAATGCCAGGATGGTATTACAGATGCTTATGCAGACACTAATGACAGCTGCAGTCTGTATAGTTCCTGAGCGCTTAGAGGTAACACAAAGCTGGTGGCAATAATTTGTAGTTTTAAATTTATAACATGCCGTAAACAGGGGAACCGGTGACTTCAACACGTTACTGAATCACTGATACCTCTAAAGGGGAAAGTACAAGCAGGCCCCCACCCCCAAACACACACATACACAGAGAAGAAAGCTATAGCGTAGACCAGTTGGCACTATGGCAAAGGCAGACCCAAACAGTATAAATAATTTACAGATAATAAAAGTTCTGTGCTGCAGCATTTTTCTAAGTGTATGTGTGCAGCTGGGGGGTTTGGAGTGGTTGGGGTACGAGGTGCCTGCTTGTAATTTCCACCCTGTGCTCCATCAGAGTGAGTGACTCATAAATCAATTGGCAGGAGGTCACTACTAACTAGTACCAGGTGAGAAATTTGGACAAATTGGATTTGGACAAATTGAGAGCCATTTATCCTGCTCAAGCAATGCCACCAGATTGAGCCGTGCTCTCAGTGTCAAGCTGGAGTGGCCAACAACTTGTTAGCATAGGGAAAGCAACCCCGCCTCCCCCAAAAAAAGAAATATAAAAACCCAGGGTACTATCACTAGCATTTGTGTGGGCAGATCGATGCTGGGAGTAACAGAACACACACCATACCCTCGATTTGTACAGTAAATGACAGCAATGACGGAACCAAACCGTAGCACTAAGTAGCAAATTATAATATTAACAGTCCGTGACATAAGTCTGCTCTCACTGCTGTACTGGAATGGAACGGGACTACTGCTGTGACTGTCTGAGCTACTGCTCACATCATTCTCGCTGCTGTCATAGGGTCATCCCTATGGGGATCTATTATGCAGCGGCTGTCAAATTGTGGCACTATGTCAGTGTCCGAAAGATCACTGTTAGTGCAGGACAACATAATGCTTTCATCATCGACCCTGAAATGAACTGTTTGAGATTGCTATTGTCGCTGCATAAAGGCACCAAGAGCTCTGTTATCAAGACAGAATTGCTGTGACCAAGAACTAATTTTAATTGCAGAGCACAGATCTCCTGTGGTGACATTGCAAAGGTAATGAGTGTCAAAGGTCACCAAATACAGGCTCCAATACACAAAATGACACTTCCTGGTTTGTGAAGGTGAAAACCTGATTTAATTTGCTAAAATAGGCTATGCATCTATCAAAATACATTGCGAATCAGTTCTATATGCAGTCACCTTGCAGTATATGCTTTCATATATCAAAACTTGGTAAATCGCTTTAACCGAGTTGGCTATCTTTTTCTTGGTTTGGGCCTTTGCTATTCTGACTGCCTTCTCTGCTTCCTTTTGCTTTAACTGGTACAGTTCTCTGTCCTGCTCCTTTTATGTTTCCTTATACTTCCTAAATACAATCTTTTTCTCCCTAACTTTCCCCGACACCTGTTTTGAGAACAATAATGGCCTTTTCTTTCATTTTAATTTATTTGCTTCACACAAAGGTTTGTTGCCTCTGTGATGGCAGTTTTGATGTTTCCCCATTTTTCCTCCACCCCTCCTTCTTGCCTGTTTGCTAGTGCTTTTCTGAGGCACTCTCCCATTTTGACAAAGTCAGCCCTCCTAAAGTCCAGTACCCTCACTTTTGTATGGCTTGACTCTGCGGCTGTGTTTATTGTGAACCACAGTTTGGTGGTCACTTGTTCCCAGATGGCTACCCACTTCTAGATATGAGATCCTCTCTCCATCCCCATTTGAGAGTACCAGGTTTAAGATTGCTCTCTCTCAAGTGAATTCCAGCACTAGCTGACTGAGGCATGCCCACTGTAGGGCATCAAGAATGACCCTGCTCTTGGATGTGGCAGCAGCAAAGGTGCTCCAGTTAACATCTGGCATATTCGGGTCCCTCATCAACAATGTCTCTCCTTTCTCTGCCATCCTAAGGATGCCTTCTATCATTTCCTTGTCCATTTCCTCCCCCTGAGATGGCATTCTGTATACAACCCCCATGTGGACTTTGGTGCCATTTCTGGTCTCCAGGGTGACCCACAGTGCCTTCTCTTCTCCCTGTTTACCCTTTAGTTCTGTTGTTTTGATCCCTTCCCTTATGTAGGGAGATATTCCTCCTCCCCTTCTACTCTTCCTGTCCCTCCTGTAGATTGTGTACCCTAGTATGTTGACATCCCAGTCATGGTTCTCTGTGTACCATGTTTCTGTGACTGCCACGATATCCAGGCATCCCTGTTCCATCAATGTCACCAGTTCAGGGAGCTTGTTACCTAGACTACAGGCATTGGTACTCATTGCCCTCCATTTGTTGATGGCCTTACCCCTTTTTGGCCCTCCCCTGTCCTTACTACCATTACCTTTTTCTTCACTTACCCTGCCCTTCTCTTTATCGACTTCTCTATCCTGGTGTTTACCTCACTAACTACCCTGATTTTATTTTGGGGGGGCTAGGATTTCCCTGCTCCTTTTCAGTGCCTCCCCTCTTGACTAGTTTAAATGCTTGCCAATGCAGCATTTAAATCTATCATCTCGGTGAGACCACCCAACATTAGATGTTGGCTGGGGAGGGGAGATGATCGGGGGGATTTCCCTGTCACCCTGCTCAGGGGGTCATCCGAAGCTTGAAGGGGGTTGGTTCACCAAAGCATTCCCCAAGATACCTGGCTTAGCCCAGTAGGTTGACTAGGGAGTCCCTGAGGAAGGAGTGGACGTGGAGAGGAGGGGGGCATAAACTATAAGTAAAAAAAAAGGTTTCTGTCATATCTCTCCTCCTGTCGCTCTTCTAGGGTATACATATTGATTTCTCTCTGTCTCTCCTCATGGGGCTTGTGATGCACACCACTCACCATTTTGCTGTGCTGTATGTCTGTACATGTAAATGTGCTGTAGTTGGCTGCAGGTTGCTCTGTTCTGTACCAGGCAGCACGGAATTTTGTGAGTGCTAACCCCACCCCAAGTGATGTTACAGGCTGCTGGTTCTCCACCGAACTGCAGTCCAATGCAGGTATTACCTGCAAATTCCAGGGTTGTCCTGGCATTGGTGGTTGTTGGGGAGAGCTATGCCAGACCCTTAAGACCCAACTGCCCAGCCACAGGAATCCAGTACTGGCCCTGGCTTGGCCTGAACTGCTTCTGCTCCTAGGAATTGGTGCACCTGACTAGCTGCCGGATTGGTGCTGCTACAGTAGATAACCGTGAACAGAGAAAAGGTAGGGAATTTCTTGAAAGCACTGTCCAGCAACACGATTGGCTGTGTAAAGGGAGGCACCAAAGCTCAGAGTCACACGCTATCCTGGGAGTAGTAGTTGTTGGGGGAGGGCTGTCTCAGACCCCAACGACCCAATAGTCCTGCCACTGGATCCTGGAGCAGGCCCCAGTTGGGCTTGAAATGCTTCCACTTCTAGGAACCAGTTAACCAGACTGGCTACTGGATCTGTGCTGCTTGCTGGCTGTGCTATACCAGTTTAGCCTTCTTGGCACACCAACAGGAAGTAGCTTTAAGAAAATACCTAGGGTGAGGAGACCCAGGAGAAACTGTGAAGGGCAAAAACTAGTTCCCTGTAAGACTATTACTATACCTTTGATGCATTCTAATGCAGATGAGTTGAAACTGTGTCCTTTTTGGCTACTCAGAGTGCTTGGGTATCATGGTTCTAGTTTTCCTGGAGACTGTCAATATATCTTTGAGGGTGGGCAAAGTCTCACAGGCTCTGGAAACTTAAAGAGCTGCTGAGAGTACTCTGCTTAGAAAGTATTCTCTTATTCCATAATGATGCTCTTGGCAAATTCTGCCTGGACCCCAACATTTCCATTTAGGAGAAGATAGTGACAGACTGACGGCAGAATGAGAGCCATCAGGGTTGTCAGTTTTACACATTTATTTAATTACAACATGGTATCAGATTGAGACATAGTGTAGAGTCAGAACTGATTACTGGTTCATGTAGTGAATTGTCTCCTTCGGGCCATGTACAAGCATGACCTTACCATATTGTTTTTACTGGATCTATCAGCAGCTGGATCACTTGATCAGTTTCATTTCTGTTGACCAGCTTGGAGTACGACTGGATTAGTTCAGCTCACACCTCCAGGACTACTCACATGCTGCCTTCTTCTGAGCATGTTTCCTCTTTGTCATGTCTTTCTTATTCCTTCTCAGGATGACCACCACCTCTATCACAGGCACCATCACAAACCCTGACCCCACAGTACCTGCTCAGATGACCCAGGCCAGATACTATTCCCTGACACTACTTCAGTTCCACCCCACAGTTGGCTACTACTACAACCTTTACATGAATGCAGAAATAGGGAGATGAGGCAGTGAGATGGGTGCCCATTGGGATGTAGGCAAGCTGAGACATCATGCTGCTGAACCAGTTCCAAACTTTTGCCCCCATAAGTTTCTCCCACCTCCCGCTTTCTCTTTAGTACCATCAGTGCTATGCCTGACCTGATGGGAGGGGACTGACATCACAAGGTCATCTATAATATGTACGCCTCTTTGTGGAAGAAGCTGGATAAGATGCATCCTGGAGTTTGCACATGGTAAATGTGTCAAGCTCAGTGTGCCTTCCTGACCAAAACTATAGAAACATTGCATATGTCAGCAGATAAGGACTGCTAGGCCCATACAGTCTGCCCGTAGGCACTACACTGGCATGTGACCTCTGACATTATCTGGTCAGTGGCTTTTCATCACTCCCCTCCCACCTCAAGGTTCCCTTGTGCCTGTCCCAGGCATGTTTAAACCACCCCCACCCTACTGTGGTTGCTCCCACCACCTCCTGTGGCAGACAGTTCCATGTGTTCACCACTCTCTCCGTGAAGAAAAACTTTCTCACATTTCCTCTTAATCTGCCCCCTTTCCAATTTCATATCATGCTCCCTCATTCTTGTACTCCTCCACTGGAAGATGTCTCCCCCCTTCACCTTGTTTATCCCCTTGAGGTACTTAAAAGTCTCTATCATGTCCCACTGCTCCCTCCTTTCCTCCAGTGAGTACATGTTGAGGTCCTTTAATCTCTCCTAATATGTTTTGTGGTGCAAGCCCTGTACCATCTTGGTCGCCCTTTTCTGGACTGTCTCCACCCTGTCAATGTCCTTACACAGGTGTAGCATCCAAAATTGCACACAATACTCTAGGTGAGGCCTCACTAATGTTTTATACAATGGCATCACCACCTCCTGCCTTCTGCTAGTGCTACCTCTGCCTGTACACCCCTGTATGGTGCTGGCCCTCCCTGCAGCCTTTGTGCAGTACTTTGACACCTTGAAATCATCAGAAATGATAACCCCCAGGTCCCTTTCTTTCTTGGTGATCATCAGCACCTACCCCCCATCCTGTAGTTCTCCCTAGGGTTCCTTCTCCCCAAGTGCATTATTTTGCACTTTTTTGCATTGAACCTCAGTTGCCACTCCTCAGACCATTTTTCCAGCTTCTCCAAATCCCTCCTAATTTTCTCCACCCCTTCTGGAGTATCTATTCTGTTGCAAATCTTGGTGTCATCTGCAAACAGGCAGACCTTTCCTTCCAGCCCTTCTGCAATGTCACTAATGTAGACATTGGACAGGAGTGGCCCAAGGACTGATCCCTGAGGTACCCCGCTGGCCACCCCCCTCTGCCTGGATTGGATCCCATTCACTGCCACCCTCTGCCTCCTGTTTGTCAGCCAGTTCCTAACCCAGTTTCTAACCTTGTGCCCCATGCCCAGACCACCCATCTTGTTGACCAGCCTTGTACGTGGGACAGTGTCGAAGTCCTTGCTAAAATCAAGGTAGGCAATGTCCACTGCCCGTCCCTTATCCACCTCTCTTGTCACCCAATCAAAGAAATCTATAAGACTCATTCGACATGACTTTCCCACTGTGAATCCACTTTGCCTCAGATCCTTGGCCCCAATGGATTCCAGGTGTGCCATTATCCTTTCTTTCAGCAGTGCTTCCATGATCTTCCCCATCACTGAGGTGAGGCTGACTGGCCTGTAGTTCCCTGCCTCTTCCCTACTTCAACTTTTTTACAGAGGGACTACCTGTGCCCTTTTCCAGTCCTCTGGAACCACTCCTGTTCTGAGTGACTCAGTAAGCATGGCTGCCAGAGGTGCCACTAGTTCACTTCTCAGCTCCCCTAATATCCTCGGGTTTATGCCATCTGGTCCCATAGCCTTGTTCACCTTCAGTTTCATGAGCTCTTCCAGTACTCTCTGCACTGTGAATGGACTGGTGTCCACCTCTCCCCCTCCTTTGCATCTGCTGCCCAGCTGTGGTCCCTGCCCCTCCACCTCCTCTTTAAATACCGAACAGAAGTATTTATTCAGTATTTCTGCCTTGTCTTGGTCTCCCTCCTTACACTCTCTGTCTTCCCCTTTGAGCCTTACAATCCCAACCCTGTTTTTTTCTTTGTTCACTGATGTATCTATAGAATGTCTTGTCCCCTTTCTTCACTGTCTGCACTAATTTAATCTGCACTAAAGGAGCAATGTGAGGAAGTATTTTTTCACAGAGAGGGTGGTGGATGCATGGAACAGCCTTCCTGAGGAGGTTGTGGGGTCTAAAACTGTGGGAGAATTCAAGAATACATGGGACAGACATAAGGCAATTCTTGTAGGGGGTAAGAAGAAATAGGCTGTTGGTTAACTAGAGTAGTACTAACTAGGATCTGCAGCTTATCTTGTAGGTAGGGAAATGGGCAGACTAGGTGGACCAAGTGGTCCTTATCTGCCATCATAGTCTATGTTTCTATGTTTCTAATCCCTCCTCAGTCCGCACCTTTGTGCGCCTAACCACCTTCCTCAATTCTCTTAGATACTGTAGGTGCACCTCCCTGTCTTCCTCCCTTTGGGTCCCCTTGTACAGTAATTCCTGAAACTCATCCTTTTAGCCCTTCCATTGTCTGCCACTTCTTTGGAGAACCGTAGTGGCTTCCTCCTTCTCTTCCCTTTGGACACCAACCTGATGCATTGGCTCAAATAAATAAAGCCTCTCCTTGGAGTCCTTCTTGACTCCACCAGGTTGGGATTTGGAGTCACTCTCATGATATGATTTAAATAACCCTAAAATGAGAGAATCTGGAATTACGGTAAGGTACCTACAGTATATAACAAGGCAGATTGTGCAAAGCTTAAACAGGAGCTGAAGAAATGAAATTGGGAGCAATATTCTAAAAATATGGATGTTTCTCAAAAATGGATCTGCTTCTGAAATAAAGTACTATACCTTCAGGAACAATACATACCTACAGCTGAAAAATATAATAAAAAGGGGAAGAGACCACCACAGCTGAAAACAAAATTAAGAGATTAATTAAATCAAAAGTATCAGTTAAAAAAAAATGAACTTGAATAATGCAGAGGGAAATTAAAAAAAAAAAAATTTAAGAAACAAAACATGAAAGAAAGAGAGAAATCTGACACTAAGTTATAAAAAGGGAACAGTCAAGAAATTCTTTAGTTATAGGCCAACTGTAGGGCTGGGTTTAATGGACAGACTGGATGTACCTTGGGGTCCTTTTCTGCCATCGGATTTCTATATTTCTATGTTTACTGTTTAGGAAATTCAGGCAGAGTGGTAGGCCTGCTTGAGACAGATGGTACAGTCACCGACAAGGAGAAGGAGATGGCTGAAATAGTCAACAACTTTTTTTGCTTTGTAGTCAATAAAGATTAATTAACAATGGGAGGAACTAAAAAATTAATTATGAAATGGGTAGAAAGAATGTTGATTCATGATTGGCCAAGAGGTACGTTCAGCTGGACTGTTATCTCAGCACAACGGCCCAGCTGAAAGTAGCTCAACAAAAATTTATTTAAAAAATGCATCCAATTTAGTAAAAACAACCCATTTCGTAATCGCAATAAGGCACTCCAGGGATGCATTATGATAGGCTAACTGCCCTTCTCGGGTGCTTCAGTTCTACTGAGATGGGCTGTTATCCCACTGTAACACAAGCCCTGTCATGCTTTATTGCTTCAATACGTTACTAGGGAGGAGCAAGGTACTGTACATGTCCAACATTCACAAGCTCTGAGGTATTCAACAGATTGAAGTAATTAAAGTGTGACAAACCATAAGACCCAGACAGACTCTCACCAAATCTGTTAAGCAACACAGCTGAATTAATCACATACCCACTAGTCTTCAAGAGCCACCGATGCCTCAGGAAGAACATTGAAAAGCATAGTATTTGGACACAAAGCAGCTTATATTTCTTATTAGCTGTGTATTTCGTATCCCCAGGATTTATTACTGAGGTCATATACATGAAAACAGGACAGTTATTTCTTGAGGGTTCATCAGCTCCTATTGCTTCTTCCCAATCTGATGTCATAATACACTGCTTTTGACCTCACAATTATTCCCATGGCTATGGACTGTGATGTCACAATGCAGCATTATGATTTCAAGTAGGGAGTAAGCTATAGAGGCAGATGGACACTAAGGAATAATACCCTTGTTTTTGTGGAATTTCCTCAGTAATAAATAATGGAGAGGATCAATCTATTGAAGATATAGGGGATACTTGATGGGCAGGAGTGTGATATGGAATATACCTTCACTCCTGCAGAGTGAGCTCTGGATACTCATGAGTGACACAGGCATGAGTGACAGTATACAGAGCTCACAATGCAGGAGTGATGATATTTTCCATAGCACACGATCTGCACATCAGGGGTGGGATATTCAGACTGCGCCAAAAAGATGCGCAATAGCGGGAACATGAGCAAGAGCAGTGCGCCATTGCGCAACGGGCGTGATATTCAAACCAAGCACAGGCCAAGGTGCGCCTGCGCAACGCAGCTGAATATTGCACCTGATGCGCCATGGCGCAACTAGGGATGCACAGTGGAGCAGGGCCGATGTGCAGTAGCACACCCAGGGATGCACAGGGACAAGGATAGGAAGCAGCAGTGCACTAGCCATGGATGCGCCATGCATGGAGGAGCATGCAGCAGGCCAGACAGACCAGTCCCCCCCCCAGGGCAAGGCCCCCATGAGCAGCACAACCAGAGGTGAGCTGAACGGACCACCAGCCCATGTATCCCAGCGCCGATCCAACAGCAAAATGCGGGCCAGTGGTGCACACCCACAGGACAATGCAACCCAGTGCCCCATGGCGCCATGCATGACAGCCCCACTGTGACCCTCCCCACAGCAGGTGACACCAGCCACTGACGCCACCACAACATACACAAGGCCCCCCTGCATGGCTCCCACAGTGGCACAGCAAGGAAGTCGACCCGGCATCAGTAAACGAGGGACCCCGCATGTGACAAGACCCGCCCCGGACACCACCACCAGCAGGACGGCACCCCGCACACCCACCCATGCACATACCCTGTCCCAGCACTGGCCCCACCAGACAGCACAGCAGCCTACTGTGGTGCATGGAGGCATGCGCCACACAGGAGGCAACACGGGGCACAAATAACCCCCCCCGGTCCCAAGGGTACTCCGACAAATAGCCACACATAGCGGGGCAACAGATGCTGCTGTCACGAGTCCAATGATGCCATGTACCCATGACCTGCACACCACCATGGCGCTGGTGAGCCAGCCATGTGGTGTGTGCACCACGAACCAGGCTGCCAGCAGCATGCAGCAGGAGCCCATGTGACAGTCACCAAACCACAGGCACTGCCCCAGACACCATAGACAGCATGGAGGTGGACAACAACAGCACTGCCCACAGTGTCACCAGAGGCAGACGTGCAATAGACCAGGAGTCAGGACGCCAGCTGCCAGGGCGCCGTGCCTGGAGGGTGGCTGGCATGGACTGCCACCAATGTCACATCAGCAGCTGTGCATGCGGTGGTGGGGTCGGTACGACCGTGCGTACCATAGACACGCAAGAGGCATAGCCGCATGGGCCCAGCACACACTGTCAGGGGTGACTGGGACATAGCACATGCACCAGAGCCCGCTGCACACAGGCAAACAGTGCACAGGGCACACCACACATACCCCAGTCAGTGACCATGGCCTCCACCCACACCAGTGGACGTTCTCTGGCGGACACACCCACGGCCAGGCCAGTACCACCCCTCAGTCGCCATACACACCACTGCAGCAAGGCACCAGACGCCCGCTGCAAATCAGAGACCAACACAGTCGTAGTATGAAAAGCATGTATATTGGAACAGGCAACATAAACAACAGGAACTATATACAATCCTATATACAAAGTGGGGGAGGAGAAGTACAAGGCTACAACTCGGGGGGGGAATGGGCAGGGGGAAAGGAATAGCAAGGAGGGGACAAGGGGTGAGGTACAGTCCATGAAGGAAAGGAACAGTGCAGGTGATGCAGGCCGTACTGATGGCCCCTCTCATCCCTGCGCTCCCTGTGGTGCCTTCTATGCTGCCACCATTCACCCCTCTCCGTACCTTGCAGCAGCTCCAGCATGGCCCAAGTGACCTGCAGGATCTCCTGTATGTGATGCTCCAGGGTCGTCCAGCGTTGTCCACCTAGGACAAGGGAGCAGAATCAGTACGTGTGACTGGCCAGACCACCGCAGCCCACCCAATATGCATGGCATACAGCTGTGGCCTTCGCCCCTGTGATGGCATGCGACCACCCACAGTGGGTGTGCCCACATGACCCGCCTACCCGGGGACCTGAAGTCATGCAAACTACTGCACATCCCCACCACCCATGCACTGCACAGCACCATCGTGGCCGTACGGCATCATGGCTATGCAGTGTGATGGCAGTGGCACAGCCAGGTGTCCAGTGCACACACAGCCCACCTGCGACACCCACCCACACGTGCTGACCCACAGGACGATGCAGAGGGCACCGTGGGACGTGCACAGCAGTAGGAGCCATGTGTAGGGGGCCATGCCCCACCACCACCCCTGCAACCCCCCATGCACAGATGTAAGGGGAAACACAGCACTCAGCTGCATCCTGGTCAGCAGGGCACTGCTGACCCCTGGCACCACCACTGTGCCCTGCCTGCAAGGCCACACCTCCATTGTCAGCTTGCCATCCTTGCTCCCGGGGCCACCCGGGCCCTATGGTGATCCTCTGGGCCTAGAGTGCTAACATGGAGAGAGTCCCATCAGTACACATCAGAACCATAGCCCCCCCCTTGCTGTGTGCGTTCCTGCACAGCCCAGCTGTGCGGGCCCCCCCCCGCGGCATGGCCTGCTGACCACCGTGATTCCAGAACAGACAAATATTATGAAGGAGCACCTACCTGGCCGTGGCACAGCGCCCTGCCGGGCACGTGCCTGAAGTCACCCTAGGTGGTCAGGGTCCAGCCACTGGAGGTTCCCATAGTGGTGGCAACACTGCTCAGAGGTCCTGCTGCTCCCTGTGGCCTCCTCAAGGCCCTCTGACACCTCCTGCCACACCGCTGTCCGTGGCCTCAGGAGGGGTACCTGGCCAAAAAGGGCACCTGCATGTGGCTCCACAAGTGCCACCAGGTTAGCCAGTTCCACCGCTGTCCACACTGACACTCTGGTGCATGGCATGGTGCTGTCAGTGGCGAGCACAAAATGGCGCCCTGTAGCGCACGTGCCCCACATGCAGAGGCAGCACAGTACTGCACTGCCAGTCGCAGTCGCGCTGGCACTGGACTGCACAATAGGGGGCAGCCATGCATACATATGGTGCCTAGAGGGCAAAGGTCAGCCACAGGGTCAAGGGTCTGTCCGCGCATGGAGCGCCACAGTGCTATTGAGAAGCCCTGCGTGTAGCGTGGTAGGGTGCATGTGTGTGTCGCCATGCAGTGGCCTACTGTGCTGTGGCACCATGGCGCACACAGCGCACCATGGCATGATCACCCCTCTGGGCATATAGTGCACGAGCACCACAGGCACAGTAGTGGCCATGCCCTGTACTGCTTCCCGCGCACAGCGCGTCAGCAGCACTGCTTGCATCAGTGTCAGCACTGTGGGCATGCATGGTGCGGTGCCAATTGCGCACGTCACAGTGGTGCGCCACAGCCTGAGCACGCTGAACACCACTGCGCAAGGCGCAACAGTGTGATATTCAGCCAGGTTATGCAGATCAGCTCATGAGCCATTCCACGGCACATCCACTGCATTTGCATCCCATTACAGTTGCGCCTGCCCTCATTTGCATGCGTTGCACTATATGAATGCGACCTGAGTCTGCATGGGCCATGGATCGGTATTGCAGTCCTTTGAGGTAGGTGGCATGCTGTTGGGACATAGGGACAGTGGTCTGGGAGGGCTGTATGGGACTACAGTGTCCAAGGTAACACCTGTCCATCCCCCAGGCATGAGCATGACCGAGTGAGAGGATGAAGAGGAGCAGGGAAGGGTGCGAAGGAGGAGGCCCAACTTTACCAGGGTAGAATCCAGTGCCCTGTTCAAGGCATACCTGGACAGGGAGTCACTGCTCAGCGGACAGAGGGGGACACCACAGGCCCATGCAGCGGCGTGGGATGAGGTGGCATGTGCCGTCAACCAGCAGGGCAGCCACCAGCGGTCCATGCAGGAGTGCAAGAAAAAGGTTGGCACAGACAGGAGGCGGATAAAAGATAAGGTGGCCACAATCAGGGTGGCACGTGCTACCACCGGTGGGGACTAGCAGGACGTACACCACTTGATGCCATGGGAGGAGCAGGTGACCGGCAGCATGCGGCGTAGTGCCGTCAAGGGTGTTCCTGGCGGTGGCCTCCAGATGGGCGGCAGCCCATCACTACATGGTAGGTCCGGCTCTGGCAGTGTGTGGGTGGAAGGGGGGGCATGCCCCAGGGCCAGCAGCACCACTGACAGTACTGTGTTCCTTTACAGCTCCTGAGCATCTGCATGGGGCAGCGGTGGTGGGAGTGTCCGACGAGGGGGAGGCCCTGGACACAGTGGAGCACTCATCCACCTCCATGGGTGTCCGAGGGACCAACCGTCTGCAGCCCTGCATGTCTGTCCAGACTGATGCCGGTGGTGCGGGTGCAGACATGGCCCTGCCTGTGTCCCAGCATGACACCGCCCTCAGTGTCCAGTGTGCAGAGACGGATCGGGGCCAGCACCAGCACTGATGATGATGTGACACATGTCCCGGACAGTGATGTATGTGGGACACAGGATGGTCCCACAGATGGCATCCGCCCAGGCGGTTCCGTGGGTAGTGGTGGCGTGGCTGCCTGCACAACAGCCCATTCCCAGGCTGTGTCTGCAGGCTCCAGTGGGGCAGCATTGGCATGCGGCCAGGGTGGTGGGACTGTTGTTGCTGCTGTGGCCGTGCCAGTGGCACCTGGCGATCAGCAGCCAGAGGGGCAGCGGCAGCAGCTGGCCAGTGTCAACATGGGGACAGGGGCAGGGGCAGTGGCAGTGCACCGTGTGTGGACGTACTCCAGAATGGCGGTGCTGTGCGGTACCCACCATCGAGGGGCACTGTGCAGCAGGACCAGGAACACCACAGGGGACAGCATGCTGGACATGCAGATGACCCCTTGGACGACCACAGCTGTCTTCTCCAGTCCTCAGTGGATCAGCAGATATGGCTCATGGCGGCAGTGGATGCAGTCTGTGCAGTGCTGCGCCAGGTAGAGTAGTGGCGCAGCAGGGACCATGCTCTGCTCCTGGCAGAGTTGGCTCAGCAGTGGGCGGATGTGACCACTGCCATTGACAGGCAGACCACTGCAATGGTGACTGTCATGGTTATACTGGCCAACTGGATGGGTGCCCAGCCGCCACACACCCCGCAGAGTGCTATGTCCACCCCCCGTTCCCGTAGCCATGCACCCCTGCATCTCAATACCAGGTTCAGCTGTGGGCATACCCCAGCACGCCTGTGTGGCATGTTTGGTGGCCTGTGACCCTGTGCGACATGGTCACGCTTCATACAGCATCACCCCGAGACCCTTTGGTGCCACCCCATGAGGCCACTGGTCAGCCTGGCATGGCTGGCAGGTCTCGGCGGGGCCGCCCACGCATCCGTGGTGGCCGTGGTACTGTGCTGCATGACTGAACCATTCCCCTCCATGGCCACTGTCTGCCACTGCCCTGTGTGCACTGTGGTGTTCTTTGTGTGTTGCATGGGTGAGTTGCCCAGCCCTGCACACACATGGTCCCTGTGCACTCCCCCCCAGCTGCTGGCCACTGTGGCGTGTGCATGATGATGTCTGTGTAGCGCTATCTGCCACTGTGCAGTGGTGCTCAGCATCTTAGGCACGCACAGTGCCAGCCACTGGGCGTGGTAGTGTGTGGCCCTCTGTGGGTGTGGGGGTGCCTGTTGCCCTGTGGGTATGGGTTGTGGTGTGTGTGTGCGTGTGTGTGTGTGTGCCATGTGTAGCCCTGCTTGTCCCTGCCTTTCTGTGCAGTCCCCTGCCCATTCCTATGCCCCTGAAGCCATCCTCCCCTGGTGTCCACCCCTGCCTGTCTGTGGGCTGTGCCCTTGCCCTTGGTGGTAGCACGTGGCCCTGTTGACCTACCTGTGTTGTCCAAAGTGCTCCTCTGCAATGGTGTCCCAGTGCTGCTGTACCATCCGGGCCAGCCGGGGTTCCCTTTGCCCAGGGGGTGGCTGCCCAACACCAGCTGGACCAGCGTCCTCTTCGTCCCCACCACTGTCCCCCTCCTTGACCTCAACGGTTATCCCACAGTCGGTGGCCATGTTGTGCAGGATACAGCAGGCCAGGAATAGCCCGCAGGCCTTTGAGGGGCTGTACTGTAGGGCACCGCCTGACATGTGCAGGCAACGGAACCGTGCCTTCAGCAGCCCGAACACCCGCTCAATGACATTCCGTGTTGTGGTGTGTGCCTCATTGTACTGTTGCTGCGCTGGGGTCATGGGGCGCCAATATGGTGTGAGCAGCCAGGGCTGTAGCAGGTAACCACTGTCACCTGTGTGTAGAGGGGAGTCATTAGCATGGTGGTCTGTGTCACTATGCCATGGGCAATCATGGCCATTACCCATGGCACCCCTAACAATGCCCCACACCCCCCCATGTCTGCACCCATTGACCGGTGTGCTATGCTTGCTCACCTACCAGATGGCCAGTGGGGATGTCCCCACTCTCGAACCTATGGTACAGTGTGGACTGGTGCCAGATGAAGGCATTTTGTGCTCCTCCAGGTTGCGTGGCATAGACATTGATTATGCGCCCCCTGGCATCGCACACCACCTGGCAGTTGACACTCAGGTAGCCCTTACGGTTGATGTACGCTGCCCCCTCCGGGCCAGGTGGCATGCGGATACCTACATGGGTGCAGTCTATGGCCCCGAGCACGCCAGGCAACTGTGCTACCCTGTGGAACTCCTGTATATGTGCTTTGCGCTCCGCTTGTGTTCTGGGGAAATGGATGTACTCCGCAGCACGTGGCAGCAGTGCGCTGAGGAATTGTGTGAGTAGGCATGACGCGGCCGACTGGGTTATGCCTGTCATGTCCCCTGTTGGTCTCTGGAAGGTGCCCATGGCGAGCAGACACATGACGGCTGTGACCTTAGCCTCCACAGACTTTGCATGGCTCCGTCGTGTGGGTGCCTGGATCTCATCACTGCACAGCTCACAGAGCTCCCTCAGAATTGCCCAGTTCAGGTGGTACCGGCCCACAATCTCAGTGTCACTGTACTGTTCGAAGGTGGCGCGGGCACGGTACAGCCTGTTGTGGGCATACCACTGACAGGCCCTTCCACGCCATGCCTCCCTGCTGCCTGCCTTCTCACACCCCTCATTACCACCTCCATCTGGAAGGTGGCACTGGCCATGTCCCTGGTTGGTGTTTCCCCCCCAGGCAGCTGTCTACCTGGTCCCCCCCCACTGTGTGTTGCTGGAGCTGCCCCTGCACCTGGTACACCTCTGACTGTTCACCACTGTGTGCCCTGCCTCTTGCCATTGCCCTCCATCCTCTGTGGCATGCTCAGGCCCTCTTGCGCACACACACACACACAGACACACACACACACTCCTTCTCTCACTCGCGCACACCTCCGGTGGGCCCCGTCCACCTCCTGGCCACACTTGCCCCCTGCTTCCTGTCTTGTTTCCCTGCCACTCTGTCTCCAGCTCCCCGCTGCCTGGCTCTCTGTGGCGCATTCATCCTCCCCCTCTCTTGCTCCCTTTTATTTGGCTCATTCCGCTGTCTGTAGCTTCCGCTTGCACTCCGCTCACGCCGCGTCACATGCTGATGAATATTGCACTGCACATTATTCCTGGCTCTGTCCTGCCCGTGCATGCTTTCATTTCTGTTGCACTCACGGCACATTGCGTGTTGTGCGCGCTGTCTCTCCCGCTGAATATCACACTATGGCGCATTTCCGCTCTTGCATGGGCACATCCCTATTGTGCATGGCGCAACTGCGCTGAACATCCCACCCCATGTGTTCGATTTATACAATAGGGGTATGAGTTTCAGAAGTATTGTTATTTTTTGTGTTCTGTTGCTGTTTCTGTGTTTGCTGTTTCTGTGTGTGAGTTTTTCTGAATGGTCTGGCAGTGTTACAAACTCTGTGGGAAAAGCTGTATGTGTTTTGCAGTGCTAAGTGAGTTAGCTTCAGGCAGCAGTGAGAAACAAACTGTTTTGTGAAGATGTGTCCTTTAGAATTCTGGCTGCAGTCAAGCTGAGAGTATCACAGGAATAGGCTGGGAGTCAGACAGAGTGTGGGGAACAGGTGAGAGTGTTTTGCAATGGTAATTGAGTTAACTGCAGGCAGCAGTGAGTCATCTCACTCTGAGCCATGAGATAAATGTCAGTTTTTACATTTATCACACTCTGAGCCATGAGATAAATGTCAGCCCCTACATTTATCTCACTCTGGTGAAGATACATGTTTTTTATCACACTCATTTATCCTCCACCCCATTGTATAAATATGAAATACCACCTGAATTGTGTCTACATATTATGTTTTCCAGTGTTTTCACAAAGGTGTCAGCTGCTCTTTAGAAAGGGTACTATACAAGGGTACTAGGCAAGAAGGAGGGGTGGAGGAACAATGGGGAAACATCAAAACTGCCATCACAGACAGAGGCAACAAGCCTTTGTGTGAAGCAAATAAACAAATCAAAACGAAAGAAAAAAACACTATAGTTCTCAAAAGAGGTGGCGGGGAAGGTTAGGGAGAAAAAGATAGCATTCAGGAAGTATAAGGAAATACAGAAGGAGCAGGACAGAGAACTGTACCAGTTAAAGCAGAAGGAAGTGGGGAAGGCAGTCAGAATAGCAAAGGCCCAAACTGAGTAAAAGATAGTCAACTCGGTTAAGAAGGAGGATAAAACCTTTTATAGGTACATTAGGGAGCGAAGAAAGACGAAGGGAGGGATAGTGAGGCTTAATAAAGGGAAGGATGGGAGGGCAGAGAAGGACAGTAAAAAAACAAGGATACTGAATGAATACTTCTGCTCAGTGTTCACAAAAGAAGAGGAGGGGGAGGTACCTAATCCAATGAATAGAAGCACTCTGGATAAGGGGGTCGATACCAGTCCTTTCACAGAAGAAAGGGTTCTGAAAGAACTCCTAAAACTGAAGGTGGACAAAGCAATGAGGCCTGATGGGGATTCAGCCCAGAATTCTAAAGGAACTAAACGGAGAACTAGTGACACCACTGACTACCCTTTTTAAAAAATCATGGGAGGATGGTGTGGTACCTAAGGACTGGAGGAGGGCGGATGTGATTCCCCTTCATAAAAATGGGAGCAAAGCAGAGGCAGAAAACCACAGACCTGTTAGCTTGACCTCAGTGGTAGGGAAAATGATGGAATCACTTCTGAAAGAAAGAATTGTTGAGTACCTAGAAGCCAGCGGGGCACAGAACTCAAGCCAGCATGGCTTCACAGCGGGAAGGTCATGTCAGATGAATCTAATAGATTTCTCTGACTGGGTGACCAAAGTAGTAGACCAGGGAGGGGCTGTGAACATGGCCTACCTAGACTCCCTTCTCCTCAACTCACTTTCAGCAGCTGGCCTATCTCCCTCTGCCACAAACTGGTTCAAGGCCTACCTTATTGGCAGAACTCAATCAATTAAAATCATGGATGCCACTTCACCTCCCCTCCTGATTAGCACTGGCATCCCCAGGGCTCTGTATTAGGGCCCCTCCTACTCTCCATCTTCTTAACGACCTTTCCTCTGTTTGCTGCCCCTCCTCCACTATACATGTGTATGCTGATGATACAGTCCAGTATTTATCTGGTTCCTGTCCTGCTGAGGTTACAACCAGCTTACAGCAAGACTTTGACAAGGTTCAGCTCTGGCTTGCTAACCATCAACTTTTCCTCAATGCAAAGAAGACTGTCTCCATGACCTTTGGCACAAAGCAGAGACTCTCTAGGCTTCCCTTCCTACCCACTTTCCACACCCTTGATGAGACTTTACTTGAGGACACATCCTTCTTCAGGTACTTAGGTGTTTGGTTGGACCAACACCTAAACTTCTCTGGGCATATTGACGCCATCCTGAAAAAATGGCTTCCCAAACTTGGTGCCCTGTTCAGGAACCGTAGTTGCATCCCTCCTACAGCTAGACGTGAACTTGTTCAGAAGATGATACTGCCCATTTTCGACTACTGTGATGTAGTCTGTGGTGCTGTCCCTAAGTCCTCCCTGGCCAGACTGGCACCCTTTTCAATTCCTTCTGCCACTTTGCCCTGGATGCCTCCCCTTACACTCACCACTACAATCTTTATCATGCCCTATCCTTCCCCTCTCTTACAAATAGGCGACTCTCCCACTGTGCTAAATTCATCTCTAAGCACTGGTTGGGTGAGCTCACTTCCTACCTCATTTCCTCCTCTTTTATAACAACCTCCCCATCCTCCCATTCCCTTAGATCAACTGACTCCAGCACCCTGGTAGTCTCCCGCAGATCCACCCTAATCAGCCAATCTGCTTACTCTCACCACCACCCAAAAATTTGGAATTCACTCCCCCATCAAATCCAGCACTCATCCTCTGCCTTCTCCATTAGCTCTGCCCTCAATAATTACCTTGCTTCTAGCTGCTCCTGCCATGTCCCTCCCTAATTCCTTCCTCTAAGCCCTGGATAAACCCTACCCCTCTACCGTCACCTTCATTTTACCCTGTCCACCCCCTTCCCCTCAAATTGCTCCCCCTCACTGGCCTCCCTTGATCTCTCACAGAATGTAAGGGACACCAAATGCTCTCCATGGATCCCTCTCTTACCCCCCAGGGGTTTGTATCCCTCATCTACTCCCTTTCCCCACTATCCCTCCACCTCACCCATCCCTCTCCTTCCCCCTTTTCTTTCACGAAAGCACTTGCTTACTTGTTAACCCAGCACTTATTATTGTCCACTCTTTCTACATATTATGCGCAACACTGTTTTAACATTGTTTGTAACACCTGCCTTACAACTGTATGTTAATGTTGATCTTATAACTTGAATGTTTAATGTTTCACTCCTACTGTACACCTTCCTCCCAGGTTGCACGGGGAGACGAGTGACTTGTCGCTCAGTGTGCCTTCCTGGTGAAACATTTCAATAAATAAATAAAAGACTTTAGCAAGGCATTTAACACAGTCCCATACAAAAGATTAATAAACAAATTAGCCAGCCTGGGAGTGGGTCCCAGGGTGGTAGCCTGGGTAATAAATTGGCTGGACAACAGGACACAGAGGGTAATAGTAAACACAATCCACTCCGAAGAAAGGGGGGTTACTAGCAGGGTACCGCAGGATTCAGTTCTAGGTCCAGTCCTTCTTAATGTCTTTATAAGTGACATTGCAGAGGGACTGGAAGGAAAAGTATGCCTCTTTGCAGACAACACAAAGTTCTGAAACGGGATACACAATGGGAGTGGAAAGGATGAGAAAGTCAAGTCAAGTCAAATTTATTTAAAAGAGCAGCAATCCGGAGGCTCTGAGCCATTCAAATTTTTTAAAGAGCATAATACATAAAATAAATGAAATAACAGATAATAGGTACATCATAGTCTAATGTAGTCTAAACATCAAAAGCCTGAGCGAATAAAAAAGTTTTCAGGTGGATCTTAAAGATATTTACAGTCGAAGCCTCTCTGACCATAGCTGGTAATAGGTTCCATAGGGCGGGAGCCGCAATGCTGAAGGCTGTATCACCGGCTGACTTCAGCCTCACCCTAGAGCGGTCAGGCCACTACTGGAGGATTGAAGAGGCGGACCGATGGAACAGGTGTCAGGAGGGCTGACAGGTAACCAGGGCCCTGCCGTGTAGGGCCTAAAGGGTGAAGACCCACCTTAAAGAGGACTCTCCACCTGACCGGCAGCCAGTGCAATTCACGCAGTACCGGTGTAATATGGCAAAATTTATACTGCCCAGTCAGTAACCGGGCAGCTGTGTTCTGCACCAGCTGCAGTCTGCGGAGAAGTCCTCCTGTGACCCCGAGATAGAGCGCATTTCAGTAGTCCAGCCTAGATGTGACTAAGGCATGTATCAAGGTAGGGAGGTCCAGAGACGGAATAAGGGGCCTAATCCTGGACTTGACAAGGTTGGAGGAATGATCAAATATATGGCAACTTAGATTCAATGCAAAGAAGTGCAAAGTAATGCACCTGGGAAGCAAAAACCCAGGGGAAGAGTGCACAGTGGGGGGGGGGTATTAACAACAACAAAAATGGAAAGGATCTGGGGGTAGTCATATCAGATGACCTAAAGGTAAGCAAGCAATGTGAGAAGGCAGCAAGGAGGGCTGGTGGGATACTGGGATGTATAGGGAGAGGCATCACCAGTAGAAAACAGGAAGTTATTATCCCTCTGTACAGACAGCTGGTGAGACCCCATCTGGAGTACTGCGTGCAGTTCTGGAGACCCCATCTCTGCAAGGACAATGACAGGATGGAGGCAGTCCAGAGGAGGGCAACTAAAATGTTGCAGGGTCTGCAACAGAAGCCATACGAAGAGAGACTAAAGGAGCTTAATATGTATACCTTGAGGAAAGGGGGGGGGGACATGATAGAAACTTTCAAGTACCTCAAGGGAATCAACAAAGTCCAAGAGGGTAGCATCATTCAGAAAAAGAGATGTGCAAGAACAAGGGGGCACAATTTGAAGACAGTGGGCGGACGGCTTAGGGGCAATGTGAGGAAGTATTTTGTCACAGAGAGATTGGTGGACGCATAGAATGGCCTTCCTGAGGAGGTCATGGGGTAAAAAACAGTGGGAGAATTCAAGAATGCATGGGACAGACATAAGACAATTCTTGTGAGGGTTAGAAAGAATTAGGCTGTTGGTTAACTAGGATCTGCAGCTTATCCAGTAGGTAGGGAAATGGGCAGACTAGGTGGGCCAAGCCGTCCTTATCTGCTGTTAGAGTCTATGTTTCTGTGTTTCGATACCACAGGATTGCTGACTCATAAAGGTTATTCCTATTTTCAAAACAGGAAGCTAATCAGCAGTTTCTAATTATAGGCCTGTAATAAGCCAAACAAAGATAATACTTAAAATATTGGAAGGTTTAATTGAGGACAGACTCTTCATCAATCGGGGAGACACCTATAAGGTCATAAACAACATGACTATGTAAAAGGCAGCTCATGGTTCACTAATATGGTGCATTTCTATAAGGGTCAATGAGTCACTGGATGGAGGTAACTCTGTAGATATCCTAATCCAGGAGTTTACCAAAGCCTTTGACTTAGTTCCCCATAGTGCAGTTATAAACAAGTTAGACAGTTTGGGTGTTCATAATAAAATAATTAGATGGATTAAAGAATGGCAATGATAGGTCACAGAGGGTATGCATTCAGTCTGTTATCTTCTGAAGGCAGTGTCACCATCAGGGTACCACTGGGCTCAGTATTGGGACCTACATTGTTCCAGTTTACATCAGAGAGCTACAGGATGGCATTCAACGATGACTGAAAAAAATTCGTAGATGATACTAAACTAGGAGGGATCTTCAGACAATACAGAGCAAAAAGGTACCTTTCAAAAAGATCTGGACAAAGTATTACTGTGGGGCGTGTCAACCGGGGTATGAGTTTTAACATTAATAAATGTAAGCCTGTGCACTTAAGACATAGAAATTACGGGGAAAATAAGTCTTACAAGGTAACACGCTGTTGTAAACAAATGAAGAAAAGTGTTAAGGACTCATAATTAACAGACATTTCACACCACAAAGACATTGTGAAGAAGCTGTAAGCAAAGCTAGTTGGGTCCTATACTGAATTAAGCCTAGCATTAGCTGCAAATTTAAAGCTGAAAAAGATAGTGTACTAAGAATTTAACAAACAAAGAAAAAATGCAGTTTAACTATCTGTTTACATGTATATAAACTATATGTATATAGTTTATATACATATACATGTTTATGTACATTCTATGTAACTATAGAAGCTCCGCCACTCAAATTTTCCAAGTGCCCAGATGCCGCACTACCATGGCACAGCGTGCATTCTCACACCCGTGCACCCCTTTGGGTAAACGCACTGCCCCCTAACATCTTTGGCTCCACAATGATTGCCTGTTTTAAACATAGACTATGCCAGCACCTCATTGATATGAGTAACTGCATGTGCCCCCACTAAGACTCTGCACATAGCAACAGTCTGCCTCTAGCACTTATCTTTGCCTCTGTCTTGACAGGATAGTCAAACTGCAGCACTTTTCCCACCTCTCTCCCCCTCCCTGGCTCTGCCCCTTGCCCCCCAACCTATCCCTACCCTCCTCCCTCCCTACCCTCTGTGCTCTGCTCACCTAATCCTCCCACTCTCAATGTATCCTTCCCTATCCTATCTGCTTATCATCTTGACACGGGCATACATTGTAAAATGCCTCAGCATACCCGGTGCTTTATGTTTAAATTTCTGTAACCTCCATGTATTTTTTTCTCAGTATTTGTATATTTATCTGCAGTATTGTACCTTGTTGTCTAATGTATCTGACGTGGAACCTATCAGCGAGCATCCGCTCACAGGTATTATCCAAGATCTCAATAAAAAAAAATTAAATAAAAAATAAGTTTGCTAAACAAAATAGTTATTCAGTACGTTATACTGGTGTGGTGGCACCAGTATAGTTAGTGTTGAGTAGGGTGTTTAATGTCAAACCCCTACCTTTGCACCTTAGTAATGTTACCCCCCCATTCAATGGATTTGTATGCAATTTTGAATGTATGATCTGGGGGGCAAGGTCTCTTGATATGGCAAGTTTTGTGACAGTCGCCCAGATTCCAAGACAAGGATAGTGCAAAAAATGGAAAATCAGGGTTCTTGACTGTTTTTTTGCTCTCACCTACAGCCCAGAAGGTTTGGAATTGTGTCCAAAATTTTTAACATAAAAGGGGCTTGCCTTCTTACAAAGAGGCCTTTTTATGGTTTAGTGAAAACACATTAATTGGTTCCCGAGTTATAAGGATTTGAAACTTTGGCTCTGAGCTCAGTAGAGTCTTTCATTTTTATGTCTGATGTAAAAGAATTTCAGACTCGCAAAAGAAAATCTTCTTTTGTGAGCTGAAATTCTTCTTCCATGAGAAAAAAATTCTTCTTTCATATGGCTGCCATCTTGTTTTTCTTTTTTCTTCTAAAAACCCATAAAATGATGTCCTGGAAAAAAAGAAATACATAAATATTGCTCAGGGATCTCACCTGGTAAGGCCAGCCTCCCTGGGGAGGCTCAAGCAAGTCTGAAAAATTACTATTTAAATTTTGAGTTTTTTTTACTTTTTTTAATTTTTATCCCCTCACCAGCTGAGAGGTTCTGGTCCCTCCGCTTTCTGCATGCTGCTCCCCCTCCATCCCCAGAAACATGGTCGTGAAGCCCTGGCTTGTCCCCCAGGGTGGGGTCATGGGAGCGGAACCCCCTGGCAGACTTTGGACTGTGGTGGGGAGCAATGACAGATGCAGGGGCCAAGATTTTTTACTGATTTGTTTGCCCCAGGGACAGGGACGTGCATTGATGCCAGCATCTGCCCCACCCCCTCTTATGTGTGGCGCCAGCCACGGCGGTACTCCCAGCCTCTGCCAGAAGTCTGCATTGCACCAGAAACTCTCCCCCCCGGAGAAGGAGAGCAGTCCATGGGATTCTGAATCCTTCTCCCCCTTGACCGGCCCTCCGACTCCCAAGTCCGTTCCTGAACCCGGGATGTTGGTACCACAGATGGATACCTTGCACTGGGTCAGAATAGCGCCCATCAAATTAGCACGGTCAAGAACCGTGTGGTAAAAATGCCAGCACTTTTTGTTTTGCGGGGGGTCCCTGCACCCCTTGGACTGATAGATCCTAACTCCGGGGGGAGCGGATCACAGGGCAAGAAGAAAATTGTGGGGCCGTGGAATACTGTTTCCATGGCCCCTTATGAAAAAATTAAGTCCCAATAGACAAAATCTAGGGAGACCAGGATGAGAACCCTGGTCTCCACTGCCACACAGCTGAGCTGCTCCATGCTTCAGCCCTCCTCACCACAGGAGCAGCTTGGCCAGCCTCTGGAATTCTGCTGCCCTTCTCCTGTGGCAGCACCATGGACAGTGACCAGGGGAGCGCTTTCTGCAAGCGCTGTCAATCCCCTCTCGCTGTCCATGGCAGCGCTATCCAGACTAGTGCTCTCTTTCCTTGCGCTATTCTGGTCACGCTATTCTAACCGGGTACCCATTCAGCATACTCATATAATCATATCAGAGAGTCTCATGCAAATTGTTCTAAAATCCTTAAGTTCTGTGTTGAGTTGGCACAGTCCATTTCCCACAAAGGGTATTCTCTAATGTTCGGAAAAGTAAAACATTCTGATTTTAAATTAAAATTCAATTGTTTTAAACAAAGGTCTTTTAACATAATTTATAATGTGTTTAAATGTACAGTTCCTGTGTCTCTTATGGTTTTAAGAGTTTCTTCTCAAGTCCTTTGTGTTCCAGAACTGCCCAGCTTCGCATTGCAGTTCTCTCATCCAAAGAACTCAAGAATGCACATTTACAACCATAGGAGACACAGTAACTGTACATGTAAACATACAGCATTGTATGTACAGTATCTTAGTATGATGTGAACACATAGTAGCACATCATGCTGCCACCAGTACCAATGAGCCAGGACACACATGTTCTTTTTTCATGAATTTTTACAACTCTATTTTGGCCCCAGTGCTCTTTAGTATCTACAGCATTACACTGAGGAGCAGATATGAACTGATCTTTCATTTCTATGTGGAAGGTACCCATGAAAATTCCATTTGCATTTCCATCATATTCTAACAAATGTTTTGGGTGTTTGTTTCAGAAAATTAGGGGGAGATTCAAAACTGAATGGTGACCAACTGATTGAACCATAATCCAGGTAAGAGAACTACAAAAGAACCCCAGAGCAAATGAACACAGATTTCCCATACCCTAATAATGCAAAGCAGCATGTGTTTTCTTTAAAATTTGACTGTATGGCCAATATCCTCCGGGATAACCCATGCCCCAGTGCATTTGCTCTGGGGTTCTTTTGTAGTTCCCTTCTATCTCTACTTTGGGCTGCCCATGACCCAAACACACTGATGAGTCCAAATGAGGATGAAACATGTGTCTGCTGTTCTCAGCCTGTGCTGATTGTATTGTGAGGCCTTTTGGCACTGTGCAATTCTGCTTAAAGTTGAGCCAGTCCAGATTAGTTCATGGGCATTTGCATAGGCTTCTCATGATGATTTGCACTATTGGGGTATGTGCAATTTGTGTTTTACTCATAATCCAGGTAAAACGGAAATGTCTCTTTGGGAGGCTGGTCTTCATTTTTAGGTGCTGCCAGTTATCAATGGTTCTGAAGGTGACTGATCTTGTACCCCAACCTAGATATGTTGTTTGAATGTGGCTTGATCCTGAAAGCCCAGGCTGAGCTGTAGCAACATGTATTTTTATCATCTGAGAAATTAATTCAGGCTGCTTTTTGGTCATTTAGCCGAGGACTTAGCCGTGCTTGTTTATGCATTCGCCACTTCACATCTAGAGGTCTTTAATTTGTTGTATGTGGTGCTCCTGAAAAACAGAACCACTGGGCACAGCTGGTCCAAGGTGCTGCAGCACAAGTCATTTCTGGAGCTTTTAACTTTGATCACATTTCTCCAGTTTTGACTAATCTCTCATTTACTACCAGCTGCAGAAGAAATTGTGCTATCCAGTCCAGTTTTTTTTAATTGCCAATTTGCGGTTTCCCACAATGCACACAACTCCGATCTAGCATTACAAAACATTTGAATAGCTTTGTCAGGTACATGGGATTGTTTTTATTAAACGCTTGCCATTACTGATCACAGAAACATATTCTGAGCACAGCACTTCTACTTCATCAGTAACATTATGGAATCTGGCCCAGTCTAGCTTTAATATCCAAACACAATTCTGACCACTCTAAGTAGGACCACTTCCTTTTTGACTAATTCAGACATCCAACTATACATTTACAACCTGTTCGCTAGATCCAACTATGACATGCATTTTGCCTAACACAACTTGACATGACCATGGTGACTCAAGATTGACTGGCAGAGAGATAGTCAAAAAGTAGAAAAACGGAGAAAAAGTCATTTTATAATTAGCTCTTCATCAGAGAGCTGAACAGTTTAGTCTAGAAATGCCGGTTTCTCTTTATTCTTCCATTTGTCAGTGTCCCGACAAATTAAACTTTGGGTATTCCCAGGTCATTTAAGGATAGTCACTTACTGCACTAGCTATGTAGCTTGCACTACTTTGTTAACATTGAAACATTTTGCCTAACAGTTGCATTAGTTGAGTAGCGTAAGTTTTCAGTACACAACTTCCTGGCAATGGTTTCAGTTTTCTAAATCTAAATGTGTACACTTTTTGTGAAAATATTATTAGATCTTGTACTTTTCTAATAAATAGACATGCTGAATGTGTTAATGGGCGACGAGGGTTGTTTGAATCTAAATTGATGTCTAAAACTATATTAAAATCCACTGATTAAGTAAGTTTTTGGGTACCTAGTTAAAGTAGTACAAGAAATCTGAAAAAAGTTTGTGGAATCCTCAATAGGTGTATAAACTAAGGCTAAAGTGATTTTATGAGCCTTAATCTGCTATGAAACAATAACAAATTGGCCATGACGCTCTTTAAAAATCTCTTTATTGTATACGCCCTGTTACTTGCTTCATGTTTCTTCCAGATGATTAGTAAGGCCTTTAGTTAACACATGCAGAAGCCTTCCTTAATGCTATTCTTCAGCATACTGGTATGTACCAATATGATATAATGCAGTTACTGCTGCTTTGGTTGTAAGTTGAAATATGCACCAATAAAAAGTTTAACTTGCCTCAAACACTGGCTCCTGATGAGTTCCTGCTGCCACTGCTTCCCTGGGTAGTCCATCATTTTCCCAGCTACCCACACCACTTGAGCTTTAGTGCCTGTCAAGCAATAAGGCATGACCAGGGGTTAGATTAACAGTCTGTTAATCAACCCCTAGGGGTGTGATGTGGCACAAGGCACAGGGGTGATTAAATGTTAATCTAACTCATGGGAGTGCCTTATTGCTATTATAAAAAAATATTCCAAAAGAAAAGTGTTAAAAGTATTCTTTTTGAATGTTTTCCTCATTTAGAGGGAGATTTCTAATAAAATAGTTCTTCCACCAACAGTTAAATAATGTTGGTTCAAAATCAGAATGCAACATTCCAGTCATTCAGCAGTGCTAGCGGATAGAATGTTGACAGGAAGAATCCATGTGCCATGGTGATCAGGCTATACATAACAGTATAACATGGATTAATGTAAGGCTGTTGGAATCCTAACAGCCAATCAGATTGCAGCATTTCTGAGACCCTTTTTATAATATATGTTAATCCTATTACCCAACCCTCCTCTCCCACCCCTTCCCCTCTCCTCCCCTCTACTTGCTCCGCCTTATCCTCGCATTCTATATTTATTGATGAACATTTGCTTATCTCCTATGCAACTGCTGCTGATCGACTTTATGTATATGTATTCTCTTAATATTGTATAAGCATATTGGATGTATGTATTCTGGAACCCTGTATTTTGTGATCTATTTATTTTTTACACCTGTATCCTAGGTACTACTGTAACCTTTTTATGATTTGTTATACTGTCAACTGTTCCATGCTTTGTTTGTTACATTAACTCTGTGCCACAGTATGTGGCCCGGGCTATGCCTGAAAATGATCCCTGGGATCAACACACCCACCCGGTTACCAAAGTCATAAATAAATAAACTGTAAAAATAAAAATATTTTTATTTTGTATTATAATATTTTTCTTAAATAATATGCCCCCCCAATTGTTGGTTATAAACTAAGTGGTTTGTTTTGCCTTTCCAGCTTTTATTTAATTGTTCTACCTTTTTGTAAGGGAAAGGCTGTTTTTGTGTAAGGTAAGGTGTTATGTAAGGTGAAAACTATTTTAAAATACAAGCAGAGACTAATCTGTGACTAATTTAAGCATATCATTACAGGGAGTCTACTATAGGGCATATAGTCTCCCATGCAGTGATTTTTGACCTTACCACATGGTTGTATATGCCTACTGTTTTTATTTTCACTTCTCCTGTATGCCATGCACTTCTCCTCATTCTACTGCGTTGATGGTGTTAAACTGCTCTGTATATACTGCTGTCTGCATACTTGTATATCCTGTTATATCATGTACAATATTACCCTGTATTTATTGCAAGTATTGTTTGTTCTGTTGCCCAATGTATGTTCTGTTATCTCTGCCCCCTTCCCCCTGGACGCACCTGGAATCGAGCACTAGTGCTCAGTGTGTCTTCCTGGTAAAACTTCTAAATAAATAAATAAGAAACACTGAAAAAGTGATCTTAATAGAGAATGGAAGTAAATAAACAAATAAGCAGTGGCGAGTGTTATGATCCCCTAATCTGTGAATTCTTAAAATAAGACACATGATATATGAAAAAAAATATTATTTAATTTGATTATTGTTCATACAGCAACATCAGTACCCTGATGAACTGGCATCATAGAAGGCCATATAATGTTGGGGCTTTTATCTATAGTGGCCCGACACACAGGGCTTGATTTTCAAAGCCCTCGTAGATCAATGCAGTTTGCATCGATCTATGGCTGCGGTGAACTCCGGGTATAACAGAGACCCTGTGCCCTATTTTATAAAACAGGGGGTCCCTGTGCCAAAGATCTAGGAACTGCCACAACCACATGGCTGCATCAAACATTGGGTGCACCTAGCACCTGTGGGGTGTGACGGAGGAATTAATCACCCCCCCAGCACAAACCTTGATGACCCAAGGAGGAGAAGGGGTTCACTAACCTGGGAAGGTAGGGATCAGGGGTCGACAGAGCCCTGGGGGTGCTATGGGGGAAGGGGGCATGGTGGCAGTAGGAGGGACATACAGAGGCAACCAGCAGAGGTGCCATGGGACTTGCCACACAGCTGGCTGGGCTGGGGGGGCACAACCAGACCATGATGACCTGGACCTCATTGGACAGCAGCCCTGGCACTGTGCCCACAGGACCCACAGTCCCCGGCACTATAGTTGGGCATCTGCTGGCTGCTACATGGGGAACTCAACTGCACTGTACAACCTGCACCCACTGCCACTCACCACCTTTAGGGAACTGTGGAACATGTGGTGCAGGTGCCAGGGCTGTTGTCACCTGGGTCTAGATCATCATGGTCCAGCCATGCCCTCCCAACCTGGACCCGATTGGCTGTGTGGCAAATCCCATGGTAACCTTCACCAGATGCCTCCATACATTCCTCCCACTTCTGCTGTGTCCCCCACACCTCTCATGGCACCCCCAGGGCTCCATCAGCCCCATGTCCCCACTTTCCAGGTCCCCCCATCCCAATTGCTGCCCTGTGTGGCAGCAGTGCAGGGCCCTTAGACCACTTTTCAGCTGGTCTAAAGTCAGCCCCCCTGTTGTGTCCATGGTGGGGCTTCTGGAATTGAAAAAAGGGGATGGTGCAGCTCTCCCCATGGCACAAAAACCCTTGTAACCTGGCACACAGGCACTTCTGCTGCAAGGGTGGCACAGGGTGGCTTTGCCACACAGCATCCCAATTTTGATGCAGCCAGCATTTGAAAATCAGGATAGCCACAAACTGTGATGCAAGATGCCACGTGCGTCATACCACTTTGGTGCAGGCACCTTGCATCACATATTTTCTTTTGAAAATCGAGCCCACAGGATTTTAGTAAATAAAAAAGGCTTTGAACTCTAATCACTGGTGAAAGTGCAGTTCTTTATCATTTCTTTTCTGGTGTTCCTAATGAGACAACATAATAAAGGTTTCAAAGGGTTCGGGTAACTGAGACGTGATGCAAAAGGCAAGGCAAGACAAAGTTTATTTATAGGTGCTCTATCCAAAAGAGGCTCAAAGCACCTTTACAGGAAGATAGAAAACAATAAACGAATACATAATAATCATCATCATTACTAGTGAAATGAATAAATGATTCTACTTGCTAAAAGAGTAGGCCTTCTTAAATAAGAACATTATCAAAGAACACATAAAGGCCCCCACTGAGCAAGCAGAATGGAAACTGGGGGGGCAAGGAATTCCATAGAATCAGTGCAGCCACCACAAATGGCCTGTCCCTCAACAGCTTAAGATGGGATCAGGAGGCCACTAATAAGCCTGCATCAATGGAGTGGAGCAGGTGGATAGGGGTATAAGGAGACACGAGATCTTTAAGGTAATTAGGATGCAGACTGTGTAGGGCCTTAAACAGCATGATGTGGTCCCCACAAGCGGTTCCTAACATCAGCTGTGCATTGGCATTCTGGACCAGCTGCATGCGATGCATCAATCCTCCAGATAACCCTAAGCATAGAGTGTTACAAAAATCCAGTCTTGAGGTGACAAAGGCATGCATTATCATCACCAGACCAGCAGGTGCAAGATGTGGTTGGGTCCAGATGATGTTACAGAGATGGAAAAAGCCACTGAGGTCCACCGCTGCCACCTGATGTTTGAGTGACAGATTGAAATCCAGAATGATCCCCAGATTCTTGACAGCATCCACAGCTTGAAGCCTTTTGTCATTTTTAGATGGAGACAAGGCAACCGCACTAGTCACTGCTGACTCTCACAGGCCTGGCTCTATGATCATCACCTCCGTTTTACCCAGGTTGAGGCCCAGCCAGTTGGAGGCTATCCAGTTACTGATCTCCCCTAGACAGTGTTATTCAAACACCAAGACCACGTTATTCCCATCAGCTGTACAAGACAGGTAAAGCTGCTCATCATCTCCATAGCAGTGAAAGCCAAGACCATACATGGGTGCCAGAATCAGGCCTTGAGGAACAGCTGAGCACAGTGGCACTGGAGATGGAATTACCCAGAACTACCTGCTGTGTTCTTCCAGAACGATAGGACTCAAGCCAACGTAAAGCAGTGCCAGAGTATCCCACACAGTTGTCCACCATGTCATAGGCTGACAAAAGATCTAACAGGACCAAGGTGGAACAAAGCTGTTGATCCCTCACAACAAGGGGATCAAGAAACAATCTGACTAGAGCAGTATCTGTGCCGTGACTGGACCTAAATCCTGATTCGACAGGCACATAGATGTGATTACATTCCAGATGAGCCTCAAGCTGTGCTGCAACCACCTTCGCGATAACCTTCCCCAAAAAGGAAAAGTTCAAGACAGGGCTGTAATTCACCAGATCATCGAGGTCTAAGGATGATTTCTTAAGACGTGTCTAGCCACTGCCCTTTTTGGGACAGCTAGAAAGACCCTGTCCTGTAAAGAACACCTGATTATCTCAGTTAAGACTGACTCCGGCGTTTCCAGGCAACAAAAGTGAAACAGGTAGGCTGGTGTCCAATAGACAGCAGGTGGAGTGCAACTTCAAGATTATTCACAGCACCTCCTCTTCAACAGGGTGGAACTCAGTCCTGGATGGCAGATTGTCTTCGCTCCTCACAGACCAGGTATCGCATTGCCCATGACAGGCTACTTGAGGAGATCCTAGTCCAAATGGCAGATACCTTGTTATGGAAGAACCGGTTAAACTCTTCACCTTTCTGTGCAGTAAAAGCCTGATCAGATCGCTGATGGGGGATTAATAAGCCTGTCCACAATGCAAAAGACCCTGAACTGGATGAATCATTCCTGCAGCAACCACCCTGGACAAAAACTCTGTCTTTTTTAGGGTGATTGCCTGCTTATACTCACCATAGTGAGTTCTCAGCACCAACCTGTCCCCTAGGAATATGACCTCTGCCAAGAGCACTCCAACATCTGCCCCTTAGTTTTCAAACACTGCTGCTCATCAAAGTACCATGGTGATCAGTGGCTGGATGACAAAGGAAGGACATGGTAAGGTGTCAGGGGAACCAAGGCAGCGAAAAGAGCTATGTTATAGCCCTCAATGGCCTTCTCAGAACCCTGAACACAAGCTGTCCTCATGCCCCAGGTATCTAGTACAGCCTGGAGTTTGTGAGGTTCCAGATTTTGTTTGGAGTGGTACTAGACTATCTCCACGGGGGGGGGGATTTATATGGTGGGCCCCACAAAGGAACAACATGGTGTGATGATCCAACCAGATGACTGGATCAACCTTGACTACACTAATGTCAAGACCCTGCGAGAAGGCCAGGTTCAAGGTGTGACCATGCGCGTAGGTAACAGAGAAAACTGCCTGTATGAGGCCCAGTGATAAACACCACAGGCACAGTTCAGTCAGGTAGTGCCATTTCAGAAGTGCTAGATTTATGATACTCTGAAGTCCTTCCAAAACACAAATGTAGTATTCATTTTTCTGTAACTGCTGGGTTTCACTATCGCAGGTGTAAGGTACAAGACTTGCAGAGGAAAACAAAGGTAGGATTTACACTCAGTTTGCGGATCTAATTCTCTGGTGGAGGAGGAAATGGAACAAGGAATGAAGCATGACTGTCACAGTGTGTGGGAATAAACTTCATATGAGGCAAATTTACAGGTTTAAAACACATGCTGAACATCAGCCAGCCAGTCCCTAACTCCCAAAACCTTTAGGGTTTCCTTTCAACCCTTATTTGTAACATACCAGGGGTTTCCTTTCAACCCTTACACCGTTCTGGTACCCTCAACTGACTGTACTTAGCACAAGCCTTAAAAGCTATATTCATTTTAAACATTACATGTTTCATACATTTCATCCCATATCTCAGGTGGTTCAAAGCATGGGAAAGTCCCTTCAGCCACCATGGTGTATTTCCTGTTGCTTCTAGTCTTCACCCCAGTATGCAAATGTCCTGAAGCAGTCTTACCTGGGGCCTTCATCTCGTCGTTCTCCAAGTAGCAGCAGCCAGGAAAAATGGGCAACAATGGGATCTCAAAGTTGCTGGCAACAAAGGTTCCATCAGGGGGTCCTCCTCCTCTAGAACCCATGGATCCTGGTCCTCTGCCTCCACTATGAAATCCTCCAGTTGGGAACCCTCCATCAGCACCTGGCAGTGGTGCTCTGCCTCTCTCCGGCACTGGTCCGCCTCTGCGTTCCATCGAACTACAATCCAGATAATAGCTCCTCTCCAGTTCTCTTCACCTGGGCTCTGGTATGCACACTGGTAAGCCTCTCCTCCTTCAACAGATCCTTGGCAGGCTGGCCTGCCAGAGCAGCGGTAGAGCTACCACTTGCAATGCTAGCGACCCAGGTTCGGTAGCGAGCCTGGGCTACTGGAAGACCAGCCAGGGGAGATGGATTGAGTGCCCTGAGTGCTGCTCTCCTTCTCTGGGTGGGAGGGTTGCAAGCTCCCCCTGCTATACCGCCACCTAGAGATTTTCAGGTGGTTGGTGCAGTTGGGGAGCAGCAGTAGACGTGGGAGGGACAGATGTCAGCTGGGGTTGGAGGACAGAGCATGCCTCTACATGCTCTCGTCACCTTGGACCCCCCCCACGAGCTGACGTCTGAGGGAAGGGACCTAGACAGGAGGAAAATGCCTGCCCTGAGTCCTGGAGATGGGCCCCAGCACTGACTGCTATACGGTTGCGGGGAGCTCCAAAAAGATGATGCCTCGTAGTAAGGTACAAGGGGGTTTGAGGGGAGCATCCTCCCCACCCGGGGGGGTAATCTGGGAGTATTAAGGGTTCAGAGAGGCAAGTCTGAGTAGGGAGCAATATCCCCCACCCAGATCGGTCAAGTGCATGGGGACCCTGAGGATAGGAGTTGGGGCAGAAAAGTGAGGAGCGTAAGTACAAAGATAAAAGAAAAAAACCAAAAAAAACACATCCTTTGGCATCCACGAGATCCTGGAGGTACACCATCCTGCTCTTTGCCCCCATGTCTGGATACCAGGGCTGGTATCTGGGTACTGGTCTCCCCCTTGTTTCTCTGGACAACCAGTACTATCCCCCTGCTGATACCAAGTTTGTCACAGCGTGTGGGAATAAACTTCAGACGAGGCAAATTTACAGGTTTAAAAAACACCGTGGTGTGATATTTATTTTTCAAAAGTTAGAAAAATAATAAATGAAAGCAAAGAAAATTTATTTTTATTTTATTATTTTTATTTAGTTTTTGTTTTCCGGGTAAGTACACTAGCCAACACAATGATTATTTTCAGGTACGACCCAGGATTACTACTTAATATCAGTAGTTTCTCACATAATACAGTCCTGGATCTTAGAGCTCCTAAGACCCTTTTCATCTGCATTCAAAATCTCGTTTACAGTAGCACCTCTCTCCTTCACTTTCAAGACTGAACTCTACTGGACTGAACTGAAGTGAACTCAGTGAAGAAGTTTTGTATTTTTTGGTGGGGTCACCTGACTGAGCCCTTCCTATTTACATCTGGACATGTTTTTTCAGAACCAAGGGAGTTTGTTCCAGTGGACTTCCTGGTTCAATTAAAGGTACAATATATATATCCATAGATTTTGAGACTTTATATATCTCTGATTCTCAATGACTAAGCATTTTTATAAAGCATACCACAGTTTTTTGTTCAGCCTCATACATCAAATCTTATACAGTAACAGGTTTATAGTGTGAATTTATGAAAATACCTTAAGAATTTATTATGATTGTATTAATCATGAAATTATTATTGTTTTATATGACTTTTGAATCCTTTTTATTTAAAAAGGCTTTATTAACTGTATGTATTCCTATTTAAAACTGTCTTTATGCTATTTGTACACAAAATGCACTTGTGCACTTTGCACAACACTTCTCCGGGTGTTTGGCATCATTCCAGGGACTGGATGGATGGAAATGGAAAAAGAATGAAAAGAGAGAACTAGTAGGAAGTTTAGTAGGGACAGTAAAGAGCTACGCTAGGTGACCAACCTAGGGTAGGGGGAAAAAGAAGAAAAGCAAAGAGAAAAGTGTTAACTGTTGTGCAACAGAAGTTTTGGTAGCTTGGTAATAAGGAGATAGAAAATGGTGCATCGGTCACAGCTGGGGATGTAGTCTAACTCTGCCACAGTGATGAGCACTGTAATTTGCATAGTAACATAGTCATTTAGGGTCACAAGGGACACTAAGTCGCTCACGTCCCCCCCTCCTTCATAAACAAGGATCAACAAGTATGCTATACAACAGCTAGTGAATTATTGAGATTTTGTATCCATTCTACCACCCTGTATATCCAGTGATCCCCTTGGTAAACAGAAATGTGTCCATGCTTTCTCTGAAGGGCTCTACTCTCTTCATGTCCACTGCCTCTGCTGGTAGTTGTTACACAGGTTGACCAGCATATGGGAAAAGAAGCGAGTCCTAATGTTACCCCTTAATTTATCGCCTTTAAGCTTAAGGGAGTGTCCTGCATTCTGCTGGAGCACACCCATACGCACGTTTCAGTCTGTGCAGCTCTACTGGAGCCCTTCAGTATGCAGAAGAATGAGATTATACCCCGCCCAAAACTCCTTTTCTCCCTGGGCTGTATATAGACCACAAGGAACAGCACTGCCCGAAACAGGATAGCACCAAGACCCCTGTGGGTTATATTCAGCTTGAGCATGCAAATGAGTCCACTGGGCATGCAAGGTGGTAAGGGGTCATTCGCATGCCCATTATGGGCTCATTTTCATGGGGCCCAGTGACCCTTTAGTGCTACTTGCAATGAATGAACGTGAGCCCTGGTGGTCTAGTGTGTCCCCCTACCCCTTGATCGTCTGTTCTCACATACATATCTGTAGCCCTGGTTTTCCAGTGTGTCCCCCATCCCCAGATCAGATGTTCCTGTCCTTGTATTAATCCCTAGTGATTCAGTGTGTCCCACCACCCCTCTGATCTCCTGTTCTCATCCTTGTAATAATCACTGGTGGTCCAGTGTGTCCCAAAACACCCTGATCTCCAGATCCTGTCCTAGTATTAATCCCTGGTGGTCCACTGTATGCTCCCACCCCTCAGTCCCCCAGTGCACCTTATGATAGCATTTTCTGATGGTCCAGTGGCCCCTCCCAAGCAGCCCCCAACTGACCCACCCACTGACATCCCACCTCCCTGTATCCACCCTTCCCCATAGTCCGGCACCCCTAACAGCTACTTATTGCAACCAGCATAACCCTCCTTTTACGTTCATGGCCAGCTGTCATATGAGTTGTTAGTAAGTGTGCATACTGTAGAAAAAACAGTTTCAATGAGCCTACATTTCATAGGTTTCACAGGTATTTTCAAGCTTTTGAACTTACGTCCTTAATGCTTGCCCTTTTATTTCACCTAGCGAATTTGGTTTTAACTTTGTCATCCTTTTTTCTTGTCTAGCATATATTCATCTAGTTTGTCTTTGAAGGCCTGCATGTTTGCATTGCTCACTACCTCAAGTGGCAGTGCATTCCATATTGTAACTATTCTCTGGGTAAACCAATATTTTCTGGGAAGTGTTTTCCATTTTTGCACTACTAATTGAAAATGGTGTCTCCCTGGTTCATATCTTGATTTTCTTAAATTGACCCCTAACTCTTCCCTAAATTTACTTTCCTGCATTGCCCTGAACAGTAGGCACATATCTACCCTAGTTCTTCTAAACTCCAGGGTATACAGTCCTAACCCCTGGAGTCTTTCCTGGTAGGACATCTTTCTAAGTCCTTCCACTGCCTTAGTTGCTCTATGCTGTATCCCCTCCAACTTACGGATGTCTTACTTTTTGTATGGAGCCCATACTTGGGAGCAGTATTCCAGATTTGGTCTTACAAGGGCACCGTATAGGGGGCATGATTATTTTCCTGTCTTTACTTGTTATGTGTCTTAATATGCAATTTAATATCTGATTATTTTTTTTTAACCATTTTATTGTAGTGTGTACTGAATTTTAAAAATGCACTAATTGTAACTCCTGAATCTCTTTCTTCATCTGTTTCCCTTAATTCAATATTTGTATGTATGTCCTGTATTATTTTTCCCCATGTGCATGACTGTACATTTGGCACTGTTCAGTTCCAGTTTGTTCATTTTTGTCCAAATATTAATACTGTCTATGGCATTTTGTATATTAGCAATGTTTTCCTTAGTATTGGCAATGGCCCCAATCCTACAGTCATCTGCAGACTTAGTTACCCAAATATCCTTGTTGTCTATTTTTAGTGATGTAATAAAAATATTGAAGAGGCATGGGCCAAGGTGGAGCCCTGAGGTTACCCCACTAGTCACTCTCCCAATTTGACATTTCTCCTTGTATTATCACCTGCTGTCTCCTCTCAGTTAACCTTGATTGGATCCATTGTATTATATTACTGTTAAATTTGAATTTTTTTAGTGTGTTTATGAGTTCTAGATGAGGAAACTTATCGAAGGCTTTCGAAAAGTCCAAAAATATGACGTCCACAGAGTCTCCATTGTCCAATGTTTTACTCACTTTTTCATAGAAGACCAAGAGATTTGTCTGACATGATCTAGCCTTTCTAAGCCTGTGCTGCACTGGATCCTGTAAATCATTTTGTTCCAAATGCTCCATTATATGTTCTTTTAAAATGTTATCCAACACTTTACCCATAACATACTGTAGAAACAATGGTTTCTACAATACATTAGCTCACTGACAGCTCATATGGTAGCCGGCTGTTGAGGTGAGAGGACAGCTGTGCTGGTCACCGCATATAGCAGTTAGTAGTGCCAGACAATAGGGTAAGGGGGTGTGGGGAGGTGGGGAGGTGGGATGTCAGCAGGCAGATCAGGTGTGGACTGTTTGGAGGGGCCACTGGACAAGGAAGTGCTGTCATAAGGTGTACTTGGGGATCGGAAGGATGTGAAACACATTGGACCTCAGGGATAAATACAAGGATGAGAATGAGAGATATGGGTGGGTGACAGGGCACACTGGACCACCAGGGATTAATACAAGGACGTGAATGGGAGATCAAGGGAATGGACAAGACACACTGGACCACCAGGGATTACTAAAAGAATAAGAATTGGAGATTGAGGGGTGGCGGGACTCACTGGACTACAGATATGTATGCGAGAAATGGGCGATTGGATGGGTGAGAGGAACCTTTGGACCACCAGGGCATATTTTACACATTTCCATGAAAGGAAATGGGAGATCAGGGGTGGGCAGCTGCAGTACAGCTGCCCTACCTTCAGGGTGGTGGTGACGCAGGATTTGCACTCAGTGAAGTGGTGATTTTTGGCCTTGGCAAACAGCACCACTGGGGGAGTTGTTTACCACCACCGCAAACCTTTGAGTATCCTGCTGCACCATATGCATGAGAGGGCCTCCATCATCTGCATGGGTGCAGTGGTATTTCAGCACATTGGCATTGCCAGGTTTGAAAGGTGCTCACAAGGACTCTGAATATGGCCTCACTGGGAGCACTCACGCAAACCTGGGTTGGCACAGAAACAAAAAATAGGATGCATAGTGCATTCAGATGCATTCTTAAGTGCTCAGAAAAAGCAAAACTGTGTCGCCCTGACCCTTGTCCTGTAGACAGCTGTATGGTGGAGCTCCTTATGTGCCCATCTGTCCAGTACATCAGCAACCCTGGCACCTAGCATTTAATCTGGCAATGCCTGCAGCACTTCCCTTGATCACACCCCAATGTGGGATGCTGAGACAGCCCCTCACTCATGCTACTGGACACCAGGTGAAGTTATTTGAGGCAGGACATCCCTTGCTCTGCTGGCCACCAGGCACCAGGCCAAACTTGTACACATCTGCTACATGCCACTCTCTACTATCCACTATCTCAACTGTAAAACAAAGAGGCCCAGCATATTACAGGGAAGGGCAATGAAGCCAAGGCACTGCATACGTCTGCTGGGCACTGCTGGTAACAACCCAGACCTCTACTGTAAAGAGAAGGTTGTTACACTCTCTCCCCAGTTAAGCGTGTCCCCAGAAACAGCAAGAAGGTGGCCAACAGCATGGACCCCACACTGCCACACAAGGATGTTGATCAGAACCCCTTTGTCCATCAACCAGCATGGGCACCTGCAGCACAACTCCACTCACTGGGGCAGAACCCCACCCAAACAAAATAACCCCCCAAATGAACCCATCTCTTATGTGCTAGATAAATGTGGAGGGGGGGTTACTTTCAGAAGGGGCAGACTTTGGCTGACTCTTTGGTCAACAATCATTATATAGATAGAAATAAAATTGGACCAATCAGAAAACATTTTTTTTGTTGCATGTGTCATTCCTGTAATATTTGTAGGTTTGGCAAAGAGGGTAGAGAATTCATATATCCCAACACAGGAAAGATATACCCACTCAAAGGATATGTGACTTGCAAAACCCAATATGTGGTATACGTTGGGTGGTGTAGTATAGCTGTGGATTGCTTTATGTTGGTCTGATGGAACGAACATTGAAAAAATGCATACAGGAACATGTTAGAGCAATGTCTAGAGAAGGCAAGGATAGTCCAATAGGGGACCATTCTATGGAATACCACAACTATACTCCTACCTCTTTTAAATGTAGGGCCTTGGAACATGTTCCTGAATTTGAGAGAGGAGGAAACAGATTTTAGAAGTTGTTCATGAAAGAAACAGAATGGATTGTTAAACTTCAGTCACTACTTCTGTAGGGGTTAAAGGGAAACGTCCACGTAAAAATGGGTCCTGCCTCAGTGTAAGGCTGGACCTGATTAGCACTTACTGAATAGTAACATTTTTTATGTGTCCTGTGATGTTTTATATTAATAATTTATCTGGTTGATCCTGCCTGCCTCTCCGCCGGCATTTCAAAATACACCACGCTGAGTCCGACTCCCACAACCACCCGCTGCTGTCCCTAGAATTATGTTTCATGCGGGGAGCAGCCACGGGTCTTTCCATTATATTGCTGTATAGACAGCGCTTCTAATTGCTCCAGTTTGGAAAGTGCATGTCTCTGTGTTGTACTGAGACCAAGTATAGACTGGCAGCACACTGAGGCAGGACCCACTTGATATGGATTTTAAACCTTTCCTTTGAAGAGTTGAGAGGGTGATCTGTATGGATGTTTGCTTTCTGAACTCACTGTTGGTTGTTAATATGCAACATATTCAAGGTGAAAATGGATACTCCCTGGATCCATACTCCTTGGAGGAGAGGAGAGGAGAGACAGGGGGGGATATGATCGAGGTCCTTAAATATCTAAAGGGACTGAAGAGGGTCAACATTGATAGCCTGTTCCAGCTAAGGGAAGAAGGGACCACCAGGAGAAATTCCATGAAGTTGGTTGGTGGGAGGCTGAGGGGTGAGACTAGGAGACATTACTTTACCGAGAATGTGGAGACCCCATGGAATGCACTGCCTGCGAAACTGGTGACTGTTGATACAGTAGAGCGGTTCAAGAGGGGTTGGGACAGATATATGGGAAAGTTAAAATTGGGGAATGCCAGAAAGAGAGGTGTAACGCTGCTGGGGATGGAGTGGGGGGGGGATTACGAGTGAGGCAGGGGGGCAGCAATGGTGTCTGGACCGTGTGCTGCAAATTCGAGCAGACTCAATAGACCTTTTGGCCTAGTGTGCTGGCATCTTAGTATATTAGTTTATAAAATGCAGATTTTATTCATCATTAGAAACTTGTCAGTAAGAGGCAGGATTTGTGGATTATGACAGAATATTTTGTAGTTATAGTTTTAAAAAAATATATGGTGGATATGAATAAAGGGGAAATCCTCTTTCCCCCTTCTCCCCTCCACATTTATCTTACCCCTTCTGACAACCACTCTTGATGTGAAGTTATCACAAAATAAAATGAAATAAAAGTGCACTTCAGTAAAGAAATTACTGAATTAGAAGATATTATGCTTTTCTAGTGACTGAAAATAGAAAGCATGTCTTTTTTTCAGAAATAATCTTTTAAGACTATGTTGTTTTAAAATTATTGTGCAATGGGTTTCCTGTACATCATCATGTAGTGTGTGATTTAGTAATTATAATGGTGGTGGGATTTTATATGGTTAGGCATTGTATGGGGCACAGTGAAGGAACGCATATGAATATTTTAATTATGATAATGATTTTCCTATTTAAGCACATGATATTTGTAAAAGCACCACCCCCTGACAAAGCCTGTAAAGGTACTATGTCGGGGTGCTTGTCTTATGAAGGTTTTGCTGCAAAAACGTTTTTTAATTCCTTCCAGTATGGTGTGTGCACCACTTTTTTTTTGTTTTATATTTTCTTTTTATTAGTTGTTGGTTATTTCTTTCTGTACAGTTGGGTACTTGTTTTCATAAGAGATCATGTTACAAGCATAGATCTTACTTCATTGAACCATTCTTCATTAATGTACCACACTTTAGTATTGGATTAGGGTAAAGAGACTTCCATTTTATCTACCTAGAAAACCTTCCCCTTAGGTCTTGGCTGACTTCCCCTATCTCTCTCTTTGCAATTTTCTGGGTTTCCTCTTATATTTGAAACGTCTGACAAAACTCATAGTTAACCTCAAAATACATTATCCATTTCTTTTTGTGTACTATATAGTACCCATGGCCTCCAAAAAGGTTCTATTAAGAGATGCTTCTTATGAATTTTAGCTGTTAAAATTTCCATCTGATAAATATCCATTACAAGCCTCCTCCAATCATGTACCGATGGGATAGCTGGAGAGTACCATCTTTTTGTAATAGCTTTTTTTAGCTGCTAATATTAGAATCGGTAACAGAGTCCGATGCCATGAGGGGCTATGATCAGGGTAAATTGAAAGTAGGACTAGCTCTGCTGTCAGTTCCACTGTCTCCCCCAGACATTCCGAGATTTCTTTTTGTAATGTAAACCAATATGGCATTAATAGGGGACATGACCAAAAGACATATCCTTGATCGGCTAATTTACAATGACACTTTCTCCAGCACTCCCCTGACGGTTGAGATTGGTATTTGGCTTGCACTGCTGGAGTGCGAAAGAAGCGGCTTCTACACTTCCATGCAAATTCACGCCATCTAGTTGCATGAGTGATCTTGTAAGCTTGGGTCGATGTCTGGAGTCATTCCTGCTCCTGTATGTCCAACTCCAGGTCTCTATTCCAACTCTCTAATATTGAAATAATAGAATCTTTCATTCATTCCCTTAAAATTTTACAAAGAAACCCTATCTGGTGGGGCCAAAGCTTGCCTTTAACATGGTCTTCATAATATCGCCAAGCCAAGGGGAAGGGGGCAGGTAACTTGGTCACTGCCTCTCTTTGCCACAATAGATAATTCCTGACCTGGCTGTATCTGAAGACATCTCTTGCCAGTAAACTAAATTTAGTCTGAAGTGTTTCAAATGGAATAATCCCTGTTTGAGGTAAAAACTGTCTGTAGAATTGTAGCCCTACCTGTCTCCAACTGGAGAATGTGTGGTCTAGAAGCACCGGCAAGAATTGGGAGTCTTCAGAGATTAAAGTATAATAAAAAAAAGCTCTCTAAAGGGCTTACTTCTTTTTACTTTATACCATATTTTTAATATGTGGGCTGTGTTTCCCGTAAAGTCCTGAAATCGGGGCGGGTTTGCTATCGAGGCCATAGTGATCCTTATGATATCATACAGGTAATTTATTGCAAACTCCAAGTCCTTCCAAGGAGAATGGTAAGTTGTTACAAGCCACAAAGAAAGGATCCTCAGAAGGGATGCCTGAGCATATAATCTTAAATTCGGTAAGTTTACTCCGCCCGAGGAACCCGGGAGTTGGAGAAGTGAGAGCCTCATTCTGGGTCTTTGGCCGCCCCAAATAAAGTTTGAGATAAGCCTGTCCCATGACTTAAAGTAAAGCCACAGGGTCATTTCCCTCTTCTCCCTCTGGTATGCCATGTAAACGAATGTTTTTCCTTCTCCCTCTGTTTTCCATATCTTCTTGTCACATTGATTGATATAGCTGTTCCTCTACGATTGTATGTATCACTTTCTCTAATTCGCATACTGTATTTTGCTCGAGTTCTCTGCTGTCTGTGTCTCCGTCTCGCTTACTCTATTCTGGAGCTCTCCCAGGTCAGTGCGTATCTCTTTTAAAGCGTCTATCATTTCTGTTCGAAATTCGGTAATAGCTTGCAATATTGTTTCGGTAGATGCATTATCTGATGATGATTTCTTTTTATTGTGATTATTATCTCCTCTTTTCCCACATTTCAGTTCTGGTGGTTGGGAAGATGTAGAGGTAGATTCAGTGTCTAGCAGGCCGCTTTCGTCGGTATCCTGGAGCTCTTGTAGTGGGTGGAAGTGGTTCTTCTCTAAGCGTGCCATTTCCTTTTTTGGCGTTCTTTTTAAAAGTTATAGATTTCTACTTCGATCGAGTCTTCTTAGGTAATGACTTTCGATTAACTTTATATATTTAGCTGAGGAAAAACTGCTGTTCTGGATTGAGGTTTTAGAGGAGCCGGAGCCCTAGCGTGTTCACATCGCCATGTCCCAACCGGAAGTCCTTGTGTGTGCACCACTTTAATGTTTACTGTTTTCCAAACAATTTGTCTCTGTGCCCTGATGGGGGGTAGGCATGGCTAAAGGTAGCTTCTTTATCTAGGGGTTTGTTTTATGCTTTGGCTTGCTGAGGGGCCCCTTGCAAACATTTCAGCACAGACTGCCACTTTCTCCTATGAAGTTCACTAAAATAGGGCCTAAACCTAGCTGGCAAAGAATCACATGAACCCAAAGTTTGCAATGCACTGTCTCTTCTTTACGTAAAAAATACAAAAGAGGTTAAAAAGAAAAAAATGGTCAGAGTAGGTAGGCCCAGTGGCCCTTATCCACTGTCACATTCTTTGTTTCTATGTTACTCGAGCAACTTGACCAGTTCATCACAGTACAAGTATTGCACCTGGAGCCACAGAAATCCCATATATCATCAGGTTCTGCGCAGCTCATTATGTTAATTTGAGTCTGTGACTGTGGAGGGGTTGTGGGATAACAGATGGACCAGACACCAAACTTCAAGTTCAACACACGATCTCTGTGTGATGTTTATTCAAAATACAAATGATAATCTTAAGCAATGGTGTATCTCTTCTTCAGTACATCAATTTGCAGCAACAGACTATGTATGTCCTTACTCTGCACTTGTCAGTCCCTACTGACCCACTGATCTCTGATTTAACCTAGCATTTGAGATTCAGCCTCCACCCCCATGCAGGCCTTGTTTGCTTGGGTGGTGGGAGCTCAAATAAAAAACCAAAAACAAGCTAAAGACAAAGAACCTCAATGCAGATGCACTGAAACAAGGGTTACCCCAAAGTGCATTGACAGTAAGCTAAGTTTCAAAGAAACCCAACATCACATGGTCTTCCATAATGCAGAGCATCATGGGATACATGCAAATCACCCTGACATTTCAGACTTGTTCAGTTTACAGCAATTTACATGCATTTTAAGTAGCACAACTAACTTAATTTTTTATAATAATCACCTAGTACTTTTTACCATTAACAAAAACACCTATTGCCATGGTTCATAGGTTCATAGGTTAAAACCAAGTTCAGAAGACCGAGTTCCATAACAGAACTTGCCACCATGTCAAATTGTCATGGTGGAGAAAACAAAATGTTTATCCCCCATAAAGTTATCTAGTCCCTTTTTAAAGCTGTTTATATTATTACTGTCAACCACTTCAATAGGTAGCATATTCCAGACATTCACAATTCTCTGAGTGTACCATTGACTCCTCTTTTGGGTTTTCTTAAATTTGCCATATAATTTCTGATTGTGGGACCTCATTTTATTATATTGCACAGGATTCTTTGATAAACCAATTAGTTCAAAAAATGCATCATCCCTGTTTGCTCTAAAAGCCAAACACAGTTCACCTCTCAATTTCCTATATTCCACAGAGTATAGGTTAAGATTTTTTAACCTATAATGATGATGCAGATGTTTTACAGTTCTGATTTTTTTGGTTACTCTTCTTTGGACTTTTAAACATTTACATGCTTTATAAACATAAGGTATATACATCAAGGTATTTTATGACATGGTGCTATTGCATACTAAATCCAACAATGATAAACACAACCTGTTTTACTCACACATGGAGGTCACCACAATAACCTCCCTGTATGAGGACCTGAGAGGGAAAAGGAAAATTAGAGAGGACACTATGGCATAGTCAAGAAAGGGAAGAGGGAGCCCATAGGTGGCCAACCTTATGGACTAGAAATTGTAAAGGATAGATTAGGCTAAGAAATAGAAGAACTGTTACAACAGATTTAAGAAAAAGTCATTCCTCAAGAGTGGCAGGAGCTCCCTGTCACATATCCCCCACCATAAGAGGGAAGCAGTTATTGCAAGACAGTTATTGGAAGACTGCTTATCACCTTCCTGTCCCAGGAAGGGATGGAGCTTCCACCCGTCCTTCTTCAGAAGTTCTGTCTCAGGGTCCTTAGTAATGATAAACATTCTGTCATAAACATAGTGGATATCATAGATACATACATAGATACATAGACAGTGTCGGCAGATAAGGGCCTACAGCCCACCCAGTCTGCCCATTTGAGCTTGTAAGTTCAGTTTATGTTTTCCAAGAAGTCTGTTGCCCCTTACCCCTGACCTACAGAATTCCTTCATGTCTATCCCATGCATTCTTAAATCCTGATTGTTTCAACCCCACCACATCCTCTGGCAGGTGTTCCACTTGTCCACCACCCGTTCTGTGAAGAAATTCTTCCTCACGTTCCTCTGAATACGTCCTCCCTCCAACTTCATCCCATGCCCTCTAGTCCTGGAACATCTTTTTCACTTAAAATAGTGTATTCCTGCACCTGTTCCTCCTGTAAGATACTTGTATGTCTCTATCATATCCTCTCTCCCTCTTCTCTCCTCCAGGAGTACATGTTCAGTTCCTTCAACCTGTCCTCATAGGACTTGTGATGCAATCCATGCACCATCTTTGTTGCCCTCCTCTGAACCTTCTCTACCCTATCTATGTCCTTACGTAGGTAAGGTCTCCAGAACTGCACAGTGTACTCCAAGTGGGGCCTCACTAGTGTCTTGTATAGTGGAATTATGACCTCCCTTTTCCTGCTGGTAATGCCCATGCCTATGCATCCCAACATCCTATTTGCTTTACCTGCTGCCTTGTCACACTGTTTCCCTACCTTGAGGTCATCAGAGATGATAACCCCAAGATCCCTTTCCTGCTTGGTGTATGCTATATCCTCACCCCCAACTGATATATTGTGCCAGGGTTTTTGTCCCCCATATGCATTATCTTGCACTTCTTTGCATTGAATTTCAACTGCCAAACCCTGACCATTCTTCAAGTTTCTGCAGGTCCTTCTCATTCTGTCTACACCCTCTGGTGTGTCTACTCTGTTACAGAGCTTTGTGTCATCAGTGAACAGTGAAATTCTGCCTTCTAGGTCCTGCTCAATGTCACTGATGAAGATTTTGAATAGGACGGTCCAGCACTGATCCCTGTGGTACCCACTGGTCACTCTTCCCTCTGTGAGTGACAGCCATTTACCACCACCCTCTGTGTCCTGCCACCCAGCCAGTTACCTACCCACCACACTACTGTCCTGCCCACACCATATTCCCCAGTTTGTGTAATAGTCTTCTATGTGGCACAGTGTCAAAGGCCTTGCTGAAGTCAGATAGGCCATGTCACTGCCCTCCCTGATCCACCTCCCTGGTCACCCAGTCAAAAATTCAATGAGGTTGGTCTGACATGACCTCCCCTGGTGAAACCATGCTGCCTTGGGTCCTGTAGTCCATTGACAACCAGATGTTCCACCAATCTCTCTTTCAGTAGTGCTTCCATGATCTTCCCACTACCGAGGTGAGGCTGACTGGTCTATAGTTCCCTGCTTCCTCTTTGTTCCCACTTTTGTATAAGGGACTACATCTGCTATCCTCAGTCTTTGGGTACCTCCCTGTTTCAGTGATCGGCTAAACAGGATAGCCAGAGGTTCAGCCACCACCTCTCTTAGTTCTTTAAGGACCTAGGTGCACCCCATCTGGCCCCATTGCTTTATCAACTCTTATTACTTCCAGTTCCTTCAGGACCCTTTCTTGAGTAAAGGGACTTGTGTCCATTCTGCACCATTCTCACCTTGTACTCCATTCAGACCCATTACCCTCCTCTTCCTCAGTAAAGACTGAGCAGAAATACCTGTTCAATATGTCAGCTTTACTGTTGTCATCCTCCACACAGCCCTCATCCTCCCCCTTCAGTCTCACTATCCCTCCCTTTGCCTTTCTTTTTTCACTTATGTACCTGTAAAAGGTTTTGTCCCCTCTACCCACTGATTTTGCAATGTGTTCTTCTGTCTGAGCTTTGGCTTCCCTTACTGACCTCCCTGCCTCCCTTTGCTTCTCCTGGTACTTCTCCCTATCCCTTCTGCCTGTGTCTTTTGTATTGCCTGAATGCAATCTTTTTGGCTTTCACTTTCTTTGCTACCTCTTTGGAAAACCATAATGGTCTCCTCTTCCTTTTCCTCTTGCTAACCTGCTTAATACATAATTCTGTTGCTCTTGTAATCCCCATTTTAAATACCTTACTGTTCCTCAACCCATGATTCCTGCCCCATTCCCTTAATGCCTCTTTCAAGTATCTCCCCATTTTCCCAAAGTCTGCCCCTAAAATCCAGGATACGTGTTTTTGTGTGGTTTGGTTCTGCTCTTTCTGTGATTTCAAACCACAATGACTGGTGGTCACTGTTCCCAGGTGCTCCCCACTGTTACCCCCATCACACTGTCCCTGTTTGTGAGCACAAGGTCCAGTATTGCCTTCTGCAGGTTGGTTCCATGACCAGTTGCTTGAGAGGCACCCTGAAGGAGTCAGGATAAATCTGCTCCTAGTTGATGCTGCTGCTGGGATGCTCCAGTCCACGTCTGGAACATTGAAGTCTCAACCAGTACTACCTCACCGTTGTCTGCCATCCTTGGGATGGCTAGCATCAGCTCCCTATCTGTTTCCTCCTTCTGGGCTGGTGGTCTTTAGACCACACCTGTGCGGATGGCTGGCCCCATTTTCCTTTCCAGCTTAGCCCATAGTATCTCTCCCCCATTTTGTTCCTCCTGGATCTCTGTGGCCCTTATGTAATTTTTCACATACAGTGCCACTCTTCCTCCCTTTCTGCCTGCCCTGTCTCTTCTGAATATGCTGTAGCCAGGTATGGCCAACTCCCAGTCATGGTTATCATTACACCAGGTTTCAGTGATGGCCACAATGTCCAAGTCTGACTGCACCATGACAGCCTCCAGATCTTCCATCTTGTTGCTAAGGCTCCTGGCATTTACACATGGCTTTCCATGATTTGACCTCCTAGACTGTTTTGCTGTTCTATTCCAGCCCCTTCCTTGGTTGTCCTTTATCCCTGGTTCTCCTTGCTGTCTGCCCTTCTGCTGAATTTTGCCCCTTTTCTGCCTATCCACCTCTTGGGTGCTAATCTCCATCTTTTGCACACTGCTTTGTAGAGACAGCAACTCCTCTGGTTCACTGGTTCCACTGCTAGCTGTGGGGGGTGAGCAAGTAGGTACCCTCCTTGCTGGCCTGCCACCCCCTTTGCTAGCTTAAATGCTTGTCAATGTAGCATTTAAACTTATCATTAGTGCTTGGATTCCCTCCAGGATGGATGCAGGCCGTCAGCTGAACAAACCTCCATCCTTCCAGGTGGGTCCCCAGTCACCAATGAATCAAACCCTTCCTCACAGCACCAGTTCTTCAACCATGAGTTAAAGTTCCTGGTGCATGCACCCCTATCTCTCCTTGCCTCTCACAGGTAGTACTTTGAGAAAGTGACAGAAGTAGCTACTTGCTTGAGACCCTCCCAATTTCCTAAACTCTTCCTGAACTTCCTTTGGCTCCCCATTTGCCAGGTCATTAGTACCTAGGTGGATAATGACATCCAGCTCACCCTCCCATCTTGCCTTCCCAGTGATCCCCAGGATCTTCCTTCCATCCCTCCATGCCGTGGCACCTGGTAAGCACCTCACCTCCCTGTCCTCCCCCTCCTGTGTTCCTAGCTGGATCCCTCTTATGATGGAGTCCCCCACCAGGATTCACTTCCTTCTCCTCTGGGGTCCACTGCTTTCCCACTGAGGTCACCTCCTTGGCTAACCTCCACATCCTTTCCTTCCACTTCTCTGGGTACCTCTATTTGGTTGTCCCCATTTGCCAGTGTGGCATATGAGTTCTTGAGTGGAATAGGATCTGGGATGTGCCTCTGCCTGACCGCTCTAACCCTCCCTGAGCCCACTGTCATCCAAGTGCTCCTCGTTCTTGGCATCCTTTGAGGCAGTTGCATTGGACTGGGTGGTCTCTGGATAGGGGTGATGGTACTCCTGACCCAGTTTACTTCTGCTCTGAGTCTGGCTACCTCATCCCACAGTCCAGAGAGATGCATGCAGATAGGGCAGCACCTCAGTGTCCAGAAGGTCTGCCTGAATATGGCTGCCCCACAGCCACTGCATTGCACCACTCCCACATTATACTGCAATTATACTGCTATTCCACTACTTGTCTGCTACTGAAGCTCTCCTAGTTCCCTTTTTATTAATTTATTGTCCTAAAAATCCTGCCACTGTTCCTCAGATACTTTTCTTTTTAAAAAAAGAAAATAAACCAAGAAATAAATAAATGAATCAAAACACTTGTAATCATCATTCTTTACCCTGAGGCATTAACACATTTCTCAACAGAGACTAATGGTACCTTCCCTGAACTATCTCCTTTTAGGGAAAGTACATCATATTTCACTGACATCAATTCATGCACCATATCTAGACATGAAATCAGCATTTACATGTTTTGTCCCTGCCCTGCGGGACACATTAAATCAATAAGGCTGAATAGTCAAGTACCACCGCATTATACAGGGATTTTTTTTCTCTCATTTGGTGCAACCAGCAGAGGGGGTTGTGATCAGTTACAACCTTAAATTCAGCCCTCCACAAGTAATATTTCAGAGACTCAATAGCCTGCTTCTGAGCTAAGCATTCATTCTCTATGGTAGCATATCTTCTGTCCCTCTCATGTAGCTTCCTGCTGATATACATGATCGGATGTTCTTCCCCATCTATTTTCTTAGATAAGACTGCCCCAATACCATTCTCTGATGCATCGGTTTGAACCTCAAACACTTGGTTGAAGTCAGGGCTTTTCAATACAGGAGCTGTATGCAGAATTGCCTTGATATTCCTAAATGCCTTATCACAAATAGGGGTCCACTGAAACTTATTCAGGCACCTCTTTTTAGTGAGATCAGTCAAAGGACTAGCAGTGGCTGAGAAATTAGGAATAAATCTCCGGTAATAACCAGCCAAGCCTAGGAAAGATCTCACATGCTTTTTTGTGGTAGATATTGGGCTGTTTGCTACTGCTGTAACCTTCTCTACCTCGGGCTTCACTTGTCCGTTTCCTAAAATGAACCCTAGCTATCTTGTCTCGGTCTTTGCTAGGGCACACTTAGCAGGGTTATTGGTCACTCCTGACTCCTTTATTGCTTTCAGTACCTGGGACAAGTGTCTAACATGGGTTTCCCAGTCAGGACTGAATATGACCACATTGTCCAAATAAGCCGCCCAATACTCAGTACGTTGTCTTAGAATGTAGTCCATAAAATGCTGAAAAGTGGCTGGGGCGTCATGTAGTCCAAATGGCACTGTGACAAACTGGTATAAACCGATTGGGGTGCTAAATGCGGTTTTATCTTGTGAATCAGGTGACAATGGGATTTGCCAATATCCCTTAGTAAGGTCCAGGGTGGAGATATAATGTGCATTGCCTAGCCTGTCAATGGTGTCATCTATTCGGGGCATTGGGTTGCCATCGAATAGTGACACGTTGTTAAGCTTTCTAAAATCTATGCATAGATGTATCCCACCCTCTTTCTTGTCCACTATGACCATGGGTGAAGACCATGCACTCTTTGAGGGCACAATTATGTCTAACTGCTCCATTTTTTTTTGATTTCCTAAATCACCTCATCCCTCACCTTCATGGGTAGTCTATAGGGCTTTTGGTGTATGGGCTTGTCTTGTGTGGCAGTTATGGTGTACACAATTCCTTTGGCCCACCCTGGGACGTTTGTGAATATGAGTTCAAATTCTTGTAATACCTCCTGCAAATCTTTCTGTTGCTGAGGCTCCAAATTAGGGTTTATCTGAATCTCCTCCAATGGTCCTGACTACTCTAGCCTTTTATGGACAACCTCCAGCTCTGGCTCCCTAACTTCAGGATGGATATAAAGGGAGGGGTTAAGCTTCTCACACCATTTCCTAAGGAGGTTCATGTGGTAAATTGTCTGAGTGGGTCTCTTTCCGGGCATGCTAAGCTCATAGTTCACTGCTTCTGTTTGCCTCAAAATGGTGAAGGAGCCCTACCATTTCATGAGTAGTTTGTTCTCTGTGGAGGGAAGGAGTAACAACACTTTGTCCCCTGACTGAAATGTTTTAGTCTTCAAACCCTGGTCGTATCTTTCTTTCTGCAAGTCTTGCTTCTGTTCTAAGCTCTGGTGTGCCAAGTTGATATACCTCACCAGGTGTTTGCGTAACTGAGTCATGTACTCTTCGACATTAAGATGTCTCACTTACTTTTCTTCTTCCCAGTGTTCTTTAACCACATCCAGTGGCCTCCTCAGGTTCCTCCCATACAATAATGAAAAAGGTGAGAAACCAGTGGACGCTTAAGGGATTTCTTTGTAAGTGAAAAGTAAATAGGGGAGGTACCTATCCCAATCTTTACCTTCTTCTTTTACATATTTCATCAACATTCTCTTTAATGTCTGATTAAACCTCTCTATGATACCATCAGTCTGTGGGTGGTATGGGGAAGTATGGACTGCTACCACGCCCAGCAGACAGTGTGCATTAAAATTACTCCCCTGATCAGTAAGTGTTTCTTGGAGGATTCCCATGCAGCTAAATACCTTTGCTAGCTCCTCTGCTATCCTTGGGACTGTGACAGTTCTCATGGGGATAGCTTCTGGGAGCAGGTAGCGTAATCACATATGACCAGTACAAATCTGTTACCCTTAGAGCTCTTTTCCAGGGGGCCCACTACATCCATGGCTATCCTCTCAAAGGGACTAGTCACAATGGGGATGGACTGTAATGATACTCTATCCCTTTTTCCAGCCTGAGCTACCTTTTGACACTCAGCACATGCATTACAATACTCAGCTATGTTCTCATGGATAGAAGGCCAATAAAACCTGGGTAATATCCTATTCAGGGTGCTATCTCCAGTTCTGGGGTTGGTGTATTCTCTATACAGTATTCCCTGTTTTACAGCAAACTGAGGGGCACCTTTCTCCACTGCCTTCCCCACCTGTGGAGAAAAAGGGTTACGTGAAGGGTCTGCTTTTTGCTCATGCTACATATCACATTTAAAAGTATGTCCCAAGTCTGGCTGTACACTAGCATGAGTATCAGTCCAGTCCTTCTTTAGCTTCCTCTTCTCTACCTTAGTTTTACGGTCCTTGCCAGGATCCTCAAAAACATCATCATCAAATGGGAACACAGATGGTAAATGTCCCTTCTTCACTTGAGCCCTGGTGGTTACAGCAACTACAGCAGAGTCCTGGGCAATGTATAAATGAAGCAAAGTCTGAGTGATCATGCCTGATAATAACTGACACAGGTAGGTGAGGTACCAACCCCACTTCTACCTCATGTGTCTTTTCTTGAACAGTCATTTGTATGGTGGCTGTAGGGTAGTGATGGGTATCACCGTGCACACAGATGACTGCTGTATTCAGTCCTTTATTATTCCCAGTCACCAGATCTGCTTGCACAGGAGTCTGGTGGCTCCTTGAATCAATCAATCCCATCATCTGCTGTGATCCAATCTGCACAGTAGCCATAAAGTGACCCAAGTTCACTAAGGCTGTGTGAGCTGTCTCTCTCTTTATATTAGGACAGCTTCTTTCATAATGTCCTTTCTTTTGACACCCATGACATACAATCTCAGCTACTGGAATGCACCCCCCTCTCTCTACTCTCCAGTCTTGTTTCTCTGGAGCTGGATTAGACAGTTTATAAGTAAAAAGGTTCCTTACCGGATTGCTGGTGGTCACAGCTGCTGATGTCTTTTGGAACCCTCTGAGTCTGGCTGGTTGGGCTGCCAGGAAGTCTTCTGCCAACGTGATGGCTTTATTAGTGGAATCCGGCTTATGCTGGGGTAAAACTTTATTAAACTGTTCAATAATTACCGCTTCCAGAAGTTGGTCCTTGCTCTTGTTCTCTGGTTGTAACCATCTGTAGCAGAGCTCCTTGAGATGGGCATAAGTCTCTCAGGGATTATCCAGTAACTGCATTTTAAGAAACCTAAACCTCTGGCGATAGATTTCAGTATTTATGTCATAGCGCCTGAGGAACTCCTGCTTCACACTGTCATAGTCCTCTGCCTCTTGGGAGTCCATGTGGCTATAAACCAACTGGGCACTGCCTGTCAGGTGCGGTGCCAGTCGAATGACCCACTGTTCCCTTGGCCATGTGCATGTTCAGGCGATCCTCTCAAACTTTGTGAGGTAGGGCTCAGTGTCATCACTGTCAGAAAGTTTAGACAGTTTAATGTCTTTCGGGCTACTGGCTCTTTCTGTTTGCCCTGCATTGATGGCATGCAAGACCCTCATGGTATCCATCAATTTGGCATCTTGACATCTCCGTTCAATGTCTCTTTATCTTTCCATCTGCACCTGTTTTATGCAGAGCCATTTCAACAACTCCCCTTCATCCTCAGGTGGAGTGTCTTCAAGAAAAGTCAGTTCCCTCGATTCTTCCACATCCTCCTGCATCTCTTTGTCATCTTCAGGCTTGGCCTTCCTCTGAGCTCCCAGGTCCTATCCAGGCAGCAGCTTCTCTCCCAATCTGTCGGCCATGGTTCTGGTCAAAACTCCACAGACTTTCTTCTCTGGCAACTCCTGGTGCATTGGTCCACCTGGGATATCTGGGAGATATCCACTGGAAAATGTCCCTCTTCGGCCAGTCCAGTCACTTCTAACAAGTTATCCCACTTCTGACACCAAGTCTGTGGAGGGGTTGTGGGATAACAGATGGACCAGACACCGAACTTCAAGTTCAACACACAATTTCTGTGTGATATTTATTCAAAATACAGAAGATAACCTTAAACAATGGCATATCCCTTCTTCAGTACATCAGTTTGCAGCAACAGACTATGTATGTCCTTCCTCTGCACTTGTCAGTACCTACTGTCTCACTGATCTCTGATCTAACCTAGCAGTTCAGATTCAGCCTCCAGCCCATGTTTGCTTGGGTGGTGGGGGCTCAAATAAAAAAAAAAAAAATCTAAAGACAAAGAACCTCAATGCAGTAGCACTGAAACATGGGTTCTAGGGACATGGATATGTTGTTCATCCACACTATCTGGCAGGTTCCTTGCCGCTTTAAATCTTGCTGGAAGGTCTTCAAGCTGGCTCCTCCCACCTACCCGGGTGGCAAAACTCTCGGCTCCGCCCCATGACGCCAGATCTAGATCTTCCTTACCGCTTGGAAGCTCAGGTTTCCTCCTTAACGCTCTGCATGATAGACTGGATCCTAACTCTTCCAGTTCGTCGAAGCTTCGTTTAAAATTTTCAAGACTTCGGTCTTCCTTTTCCCTCGCGGCTGCGATGGACACATCGACTCCCGGGTTTCGGCGGTGCCCTTGTGGGCAGAAGATGTCCAGAATAGATCCGCATTCCACATGCGTCTACTGCCTCGGCCTAGAACATGACCCGAAGGCCTGCGAGTCATGCTGTTCGTTCTTGGCCAATGTCTTGGAGGACCGCATTGCCCGGTTGAAGCTTGGGTGCCCCGAGAAGCGCTATCCGCCGGTAAAGTCGAAAGAGGCCCGTTGGGCGGTTACCGCGGCAGCTGGTTCGGCTGAGCAGCTCGAGCAGATGATCGCCCTCAAGGAGGAGGCGGCCCAGGCCGCATCATCCTCCTCCTCGGTCGCGGCATTTATCCTGCTCTCTTTGGGTACCTCGTATTCTGCTTCATTCAAGAAGCTTTGCCAGTCCCTTTCCACAAGGAGAGGACCATCGGGACATTCCTCTCGGTCCAAAAGAAGGATTCCAAGGGTAGAATCCCGTAAATCGGCGTTCGTGGGAGGCGGGAGGTCCCTTCCTGGACAGCCAACCGTCGACTTTGGTCGAGGTTGTGGCTAAGGCCGCTGGCTTCTCGGTGTCCCAGTCAGGTCAGCCGGCTGAGACACCCGTCGACGCGGTCGAGATTTTTCTCAACCCATCAGATGGATTGTCGACTGGTGAAGCTGACAACCCTTCTTTGCCGGTTCCCCCGATGGAAACCGAGGATCTGCCTGCGCCCTCATTGCAGCAGTCCCCGGTTAAGGTGTCCGAGCCAAGGGAAGAGCGGGTATCCCCCGCTCCCTCCAGGCCCGTCCTCGGACACACCAAGGATCTCGGTCTCGGTCTCGGACCTCTTCTCGGTCTAGCCGATCCTGCCGACATCAGCGGTCTCGGTCTCGGCACTGAGGTAAGCGGTGACGCTACTCATCCTCATCTTTCTCCTTGGAAGAGGAGAGGCTTCGGTGCAAATTGTGTCGACGCTATGAGGAACTGATGTGGCAGCAGTTACTTTTGTCTGGGAGAAAATCGACACCAATGCCTTCCCCGGCCATCAAGTGGCTGTCACCCGAACGGCCGAAACAGCCTCGCGCTGCAGTCGAGATGCCCAAGCCTGGGCCAGTTGTTCGACTGAAACCTGCTGCCCCACCGATTGTGGTGGAACCTCTGCCTCCACAACCGAAATCCGGGGCGCCGACCAAGGACTCTTGGTTGGGTCAAGGCCTGCCCCACAGGTTGTTGGTCACCCTCACTCCCGACCATCCTTGGCAGGTGGAGGGTGGCTCAGGCCCTAGGCAGCTCTTCACGGATTCCTTGGAGTCCGATGATGACTCCTCCCTGTTCTCCAGGCCGGTTGACCTGGAGTCCTCCGGGGGCCAGTCACTGGACAAAAGCCCATCGTCCTTTATAGGTCTGCTTCGGCTCATCTTGGAGTCTACCGGGATGCAGCTTGAGCCTGTATCCAAATGGGCCAAGTATCCCCTGATGGAGATACTGGACCAAGGTGATTCACCCATGGAGGCCTTTCTGATGGCTGAGACCATTGTTGGCCCAGCCTTGGAGCTTTGGCAGTGGCCTGCTTCCTGTCCTGCGCCCTCGGCCAGGATGGCCAGGAAGTATGTGGTCCCTACCGGCTCTTTGCCCGGGTTTTCGGAGCACCCCTCTGCCGAAGGGTTGGTCACTGACAGCGTTTTCTGGCGTTCCGGGAACACTAGGGACATGGACAAGCCCCCCGACAAGGAGTCCAAAAAGCTGGACTATGCCGGGCGCAAGGTGTACGCTGTGTCCTCCCTTGGCCTCTGCCAGGCTAGCTCAGCCGTGCTGATGGCACACTTCTCCCATGCCCTCATGGGCTCCCTGGATGAGGTGATCCCTCATCTCCCGGCCGACCTGCAGACCACGGTCTGGCAGGTTCGGGACCAGGGTAGGGCGGTGGTGAAGCAGCAGGTCCAAACAGCTCTGGACATAGGGGACTCCCGTACCAGATCGGTTACGGCCGCGGTGGCCATGCGCCACAGAGCATGGCTGAGGATATCCACCTTCATGGCAGATACCCAGCACAAGTTGGCGGATGTCCCCTTCTTGGGGACCGACCTCTTTGGCCCTGGAGTGGAAGGTCACCTCCAGCGGATTGAAAAGTCCAATGCCACTCTGGACTCAGTCACCTCTGCCCAGAAGGACAAAGGCCACCGTCAGCAGCAGCACAAGCCCATTCGTCCTTCTGCGCCTGCGGCACATCCGGCCCAACAGCACCAGCACCAGGGCCAGCAGGCTCGCACTTGGCATCCCAAACCCAAGCCTGCGGCTTCCTCCAACAGGAAGCAGGGAGGTAAAGGCCCAGGAGGTCCCTTGGCCGGTCCCTCCTCCAAGCCTGCCCAGTGATGGTTGAGGGGTGTCACCCCCAGCCTCGTCACTCTCCCTGGGTTCCCCCCATGGGGGGACAGCTCCACCACTTCCTTTCCACCTGGTCCGCTATCACCACGGACCGCTGGGTGTTGGAGGTGGTAGGAAAGGGCCTGCCTCTTGAGTTCGAGCAGGCTCCACCCTTTCGAGCCATCGCCCCTCGGGGGGCCACGGGGTTTGCAGCCACGCTGTCGGCCTGCTGAGCCGATATTGCCCTGCTCCTCGAAAAAGAGGTGATCAGGAAGGTGGTGGATCCTCCTCCAGACCTGGGGTTTGTGTCCAGGTATTTCCTGGTCCCAAAACGGACGGGGGGCTGGCACCCCATTCTCGACCTGCACGACCTGAACAGGTTCCTAAGGTCTCAGACCTTCAGGGTGGTCACTCTGGCTCAGATAATCCCATCCTTGGAATGAGGCATGTGGTTCTGTTCTCTGGACCTCCAGGACGCATTCTTTCACGTCCCAATCCATCCGTCTCATCAGAGTTTCCTCCACTTCAGAGTGGAGGGATCCCTTTACGAGTTCTGGGCCATGCCCTTCGGCCTCTCCCTAGCTACCAGGGTCTTCACCAAATGCATGGCAGTGGTGACAGCATTCCTGCAGTGCCGAAGGGTCCGGGTGTATCCCTACCTGGATGACTGGCTGATTGCAGCCCCCTCCAGAGCGGAGGTGGAGCGGTCCAGAGATCTGGCCCTCCAGGTTTGCTCTCAGATTGGCCTTCTCATCAATGAGGCCAAGTCAGAACTCGTGCCAAAGCAGGTGATACATTTCATTGGGGCAGAGCTTGACTCTCTTTGAGCCAGAGCATGGCTCCTGGCGCACAGGGCCGAGGTTCTTTCCTCCTTTGCCCAATCATTTCAGGTTGGGCAATTGCACCCTGCCCGGGACTTCCTGTGCCTCCTGTGCCTCATGGTGGTCTGCACCAGCGTGGTCCATTGGGCCCGCTGGTACATGCATCCCCTTCAATGCGGACTGGCCAGCCAGTGGTCACAGCGCTTCAATCCATTGGATCAGCTAGTGACAGTGACCCAGGGGATGTGGAACACTCTCCAGTGGTGGACTGTTCCGGCACATCTGCAGGAGGGCATCCCGTTTGTCTTCCCTGAGCTGACGGTCTCTCTATCGACCGATGCCTCTCTGATGGGTTGGGGTGCCCATCTGGGGAAGCACAGAGCGCACGGCCTCTGGTCACCTCGGGAGTCCTGATGCCGCATCAACCTGCTGGAGCTTCAAGCTGTTCGTCTAGCCCTCACCGCCTTCGCTCCGTTTCTATGGGGTCAAGTGGTTCAGGTCCAGACGGACAATACCACGACCATGTACTACCTAAACTTCCAGGGCGGGACGCGCTCCATGCCTCTGTGCAGGGAAGCTCTCCGCATTTGATCTCTTGTGCGCAGCCTGGAGGTGGATATCCTCGCCATTCACGTGACAGGAGCCTCCAACACCCTGGCCGATGCCCTAAGCCAGATAGAGACTGCGTCTCACGAGTGGTCTCTCCTGCCAGAGGTAGTACAAGATCTCTTCTCCCACTGGGGCACACCGCAGGTGGACCTGTTTGCCTCCAGGGAGAACTCGAAGCTGAGGCTGTTTCATGCCCGCCCCCTCAGCAGGGCTCGCTGCAGAGGGATGCCTTCTCGAGGCCGTGGACCCCGGGCCTCTTCTACACCTTTCCCCCATTTTCCTTGATCCACAAGGTGCTTCTCAAGGCGAGGAGGGACAAGGCGCATGTGATTTTGGTAGCCCCAGACTGGCCCCGTCAGTTCTGGGCTCCCGAGGCCGCTTCCAGCCTGCCCAGACCTGATCTCAGTCAATCAGGGGAAGGTATTCCATCCGGACCTTCAATCCCTGTACCTGACAGCCTGGTTCCTGAGTGGCTAGAGTTCCAGGCCTTGGGTCTTTCTGATGAGGTCCTCAGCATCGTTGAGGCGTCCCGTAAGGAGTCGACCAGAAAATGCTATGCCTCAAATGGAAGAGATTCTCCATTTGGTGTCAGGGCAAGGGCGTGGACCCTTTCTCCTGTTCCTTGGCAAGCATACTGGACTACCTGTGGTCCCTTTCTCAGCTAGGGCTTCGATCGACGACCCTTAAGGTGCACCTGGCAGCCATCTCTGCTTACCGGGTGTGGGCCGGGAAGCAGTCGGTGGTGCAGGAGAAGGTGGTCAGGCACTTTTTCCAAGGCCTTGATCACATATCCCCTCCTGTGCGAGAACCTCCACCTCCATGGGATCTACTGCTGGTATTGGCTAAGCTCATGGGCAGGCCATTTGAACCGATGCACAGGTGTGACATCTCTCACCTGTTGTGGAAGACCGCCTTCTTGGTGGCTATCATGTCAGCCAGAAGGATGGGAGAGCTCCAGGCACTTTCCATCGAGTCTCCTTATCTGGTCTTCCACAGGGACAAGGTTGTCCTGCGCCCCCACCTGAAATTCCTTCCGAAGGTGGTGTCAGAATTTCACCTTAACCAGGTGTTGACTCTGCTGGTGTTCTACCCCAATCACACCTCGGAGGCCGAATATAGGCTTCATACTTTGTACCCTAGAAGAGCGCTCGCTTATTATAAGGAGCGGATAGCTGACATTCGGGGAGAGGTTCACCAGCTGTTTGTCATCTACGCTGAAGCCGCACCTGGCAGACCTGCAGCCAAGCAGATGATAGGCAGGTGGGTCACCTCCTGCATAGATCTCTGCTATAGGTTGGCGGGCATGAAGGCTCCCAGAGGGATAAGAGCTCATTCTACCCGCCATACCTCTGCATCGGTAGCTGCTTCCAGGGACGTCCCTATCCAGGAAATCTGCAGGGCTGCTACCTGGAAGTCAGCACACACCTTCATCACCCATTACCACATCGACCTTGAGTCACGCCGGGATGCTGGTTTTGGGGCCTCAGTTCTCAGTCTCTGTTCCCTAAGTAGGGGTGTGCGCCTTGCCTCCCTCCTCCCGGAGAACTGCTAGGAGTCTGCCAATAAGTGTGGATGAACAACATATCCATGTCCCTAGAAATACAGGTTACTCACCTGTAACAGGAGTTCTAGGAATGGTATATGTTGTTCTTCCACACAACCCACCCGACCTCCCCGGCTTCGACGCACAACCTGGCTTCCAGCAGGCTAGATCTGGCATCATGGGGCGGAGCTGAGAGTTTTATCACCCCAGTGGGTGGAAGGAGCCAGCATGAAGACCTTCTGGCAAGATTTAAAGCGGCAAGGAACCTGCCAGATAGTGTGGATGAACAACATATACCAGTCCTAGAACTCCTGTTACAGGTGAGTAACCTGAATTTACCCCAAAGGGCATTGACAATAAGCCAAGTTTCAAAGAAACACAACATCACACATACTTCCATACTGCAAAGCATCATGGGATATATGCAAATCTCCATGAAATTTCAGACTTGTTCAATTTACAGCAATTTACATGCATTTTAAATCGCACAACTAACTTAATTTTTATAATAGTCACCTTGTACTTTTTACCATTATCAAAAACACTAGTGCCATGGTATTTTCAACATTTACATGTTTCATAAACATAAGGTATATACCTCAAGGTATTTTATGACATAGTGCTGTTATATGCAGTGTCAGTGGCATAGCAGGTAGCACACTCGCCTCTGAAGCCAGAAGATCAGAGGGCTGTGGGTTCTATCCCCACATGAGGCACTTGGGTTAATATCCCAATACTGACACTGCAGTGCAGCGTGAGGGAGGTGCTGCACTCCTGAGGTGCCGTCTTTCGGATGAGACGTTAAACCGAGGTCCCATCTGCCTGTTCTGGTGGTAGTTCAGGTGGATGTTAAAGATCCCATGGCACTTCTCGAAAAGACCAGGGGAATTTCCCCGGTGCAATGGCCAAAGTTCCTCCATTCACAAAAAATACCACCAACAGCTTAATCTGGTTCAAGGTCAGTTGGCATTCATCTGTATCCCCCTTCCCGGGTAGTGCCTGAAAATAGGCAGGATTTGTCTAATCCACTTACCCGGTCAACAAAAACTAAATAAATAAAAATAAAATATACTAAATCCAACAATGATAAACACAACCTGTTTTACATACGCTTGGTGGTCAGCACAATAACCTCCCTGTACGAGGACCTGAGAGGGAAAAGGAAAATTAAAGAGGACACTATAGCACAGTCAAGAAAGGGAAGGGGGTGCCCATAGGTGGCCAACCTTATGGACTAGAAATTGTAAAGGATAGATTAGACTAAGAAATAAAAGAACTGTTGCAACAGATTTAAGAAAAGGTCGGTCCTCAAGAGTGGCAGGAGCTCCCTGTCACAGTGACCACCTCAGGGCCCTCACCACAGCCAGGGCCATGTGACCTGTACTGTAAGTATGGAGTATCTGGGTTCCTGACTTATTCAGATCACATTTGCCCTGGTTGGGAATCTCTAGTCCCCTCTATGCATTCTCATCATGTCTGCCCTAGAATGAGCTTAACAAAATGAATTTTTACTACTTGAGCTAAACAGTATACTAACATGGCATCTTGCTGTCCAAACTAAATAATCTTCTTATCAATCAAATCAATCGGTCAAGTTTTATTTTATACTGGAGGGCATGTGAGCAAAAATGCTGGTTTTCACAGACGTCCATTTGTACAGATATTTGGACAAAATATTTTGACACAAAAGTACAGCATGAATAAGTTAAAACATCATACAGTGCAATGAGGAATAATACAGTATGTACACTTAATACACTTGATTACAGCTGGTTTATCTATAGGGAAAACATTTCATACAGAGGCAAATAGTCATAGGGAACAAGCTTGGGAAAACACACAGGCAGGGTGTATTTGAGGCAGGCGCTGGGGAAGACATAGAGGTAGAACAGGGGAGGGGAGTGGGAGGAAAGGAAGGAGGAAGTTAGAAAGGAGTGAAAATAACACAAAGTATTTGAAGAGAGGGGCAAGAACAACATATTTTAGTATATTCAGAGACAGGATGTCCAGGGCACACACAGGTGGTAGATTTGGGGAGGTGGTCCTTGAGGGTACAGCTGAAGGAACTGATTGAGCTACAGGCAAGAATTTCAGGGGACACATTGTTGTAAGACTTGGGGCCTTTGTAGGTATTCAAATTCTGTGCATGATAGGTACGATAGAATGGGATGTCGAAGATATGACGGGTGGCCCCTCTTGTACTGCGCTTGGGGCCTGATTTAGGGAACAGGGAGGTGACACTTTGTGGCAGTAGGTTAAGGTTCACCTTGTGTAAGAAAGAAAGCATTTTAAAATGGAACCTACCCTGAAGAGTGAGCCAGTAAGAGGATCATAAAGGGCACAGTGGTGGGTATTCCACAGAAGGCCTGTGACAAAGCGTGTGATGCTGTTATAAGTGGTCCTGAGTTTAGAGAAGAGGTGGGATGTGGTAAGGGGGGAATAGAAAATGGAGCCATACTGCCTGAGGTTATGTTTTTTCTTGGGCCAGAGAAGATCATAAACTTGGTCTTCTTGAAATTGAGGACCATACCCTTGGCAGAAAACCAAGAGTGTAGCTTGCTGAAATCCGCTTGCAGATTTCTGAAACATTGTGTCCATGTTGCTGTCACTGCAGTAAAGTGCCGCATCATCAGTATACAGCACAATTTTAGTAGCATGGCAGATATCTGGACCCCACCAGACTGGCCATCTCTCACCATGCTCTGGCACCCTGGACGACCCAATGCCTCCACTCTGTCCTGCGGGGCCACATAAGTCAGGGCTTCCAAAGCTGGCACTGAACCATGCAGGCTTCCCCCAGGGGAACTCACCTGATAAAGCACTGCAGCCAGCCCATCCCCATACTGCACCTGGAAAGCCCTCACTTCTCTGAATTGCACTTTTTACCTGTATCCATAGAACCACAATAGTACAGCACACTCCATCCCTCATAGTCTGGGTGATCACCAATTCCTTCCTCAAGGTTGCCTCCAAGAGACCCAGTCAGCAACCCATCTTCGGGAATACCTTCCAGGCCCAAGAGCCATGGGTGCCCCCCCAGATTTCCTTCCCTCCCCCTCGGGTCCCACTAAGCTGTCACACTAGGGCCAACTTCCCACTGTGCAGCAGCCTTCCTGTAGCTCAGCCTCCTTGGCAGGTAAAGACACTTTGGATGCCTGAGGCCCCAAACTAGCACTGACCAGGCCAGCAGATGGCAAACTCTGGGCTTCTTGCCACCCTTAGATGTGTAGGGTGGTGAGGCATTCATGCCTCCAGGAGGGATTCCTATAAGGAGAAACTGTGTGCCCTGGCCCATGTCCTGAAGTCAGCTGCCCTGACAGAGCACATCGTGTACCTACCCCTCCAGTGCACCAGCAACCCTGGCACACAGGATTTAAGCTGGTTATGCCTGCAGCACTTCTTCTGACCCACACTCCAGCATGGAGCACCAATCCAGTCCCTCAGCCATGCCTGCAGACACTGGATGAAGTTACGTGGGGCAAGCTGTCTTCTGCCTCCCCTCCTGCCCCCACCCTGGCACCAGGCTAAACTTGTCCACCACTACTACTCACCTCTCTTCACTCCCCAAAATCTCAACTTTGAACAAATAAGGCCCCTCCATATTACTTTGTTCTAAGTTCTTCCCTCACCACTAAGGGCAGAGCAATGATGCCAAAGCACCACATCCCTCTTCTGAGCACTGCTAGTAACTACCCAGAATCCTACTGTAGGGAGGGGTTGTTACATTTAAAACAGTAAAACTTAGAAAACTGATTGACCACTAACATAATAACAGTTTTTCAAGGTTGGAAAGGACTCTAGGTCCATCATGTCCTGCCCTTCTGCTTTACATGAAGATATACAATACGTATGCTGTGAACATCAACTAGGAGCAGATTTATCCTGGACTCCCTTTAGGGTGCCTTCCTCAAGCAACTGGTCATGGAACCAACTCGGCAGAAGGCAATACTGGACCTTGTGCTCACAAACAGGGACAGTGTGATGGGGGTAACAGTGGGGGAGCACCTGGGGAACAGTGACCACCAGATATTGTGGTTTGAAATCACAGAAAGAGCAGAACCGAACCACACAAAAATATGTATCCTGGATTTTAGGGGGGCAGACTTTGGGAAAATGGGGAGATACTTGAAAGAGGCATTAAGGGGAATGGGACAGGAATCAGGGGTTGAGGAACAGTGGGCAGTATTTAAAATGGGGATTACAAGAACAACAGAATTATGCATTAAGCAGGTTAGCAAGAGGAAAAGGAAGAGGAGACCATTATGGTTTTCCAAAGAGGTAGCAAAGAAAGTGAAAGCCAAAAGATTGCATTCAGGCAATACAAAAGACACAGGCAGAAGGGGATAGGGAGAAGTACCAGGAGAAGCAAAGGGAGGCAGGGAGGTCAGTAAGGAAGCCAAAGCTCAGACAGAAGAACACATTGCAAAATCAGTGGTAGAGGGACAAAACCTTTACAGGTACATAAGTGAAAAAAGAAAGACAAAGGGATGGATAGTGAGACTGAAGGGGGAGGATGGGGGCCGCATGGAGGATGACAACAGTAAAGCTGACATATTGAACAGGTATTTCTGCTCAGTCTTTACTGAGAAATAGGAGGGTAATGGGTCTGAATGGAGTACAAGGGGTGAGAATGGTGCAGAAATGGACACAAGTCCCTTTACTTGAGAAAGGGTCCTGAAGGAACTGGAAGTAATAAGAGTTGATAAGCAATGGGGCCAGATGGGGTGCACCCAGGGTCCTTAAAGAACTAAGAGGTGGTGGCTGAACCTCTGGCTATCCTGTTTAGCCGATCACTGGAAACAGGAGGTACCCAAAGACTGGAGGACAGCAGATGTAGTCCCTTATACAAAAGTGGGAACAAAAGGAAGCAGGGAACTACAGACCAGTCAGCCTCACCTCGGTAGTGGGGAAGATCATGGAAGCATTACTGAAGGAGAGATTGGTGGAACATCTGGTTGTCGATGGACTACAGGACCCAAGGCAGCATGGTTTCACCAGGGGGAGGTCATGTCAGACCAATCTCATTGAATTTTTTGACTGGGTGACTAGGGAGGTGGATCAGTGGAGGGCAGTGGACATGGCCTATCTGGACTTCAGCAAGGCCTTTGACACTGTGCCACATAGAAGACTATTACACAAACTGGGGAATATGGGTGTGGGCAGGACAGTAGTGTGGTGGGTAGGTAACTGGCTGGGTGGCAGGACACAGAGGGTGGTGGTAGATGGCTGTCACTCCACAGAGGGAAGAGTGACCAGTGGGGTACCACAGGGATCAGTGCTGGGACCGGTCCTATTCAACATCTTCATCAGTGACATTGCGCAGGACCTAGAAGGCAGAATTTCACTGTTCGCTGATGACACAAAGCTCTGTAACACAGTAGACACACCAGAGGGTGTAGACAGAATGAGAAGGGACCTGCAGAAACTTGAAGAATGGTTAGGAGTTTGGCAGTTGAAATTCAATGCAAGGAAGTGCAAGATAATGCATATGGGGCACAAAAACCCTGGCACAATATATCAGTTGGGGGGTGTGGATATAGCATGCACCAAGCAGGAAAGGGATATTGGGGTTATCATCTCTGATGACCTCAAGGTAGGGAAACAGTATGACAAGGCAGCAGGTAAAGCAAATAGGATGCTGGGATGTATAGGCAGGGGCATCACCAGCAGGAAAAGGGAGGTCATAATTCCACTATACAAGACACTAGTGAGGCCCCACCTGGAGTACAGTGTACAGTTCTGGAGACCATACCTATGTAAGGACATAGACAGGGTAGAGAAGGTTCAGAGGAGGGCAAGAAAGATGGTGCATGGATTGCATCACAAGTCCTATGAAGACAGGTTGAAGGAACTGAACATGTACTCCCTGGAGGAGAGGAGGGAGAGAGGGGATATGATAGAGACATACAAGTATCTTACAGGGAGGAATAGGGTGCAGGAATACACTATTTTTAAGAAAAAGATGTTCCAGGACTAGAGGGCATGGGATAAAGTTGGAGGGAGGACGATTCAGAGGAAACATGAGGAAGAATTTCTTCACAGAACGGGTGGTGGACAAGTGGAACACCCTGCTAGAGGAAGTGGTGGGGGCTGAAACAATCACGGGATTTAAGAATGCATGGGATAGACATAAAGGAATTCTGGAGGTCAGGGGTAAGGGGCAACAGACTTCTAGGAAAACATAAACTGAACTTACAAGCTCAAATGGACAGACTGGGTGGGCCATAGGCCCTTATCTGCCGACACTGTCTATGTATCTATGTATCTATGTAACACATACCAAACGCGATACCTGATGCGAGAAGCAATGATAAAAAGCACGGCAGAAGAAAAGGATCTGGAAATAATAATATTGGACAGTCTCAAATCTGTGGCACAGTGCAACACAGCAGTGGGAGAGGCAAACAGGGTGCTGGGTTGCATAGGAAGGGGAATCAGTAGTAGAAACAGGGACATGATCATTTTCCTGCACAGATCCCTGGTGTGGCCGCATCTGGAATACTATGCACAGTTCTGGTGCCTGTACCTATGGAAAGACTGTGAGGAAAGTGGAGGTGGTACACAGAATGATCCAGGGGGTGTGGAAGAAGACATATGAGGAAAGACTGAAGGACCAACATGTATACCCTGGAGATTCGAAGGGAGAGGTGACATGATAGAGACATACAAATACCTACATGGGATAAACAGTTTCATGCAAAGAAATGTTCATCCTCAGCATGAACACAAGCACACAGGGGGATCAACATAGAAACATAGAATTTGATGGCAGGTAAGGACCGCTTGGCCCACCCAGTCTGCCCATTTCAAACAACATGAAGTCTTGCTATATTATGACTGATGCAGTTTGTCCCACCATTAGAACTGCTCCGGAGGTGAAAGAGTTAACTTCCATGCAGTGCATGGAACTTAGAGCGAGTTCGGTTAGAGAAGCTCTGTCAGGGTAATTTCAAACCGAAACCGTCAGATTCTTTACTCCGCCTCACTGAACAGTCGCTCGGAGATTCCTCCTGCTGCTCGGTTCATTTTCTCGGTTTAAAGTGTTTTCTCGGTTAAATTCAACATGATATTCTTTATTTAACACATAAACCGATCGGTTCAAGCTCTGTCTATGGTATTGTAAGTAATAGATAGGTTTCTGTGTGGAACTTGTAAATGTTTATGGTTCGGTTTGAACCTATCAGATTGCATTTAAACTTCATTCTGAAGCTTTTAAGGCTTGTTAGAGTGCGGTTCGGTTCTTATCGGTTCTAAAAAGCGGTTTCATTACGGTTTTCACGACCCGTGACACTGTTGGGAACCGATAAGGGTGTCTTGCCTGGCACTGCCATCAAAAGGGCAAGTTTTTGGTTAGGCTGGCATTATGTCTGAGAAACCCAAAAGAAAAACTGGGCCCACTGGATTTCAACACTGTAGTGTCTGTGGGGAAGCCTTTGCCAAGGCTGACCCACACACCACATGTGTTTATTGTCTGGGGTTTGACCACCTCAATGCAGACTGCCAGATTTGCAAGAATTTCCCAGCAGCTACCTTAGATAAGAGAGTTGGTAGGCTCAGGGAACGAGAGGCCAAAAAGTCTGCTGACCCGGATGGCCAGCCCGGTTCGGTGCCAGCCGAACCGGAGGGAGTGCCCTCTGACCAGGGCCAGACTTCCTCGGGCAAACGTAAAGCTGACTCTGAGGAGCTAGTTCCAGCAAAGAGAACTAGAAAGTCAGCAGGTGTGGAGCCCAAAATCTCTTCTCCAACTGCTGCAGAGATAGCCAGGGCAATACAGATTGTCCAGTCACTTTCCCTGGTTCCCTCCGAACCGCCACTATCTGGCAAAAGGTCGGTTCGGTCCAGTTCCACCAGTTCAAGAATATGATATAGAGGAGTTTTATGAACCAGAGGAGGGGGAGGATGATTATGATCAGTGTGAATGTGACTTTGAAAGTCTGGATGTGCCCATTGAACCGGACATCTCCCCAGACAGACCTTTAGGTGAATCTCCCTCTAGGCTTGCTGAGTCCCCTTCTCATTTTCTGTTTTATAAAAAAGTTGCTGAAACCCTCCAGCTTCCTTTAGAGGAGGCTTTGGATGAGCAAGAGGAGCCTGACTTTGTAGAGATGATGGATATCCCAGAGTCCAGGAGATTGTCTATCCCTTTACATAAATCTTTTAGGAAACAAACAATAAAAATTTTAAAAGCTCCTAATTCTGTGCCTCCTGTGGATAAAAAGATGGACAGGAGGTATACTTTGTCAGGTCCTGATACAGAATTTCTTTCACAGCAATGCAGTCATGTTGGGGTAGTTCAGGCTGCAGCCTGTGATAAAGCTAATATTCCCCTGGCTTCACATCCTCCTGACAAGGACTCCAGGAAGATTGATGCCATGGCCAAAAAACAATACATGGCAGCGTCTTTGGGACTCAGACAAGCAAACTATATGGCTTATGTTTTCTAATGATGTATCCTCTAGAGTCATGGCTACATCTGTGGCTTTTCCTAGATTGGTCTGGCTCAGGTGTACTACTTTGTCACAGGATACCCAGTCTAAGGCTATGGATTTTCCTGTGGTGGGAAATTCTCTGTTTGGGGAGCAGACAGAGAATTATATGAAGAAAATGGATGAATATAGAACCACTTATAGGAGTGCACAAGCCAAGGAACGGCAAGCCACTCCTCAGAGGCAGTCCCCCAGGGGTAGGGGCAGGCCTTTTCACAGGCCTTTTACCAGACCCAGGCCTCCTCTTCAGCCTATGTTCAGAGGGGTTCTTCAGAGGAGAGGCAGGCGGGTACGAGCAGGTCTGCTCCCACCCCTCAGCCCAAAGCCCCAGCCAAACAGGCACCCTGATGGGATGCCCGGGTCGCTCTCCATTACCTGTAGGGGGCAGGCTGGCTTACTTCGTCCAGGACTGGGAGTCTTTAACATCAGACAGGTGGGTCCTGGAAGTAGTGAGCCAGGGTCTGGTTCTCAGCTTCAAAAAATTTCCAAAGATGAGAATCAGATCCTTTCCACCTGCAAACCCTTTAGAGACTCTTGCTTTGGAAACAGAAGTCTCAACCCTCCTGGCTCTCAGAGCTGTAGAAAGGGTTTCTCCCCTACACCAGGGCAAGGGTCTGTACTCCAGGTACTTCCTTACCCCAAAAAAGACAGGAGAGTGGCGGCCCATCCTGGACCTAAGATATCTGAACAAGCACCTTTTAAAACCAAAATTCAAAATGGTGACTCTGGGAATGATTTTACCCTCCCTAAGGCCAGGGGACTGGCTAGCTTCCCTGGACCTCAAGGATGCCTACTTCCATGTTCTTATCAGAAGCTCCCATCGAAAGTACCTCAGATTCGAACTGCCCTCAGGCCATTATCAGTTCAGAGCAATGCCTTCGTGCCTTACTTCTGCCCCAAGGTATTCACAAATGTCTGGCAGTAGCAGTTGCTCATCTAAGAAGGCAAAAGATTGCCATCTTTCCTACCTGGATGACTGGCTCATTGTGGGTCAGTCTCCAGACCAGGTCAAATCACACCTGCAAGTTACCCAGCAGCTGCTTACCTCTCTGGGCTTTCTTCTCAATCTTCCAAAGTCAGTTCTGGAACCTGTCCAGGTACTCACCTTTATAGGCGCAGAACTGGACACAAAGCAGGCCAGAGCCTTCCTTCCCCTAGAAAGGGAAAGGACCTTGGTGGCCCTGGCCTCGTCCTTCACTCTGCAGGTCTCTCGACCAGCAAGGCATTTCCTGCAGCTCCTAGGACACATGGCTGCTTCCACAGCTGTAGTGCAAGGAGCAAGATTTCAGATGAGGGACATTCAGTTCCATTTGAGAGCCTTCTGGTCTCAAAGAGATCCCTATCAAGTTAATCCCGTGACTTGAACCCTGATCAGGCCCTTCAGTGGTGGCAGGATCAGAGCAATCTGAGACAAGGGGTGCCCTTTATCCCTCTATCCCACTCCTTGACCCTTACTACATGATCGTCCCTCTTGGGATGGGGAGCTCACATGGGCGACCTCTCCACCCAGGGGTTATGGTCCCCTCAGGAATCTCTGCTCCACATCAATCTGTTGGAACTCAGAGCTGTTTTCTAGCACTTCAGGTTTTTTCTGCATCTGTTCAGAACAAGGTGGTACAGGTCAGAACAGACAACACCACTACAATGTGGTACATCAACAAACAAGGGGGCACTCGGTCTTCGGCCTTGTGCACCGAGGCGATGAAGTTGTGGTCTCTGGCTTATTCCCTGAACACTTCCCTCATAGCAGTTCACCTCCCAGGCAAGGACAATGTCCTGGCAGATGCTCTCAGCAGGATTTCCCAGGGCCATCACGAATGGTCACTGGATCCCCTAGTACTGGGGATAGTTTTTGCCAGATGGGGCACTCCTCAGATAGATCTTTTTGCAGCCCCAGACAATCATCAACTTCCACTTTTTTGTTGCAGGCCCCCAGTGTTGGGCTCAGTCCCCCTGGATGCCTTTCTCCTCGATTGGGAAGGGAAGTTTCTCTATGCCTTCCCCCCCTTCCCTCTCCTGTTCAAGGTGCTAGTCAAAATCAGGTCTCAGCCCTGCAAGATGATCCTGATTGCTCCAGACTGGGCCAGACAGCCCTGGTACCCATTCCTTCTGTCCTTAGCAGTCCATCTTCCCCTGTGTCTCCCCAGGAACCACAATCTGTTAACCTGTGCTCAGGGGAGAGTCTGGTATCCGAATCTCAAATCCCTCAACCTCAAGGCCTGGCTCTTAAGTTAGAGTTTGCTGATCTACAACTTTCTCAGGGTGTTCTTAAAATCTTGAAAGCTTCTAGGAAGCCTTCCACCAGGGCTACCTATAACTCCAAGTGGAAAAGGTTTTCCATATGGTGTTCTGGAAAGCATATTTCCCCGGAATCTGCTGATTTACTCACTGTTTTGGACTATATGGTCCATCTTAATTCTTTGGGACTGAGAACAGCTACCCTGAAAGTGCATTTGGCAGCTGTCTCTGCTTTCATTTCAGCAGGGAAGCCCTCTTCTCTTTCTGCTCACCCTGTATTTTCCAAGTTTTTTAAGGGATTGCTTCATACCAATCCTCCATTCAGGGACCCTGCCCCTGCTTGGGATCTTAATGTTTGCATTGCTCAGCTGATGCAACCCCCCTTTGAGCCTCTGTCTTCATCAGAGCTTAAGTATTTGACTTGGAAAACTGTATTTCTAGTAGCCATCACTTCTGCCAGGCGCATAAGTGAGTTACAGGCTTTATCAGTGGAGACTGACTTTATTTCCTTTCACAGGGATAAGGTAGTCCTCAGGACTAACAGGAAGTTTTTGCCTAAGGTGGTTTCGGATTTCCACCTTAACCAATCTATTTCACTTCCATTCTTCACTGACCATTCCTCCTCTGGTGAGAGGAGGCTGCACAGTTTAGATGTTAAAAGGGCCCTAAGGAACTACATAGAGCGTACCAAGGGTCACAGGTTTGACTCCCTCCAACTATTTCTCACTTATGGTGAGGTTGGGAAAGGGAGACCTGCCACTAAGAGATCCATTGCCAGGTGGATTGTCTCTTATTCAATTTTGCTATCAAAAACTGGGTAGGTTCCCCTTCAGGCCTGAGGGCTCACTCTACCAGAGGTATAGCTGCATCTCTAGCTGCTGCCAGAGACATCCCTATCTTGGAGATATGTCAAGCAGCTACTTGGAAAACAGTACACACTTTCACCAAGCATTACTCCTGGATATCCAGGCCAGGAGAGATGCTCGGTTTAGCACAACCGTGCTTCAGAACCTATTCCCTAAGTAGGTTCTGTCCCTCCTCCATGGAGGTACTGCTGTGTAGTCTGCATCAGTCATAATATAGCAAGACTTCATGTTGTTTGAAGAAAAAATTACTTATCTTAGTAATGTTTCTTCTAATGGAGTCTTGCTATATTACGACCTTCCCCCCCAGCCTGCCCCTCTCAGAACTTCTACTTTGGGTATGGAAGCCAAGGTAATGAGCACTCCAGGACACAGAAAAATATACTGCAAGTGATTTTAATCCAAATGGCAAGTCCAGAGGAGGACATTGACTTGATTTTAAATGCAATTGGACAGGACTACTTGAGGTCTCCTGGTTCTACTCCCCTCGGTGTAAGTAACATTGACATTTCAAATCAGAGAAAGTTTTTGTTTTCCCCTGTATCTGACTTTTGCCCGCATGTAGTTAGTCATGCTATTTCAGTTTTTGAGAATGTAGTATAGGAAGTAAATGAAGTATTACAGAGAGCAGGTAGACCTAGAAATAGTAACTTCACACAAAATGAACTACAAGCTCTGAAAACATTAGAAACTGACACGACTATTGTTTTGAAACCAGCCGACAAGGGAGGGAATATTGTGATACTAGACAGAGAACACTATGTGTCAATTGCCTCAAAAATGCTTAATGACTGCACTAGTTATCAAAAACTTTGTAATAACCCTATGCATAAGTTTAAAGTAGAATTACATCTATTATTGCAAGAAGCAGTGCACAGAGCAGACATTAGTGAAAAGGAATTGAAATATATGTGTGTGAAAATCCAGTAATACCTAGTTTTTACATCCTGCCTAAAATACATAAAAATAGGGGACCCCTGGGGACAATAATCTCCTCAATAGGGTCTATTACTGAGAAATTAGGTAAATTTGTAGATTTTTTCTACAGCAGGAAGTTATTAAAACTAGAGACCTATATTAAAGATAGCACACATGTCATCTCAAACTGTCCAGACTAGAATGGAAAGACACAATGGTTTGGGTAACAATTGATGCTGAATCGCTTTATACACGTATTCAGCACACACAGGGAATCAGTGCATGTCGCTATTTCCTAGAAAAAGAGGTTGAAAAAGATAACAAACCAGTAGATTTTATTTTGGAATCTAATCAGTTTATTCTGACACACAACCACTTCGAGTTTTCAGGTGAAAACTATCTTCAGATGTGTGGCACAGCAATGGGGGCTGCCATGGCACCATCCTATGCCAACCTCTTTTTGGGAAAATGGGAAGAACTTACAGTCTTCCAGAGTACAAACCCTTTCAAAGATAAAATTGCATTCTGGGTACGTTTTATTGATGACATATTGTGTGTCTGGGATGGTGAGGTCTCAGAAATTCAACATTTTATTGAATGGTTAAACAAGAATGATATTAATATGAATTTGATTCATAGACTGGACTCTGATAAGATTGAATTTCTGGATCTGGAAATTCTGAGGCCTTCACATGTACCAGAAGATGTTATAACCAAATGCTATAGAAAACCATCGGCCACTAACAGTGTACTCAGAGCGGACAGTGCCCATCCAGAGAAATTAAAGGAGTCCATCCCTTATGGGCAGTTTTTCCGTTTGAGAAGAAACTGCACTGAGGAAATGGACTTTCTTATACAAGCAGAGCATTTAAGACAGCGTTTCATTGAGAGGGGGTATAAGGAAGAGTTGTTAGTAACAGCTATGGGGAAAGCTTTAAAGCAAAATAGAAATAATTTGCTTAAACAGACAAATACTATGATCCCTACATCTGATGATAAATTCAGTGACAAAGCTCACAGGAATCTAACAACTGGGCAGGACAACTGGGTAACATTGTTTACAAAATTGGCACTTGCTACATACTGAGCCTGAACTGAGGAAAGCAGCTGGGAGAAACCAAGAATCACATTCTCCAGGGAAAGAATTTGAAAGACAAACTTGTACATAGTAGACTAACAATGCCAAGTGAAATACATGGCTGGGTACTAAACCAATAGGTAATTTCAGATGCCAGAGATGTAATATATGCAGCCACCACATGGTAGGAACAATATTCATACATCCTTTGACAGGTTACAAGTATGAGATTAAGGAGTTTATTAATTGTAGATACCACCTTTGTAGTCTATGTGTTGTGGTGTGAATGTAACCATATGTACATAGGACATACTACAAGAAATTTAAAGTTAGAATCCAAGAGCATGTGAGAAACATAATGAATGCAGGACAGATACACCTGTGGGAGAACACTTTTTGAAAGCACATAACTCTGACCCTAAGGGCATGAAATTTATGGGATTAGAGTGGCAAACACCAATGAAGTTTGGAGGTGATAGAACTAATGAGTTACTTAAGAAAGAAAGTAGGTGGATATACAGACTCAAGTCTGTCAGACCAGATGGTCTTAATGACTAGTGGGATCTGAAACCTTTTTTGAAAGATGTCCGAAAATAGTTGAAAAAATAATAGAATATTTTCTTCTGTGTGAGAATTTGTGTCCTATCTTTGATACTCATCTTGTTTTGTTTTGTCATTTCAGAATTTGATGTGAGATGTTATCAGAGTGGATCCCCATCAAAATGGTTTCCTTCTCCCATTTCTGGTCTGAAGTGGAGGTGATCACAAACATGACATTCATTTGTCTGTACTGTCGCTATTGTTACAAATTTCATCTTCACTTCATTTCATTTTTGTGTTTTGTCTTGAGCCATTTGTATGTTATTTAGTCACCTCACCTGATATTATTATTGTGTGTTCCACCTCCTTCATCTCATCTGTACCCGCCTAGTGTGTTTTATAACTTCTTCCTTTACAGTATATGTTATACTGAACTAATAAATTTTGGATTTAAGAAAGAAAGGAGGAGATATAAATATACCTAGTTCTTACACAAATTGACTGCTTTGTTTAAACATTTAATTATTTATGTTTTAAAATAATTTACAAAGGGTCAAAAGTGTTATAAAGGTAAAAAACTGGAAGAAATTATAGGTAGTCTTGTATAGTAATTTAGGTACACATATATGTTTTAACATATTGTTTCTTTTGGTCTATATTTACAAACAAAAACATTTTTTCTTGTTAAGCACTTTAGTACACACTTAGTATACATTTGTAATTAATTGTTTCACCAGAAACATTAGAGTAAGGAATATATAGAAGACAGAATGGGGTATTGAAAGAGTTAACTGTCCCTTAATTGTGATGTCATCATTATGATTGTATATAAGTGTGGTTGTTTGTAAAGTTTGGTTATAACCCCCTTTGAAGGCATAGAGCCGGAGCGCAGGGGTCTGGACTTGCCATTTGGATTAAAATCACTTGCAGTATATTTTTCTGTGTCCTGGAGTGCTCATTACCTTGGCTTTTGTGTGAAGTATTGAGGTTTTTACCTCACGCTGTGAGCACCCGTTCGTAGTGTTGTGCTGTTTTTCTGTTGGATTCGATGATACTTTGGGTATGGGGTGGGCAGTCCACTGTTGGCACTTATTGATGCCCCTTTTATGTTTTCCACCCCTTCTTGTTAGGGTGTTTGGGTGTTGTGTTTTATTTATTTTATCTTATTGTTTCTGGTCCCCTGACTTGAGTCTTGGTGTTGGGACCAGGAAAATGTGTGAATATTTTAGTAGCCAGTTGGCTAGTGTAGGTTACAGCTTCCACACAGAGCCTTAGTGAGTTTTGCTCGTAAAGATCTGACGGTTTCGGTTTGAAATTACCCTGACAGAGCTTCTCTAACCGAGCTAGCGCTCTAAGTTCCATGCACTGCATGGAAGTTAACTCTTTCACCTCTGGAGCAGTTCTAATGGTGGGACAAACTGCATCAGTCATAATATAGCAAGACTCCATTAGAAGAAACAACATTACTAAGGTGAGTAATTTTTTCTTCCCTACCTAATGGATAAGCTGCAGATACTAGTTAACCAGCAGCCTACTTCTTCCTACCCCCAACCCCTAGAATTGCCTTATGACTGTCCCATGCATGCTTGAATTCCACCACTGTTTTTGACTCCACAACCTCCTCCGGAAGGCTGTTCTATGCATCCACAACCCTCTCTGTTTAAAATACTTCCTTAAATTACTGTACCTCTGAGCCGCCCCCCCCATCTTCAAATTGTTTCCCTTGTTCTTGCACACCTCTTTTTTTGAAAGATGCTACCCTCTTGGACTTTGTTGATTCCCTTGAGGTACTTGAAAGTTTCTATCATGTCCCCCCTCTCCCTCCTTTCCTCGAGGCTATACATATTAAGCTCCTTAAGTCTCTCTTCATCTGTCTTCCGGTGCAGACCCTGCACCATTTTAGTTGCCCTCCTCTGGACAGCTTCCATCCTGTCTATGTCTTTGCAGAGATTGGGTCTCCAGAACTGCACGCAGTACTCCAGATGGGGTCTCACCAGCTGTCTGTACAGAGGGATAATAACTTCCTGTTTTCTACTGGTGATGCCTATCCCTATGCATCCTAGTATCCCCCCAGCCCTCCTTGCTGCCCTCTCACATTGCTTGCCCACCTTTAGGTAATCTGATATGACTACCCTCAGGTCCCTTTTCATTTTTGTTGCTGTTAGTATCTCACCCCCCATTGTGTACTCTTCCCCTGGGTTTTTGTTTCCCAGGTGCATTACCTTGCACTTCTTAGCATTGAATCTAAGCTCTCACATATTTGACCATTCCTCTAACCTTGCCAAGTCTCTTCTCATCCTTTCTACCCCACCTTGTGCATCAACTCTGTTGCAGATCTTTGTAGTACACAGAGACATACTTTTCCTTCAGTCCCTCTGCAATGTAAACATAAAGACATTGAAGAGGACCAGTCCTAATACTGAACCCTGCGGTACCCACTAGTAACCCCCTTTCTTCAGAGTGGACTCCATTTACTATTACTCTCTGTGTCCTATTCTCCAGCCAATTCTTTACCCAGGCTGTCATCTTGGGACCCACTCCCAGGCTGGCTAACTTGTATATTAATCTTTTGTGTGGGACTGTGTCAAATGCCTTGCTAAAGTCTAGGTAGACTATGTCCACAGGCCCTTCCTGATCTACTACTTTGGTCACCCAGTCAAAGAAATCTATCAGATTCATCTGGCGTTACCTTCCCTCTATGAATCCATGCTGCCTTGGGTCCTGTGCCCCTCTGGCCTCTAGATACTTGACAGTTCTTTCCTTCAGAAGTGATTCCATCATTTTCCCTATCACTGAGGTTAAACTAGCAGGTCTGTAGTTTCCTGCTTCTGCCTTGCTCCCACTTTTGTGAAGGGGTATCACATCTGCCCTCCTCCAGTCCCTCGGGTACCACCCCATCCTCCCATGATTTGTTAAAGAGGGTAGTCAGTGGTGTCAATAGTTCTACCCTTAGTTCTTTAGAATTCTGGAATGAATCCCATCAGGCCCCATTGCTTTGTCCACCTTCAGTTTTAGAGTTCTTTCAGAACCCTTTCTTCTGTAAATGGGCTGGTATCAACTTCTGTATCCAGAGTGTTTCTACTGTTTGTTTTCGGTACCTCCCCTCTTCATTTGTAAATACTGAGCAAAATATTTGTTTAGTGTCTCTGCCTTTTCACAGTCACCCTCTGCCCACCCTCCTCCCCTTTATTAAGCCTCACTATCCCTCCCTTGGTCTTCCTTCACTCCCTGATGTACCTATAAATGTTTTATCCCCCTTCTTAACTGAGTTGGCTATCTTTTCCTCGGTTTGGGCCTTTGCTGTTCTGACTGCCTTCCCAGCTTCCTTTTGCTTTAACTGATACAGTTCTCTGTCCTGCTCCTTCTGTGATTCCTTGTACTTCCTGAATGCTTTCTTTTCTCTTGAACCTTCCTGCCACTTCTTTGAGAACCATAGTGGTTTCTTACATCATTTTGTTTTGTTTATTTGCTTCACACAAGGCTTGTTACCTCTGTGATGGCAGTTTTATTATTCCCCATTGTTCTTCCACCCTCCTTCCTGCCCATTTGCTAGTGCATTCCTTAGGCACTCACCCATTTGCAAAGTCAGCCCTCCTAAAGTCCAGTACTTTTGCCTTTGTGTGACTTGACTCTATTGCTGTGTTTATTGTGAACCATACTGTTCAATGGTTGCTAGTTCCCAGATGCTACCCACTTCACATCTGTGATCCTCTCTCCATCTACATTTGAGAGAACCAGGTCTAAGATTGCTCCCTCTCGAGTGGGCTCCAGTACTAGTTGTCTAAGGCATGCCCCCTGTAGGGCATCTAGAATAACCCCACTCTTCGAAGTGACTGCTGCAACTGCACTCCAGTTAACATCTGGCATATTCAGATCACCCATCAGCAATATCTCCCCTTTTTCTGCCATTCTCATTCTACTTTCTGTCATTTCCATGTCGATTTCCTCCCCCTGAGAAGGGGGTCTGTATACAACCCCTGTGCAGATTGTGGTGCTATTGCCTGTCTCCAAATTTACCCACAGTGCTTCTTCTCCTCCCTGTTTACCCTTTTGTTCTGTTGCTTTGATTCCTTCCCTTATGTAAAGAGCTACTCCTCCTCCTCCTCCTCTTTTACCCTCCCTGTCCCTCCTGTAGATAGTGTATCCTGGTATGTTTATGTCCCAGTCATGGTTTTGTGTGTACCATGTTTCTGTGACTGCCACGATATCCAGATGTTTCTCCTCCATCAAGGCCACTAATTCAGGAAGCTTGTTACCCAGACTATGGGCATTGGTACTCATTGCTCTCCATTTTTTGATGGCTTTACCATCTGTTGCAGCATCCCCCACTGACCTTTCTACCTCGGTCTTTTTCTCATTTAGTACCTGTTTTGTAGGGAGAGTCTGGGATTTTCCTGCTGCTTATCAGTGCCTCCCCCCTTGACTAGTTTAAAAGCTTGCCAATGAAGCATTTAAACCGATTGCTCAAAAGACTTGTTCCCTTCCTGGATGGATGCAGACCATCCTGCCAGTATAGGCTGGTGTCCCTCCAGGTGGAACCCCAGTCTCAATGAAGCCAAACCCTGTGCTCCACACCATTTTTCAACCATTCATTAAACTGCATGGTGCAAAGTACCCTCGCCTCACCCATGCCATTGACAGGCAGCACCTCTGAGAAGGATACTGTGTGTGCTACTTGTCTTAGGCCCCTCCTCAACTCTACAGAGACCTCCTGCACTGCTCTAATCTCATGATGAGCCAAGTCATTTGTCCCTAGGTGGACAATGATGTCCAGCTCAGACTCCCGTGTAGCTGTTCTCGTAATCCTGAAGATGCGCTTCCTGTCCCTCCAAGCCATGGCACTAGGCAGGCACCTTACTTCAGTTTTCCCTGCTCCCCCCAGTTCTATCCCCCTAATAATTGAGTCCCCCACCAGGAGCTGCTTCCTTTCTCTTTGGTGTCCTCTGCCTCCTTCCTGTGGGCCTCCCTTGTGACAGTTGTCCTCAACCTCCTTAGTCTCCTCTGTGGGTGCATCCATAGGGGAACTATGCTCCCCCAGAATGGTGTATGGATTGTGGAGTGGAACAACCAACTGGGTGTGCCTCTGTTCCACCATCCTCACCCTCCCTGAGCCCACTGTGGTCCAACTGCTGTGCTTTCTTCGCAACCTCTGAGGTAGTGGTGGTGGCTCTGGTGCTCCCTGGATGGGGGAGGTTCCCTTCCTACTGTCCAGTGTGGCCTGGGGGAAGGTTCCCTTACTACTGTCCAGTGTGGCCTGAAGACGGGCAACTTCCTCCCTCAGGGCAGAGAGTTGTCTGCAAATAGGGCAGCATCTCAGCCTCCAGAAAGACTCCCGGAAGACTGCTGCCCCACAGCCATTACATTGCACTACTCTCCAGATGTTTATCTACTTTTTTTTTTGTGCGTGTGTGTGTGTGTGTGATTGGTTTGTTATATAGAAATATATATATTATACAATGTGTATGCTTATATTGTCAGTGCAGTGTGCTAGAGAAGATCATTTTAAACTGGCTGGGGGGAAGATTCAAGAAGGATGGCTGCAAGCACTTTTTCACAGAAAGAGTTGTGAACAGGTGGAACAAACCGCCAGAGGAAGTGGTGTCTGCCAGAACAGTGGGGCATTCAAACAAGGAGTGGGACAGGCAAAGGGCCACAGTATGGGATAAGGGAGGAGGATGGCCACTAGGACCAACTGATGAGAATGAACTAGGGTAGGCAGACTGGGTGGGTTACATGGCCTTTGTTTTGCCATTTATATTTCAATTTAAAGAGATTCCCTATCAGTATGTTTTGGATATTTCTGAGATCCCCAGAATGTGTTGTTTGTGTGTCTTTTTTGTATTTAAAACTTATAGAACCAATTTATAACTCTACTCTTTCCATTCCTAATCTGACCTACCCTCTCATCAGTTAGCCGTGGGCCATCCATGTCACGGATTGAGATATATTGCCAGGGCTTACACTACAGATGGCTCCATGCTAGTACATATGTCATGTGACTAGACAGAAGATTTAGCCTGCAATTCTGTCAGTCTAACACTAGTTTGAGCAGTACAAAAACAAAATAACAGAAATGCTGACTAAAATGATTTGTTATAACATATGACCTCTGCTGCTCAGAATCCCTGCCACAGCCAATGTTTATAAATGAAATACTTCAAAGGGTTGGCCTGCCGTCAGTCAATCACCATGTTTTAGACATAACAAAACATAGCTTTTTTTGTGTCTTGTGTTGTTCCACCCTAAGGCCACAATTTGAATGCAGTCTGCCTGCGGCTCCCAGTGACCTCAGATCTATGGGAAAGGTGTGGAACAGATGGCACGGCAAGGCATTGACAGCAAAAAGGGAACATTGTTTCAGAGCTGCTGGGGTATGCAGCTATGCAGCAACAATCTTTATGGCCTTGTAATACTGAACAGGATGGAAAAATAACTTTTACTGTTGGGAGAGGGTGAGACACTACATCTGTCTTTTACTTCATATGGTTAATAGGCCTATTTTGACAGGTTTCTATTATTATCCTGTCTAAGGCTTGAAAGGCTTTACTTATGGACCCTTTTATAGCCATCATTGTAAAACTTTGCAAATAAAGTGAACGATCATTTGCTGCAGTACAGGAAGGCAGTAGTTCTGAACCAGTGGAAGTGATTTCTTTTTTTCTCAGCTTCTGTTTTTGCTCCTTTGGACTACTCTGGGCAGGACCTCCTTCAACTGCAGCTATGCCTCTTTATGCCCAATGGTACCCCTCTCATTCCATGCACAGATAATCCTAACATGCCAAACCATAATCCAGTTTCACTTTCCCCAGCATTGCCCCCATCAGGTTTCCCCCTGAGGTGGGGCCCTGTCGTTTAGCTCCTGGGTGGGTAGCTCCCAAGATCCAGTCATCAGCAATGGGGTTGGAGGTGCCTGGTTGTCACCAAGGGTAGAGAGATCAGGCCCTTGTGGGATATGGAGATTGGGCTGAGCACAGTCTGGCCACCTGAACAAAGACCACCATTTTCAGAGTTTTCACCCTGCAAGTCCCCACTGACAAAGTATGCAGTGCTGTCCCTGGAGCTGGCACATCAGACGCACCCAGAGTTACACTAGGAATGGGCAAACTGGTTCATCAAATATACGAACTGACCTGAACATGCTGAAGTGTTTGTAAATGAACAGCTTCTGAACACTTTCTGAACCAGGGCTGTTTGGATTGGTTCGGACGGCTCTATCACCCGAATCCGGTACGGGAAGTGCGACAGCACAGGAGGAACCCACAGGAGGGACCAAAGACAAGACTCTGGTTCCTCATTGGCTGGGCGAGCTGTTCATCTTCCTAAGGTGGCACCTGATTGGATTTGCTCTAGCAACCCATGAGGTCCACCTTAGGAGCTGCTGCAGAAGAATACAGGATGGAGAAGGAGCAGTAGCTTGTACTGGCTGCTCCATGACCAACCGTGTGTGCTGCAGAGTAGTGCTTACTTGCTTTTGCCCATTGGGCAACTTGAAACGGCAGACTCTATAAAAAAAAAAAAAAAAGAATTAAATGTTTATATATATATATAAGCAACAGAAACAAATTAGAAAACTTGGAGGTAGGGAGGGGATTAGAGGACTGGGTGTGGGAGTCAGGGAGTGGGGATTGTGGAGTTGTGAGAGGAGAATCAGGGAGGGGAGGAGGAAGATGGACTGGGAGCAAGTGCCAGACTTCCAATTTTTTTTAATTTTTGGCAGCAGAGGTGGTGAACTGCACCAACCAGGACGACTACCACTCCCAGCCAAGTTAGCCTTTTCACTTGCACTTCTTGCATACTGTCTGTGTGACACCCCCTCGCCCCAAGAAGTCAGTCAGCTTGTAATCTTCCTCCCTGTGCTCCTTGGGGTATTGACAAGTTTTGGCTCAGTGGGCAGGGCATTCCATCACATCACATGGAATAAATAAAAAGAAATAATCCTTGAAGGAAAACTACTGTGTCAGTCAGAGAGGGAACTTAGGTCAGGGTCCCTGAATCCCTGTGGGTAGCAGCACCTGCAGCATTGGCCCTTATAGCCTAGGTACAGTGTGTGAACAACTGTGTGTGCATGTGTAATAAAATCTGCCAGTCAACCACCAGTGCCACTTCTTGCATACTGTCTGTGTGACGCCCCCAAGAAGTCAATCAGCTGTCATCTTCCTCCCTGTGCTACGTGGGGGTATTGACAAGCTTTGGTTCAGTAGGCAGGGCATTCCATCACATCATGTGGAATACATAAAAAAAAATAATCCTTGAAGGAAAAGTAGTGTGGCAGTCAGAGAGGGAACTTAGGCCAGGGTCCCTGAATCTCTGTGGGTAGCAGTACCTGTAGCATCAGCCATTATAGTCTAGGTACAGTGTGTGAACAACTATGTGTGTGAAATAAAATCTGCCGGCCAGCCGCCAGCCACCAGTGCCAGTTTGTGCATACTGTTTGTGCAACTCCCCCCAAGAAGTTAGTCAGCTGTCATCTTCCTTCAAATGCTCTGTGAGGTATTGACAAGCTTTGGCTCAGTCTGCAGGGCTTTCCTTCACATCAAGTGGAATGAATAAAAAAAAAAAATAATCCTTGAAGTAAGAGTACTGTGTTAGTCAGAGAGGGAACTTAGGCCAGGGTCTCTGAATCCCTGTGGGTAGCAGTGCCTGCAGCATCAGCCCTTAAAACTCCAGGAAGTCTTACTTTATTCTGACTTATGCAGTATGGTCTCACCATAAGACTGCCCTGAAGCCGAAATGATTAATAGAACCTATGTTAATCATGGAATGTTAGGCTCGAGCTTGGTTTTCAAACCACTGTCCCTGGTAAACATTCTACAATTGTCAGATTCTTTACTCTGCTTGCCTAGTACAGATGCCTCGGAGAGCCCTCCTTCATCTTTCTTGAAGATTTTATTTTTCTAATTTTTTTGAAGTTAATTTTATTTCTGTTCATTTTTAAAGCACTGTCCTTGAGTTTACATGTAGATTTGTCTGGATTTAGTGTTATTCCAGTAAGTTTTTTGGTTTATTCTCATTTCGTTTCACTGGGAGGGAACCAAACTTTTATTTACATTTTAAAAGGTAAATTTCTGTATTTTATTCTTTCCCTGGGCTGGTTGCTTAATTTGGTTTATTTTAGAGGGAAACCGGGGTAACTCTCGGTTCTCTCAGTGGTTGCTGAACCGACCGCAAAGTAAAAAAAAAAAAAAAAAGAAAGGTTTGGGCCTTATTTATTTGTGTGGATTTCTGACTCTCAGAGACCCATTTCTTGGGGTTTTTCTACTGATTATGTCACTACCCAAGAAAAGAACCGACCCAACGGATTTTCAACATTGTACAGAGTGTGGGGAACTGGTTGCTAAAGCAGATCCTAATTTAATTTGTGTTTTTTGCCTAGGGTTTGACCACTTGAAGACAGATTGTGAAATCTGTAAAAATGTTCCTCAGTTGACGCCTGATAGATGTTTGAACTGACTGAAAGAAAAAATGTCCGAGAAGGCTGCTAATCCAGCTGCGGACAAATCTTTGTCCTCTCATAAGAAGAAATCGAAGAAACCGGTTGAAAATCCTCTGACCAGGGTGATGGTTCATCGGTTAAGAAAAGAACCGCAGACACTGGCACTGAGCTGGCAAGTTCTGCATAGAAAACGAGGAAGGAAAAACACTCGTTTCAGGAACCGCAACAGAAAAAAACATCAGTTCCAACCGCAGATACAATAGTGAGTGCTGCAAACTGGTGCCGTAGTATTGGTTCAGCGGCCCGGTTCACAGACCTTAGTTCAGGACCTGGGTTCCTCCTCAGTTTCCAGTTCACTTGAACACTTTGATGAGGTTTATGTGGAAGGGGAGGATGAGGATGAAGATGATGAGGATTTGGGGGAACCAGTTGAACCTGATGTATCCCCGATCCTCAACGTCCTGACTCCCGAGAGAATGGGGCTGAGGATTTTCCTCCCACTTTGCCTTCAAAAAGCAGGTGGCACAGACACTGGACCTCTCCATCCAGAAGTCCACAGAAGAGGAAGAGGAAGAGGAACCAGACTATATGGAGATGATGGATGTGCCAGCAACAAAAAGGCTGCCCATCCAAAAGTCTCTTAAGAGACAGGCTTCTAGGATTTTATAAAACCCCACTTCCATTCCCCCAGTGGACAAGAGGATGGACAGGAAGTATTGGGTGGCCAAGTCTGGGGCAGAGTTCCTTTTTGGACATCCCAGCCATGAAGGGGTGGTGCAGGCTGTGGCTTGTGAAAATGGATTCAATGGCTAAGAAATCCTATTTGGGTGCCTCTTTGGCCATTAGGCAGGCCATTTACATGATTTATGTCTCCAGATATTAAAAAAGTATCTAGAATGCAGTTTTGGAGATTGCCAAAGCATGCCCTGGACCCATGGCACCAGGTTTGGCTGAAGCTGCAAGAAGGGGCATATAGGCTTCCAAATGCCAGTTCAGAATGACAGTGGATGCCAGTGATATTGCAGCCAGGCAAATGGCTACTTCGGTGTCTCTTAGGAGATTTGCCTGGCTGAGGGCAACTAATTTGTCCCAGGACACCCAGACAAAAGCACTGGACTTTCTCTGTGAGCCCACATCCCTCTTTGGTGAGCAAACAGATGCTTAAATGAAAAAGATGGATGAGTACAAGGTGGCTTATAAGAGTGCTGCTGCAAAGGAGAAGACAGCAACACCCCAGAAGTACCAAAGCAAAGAGAGCAGGGGTTGAACCCATTACAGATCCTTCTTCCAGGCTCAGGCATCACCTGCCTATTGACCTCAGAGAGGGTACTTCAGAGGCAGAGGCACAAGGGACAGCAGCCGTGCTGGCCCCAGCACTCAGTCAAGTGCACAGAATAAGCAGACCCCTGAGGGTGTCTGCTAGGGCCACCTCCCCACTTCCAGTAGGAGGCAGGCTGGCCCACTACCTCCAGGCTTGGGAATCCATCACCACAGACAAATAGATCCTGGAGGGAGTGAGCCAGGGGCTTGCCCTCAGTTTCAAGGTCCTTCCCGAACTGGGAGTGAGGTTTTTCAGACCTACCAGTCTATCAGAAGCAACTCTGTTGGAAGAGAAAGTGACAAAACTAATTCAAGACAAAGCAGTAGATCCTGCTTCCTTGGCCCAGAAGGGAAAGGGCCTCTGTTCAAGATACTTATTCAATCTGAAGAAAACAGAGGAGGAACGACCCTTACTAGATCTCAGCCATTTAAACAGCCATTTAACAAAGCCAAAGTTCAAAACGGTCACTCTGGCTACCATCCTCCTTACACTCTGGAAGGGAGATTGGCTAGCATCTCTGGATTTAATAGATGCTTACTTCCACATTCCTATCAGGCAATCCCACAGAAAGTACCTCAGGTTCAGATTGCCATCAGGCCACTAAAAGTTCAGGGCCATGCCTTTCAGTCTTACCTCTGCTCCAAGGGTATTTATCAAGTGCCTAGCAGTAGTGGTAGCACACCTAAGGACACAAGGGGTTACAGTCTTCCCATACCTGGATGACTGGCTAGTGGTAGGCCAGTCTCCTCGGCAGGTAAGGGATGCACTGACCACCATTCGGGATACCCTGTGCACGCTGGGCTTCCTGGTAAATCAGAAAAAGTCAGTACTGACACCAGTTCAGCAACTGGAGTTCATACGGGTAGAACTGGACACTCTGAGAGGAAGAGCCTTCCTTCCATAAGAAAGGGTAGACAGCTTGGTGCAGCTGGCAAGCTCCTTCCAGCTGCATGCCCCCAGACCAGCAAGACATTTTCTACAGTTGTTAGGACACATGGCTGCATCAACAGCAACAGTGTCAGGTTCAAGCTTCCAGATGAGGGACATTCAGATTTGCCTCAGGCTCACCGGTCCCAGAAAAGAGATCCCCTGTCAAAGATTGTTCCAGTCACAGGATCCATACTGCAAGCTCTGCAATGCTGGCAGGAAAGGACAACCTCAGGGAAAGGATGCCTTTCCTCCAGCTGCCACCAGTAGCAGTCTTAGCAACAGATGCCTCCCTCCTAGGGTGGGGTGCACACCTAGGGGAACACACTGCACATGGTACCTGGCTCCAGCAGGAGTCTCTGCTTCACATAAACCTGTTGGAACTCAGGGCAGTTTATCTGGGCATTCAGTCCTTAGCTTCAGTGCTTCAAGGCATGGTGGTTCAAGTCAGAACAGGCAATACAACCACAATGTACTAGATAAACAGGCAAGGGGGCACAAGATCATCCCCTCAGTGCACAGAGGCCATGAAAGTGTGGAATCTGGCTTACTCCCTGAGGATCTCCCTCTCAGCAGTCCATCTTCCAGGGAAAGACAATGTCCTAGCAGATGTTCTCAGCAGGATCAACCAGAATCACCACGAATGGTCACTAAACAGGCAGATCCTGCAAGTGGTGTTTGGAAGGTGGGGCACCCCAGAGGTGGACCTCTTTGCAGCCCCAGACAATCACTAATTGCTACTGTTCTGTTGCAGGCCTCCTGCACTGGGCACAGTGCCTCTAGATGCACTTCTGTTGGAATGGACAAGGACGTTTCTGTATGCCTTCCCTCCCATTTCCCCTACTGCTCAGAGTACTGAACAAGCTCAGGGTTCAGCCAGCAACAATGATCCTCATTGCTCTAGATTGGGCCAGACAGCCTTGGTACTCGTTGCTACTGACCCTGTCAATCTCCAAACCAATCTCCCTGCCCAGAAGGCACAACCTATTGACCTCCCCCCAGGGCAGAGTTCTGTACCCTAATCTCCAATCCCTCAGACTCAGAGCTTGGCTCTTGAGGACTTAGAATATGCTGACCTACACCTCTCAGAGGGAGTACTAGAGGTCCTCAAGGTATCTAGAAAGCCTTCCACCAGAAAGACCTATTTGTCTAAATGGAAGACGTTTTCAATTTGGTGCAGACAGAGACAGATAGACCACCGCCAGGCTGTCTTACCAATAGTCTTGGACTATCTGGCACACTTGCATTCCCTAGGCCTTCTGATTTCCACTCTTAAGGTGCATTTAGCAGCTGTCTCTGCTTACCTCTTTGCTGGAAAAGGGACATCCCTGGCTGCCAACCAGGTATTCAGGATGTTTTTCAAGTGTCTACTGCGCTTTCATCCCCCTCACAGGGAACCCACTCCTGCATGTGACTTTAACATATGCATTGGCCAGCTAATGCAACCACCATTTGAACCCATGTCCTCAGCAGAGCTTAAGTATGTGACATGGAAAACAGTGTTCCTGGTAGCCATCACCTCAGCCAGGAGGATCAGTGAGCTCCAGGTCTTGTCCACAGACCCAGACTACATAGCAATCCACAGGGACAAGGTGGTCCTTAGAACTAACAGGAAGGTTCTCCCTAAGGTGGTTTCAGACTTCCACCTTAATCAGTCCATGATTTTGTCAGTTTTCTTCACTGATCTTACCAGTTCAGGAGAACACAGACTGCATAGTCTTGCAAGCAAGCAAGCAAAACTTTAATTATAAAACGCTGTTCCGAATCGATCATAACGTTGTACAAATATCAATAGAACACCAATAAAACAAATAAATACATATAATTTAAAATAGCAAAACAGTCAGCAGGATTTAAATATCAGAGAAAGCATAATTAAACAGATATGACTTAAGGACAGATTTAAAGGCATTGATGGATGGGCACTCTGTAATCTGACGAGGTAGAGAATTCCACAGGGTCGGGGCTGCAAAAGCAAATGAACTAGCTCCAGATGTAGTCAAGAGGACCATGGGAATCTCTAGCAATCCCTCATCGGTGGAGCAGAAAGGACGAAGGGGGTGGTAGGGACAGAGGAGATCTTACAAGTACCACGGTCCCTGTCCATGTAGGGCTTTATAGGTCAGTAAGCCGACCTTGAAGGTGATTCTCCACCACACCGGCAGTCAGTGTAGACCATGGAGCACAGGTGTGACATGGTAAGATCTTGATAAGTCATTCAACAACCTGGCAGCCGCATTCTGCACTAGCTGTAGATGGCAAAGTTCCACCCCCTGGCAGCCCTAGGTATAAGGCATTACAGTAGTCCAGGTGTGAGGTCACAAAGGCGTGGACCAACTTTGGAAGATCATCAGGCGGGACCAGGTGTTTTATCCAGGTGATGTTCCTTTGGTGTTAAAATTAGATCTTGATGACAGGTGACACCTGACCCTTCAGAGTCAGCTCGTCATCAAATACAATGCCCAGATTCCACACCCGGTCAGAGGTTAGTACCTGCTTATCTCCCAAACAAAGCCCAGAGGGTTGCCCAGCCACCTGCCCATTTACCTGATGACCTGGTTCCACCACTAACACCTTGGTCTTATCCAGATTCAACCTGAGCCAGTTAGCACTCATCCAGTCTTGAATCTCAGAAAGACAGTTGTTAAAAACAGAGACAGCATCATTATGCTTGGGTACAAAGGACATGTACAACTGAGTATCATCTGCATAACAGTGAAAACTCACTCCATACTGCCTAATAATGCCTACCAATGGCAGCATATATCCTGCAAACAACATGAGTGAAAACACTAAGCCCTGTGGCACCCCAGAGAGGCAGAGGAAAAAAAAAAACGACTCTACTCTCTGCACCCTGCCTGAGAGAAAAGATGGAAACCATCTGAGGACTGTACCAGACAGTCCACAGAATAGTCACAGGAGCTCTAGCAACACCTCATGGTCCACAGTGTTAAATGCTGCAGAGAGATCAAGGACTAAGATGGACCAACTCCTCTGATCTCTTGCTATCAGAAGGTCATTAAGTACCCGAACCAGTGCCGTCTCAGTACTATGCATTTTTCTGAAACCAGACTGGAGAGGATCATAGATATCATGGGTGGTAAGATGCTCCTCAAGCTGCAAAGCGACTGCCTTCTTAATAACCTTGCCCATGAAAGGCAGGACAGAGACAGGCCTGTAGTTTGCGAGACAGTTGGGGTCAAGAGAAGATTTCTTTAAAATGGGGCAGGCAACCGCCTACTTTAGGGTGTCTGGAAACACCCCAGTCTCTAATGGGCACCCGACAATCTCCGCCAGGACCGGTCCGATCACCACCATGCACCCCACTGGAAAACATGTTGGACCTGTGTCCAAACTACAGTAAGTCAGTCACAAGCCCTGGATTATCTTCAAAACATCTCTGATTGGCAACTAGTCAAAGTTGGCCCAGACTGACTGGGTGACTGCGATCTCCCACCGATCATCGCTCTGCCCATTTGAGCAAGCTATGCTGATCTTTGATCTGATGATGCCAACCTTATCTGCAAAAAACTGAGCAAACTCCTCACACTTCAACTGAGAAAAGGCTCCTCAATTCTGGAGACAGACTGGACTGCACAGCCTGTCCACAGTCCAGAAGAGCTGAGCCAGTTGGTTTTGCTCAGCCGCGATCTCCCTGGACAGGAACTCTGCCTTCTTATGGGAGATTGTGGATTGATATTCTCTATAATGGGCCATTAATCTAAGTCTGTCATCAATCAGGCCCAGTTTCTGCTAGCATTGCTCCAACCTTCTCTCTATTCTCCTTATCCCTCACAAGGTCCCATCAAACCATGGGGACCGAGGGCAAAAGGTGAGGGGACGAACTCGGGCAGGAGCTATAGAATCCAGAGCAGCCACCACTGCCTTATAGGCTAGAAGAAGCTCCTCTAGGTCCCTGCTCATTCTTGAACTCCCCAATAGTTCCAGGACTGCCATAAGACCATCAGGGATCAAGCCCTGCAAAGGGCGGTACCGGACCATCTCCATAACAGCAGGTCTATTTGGGGGGGCATCAAAACTGAACCCAATAGTGTGGTGATCAGACCATCCAACGGGCTCCATCACCACGTTAGAGATCTCCATCCCCAGTAGAAACACCAGGTCCAATGAATGACCTTGAGAATGGATCACAGAGGTAATCACCTCTGTGAAGTCCAACGAAACCATCAGTTGGAGGAAGTCTGGTCCAAAACGCGAGAGTTCATCATCGACCCAGGCATTGAAGTCTCCCAGCACCAACCACCTGAGGAACTCCAGCACCCTTTCGAGGATGAAGTCCACAACTTCCTTCTTTTTGCCAGGTGGATGGTAAATGAGAAATATTCTACAACTCACACCTGCGCCCATGATACATTTGAAGAATCTAGTGTCTCCCACTGGCACGTCTGCAAGGCCCTGTTCTGTCTTAAAACAGATGGCTACCACCTCCCCACCTCTATGAGCCAACCTCGGGTGGTGTATCACTGAGTACCCAGCTGGAACAGCTGACTCCAGAATGGGACCCGCATTCTCATCCAGTCAGGTCTCGGTGATGCACGCCAGGTCGGATGTTCCCACAAGATCAGCAATTACTGCTATTTTGTTTCTAATCGACCTGGCATTGCACAACACTGCCTGGGTTAGATAAGCAGTCAAAGTCAACTGCGCTATTTGCCCACACAAGGTGGAGCCCTTGGGTATGGGTGCCAGGCAGGTTGAGCCCATTTCCTGGAACCATTTTACCCCAGGGTGCCTTCTTGAATCCACCACCCCAATTCTTGATGTCAGAGCTATAAGCTACTACTTGAATCACATGAAGGGACACAGGCAGGAAAGAATCCAGCTCTTCCTGACCTATGGAGAAGTGGGGAAGGGCAAACCTGCCTCAAAGAGGACTGTTGCCTGCTGGATTATTGCCTGCATCCAGTTTTTCTACAGCAAGGTGGGTAAAGATCCTTCTGTAGGCCTCAGGGCCCACTCTACAAAGGGTACAGCTGCTTCTATAGCAGTTGCGAGAGATATCCCTTTGTTAGAAATCTGCAAAGCAGCTACCTGGAAAACAGTTCATACCTTTACCAAACACTACGGCCTGGATACCCAGGCCAGATGCTATGCCAGGTTTGGCATAGCAGTACTGCAGAGCCTATTTCCTAAATAGGTTGTTTACCCTCCTCCAAAGGTACTGCTTGGGTAGTCTGCACAAGTCAGAATACAGTAAGATTCCTGGGGTTTGAAGAAAAAATTACTTACCATAGTAATCATGTTTCTTCCAAGGAAATCTTACTGTATTCTGAGCTCCCACCCTTCCTCCCCTGCTAGAACCTATAGGCACAGCAACACAACTGTTTATGTTGTTCAGATACTATGGGTGTTTCTTGTTTTGGGCTTAGTGACTTCAGTTTTGGTGTGGCCCACATTTTTCAAAGTAAAAGGGTAATAGTTGGTGTTGGGTGTTAAAATAATTATTAGTATAGTTTAGATAGCTTGTTATTAACTTTGCTCCGTAAGAATCTGACAGTTGTAGAATGTTTACCAGGGACAGTGGTTTGAAAACTGAGCTCTAGCCTAACATTCCATGATTAGCATAGGTCCTATTAACCATTTCGGTTCCAGGGCAGTCTTATGGTGAGACCATACTGCGTTAAGTCAGAATACAATAAGATTCCCTTGGAAGAAACAAGATTACTATGGTAAGTATTTTTTCTTATAGCCTAGGTGCAGTGTGTGAACTACTGTGTGTGTGTGTGTGTGTATGTAATAAAATCTGCCTGCCAGTCACCAGTGCTTTTTCTTGAATACTGTCTGTGTTACCCCCCCAAGAAGTCAATCAGCTGTCATCTTTCTCCCTGTACTCTGTGGAGTATTGACAAGCTTTGGCTCAGTGGGCAGGGCATTCTGTCACATCATGTGGAATACATAAAAAAAATAATCCTTGAAGGAAATGTACTGTGTCATAGAGGGAACTTGGGCCAGGGTCCCTAAATCCCTGTGGGTAGCAGCACCTGCAGCATCAGCCCTTATAGCCTAGGTGCAGTGTGTGAACAACTGTGTATATGAGTGTGAGAGACTTGTGTGTGAATCTGTCAGCCACCATCACTTGCTTTTTGACCCTGAACAAGTGACAGACTGACATTATGTGTACACTAAAAAAATAGTAAAGCAAAAGCTGGGGGCAAAGGAAGTAGACATTAAAGTTTATTCAAAAGCCCTGAAAGAAGTGGCCCAAAAGGTAAAGGAAAATGAGCACCACAGTCTGTTGAAGGGGCTGAGCAAAATGCTACTACTATCAATGTGCAGCCTAACTCAAAATACTGAAAACTCGACAAGAGTGAGTGGACTGTCTGTGTCAGAAGGGCTCAGTAGTCCAGCAAACAAAGTTTCAAAAGATAGCAGCAAGCCATCCGAGAAGAGTGCAAAAACAAAGAATATTCCAATTGTACATAAAGTTAAAGCACTTACAGGACAATCTGCATTGGAGTTGCTCGCATTTGCAACATTTACATATCGAATAACGCAATCTGTGACTGCAAACATTAGCGGTACTGAATCTGATGATGATGGTGATGACCGCAGTCCTGGTGAGACTGATGATGAGCTTGTGACTTTACTGCTAGCTATGTCTCATTCTGGTTCTGACAGTGACAACGTGAATAAAGATAAAGAAAGTAAATAGAGTGTCAAAAGGGAAAAAGTCAAAGGCACAAGCCACACAAAGTGAAATCATGTCTGACAGTAGTGATGATGGCAGTGGTGCTACAGAGGATTCTATGATTGTCTCACTTGATGAACCTAAATCCTCTGCTGATATGTCTGCCCCATGTGAGCCTAGGCACTCGACTCCTACTGAGCTCGTTACTAGACACAAACACACCACCTCTACTGTTTGGAATCATTTTTATGTAAACCCCATGGATGCTTGCCAAGCTATATGTGTACATTGCAACACTTGTGTTAATAGGGGGAAAAAAGGGCATCTTGGAACCACAACAATGATGCGACTCTTTTTGCAATTTCACCCCATCGTTATATATAGTTCATATAAACAGTCTAACATTGGTGGCTGGAAGTCTAGCAGGGCTCTCGTTGAACAGGAACATTCTACTGAAACAGTAGGAGATGATCACCAGGCAAGATCCAAAAGTCCACTTTCACCTCATGGTCATGATAATTTTGTAAAGTCCTCTGTTTTATCATGCACAACATGTAGTTGTACAACACCTCCAGCCAAATGTAACTTTACCTCCCTCCCCCCAATAAGAGGCAATTGAAGTTAAAAGAAGTTTTTGAAAGAAAGTCTAAATATTCATGAAACCATCCCATAGCACTTGCAATAAATCGTAAAATAGCAGAAATGATTGTACTTGATTTGCAGCCACACTCTGTTGTGGAAGATGTGGGTTTCAGAAGGTTTATAGAATACTTAGAGCCACAATATTTAATGCCAAATAGAAAATAATTCCCAGTAACTGCTGTGCCCAGGATGTATGATGACTCAGTACTTCAAGTAAGGCATGCTCTCCGAGATGCTTAAGACAAGGTAGTTCACTTTACTCCTGATATGTGGACCAGCAGCCAAACCATTGCCTATCTTTCTCTTACTGCACACTGGGTCACATTTATGGGCAACTCATCATGATCCTTACATACTCGTCTATCTGCTATCACTTCAGCCAGTACTACTACTAACACTGCTATATTTCAGAGCTCAAAAAAACCCATCACGTTTCAGAAAATGGCAGTTCTCCATGTATGTCACTTTCAAGACACCACACGGCACATTCAGCAAGAACTGGAAAGATTACTTACTGCTTGGGTCACTTCACGGGGTTTGAACATTTTTTTTGTTGTTGCCGACAATGGTTCAAATATTTAAAAAAAGCACTTCACCATGGCAACTATGTGTATAGGCAGTATAGTGCAGTGGTTTAAGGCTCTGAGCTGCAAACCTGGAGACCTGGTTTTGAATTCCACAGTCCCCATTTACATACTGTGTGACCCTGAGCAAGTCACTTAACTTCCTAGTGCTCCCAGGTCACACCTGTAAACAAGCTTTAGCTTAATGTGTCTCTCCTGGTTAAAAAAAACAAAAACAAACCATATACACTGTTTTGCACATTGTCTTAACTTAATCATTTGAAGCTTCCTGAATAATGACCAGCAAGTATTGACCACTGTTGGAACGGTGCGTAAAGTGTGTGGCCACTTCAACCATTCAATAAAATCCTGTCACATCCTTGCTGATATCCAGAAGGACAAAGGTCTTCCTCATCTCTGGCTTGTTCAGGATGTACCAGTTCAATTCAGTCTTTATTTTTATAGCACCTTTCAAAACCAAGGCGCTTCACAGATTATAAATACATTAAAACAGAATATAAAAATTATTAAAATCGACACAATTCAATTCAATTAATCAATTAATCTGGGAAGGTCAAAGAAAACAGATATGTTTTCAACAGTGATTTAAAGTTTGTGATGGTCAGGCATTCTCTTAACTGACGAGGTAGAGAATTCCACAGGGTCGGTGCTGCAAATGAAAAAGCACGTTCTCCAGATGTTTTAAGACGAACCCTGGGAATCTTTAGCAATCCCTCATCGGTGGATTGGAGAGGGTGATTATGGGAGTAGGGAATCAGCAGATCTTTAAGGTAGTCGGGTCCCTGTTCATGTAGGGCTTTAAAGGTAAGCAAGCCTACCTTATAGGTGATCTGCCAATGAACCGGCAGCCAGTGCAGTTCGCGCAGAACAGGAGTAATATGACTGGGCCTGGAGGTACCAGTCAATAACCTGGCTGCAGCATTCTGCACCAGCTGCAGGTAGTGGATATCAACCCCAGACAGCCCTAGGTAGAGGTCATTGCAGTAGTCAAGACGGGTAGTAATGAAGGCGTGGACCAGTGTTGGAAGGTCACCCAGGGAAATCAAGTGTTTCACCTGGACGATGTTACTCAGAATGTAAAATGAGGATTTGACCACAGCTGACATCTGAGACTTCAAGGTCAAGCCATCATCAAAAACAATGCCCAGGTTACGCACCCAATCAGCGGTAATAAGCTGGACATTGTCAAGCCAAAGACCCGCCATGTGCCCAGCACCAAAACCCACCTCTGGGTGGCCCAGTTCCACAACCAGCACCTCAGTCTTATTTGGATTCAATCTCAGCCAACTCAAGCTCATTCAGTCTTTGATCTCAGAAAGGCAACTATTTAGCACAGAAACCACATCAACCTGTCCGGGAACAAAGGACATACACAGCTGAGTATCATCTGCATAGCAGTGAAAACTCAAGCCGTATCACCTAATGATATCTCCTAAGGGCAGCATATACACTGCAAACAACATGGGAGTCAGTATGGAGCTCTGCGTACCCCACAGGACAGGGGGAGGGCATAAGAGGAATAAATTCCAGTGACCACCCTCTGAAACCTGCCTGATAGGAAAGATCAAAACCATTTGAGGACTGTAACTGACAGGCCACAAAGGACCCACAGGGTCTCCAAAAGCACCTCATGGTCCACAGTGTCAAAGGCTGCAGAGAGATTGAGAAGGACCAAGATGGTATGAGCCTTTTGATCTCTCGCCATCAGGAGATCATTTAGTACCCGGACAAGGGCAGTCTCCATGCAATGTCTCTTTCTAAATCCAGACTGGAGAGCTTAATAGACACTGTGAATTTCCAGGTGATTGTCACGTTGCAACGCAACCACCTTCTCAATAACCTTCCCCGCAAAGGGGAGGTTGGAGACAGGTCGGTAGTTAGCTGGATCGACAGGATCCAAGGAGGGTTTTTTCAGGAGTGGTCTAATGACTGCCTCCTTTAAGGGATCCGGAAAGGTTCCCCTCTCTGAGGATCTCCATACAATTTCAGCTAGGATCAGGCAGATAACATCTACACATCCCACCAAAAGGGAGGTAGGACCCGGATCCAAACTACAACAGGTTGGACTCAGAGTCTGGACAATCTTCACAATGTCTATGAATTCTGGTTGGCTGAAATCTGTCCATACAGACCAGGTACTCACCACTTCCCATCAACCCCCACAACCCCTCGTGGAAGGAGCCGGGCTGATTCCGCACCTGATGCTGGCAACCTTATCCATGAAAAACTGAGCTAGCTCATCACACTTAACTTGTGAAAAAACTCTTCCAGACTGCAGACAGATTGGATTGCACAATCTGTTCAGAGTATGAAAGAGTTGAGCCGGTCAGTTCTGTGCAGCAGAAATCTCCCTGGACAGGAACTCTGCCTTCTTATGGGTGATTTCTGATTGATAGCTATCATAATGCTCCATCAATCTAAGCCTGTCAGTATCCAGGCCTGACTTCCACCATGCTTTCTCCAGCCTTTGACCACTTCATTTCAACTCCTTCAAGGACCCACCAGGGGGACCTTGGGTGAAGAGTGAGTGGTCGAACTCAAACAGGAGCAATCAAGCCCAGGGCATCTCCTACTGTCTTACTATAGACAAGTACCAGATCCCTGGGACTTGTGCTTTCATCCAGCAATCCTGATATGTCCAGCACCGTCGATAGACCATCTGGGGTAACTCCCCTCAAAGGATGGTACCGAACCATCTCCAAAGGGGTAGGTCCATTTGGGGGAGCCCCAAAACTGAACCCTATGGTGTGATGGTCAGACCAACTGACTGGCTCCACCCCAAACAGTGATCTTCATCCCCATGAGGAACAGCAGATCCAATGAGTAGCCTCCTATATGGGTAGATGAGGTAAAAACCTGTGTAAGGCCCAGCGTTGTCATTAACTGGAGGAGATTTTGACCAAATTGCGAGAGATCATTGTCGACCCAGGCATTGAAATCCCCCAGAATTATCCATCTGGGGAATTCCAGCAGCATGTCAACAACGAAGTCCACAATTTCCTGCAGGAACAAACCCTCATCACCTGGTGGATGGTAGATGAGTAGTATCCTGCAACCTACACCCTCACCCATAAAACACTCAAAGGATCTGGTGGTCCCCACTGGAACATCCACAAGGCCCAGTTCGGTCTTAAAAATGATGGATACACCCCCACCCCTACGATCCAGCCTCGGGCGGTGAATCACCAAGAACCCAGCTGGAACTGCAGAAGCCAACACTGGGCCTGCACTTTCATTCAGCCAGGTCTCGGTGATGCATGCCAGGTCTACCATTTCAACAAGATCAGCTATAATAGCTGTCTTGTTTTTGATAGACCTAGCATTACATAACACCGCCTGGGTTGGATGAGATGCTGGAGAAGACCTTGACTCCTGGCCCTTGGGTATGGGAACAAGTCAGGGATTACCCCTGTCTCAACACCATTTCACCCCAGGGCATCACCTGGTCCCCACCACCCCAATATATCCCCCCCTTTCCATTCCACCACCAGGCCTGCCCCTCTTCCCATTCCTCCTAGCAATTCCAACAGACCGACAATGTATATATGTTTCTGCTGGTAGAGAGGGGCAGTTAAATGGACGCAACTCCCTGAGCCTGGTAGAAGAATACTGCCTGACTATCCTTAAGCCTTCCCAGCACATTAAACCACAATCTACAAACAAAGCCCCACGTTAGTTCCCGGGCAATGACCACCCAGTAACCAATCTACACACAACAAAAAATAAAATAAATAAAACAAACCCAATCAACTCCACACCACAACTCTCACTTATGGGCCCTAAAATAATAAAAAGAAAAATAACTTAACAATAATTCACTAAACCTAAACCAATCAAACAGATTTCTTCAGTCATTTGTTGTCCATGAATTATAATGTTCAGTACAAAATCAAATTTGCCATAGAATCAGAAAATATTTGCAGTGCAGAGGAGGAGCTCTCACCAGCCACCTTGCAAAAGTATCTGTTCATGTAATGCCGCTCTCTCACTGCCACAAATTAACTAATATTATGCAGAATGAGGCGCTCTCACTGCCTCCTTCAAACATCAATGTAAAAAACAGCTCTGTCAGCTTAAACAGAGCCTCTTCTGCACTTGTGTACCCTTAAATGAAACTTTAATTGAAATATACTGCTTGTTTTTAAACAAAAACGTGTTGAATTGTACTGAACTATTCTGTGCATTCCTATTGGAGCCCTGCATCAGGAAGCAGGAAGAGTGAGCCTGTAGTTCTTCTCATTTCATGAAGAACTACAGACTCAGCTAGGGCATTTTTTAATTTATTTGGGAACAGTTCTTTTTTAGCCTGCAGTACACTGTGAGCTACTTTGTAGCTATTTAATTAATTGGGGCTACAATTTTGCGTTCTTTAACTGCCGAGGGACTCAGGGACTCTGTGACCCATTTTTGGAGCCTCCGGGTCATCTGACTGATTAAAAGAAGCCCCGCTATGAGCAGGGCGAGTAAGAGCAGGGTAGCGCACTTAACACGCATGAAGACGCACGCAAAGACATGCGCATTTAGCGTGTGTTAGGCGTGTTTGGCGTGGAAGCGTGGAAACTGGTAGACTATCTGATCGAAGTAAGAAACAGTGATACTAAAGGATTGGTAACTCAAAGCTGATTACTGATTTAAGATATTAACGTGTCCTGCATCAAATATACTGAGAGTATTCATTAAGGCCGAGTTTATTAAAACAACAGCTGGTGAAATTGGCATTAAATGCCCTGTTTGTAATATGTATTCATTTTCAGCTGATATATTAAACAAACAGACTAGTTATAAATGCATTAAATGCATCATTAATGAAGAATTACAACTAGAAATTGATACATCTGGAAATAGATTACATTGTTTAGAAGCTAGCCAAAAAGAATATGGCAAACAGATTTCAATCAAATTGTCAGGAACAAATGCAATCTTTGACTGAGATAACTTGTAATATGGGAAATTCAACAAATAATGATTTGATAAATTTTCAACCCAGTGATTCTCTGCCTATAACTGAACCCTTGGTACAGATGTTGGATATAAATTTACAGACAGAGCCCCTACATATTAATAAAAAAAGGCCTAGAGAAATTGAACCCAATAACTTAGATAGTGACTGGGTGACTGTTAATAATTCTAGGGCGGCAAAAAAAGGGCGAAGGGCCAAAGCTTACGATCTGCCCCTATCAAACCAATACTCATTATTAGGCAACCTTGATGAAAATGAGATTGACACGAACCCCTTGAGTGCTGATAAATCACTTCATGGATCCCCTGACCTACATAATGCATCCAATTTAGTAAACTCTTCGATTAATATTTCTTCATCTAATAGTGAATCTAATCTGTTAATCCCAGAACGGGAACTGAATGCTCAACCCTTGTTTGTTTTAGGTGACTCTACGGTCAAGTTTCTTGATAGACAAATTTGCAATCCTGATAAAGAATTTAGAACAGTATCTTCTTTTAGAGGTGCAAAAATAGGTGATATCACATTAATGTTGGATAATATACTAGCAAATACACAAAATCCCATGGTAATAATTCATGCTGGGGCTAGCAATGTATTAAAAGAACCTTTAAATAAAATCAAACAAGACTTTGTGGCAATGACAAATAAATTGGTTGAATTAAACTGTAATATTACCTTTTCTGAAGTATTACCGATACCTAAAGCTTCTGAATTTAATCTAAATAAGATCAAAGCATTAAACAGTTGGCTGAGAAGATGGTGTTTAAAACAAGAGATAGGATGCATAATGCATTGGGAAGACTTTATTTTTAGAGAAGAACTATTTTCAAAGGATGGATTACATCCAAGTAGGAGAGGCAATGTCTTATTAGGGAAACAGATACTGTCACACATTCAAAATTCTTTAAACTAAGCTCGGGGAGAATCCCATTGTTTCAGATTCCCTCAATACTACACAGATTTTCGGTGATAAAACATTGGGCAATGTATCTACTTCTAAAGGCACTGACTTTGTAACAACAGATAATTTAGATGGATATAAGCCAGTATCTAACAAAATGAACATATTACTCTTAAATGCAAGAAGTCTCTTGAATAAAATAGAGGAATTATCTTATTTTTTACAAAGCAACAATACTGACATATGTGGAGTGACTGAAACCTGGTTTAAAAATGAAGATTGGGCAATTGAAATAGTAGGTTATACTAAGTATGAAAAAAATCGCTTGAACTCAAGAGGAGGGGGAATAGCATTATATATAAATAACAAACTGAAAAGTTATCTAATAAACAACTCAGACAGGGATTGTACACGTGAACTAATTTGGATTAAAATAAAACTTACTTTAGATCATACTATCACTGTTGGACTTGGATATAGAGCACCAAACTTAAGCAATGAGGAAAATGAACTATTTCTAACTAATATAGAGGACAATTTGGTATACAAAGACTGTTTAGTTATGGGGGACTTTAACTTCCCAAATATTGATTGGAATAACTTAAAAGGCAGCTCAACATTTGACTGTGCTTTTTTAGATATTCTTGAACTTTCAATGTTTATTATTTTACATAGAATACAAAAATTAAAAAATAAGAATTCCATGAGAGCGTTTAAAAATAAAAAGTAGAAAAAATTAAAAGAGCACTTACAATAGTACAGATTTTCTGATTTCATTCAGTAGCACTGTGAGTGATGTTCTAAGTTAATAGAGCTTGAGATTGAAGGAACAAAGTCCGAACGCAGAGGTGTAATATACATCACCCATCTTCTCCATCTATTCTCAAACTTAGCTTGTGATTTATTAAGGGTTGCTATTATTCTCTCCATTTTGTAAACCTGAATCATTATTAGGGACCACTGGTCCATCGTTGGAGGCAGTGGGGAGAGCCAATTTTTGGTTATGGCTTTCTTAGCTGCAAGGGTAGCCAAATTCAAGAATTCCCTCGTCGAGGTATCCCTGCATGTCTGTGGGTATTCTCCGAGAAGAAAAAAGAAGGGGTCCACTATTATGTCTGGAGAGATTATTCATTGCAAGGCCTCCTGGAATTTAACAAAAAAAGTATGAAGGGCCTTACATGTCCAAAATATATGGCCCAGTGTAGCTGGGGTATGTCCACACTGCCTCCAACATGCCCCTTTAGTGGGGTTATACTTCTGGCTTATAGCTGGAGCTCGAAAGTATCTTACAGACAGTTTCCACGCAAACTTCTTCCAGTGCCCTGAATTAGTGCCTTTCCCCATTACCTGTAGATGTCTTTCCCACTGCATGGGACAGATCTCAATCCCTAAGTCCCTCTGCCAGGTTAATCTGATCCTCGCTGTCGAATCAGCTTCTAAAGGATCCAAGGCCCCATAAAGAATAGAGATTAGGTGGGTAGGGACTGGGTTTTTGTCTATGATTTTAATGAGAATCTGCAGGAGATCAGGAAGAGGGGAATCCCCCCATTTTACTACTCCAAATTTCCGAAGATAGTCCCTAGCCTGAAAATACCTAAACCTGTCTGCATGAGGAATACCATACTTCTGGTTTAGTTCTGTTAAAGATAGAATCACTTCCCGAGGCATAAAATGATATACCAAGTGAAGGCCCTTCTTCTGCCAGTGTCGGAACCCCACATCTAATTTAGCAGGGATGAAGGAACTCGCATATGGCAAAGAGAATAATGCAGGTCTCCAGTCGGAAATTCTTTTAAGCACCAGCACCACCTGCCAGTATTTTAAAGTTGAGTAGGTGTATGGGTTATCCACCCTGCCAGACTTTATATCAGGGAAAGGATAACAAAATTTGGTGTATATTTTTGAGTTCCTTCTCCTGACTCTCTACTGACTTCCACCTAGCCACGTAACTTTCATCAAGCCAGTAAAGAGGTATTCTAATCTGAGCAGCTAAGTAGTACAATCTAAAATTCGGTAATGACAGTCCTCCCTGTCTCTTGGCTAGCTGCAGTATGGGCGGCCTTATCCTTGGTCTCCGATATGCCCAGATAAATGGACTTAGTTTCCTTTGCAGGGTTCTTTAAAAAGTCTCTGGCAGTAGAATGGGGAGAGTTTGGGCCAGATAAAGAAAGCGAGACAGCACCACCATTCTGATAACTTCAATTCTATGGTGCAGAGGTAAGGGCAGTGTTCTCCATTTCTCTAAGTCAGCTGATAACCTGTCCAGAAAGGGGGCATAATTTAAAGAGAAGAGGTCTGTGTATGATCCTCCAATCTGCACACCTAAATATTTGATGCACCTCAACTCCCAACGAAAAGGGAATTTAGTTTTCATCTGCATAGAAGGAGCATAGTTTAAGGCCATTACCTCTGTCTTAGAGGGATTGACTTGATACCCAGCTAAGTTTCCGAATCTGGTCAGTAACTCCCAAAGACAAGGAAGAGAGTTCTCGGGGTCCACCATGTATATTAGTAAATCATCAGCATATAATGCTAGTTTATGAGTTTCTGTATCCACCTCTACTCCCTTCAGGCCCTTTTCTTTTCTCAATGCCTGGGCTAAAGGTTCTTAGTATATATCGATATATCGAATAAGAGGGGCGAAAGGGGACACCCCTGCCGGGTGTCACGAGACAGTGAGATAGGAGGGGAGAAGGAGCCATTTACTCTGATGTAAGCTCTGGGGTCAGAATACATTAGCTTTATCGATGTTATAACCTGTTGGGGTACACCCATCTTCCCCATTGCTGCCCACAGAAAGGACCATTCGACCCTGTCGAAAGTCTTCTCCACATCCAATGAAAGGAGCAGAAAAGGTGTTCGCTTCTGCCTCACTCTATGTACCAGATGCAGGGTTCTTTTAATGTTGTCCTGTGTTTGATGGCTGGGAACGAAACCTGTTTGGTCGAGATGTATTAGTTGGGGTAAGAATTTTTAAATCTTTCTGCAAGAATGGATGCAAATATCTTGTAATCTGTATTAAGCACCGAAATCGGTCTATATGAGGAGCAGGAAACAGTATCCTTACCAGGTTTTGGGATACTGGCTATGTAGGCATAGCGCTATGAATCTGGAGTTGCCTTCCCTTGCTGAATCCCCTTTCATGTCTCCAGGAGAGTCGGGGTTAGATCTTGTCTAAATGTTTTATAAAAATCACTTGAGTTACCATCAGGGCCCGGGCTTTTACCTGTTTTTAAGGCCGTAAATGCATGGCTCATCTCTTCAGCGGAAATTGGTTTTAATAGGGCCTGTTTTTGCTCTTCTGTTAATACTGGAAGGTCAAGACCTTGCAAAAAAGCCTCAGTCCCCTTGGGGTGCACTACCTTTTCAGACCGGTAGAGAGAACTATAAAAGGTTTGAAATGCATGCTCTATCTGTTTGGGGAGAGAGACCATATTATTTGTGATTGGGTCTCTAATTTGGGTTATATTGGAACGAGTCTTAAGTTGCCTGAGTCTATGTGCGAGTAGACGAGTGGCTCTAGGGCCCTCCTCATAATATCTTTGTCTTATAAATTGCAGGGCTTGTTCCGTACAGATGTCTAGGATCCCCTGAATTTGCTCTTTAGCAGCATGCAGCAAAGGAAGAATCCCCGCATCTCCCGCAGCATGTTGGGCTTGTAGCACACAAAACTGATGCTGGAGCTTGTCCAAGCGCATCTGCTGCTGTTTTTTATAGTGAGATGCAAACTTTATTATGTCTCCCCTTAGAACAGCTTTCAGAGTATCCCACAGGGTGCTCATCGAGATCCCCTGAGTACTGTTTTCAGAAAGAATCTGCTTGATTCTTTTCTGAATCATATCCCTGAAATCCTTCCTGTTTAAAAGGAAATTATTAAATTTCCACAAAGTATTAGTTCTCTTTTGTTCCCAGCACATTTTCAGGGTAATACAGGAGTGGTCAGAAAGCACTGAGGGGGATTGTACGCAATCCTGTATTTTATACAGATGCTTCCTGGGGACATGTATGTAGTCTATTCATGTGTATATCTCATGGGGCGAGGAAAAATGTGTATATTCCCTTTTATTGGGGTGTAGGTGTCTCCACACATCCACCCATTGGGCCTCTGAGATGAAAACCTGAGTTGCCTTTTGGGCTGGGTTCTTCTTGAAAATTCTCATGTTCGTGGTGTCCAACGGGGACATAGTCTGGTTGTGATCCCCTCCTAACACCAACATTCCCCTATGTACCTCCATGACCCTTCGGAGCAGTGATTTTCTCACTTCACCTCCCGAGCTGGGGGGGGACATAGAGGGAGGTGAGAGTGATGTAAGTTCAGTTTATGTTTTCCTAGAAGTCTGTTGCCCCTTACCCCTGACCTCCAGAATTCCTTTATGTCTATCCCATGCATTCTTAAATCCCGTGATTGTTTCAGCCCCCACCTCTTCCTCTGGCAGGGTGTTCCACTTGTCCACCACCCATTCTGTGAAGAAATTCTTCCTCACGTTTCCTCTGAATCGTCCTCCTCAACTTCATCCCATGCCCTCTAGTCCTGGAACATCTTTTTCGCTTAAAAATAGTGTTTTCCTGCACCCTGTTCCTCCTGTAGATACTTGTATGTCTCTATCATATCCCTCTCTCCTCCTCTCCTCCAGGAGTACATGTTCAGTTCCTTCAACCTGTCTTCATAGGACTTGTGATGCAATCCATGCACCATCTTTGTTGCCCTCCTCTGAACCTTCTCTACCCTGTCTATGTCCTTACGTAGGTATGGTCTCCAGAACTGTACACTGTACTCCAGGTGGGGCCTCACTAGTGTCTTGTATAGTGGAATTATGACCTCCCTTTTCCTGCTGGTGATGCCCCTGCCTATACATCCCAGCATCCTATATGCTTTACCTGCTGCCTTGTCACACTGTTTCCCTACCTTGAGGTCATCAGAGATGATAACCCCAAGATCCCTTTCCTGCTTGGTGCATGCTATATCCTCACCCCCAACTGATATATTGTGCCAGGGTTTTTGTGCCCCATATGCATTATCTTGCACTTCTTTGCATTGAATTTCAACTGCCAAACCCCTGACCATTCTTCAAGTTTCTGCAGGTCCCTTCTCATTCTGTCTACACCCTCTGGTGTGTCTACTCTGTTACAGAGCTTTGTGTCATCAGCGAACAGTGAAATTCTGCCTTCTAGGTCCTGTGCAATGTCACTGATGAAGATGTTGAATAGGACCGGTCCCAGCACCTGATCCTGTGGTGCCCACTGGTCACTCTTCCCTCTGTGGAGTGACAGCCATTTACCACCACCCTCTGTGTCCTGCCACCCAGCCAGTTACCTACCCACCACACTACTGTCCTGCCCACACCCATATTCCCCAGTTTGTGTAATAGTCTTCTATGTGGCACAGTGTCAAAGGCCTTGCTGAAGTCCAGATAGGCCATGTCCACTGCCCTCCCTGATCCACCTCCCTAGTCACCCAGTCAAAAATTCAACGAGGTTGGTCTGACATGACCTCCCCTGGTGAAATGCTGCCTTGGGTCCTGTAGTCCATTGACAACCAGATGTTCACCAATCTCTCCTTCAGTAGTGCTTCCATGATCTTCCCCACTACGAGGTGAGGCTGACTGGTCTGTAGTTCCCTGCTTCCTCTTTGTTCCCACTTTTGTATAAGGGGACTACATCTGCTGTCCTCCAGTCTTTGGGTACCTCCCTGTTTCCAGTGATCGGCTAAACAGGATAGCCAGAGGTTCAGCCACCACCTCTCTTAGTTCTTTAAGGACCCTGGGGTGCACCCATCTGGCCCCATTGCTTTATCAACTCTTATTACTTCCAGTTCCTTCAGGACCCTTTCTCGTGTAAAGGGACTTGTGTCCATTCTGCACCATTCTCACCCTTGTACTCCCTTCAGACCCATTACCCTCCTCTTCCTCAGTAAAGACTGAGCAGAAATACCTGTTCAATATGTCAGCTTTACTGTTGTCATCCTCCACAGCCCCATCCTCCCCTTCAGTCTCACTATCCCTCCCTTTGTCTTTCTTTTTCCTTATGTACCTGTAAAAGGTTTTGTCCCCTCTACCCACTGATTTTGCAATGTGTTCTTCTGTCTGAGCTTTGGCTTCCCTTACTGACCTCCCTGCCTCCCTTTGCTTCTCCTGGTACTTCTCCCTATCCCCTTCTGCCTGTGTCTTTTTGTATTGCCTGAATGCAATCTTTTTGGCTTTCACTTTCTTTGCTACCTCTTTGGAAAACCATAATGGTCTCCTCTTCCTTTTCCTCTTGCTAACCTGCTTAATGCATAATTCTGTTGTTCTTGTAATCCCCATTTTAAATACTGCCCACTGTTCCTCAACCCCTGATTCCTGTCCCATTCCCCTTAATGCCTCTTTCAAGTATCTCCCCATTTTCCCAAAGTCTGCCCCCCTAAAATCCAGGATACGTGTTTTTGTGTGGTTTGGTTCTGCTCTTTCTGTGATTTCAAACCACAATGACTGGTGGTCACTGTTTCCCAGGTGCTCCCCCACTGTACCCCCATCACACTGTCCCTGTTTGTGAGCACAAGGTCCAGTATTGCCTTCTGCCGAGTTGGTTCCATGACCAGTTGCTTGAGGAAGGCACCCTGAAGGGAGTCCAGGATAAATCTGCTCCTAGTTGATGCTGCTGCTGGGATGCTCCAGTCCACGTCTGGAATATTGAAGTCTCAACCAGTACTACCTCACCCTTGTCTGCCATCCTTTGGATGGCTAGCATCAACTCCTATCTGTTTCTTCCTCCTGGGCTGGTGGTCTATAGACCACACCTGTGCGGATAGCTGTCCCATTTCCTTTCCAGCTTAACCCACAGTATCTCTCCCCATTTTGTTCCTCCTGGATCTCTGTGGCCCTTATGTCATTTTTCACATACAGTGCCACTCCTCCTCCCTTCCTGCCTGCTCTGTCTCTTCTGAATATGTTGTAGCCAGGTATGGCCATCTCCCAGTCGTGGTTACCATTCACCAGGTTTCAGTGATGGCCACAATGTCCAGGTCTGACTGTACCATGACAGCCTCTAGATCTTCCATCTTGTTGCTGAGGCTCCTGGCATTTGCACTCATGGCTTTCCATGATTTGACCTCCCTAGACTGTTTCACTGTTCTACTCAAGCCCCTTCCTTGGTTGTCCTTTATCCCTGGTTCTCCTTGCTGTCTGCCCTTCTGCTGAATTTTGCCTCATTTCTGCCTATCCACCTCTTGGGCACTAATCTCCATCTTTTGCACACTGCTTTGCAGAGATAGCCACTCCTCTGGTTCACTGGTTCCACTGCTAGCTGTGGGGGGTGAGCAAGTAGGTACCCTCCTTGCTGGCCTGCCACCCCCCTTTGCTAGTTTAAATGCTTGTCAATGTAGCATTTAAACTTATCATTGAGTGCTTGGATTCCCCTTCAGGATGGATGTAGGCCGTCAGGCTTGAACAAACCTCCATCCCTCCAGGTGGGTCCCCAGTCACCAATGAATCCAAACCCTTCCTCACAGCAACAGTTCCCAGCACTCTCCTCTTCCCTTTCCCAAAGGCAGACACTACAATAGTAGAAAACCCAAATCTAGAGAGCTTTTGGTGCTCTCTTTTATTCAAATGAGTTTCCTGCAATAATAAAAAAGGCGGTTTCAGTTTTTTAAGGGAACTGATTACTCTGTATCTTTTTATAGGACTGTTAAGCCCGTTAACATTATGGGAGCAGATTGAAATTGTGGGAGGGTTAACCATGGACCCTGGGACTATTAACTAGGGCTGCCTGCAGAAAAATTGATTGGGCTATACCTAATGCAGTTATAGCTTCCCCTATTGCCAATGGTGTAAGGAAATCATCCCTTTCCTCACTCACCCCAGACCCTCCACTCACAGCAGCCCGTAATTTCCCTAATAAACTGTTGCAGAGAAAATTAGCATTTAGAGTAAGTGCAACGTACATGTCCAGAAAAGGAACATACAAACTTTTAACAACTATCAAGCTAAGCAACTTATTTACAATTGTACTTCCCAAAAAGAGGGTGTTAATATCAACCCTCCAGAACAGGGAGCTAAAGTCCCTGAGGGAGGAAAAGTGGCCAAAAGACTTAGCCAGGCCTCCCCGGCCCCTCCAACCATTGGGGCTGAGTGCGAGGTGCGCCACCCAAAAAAGAATAGACCACCCACCAGCCCAGCAAAGCCGAAACATTTTTAATATCTGATCAGGCTGAGGGAGGAAAAGGGGAGGGAAAGGGGGGAGGGAAGCGTAGGAAGAGAGGGAGAAAGCAGTAATGAAACAGGATATAAATGGGCCAAGTTAACATTGAGTAAGTATAAGGAACAGCCCGGACAGTGTCTCTGTCCAAAAACAGTATGAGACCCCTATGTATCTAGGGATTTCTGTTATCTAAAACATGTGAGGGAGAGTAAAGGAAGCAACTTCTCAATAATAGAGTGCCACGGGGAACATCCAGAAGAAAGGACCCAGCAGCCCTAAAAGTCTCCGTGGCCTCAGAATAGCAAAGGCAAAGACAGTGTAGATCTCAACTTGACCCTCAGTCCAGTTCAAGTGTTCTGGTCTTTGGCTACTAGTTTTTTGGTGGGGTTATGCACCCTCCGCAGACTCTCTTTAATCTCCAGTAAGGATCTAGGAATGTCCCATTGCCTGTTGGAACCTCCTCATTTTTGTACACTCCTCTGCATATGCGAGCGTGGGGGGCGCCTTTCCTGTGACACCAGACCCGACGTCTGGAAACCCCATCCCTTACTTTTTAGTTCCAGATGTATTTCTTCAGGGGATGTATAAGTTTTGCTGCCAGTGTCCCAAAATATTCGCAAGTTCGCAGGATAAGGTGTCTGGAAACAGACTCCATGCTCTTTCAAAGTCCTCAGTATGGGTGCATAAGCTGGTCTCCTCTTCATTATCTCCATAGGATAATCGTTGTCGAACAGAAGTTTAGCCGTGTTGTAAGTAACAACTTTCTTGGTCCAGGCAGCCTTCAGAATCGTTTCTTTATCTCTGTAGCTCAAGAACTTTAAGACAACGGATCTAGGTCTGGCAGCTTTGCTTGTTGGCTTTTGTACCAGAGCTCTATGGGCTCTCTCAATTCGAAATTGGAATGTATGCAGAAGGTCTAATACATCTCTGAGCATATCCGACAAAAAATCTTCTATTCTTCCAGTTTCGGAGTCTTCGGGGAGACCATATATACGAAGGTTGTCTCTTTGTGATCTAGCCTCCAGATCTAGTAGTTTCTCATGAAACATCTCATGTTGGTCTATTAGAAAGTCCATGGCATGGTGCAGGCTCTGGGTCTCCTCAGCCATCTCCCCGGCTGCTGCCTCCGACCGATCTAATCTCTCTTCTACTTCTGATAAACGAGTCTGCAGCAAGGTAAATTATTTTTTATTTTCCGCCCGAAATGCTTTGATTTCCGACAAGAGCGTCTCAAAGCGTGAGCGGGATAGCTTCTCTCCTTCTCTATCAGTGTCCAGGTCTCCTGTCACGCTACTTGCTGGTGAGACACTGCGGCTAGGGTTAGGCCTCCTCTGTGATCCGTTTACATCTGGTCACCCTTTATGTCTCCCTGAGCACGATTTAGTTAAATCTTTACCCCCAAACATTTTCTGGCTTGTGTATCGCTGTTTTATCACCCTTCGAACTGTTTTAGAGGTTTTATTTTTCGGGCTTTACTGGAGCTCTTCTTTCAAGCAGCCATTCTGGGGTGACGTCACCGGAAGTCCCCTTTTTTAGATCTTCTAACTATAAATAATTTGGACCAATTAGTTAAATCCCCTACAAGAGTTAACAACGTACTCGATTTGATCCTTTCTAATATAGAAAATACAGATTCAAAAGTCACTATTAAACATCCACTTGTTAACAGTGATCATAATATGATTCTTACAACAATGAATCTAATTTACTCTTCTGAAACTTCTGGCTGTACTATAACAAGAGACTTTAAAAATGCTAATTATACAAAAATAAAACAATATTTAGGGAACTGGAATTGGGCATCCGAACTTATTGGAAATAATCTAAATATAGTCTATAATAAATTTGTATCAAAAATACAAACAAGTATTAAATTATGGGTTCCTATTAGAAGGAAATATAGAAATAAACGAAGATCTCCTTTATGGTGGAATATCAATATAAAGAAGATTTTGGCAAAAAAGCAATGGTTATATCAAAAAATTTAAGAATAATAAAACCAGCTCTAATTGGATAGGTATAAACAACTTGCAAATAAAAGTATGAATATGATAATAAAGCAAAAAAGGTATCTCAAAGAGAAACTTGCAAACACTGTTAAAGACAATAAAAAATCATTTTATAATTATATCGGTTCATTAAAAAAAAACAGTCCTTCTGTAGGACCATTACAATCCTCTGATGGAATTATAACTGATGAAACAGAAATTGCAAATACTTTGAATAACTATTTTATAAATGTCTTTAAACCTAATTGTGTGGAGTCTGTATATTACAAATCTGTGAAAATTTTTTTAAACCCCATATCTGAGTATGAAGTGCTAGAAGCAACAAATATTTTGAAAAACGGTGGATCATCTGGCCCTGACAGCATTCCTCCATTATTCATAATTAATTTAAAGGAATTATTGGTAGGTCCATTGACATTAATATTCAATTTATCAATGAGTACAGGGAAGACTGTTCCATTATGGAATAGAGCTATAATTATACCTCTACACAAAGGTGGTAGTAAAAGCGTTGAACAAAACTATAGGCCCATAAGTTTAACTGATGTAATTTGTAAATTGTTTTAAAGGATTTTAAAGAATAGAATATCCAATTATTTAGCCGATAAAGACTTTATTGATGTCTACCAGCATGGATTTGTTAGGAATAAATCTTGTCAGACCAATCTCTTGCATTTTTTGGAGCCAGTTAGCGAAGCCCTGGATAATGGCCTATCAATGGATATAATTTTTTTGGACTTTTCCAAGGTGTTTGACTCTGTATCACATCAAATACTTATTTCTGAGCTTGAGAAATTGGGTATCCACCCAGTAATCATTAGATGGATACATGCTTGGTTATCTAATAGGTCACAACAGGTTTCAGTAAAAGGCAATTTGTCAGCATGGGGTCCCGTTACCAGTGGCGTACCTCAGGGCTCTGTGTTGGGCCCAACTATTTTTAATATACTGATTTCATCTATGAGTCCTTTAAATAGCACTTGCTGGCTTGTTAAATTTGCAGATGATTGCAAAATAGGAAGCATCATCAACAACGCAGATTCTGCTAAGGAGATGCAAAATAACCTAACCTACCTAGTAGAATGGTCTAAAAAAAGGGACTTCTGTTTTATGAATCTAAATGCAGGTCATGCACTTAGGTAAACATAACCCCTGCTTTACATACACTATGAATAACATAAGTTTGGAAACAACAGAACAGGAAAAGGATTTAGGGGTAACACTTTCTAATGATGTTACATTTAATATGCATACAATTAACGCTGTTAAAAAAGGCAACAAAATATTAAACTGCATTTTAAGGAATATCAAAAGTAGAGACATCAAAGTTCTGCTACCATTATACACTGGACTGGTTAGACCTCATTTGGAGTATTGTTCTTCAGTAACTGCTCCCTATTTGATTAAAAATAAGAAATTAATTGAAAATATTCAAAGAAGAACAACAAAGAAAATAATATCCATTCAAAATTTAGATTATGAGACTAGATCAATAAAAGTAGGCCTATATTCTATGGACTACAGAAGGCTTCGTGGAGATCCATGCTTGACATATAAAGCTATTCAGAGTGACATAATGTTAGAAACAATTGGACTACAAAAAAATATGACTACCATAAATACTAGATTGCATATAATCATACTCAAAGGTACAAATAACAACACTGTAAAATGAAATAATTGGTACACTCAAAGGGTAATAAATATATGGAATAAACTTCCAGAAAACGTGGTATTTAACACTTCCTTGATATCGTTTAAAACTAATTTAGATAATTATATGGGACATTTAAAATATAATTTCCACTCATGATTTGGTGGCGAGTTCATAAAAGGTAGTAATACCTACTGAGCTTGTATTAATCCTATGAATCTATGAACCTATGAATGTAATGTGTAGTATACTTGCAGGTGGAATTCAACTTACTTTATGATTGAACGAATCCTTGAACAAAAGGTAGCTGTCACTGAGTATATCATGTACAGTGATATCGGGGAGGGCATTGTACTCCATTCTACTCAGTAGTCTCTGCTGGAACAGTTGTGTCACATTCTGAAACCATTCATGAGTGCTACAAAAGAGGTCAGTACAGAAAAGATATCCCTTAGCCAAGTAATTCTACTCATTCTACTTCTCAAAAAAAGGTTGGAGAAAATGAGGAGCAATTTAGATATGAGCCAATCTCTAGTCAATAACATGCTTACCAGACTTAGCAATGATGAGAAATTATCAGTCATGACACGGAGCAAGGAGTATCTCTTAGCAACACTGCTAGATCCACGTTTCCGGGAACAGACACCTTCCTGATGTGGTTTTTGATGATATGGAGGAGTTGAACTACAGGCAACTTTTGACTGATGCAGTAGATGAGGTTTCATTAGCAGGATTGGCAAGCAGTACTACAATGACACCACCTCAAATTCAAAAGACTGCTCCAAAAACTAGTGCAGAAGCAGACAATGAGGAGAATGACATTTGGGGCCAGCTGCAGGACATTGAAATTCCGCAAGGAGAAAATGCTTGCGCAGTAGTAAGCATGGTAGATGCATAGCTGTCTGAGCGCAACATTAGTATTAAGAATGACCCTTTAGCTTACTGGCAACAGAAATAGTTATGTTGGCCAAAGCTAGCTACCCTGGCTTGTAAGTATATTTTATTTATTTATTTAAAATTTGGTGACCAGGAAAGGCACACTGAGCCGAGACTTGTTTCTAGGTGCGACTCGGGGATTAGGGTGAACGTATACATACAGAAGGGGTTTGTACATGCACACACTAAACAAGATACAGTTTAGGTAATAAGAGCAGGTTATTTACATACTTCTACAATTCACATAAACCAGATAACAGTTTAGGCAGTTAAAATGAGGGGTAAATACACAGAGTAGATACTAACATACTAAGATGCCACCAGAGTAGGCTCAAAGGTCTATCGAGTCCACTCGAAAATCAGCACCTGGTAGATGCATTAATTACTGCCCTTCCCCCCACCTCATCCCCCATTGGGGTGCATCTCTATTGCTCAGTTTAATCTTCCCCAATACCTGCCCCAAACACTTTTGAAGCCCTCCATAGTTTTCAGTTCCACCAATTCTACTGGCAACGCATCCAAGGCTCCATCAGCCTTTCTGTGAAGTAACGTCTCCTAGTCTCAGCCCTGAGTCTCCCTCCTACCAACCTCAAGTGATGCCCCCTGGCAGCCTCTGCCTCCCTCAGCTGGAAAATCCTATCAGGGCATGCCCTATTTACCCCCTTAAGGTATTTAAAGACCTCAATCATATCCCCTCTGTCCCTCCTCTCTTCCAGGGAGTACAAGTTGAGCTCCTTGTTTCTCTCCTCATAGGCCTTTTCCCCCATCCCCTGTATCATCCTGGTCACCCTCCTCTGGACCCTTTCAAGGACTATAATGTCCTTTATCAAGTGTGGTCACCAAAACTGCACACAGTATTCAAGGTGCGGTCTAAGCAGGCAGTTATACAGAGTGAGAATCACCTCCTGCTTCCTGGAAGTTATCCCTCTAGCAATGCACCCCAGCATTTTATTTGCTTTGGCCTGCGCCCTCCTGCACTGTTCAGAGTTATTCATTTTGGCATCCACCACCACCCCAAGGTCCTTCTCTCCATTTGAAACCTGCCATTTCTCCCCTCCCAGAAAGTACTCTTGAGATGCATTTCTAAGTTCCAGGTGGAGAACCCTACACTCCTTAGCATTAAACTTCAGTCTCCAGTTGTGAGACCACCCCTCAAGGGTCTCCAGGTCCTCTTGAAGGGCTCTTCTGCCCTCCACCCCATCCACCACCACCCCCAGCTTTGAGTAATCGGCAGAGAGGCTCATCTCACTCCTGATACCTCTTCTGAAGTCAGAGATGTAAGCGTTAAACAGGAGTGGACCCAGCACCAACCCTTGTGGTACTCCACTGATGACTCTCCTAGGAGAAGATACCACCCTTCCTACCACCACCCTCTGCAACCACCCAGTTAGCCAGTTTCCTATCCACCTAACAATCTTCTTCCCCACCTCCATTTCCTCCAACTTATCCATCAGCCTAGGATGTGGCACTGAATCAAATACCTTGCTGAAGTCTAGAAAGAGGACATCCACTGGCCTGCCCTGGTCCAGTGCCTTTATTACCCAATCATAGAACTCCACAGGGTTAGACTGACACAATCTGCTGTGCAAAAAGCCATGTTGGTGATCATCCAAATGGCCCCCAGCCCCCAGAAACTCATCCGGCCTCTCATTCAATATGACCACCATCATTTTATCTACCATGGATATCAGGCTGATAGGCCTGTAATTGCCTGGCTCCTCTCATAGCCCTCCTTTGTTGATAGGCACAACATGAGCCAACCTCCAATCCTGAGGCACCCACCCCATCCATAGGAAGGAGTTAAAAATGTCCACCAGGGGAGCAGCCAGTATGTCCACCATTTCCTTTAGCACTCTGGGATGCAGACTGTTTGGACCCAGTGCCTTATTCATTTTTAGGGACCTAAGGGCATCCCATACCCTACCAACAGGAATTTCACCATCCGTTACTTCTCCCCTTCTTCAAAACTGACCCCCCTCCCCACGTGAGATGCTGTCCCACCATCGTTTTTACTGTAGGCCAAGGCAGAGTAATCATTTAGAACCTCAGCCTGCTCCCTGGCCTCCTCAGCCCACCCACCAATCCCTGCCCTCAGCCTACTAACCTGTCCCTTCACTTTCCTCCTTTCCCTGATATACCCAAAGAACCTTTTATCTCCTCTCCAGATCCCCTGAGCCAACTTCTGTTCTGCCCTCACCTTGGCCAATCTTAACTCCCTGGTCACCTTTTTGGATATGTTATCATGCTTCTTGTCCATAACCCCATGCATTCACTTGTATTGTCTGTAAGCCACCCTCTTCTCCCTCACCACGTCCTGGACCTCCCTGGTCCACCAGCATGATTTCTTGGCTCCCCCAGACCTGCGTCTAACCTTTGTGCAGGCCCTAGTAGCTTCCAGGAGCCCTCTTAATAACTTCCCATCTGCTGTCAGTGTCCATGCCTGGACTGATCCCCTCTAAATGTCCCCTGAGTATCCCCTCCATACCCTTGAAGTCTGCACCACTGAAGTCAATTACAGCTGTTTTAGTGTGATTTTCTTCTTCCCCCAGGTTCAGGGAAAACCAGACTGTGGCATGATCACTCCCTGCCAGAGGGTCCTTGACCTCTAGGTTCCTAACAAGGTCGCAGTCCGATAGGACCACATCCGGGATGTGACCATCCCTTGTCAGATCAGCCACCATCTGGGACAGGAATGCATCCTGGAAGATGTCCAGCAGCTGCTGCTCCTTGGTTGATGAGGATGGCACAGGAGCCCAATCAACCCCCGGTAAGTTAAGGTCCCCCAGCACCACTGTTCTTCCCTCCCACTGACCACAAAGCTCCCTGAGATTCTCCACCAGGCCTCCTCCAGATCATCCACCTGCATGGGTGGCCTACACGCCACCCCCCAATTTCACCCTCTTACCTCCAGGTGCCTGCAAGGTAACCCATACTGCCTCAACTTGCCCCTCGACCCCCTCCACCCTGCATACATCTATGCCATTCCTAATGATGAATGCTACCCCACCTTCCCTGCCCACAGTTCTGTCCTTCCTGAACACAGAGGATCCCTTCAGGTTTATGTCCCAGTCATGCCATGGCATGGCCCATGTTTCTGTAACTGCTGCCACATCCACCTCCCCTTCAGTTAGCAAAGCCTGCAGCTTGGGCATCTTATTGCCCATGCTCCTGGCGTTCATCAGGAGCACTCTCCATCCACCCCTGCCTTCCCCTGCCCCCTTAGCCCTGATCCCCCTGATGATTTCGTTCCCCTGCACTCTTTCTCACAGTCAAGTGCCTCTGCTGGGCACCCACTATCTACCTCGAGGGAGGAAGCATGCATTGGCCTCCAGCCCCAACTGCCCCACAAGTTTAAACCCCACCTAAACTCAATAAATTCAGACAGTTTTAGCTTTAAAACCTCTTTATCTCCCAAATTCAGATGGAGCCTGTCCCCAGCATACAGCCCCTTATCTTCCCAAGTTGCACCCCAGCCCCCCACTAACTCATACCCGCTGACCTCACACCATGATCTAAGCCATTCATTAACTTCACTGATTTTCTGTTTGTTACCCACACTGGCTCTAGGCACCAACAGGAGCTCAGAAAAGAAGACTGTAATAGGGGATAAAGAAATGTATCCCAATATTTTAGCCTAAACCTCATTTTGGTCTAAAACATAATGTGTTTGTGTAATTAATATTGATCTATGAAGCTGAATCATATTAAAACTTGTAAATCTACAAGTTTAACTAAACCACAAGTTGTAATATTAAAATGTTTTTTAATATTTGTACTAATCATTTGAGTAATAAAAAACAGGTGTCTTAAGTGTCTGCAAAAATAGAAACACAGGGATAGAGTTTAAATTACCCTTTTAACTATTATTATCAGGAGGACAGGCCAGAATAAATGTCTGTATGCACATTCCTAAGTGCAAACCTATTTCTTCCTCCTAAGACCTTAGTAACTGGTAATGATAATTATTACTATCCTTATATAGTAATATAATTTACACTATCAATACATTTGTGCTGAGCTCATGCAAGAACTAAAAAGAGAATTGCCTTTCAAGTTAATGTTTATATTTGTCTGTACCAATCATAGACAACCATAGTACTGTCTTCCACTATATAAGCAAGCCACTATACACTGTTAGTTTGAAGAATTAAGAATGAAGAATTAAGAATTAAGAATGAGGGATGCACCACCTGTAATATCTCGCTATGATTATTGTTATAATCATTAAATTCTTCCGCCATCAGTACCGTCTCCGTTCGTCTCCTTTCTAAGTATTTGTAATTGATAATTTACTAAGGGTAATTTTTTTACCCACCTTTACAATTGGTGCTGTGACTCAGATCGCTGGTGCTGCATGCTAAGGAGGCTGCCTAACTATTGGTTGGTTAGTCTGCAAGCCCTAATAAGAAGGT